>CM024607.1:37885133-39085133 GCA_014182555.1 Eucalyptus erythrocorys | reverse complement strand
GCTTACAATATAATATAAACAAAATGACGTAGGTAAATTGATACCTTGATCCGAGACTCCCACACACTTTGATCCTCCACGGTAATCGTATTGTTTATATTATCCCATCCAAATCTAGATTATGACAAAAGTTTCTTGAAACTGTTGTACTGTCTCTTCAGTTTATTGACCATGTTCTTCAACTGAAGTATACTAAAGTGGAATCCCATCTACTTATTGAATTCGGCATGTATGTTATTCCATCCTACTTTGTTGTAGATAGAGGTGATGCGATTTCCCTTTTTTACCTCTGTTACCAACAAATTACAAGCTCATTGGTCAAAGGCTCAGTCCATTTTACCATACAAACCTATTTTTGGGAAGCCATTTAACCTTAACTAGTTGAACATCAAATGAGCGATATTAATTGATGTGCCAGTTCAAGCGCATAGACTTTGATGTTGATATCACATCAATATAATGTTCTATGGCTATTAATAAAACAAAACATACAAAGAAAATTAAAAGAGAATCATCCTCATATAAGATTGTACAAGCAACCATATATTACAAACAAAAGGAACATTCCCACCAATCAATGCCCTAGCTATTTGCTCATAATAACCAGCAGTGAACCCACTACAAGGTATAGTAAGAGCTATTTTTCTTTTTCAAATTTTCTCGTTCTGTCAAGCATTACAAAATGAGGAAACCATGGATGGGCAATACATTACATGGCTAGTGTACCATACATCTACACGGATACTACAATACCACTGGTAACAACATGACAAATGCTTGCTGAAATCTTGACATGAACTCTCTTACCATATGTTGTGCATATTCTATATGAAGCTAGAAATAAATGCTTTTTTCCGTTTTTGTATTATATAAGGGGGGTTCTCTCTCTTTGTTATTAGATCATTTGCTAATTTTACAACCTTCTTTAGGGCAATATTTTTCTTAATGTTGTCACATGCTCTTCTTTTTTTGCAGAATATTTTTTCTTCAAGTGATTGATAGACGAGCCTATGTTATGAAGGACTTGCTGGCTCTCAACACAGTAAATTAACATCTTCAAAGAGCAATCCTATTTAACTTCGCATTTCATACAGGTCGCATGTCATTCCATGAATGTGGAGGCAATGTTGGTGATGATGTACATATTCCACTGCCAAGCTAGGTGATGGAATTTCTGTCAAAAGAACCCCGATATTTATTTTACTGACAAAAAAGGGAGATGCATTACGTAATGTCTCACATGGGGAATTGACTTTTGAAAGGGTGTACCCTATTGACGTATCTGCTGGGAAGTAGTTTTATTGATGGCTATGCCAGGCTTCATATGTAGAACATTCTTATTGAAGAAAGCAACTAAAAACTAATTCCTTCGCCTATATCATTGACGTTCTAAAGGCTACTTCTTTGTTGTATGAATGAACAATATTATACATTTTTTCAAAGTACACTGTGCAACCCATGAGCTCTTATTTTAGGTAGAAAACATATCGAATCTCTTCCAAAATTGTCTAGGCTAGACAAGTTTAGTCACTTACATGAAAAATGCATAAACTTCGTAGGCTTAAGCATTATACAAAAACACTGCGGAACTCCTAAAACTACCTATCCTAGATTGACAATGGTTAGGTTAAAGAGAAAATCAATTTTTTGCAAACTTCATCCACAAAGAAATGCAAACCCATCTCTAAAGCATCACAAATCCCTTGAAAATGCCAATTTCACGGCACCGCAAACCGATTCACTAGCTCAACAGCAATTTAACAAGCAAAGAACCCACTTTAATCATCTACACGCAAAGCAGCCAACATTTTCACAAAACATTTATGACCCCAAAGCACCAAGGTATGGGTGTCAAAATGGGTCATTGACCCATTTATAGACCCATTTATAGCTAAATGGGTCGTTAATGGGTCAAGCTTGCACCCATAATGGGTTTTAAAAGTTAAAAGGCTGAAATAAATGGGTCTTAAATGGGTCTGAGAGCAGACCCATTTATGACCCACTTATCAACCCACTAAAGTGAACCCATTTACTCTCCCTCTTTGACATCTTCATTTTCTCGCTTACCCTCCATCGTACGAGCACTCCTTCTCCTTGCGCCGAGAGGCCGAGAGCTCGCCGGCGAATTCCTCTGTCTATTTCCGAGCACTCCTTCTCCTTGCGCCGTCAGCCGCCGCCGTCTTCACCGTTCACGGAAAGCGATTGCGCTTTGATTGGGCAAATCTGTGGTCTTTTTTAGATCTCCATCTCTGTCGTCCGGTGCAGTTCGGTCGCAAACTTAAACCGTTTTCGTAACAGCCGGGTAAGTAATCGTATGTTTGTTCTTGTGATCTTTACATATTCGATCTTTGACACGCTACCCATCACCGTCTTCTTCCCACAAATCCCGATTCGTGAGGGTGGCATTGTTTACGAGGCCTCTCATCGCGTGTTGCATTTCCCGTGTCTCGCCGTTCATAGACCTCTGCTCTGCGCTTTTGCTCGGTAATGTCCGCTCCGTTGGGTGTTCTTCGAATTTGGGTTGTGGGTTGTGGGCTTCGCTGCGCGTCTTTGAACTAGATTCCTTGTTTTGTCTGTGTTTGATGATAACCCCCTTTGGTCTAGCTGGGTTGTAGCTGATTCTCCATTTTTTAGTTAGCTGAATCTGGGCGTCTTGCTAGAAATTTGCTGTTCTCTTCATTTTATTGAATGTCTACCATTCGTTCGTTGCTACATTTGTTTAGCCCGATTAGGGTGTGCATGTGTACTGTGCTGCGTCGGTAGTCAATCAACGTGCGGCTTAGCAGCTGCTGTAATATTTTGCGACTGAAATGGTTGGAAGCTGTATAAGCAACCCTTATTAGCCTTTCGGTTTTGCTGTTTCTGTGTGCGTAATTTTTTGGAAGTCTTGGTTTATGCTACTTCCTCCATTTGAGCTATGTATGTGGGCTAGAATATGAACGAAGATTCAAAGTAGACGTCTTAACTCGTTTGCCTCCTTTGAGTTATTTGCTGAGCGGTTTCTTGTCAGACCTTTCTCCTAGACTTATCGTGATTGTGCCATTGGTTTAACGTACACGTGCAGATGTAGTTAGTTTGGAACATAGCTATGGTTCTTTAGGCTATTCTGAGTCATTTGGCAAGAATTGTTTTGTTGAATTCTCCACAAAGTGGGTTGCCACTTAATCGTTACCTAAGCAACTGAAGAAGTTTTCCACTAAATATTTTAGTTGATCATTTTATCTCAAAGATCCTCTTTTCATGCCTGAAGTTATCCCAAAAAATGGACAGTTCTTCATCAGAAATAGGTGATCTCTTGTGATGTTCAGGACTTCATCACTCTATTGTTATTGTTTCCCATTCTTTGTCTTAACAAGTAATTGCTGTATGTATTATGGGCACTACAAAAACATTTTGTAGGAGTTTGGGCCAAAAAAATCTTGACTGTCACTATGAAGAGTTATCCATCCGAGCTGCATGAGTCCATTAGGAAGTTCCTGGAGGTCTGTGCTTAATTCCCTTTTCTGCATTCGTGTATGCAGCACTTTGTCCTCCTCTTGTATTTTACGTATCAGTCCCTTTTTTCTTTTTATAGGATTCGAATTTCGAAACCCATTTCCCCTGTAATTTTTAGCTTCTTACTGATTGGATTGCTTATCTCTGGTTGGGGAAATTTGTGCCCTTTGTTTAGTTTTGGCAGGAATTCTAGGTAGGGCTTGAGAATATTACTTCGGCTTTTGCGAGAATTGAATGCGTAGATGCAGATAGGGAGAAGGGCAAAAGTAGAAAAAACGGGCATATCGAGTTGGCTTGATGTATTTATGGTTTTCCTGTTGGGGTTGAGCAGATGTTATGTTTAAATTATATGTGCTCTGTAGATTCTGGCTTAATGGATGTCTGTGCACACTTTCTCTGGTAACTGCTAAACCTGTCGAGTGTGCTTTGTTAATCTGTTCAATAGCTTTCTTCCTTATCCCCAAAAATGGTTTGTCCTTTTTGTACAACTTACTGTGAACAATTCTTCTTTTGCATTGTCTATTTGGTTATTCCATCTGATTCTTGCATATTTTCATTTAAGTACTTGTTGATGTTGGTGGAAAACAGATGGGCCGGGTGGAACTCCAGGATGTTAATCGTAAAGAAGAGTTTGTGAGGAGGATTGAAGAAGCTGCAAGAAGTAATCTGATCCTGATTTTTAGCTAACTAATAGTGAAGTAGCACATATAATGATGTATTCTTGGTATACGTTTGTGGCCTCTATAGGACTGGGAAGCTACAGTTCCATGCAAGTGATGATGAGATTGTGCAACAATGTGACAAAGTAATGAGGACATTAACTTTTATAGTTCTAAGTTCCCCCTGAGACTCACATAATCCAGCATATTTTTTTTGGTTTTTGATGTGCATAGTTAATATCTTGTTGCATGTAATATTTACTTCAATAATGCACTTTTGACATGTAACTTCTTTTTCGGGGCTTCTGTCAAGGATTAGGTGCTGTGGATCCAAACGTGTTGGGTATTGGGTGTATCATCAAATGTGGACTCCACACACATTATGCCACATCTATTTTATAAACAAGTTTAAATGGGTCCGGCCGCCAGCCGTTGTCGTGGCCGGCAACTGGCCAAAGAAGAAGAAGAAGAAAAATAAAAAGAAAAAGAAAAATTATATTTAAAAAATAAAAATAAAAATAATAATTAATTTTTAAAAAATAAGAAATAATTAAAATTCGATTTTTTTAAATAATTATTTTAAAAATTATAAAAATTGTCCATTAAATTTGTGTTGTATAAAATTATTTTAGCAATATCATTTTTAAATATATATTTATATATAATAATAAATTAAGTTTAGTTAAATGGGTCAAGTATGGGTCGGGTCGGGTATGGGTCAAAATTTTTGCATTGCAATAAACGGGTCATAAACGGATTAAATGGGTCGATTTGGGTCGGACCATTTATGACTTGACCCAAACCCGACCCGACCCACCCGTTTAACGGGTCTACACCAAGGAGCTAGAAATGAACCGAGCCACAGCGAAAAGGGGGAAAGAGAGGGAGCGTGAGAAACTTGTAATCAGAGGGGGTGGCATCGGCGTGACACTGGTAATCGTCGAGGGTGCTGCCATACTCGCTCTCGAGGGGGATGTCGTTGGTAGATCTGAGGGAGGCGTCCGATGTAGATTCGAGGAAGGCATCTAGCATATATCTGAGGGAGGTGTTGAGGGGGACGTCGTCAGAGTCGACAACAGCGTTGAGTTAAGCGAGGCGTAGATCTGAGGACAAGAGGGAGAGGCATCGAAGGAGGAGAAAAGGGAGAGGCGTCGATGGAGGAGAAGAGGGAGAGGCATAGGAGGAGGAGAGGGAAACGTCCAGTAGAGAAGATGAGGGAGAGTTGATGCGTCGGTGGAGGAGAAGAGGGAGAGGCGGAGGAGGAGGCGAGGGAGACGTCCTGTAGAGGAGATGAGGGAGAGTCGATGATATTAGGGTTGGAAAATTTTGGGTGAGTAGTGGAATGATAAATTATTTCTGATTTTTGTTTTAGAAATAGAAAAGTAAAAAAAATTTTACTTCGATTTTTGTTTCAAACCTATTTCTGAAACAAAAATCTATTTCAAAAATAAAAATGAAATAATTTTATCGAACAAATTTCTATTCCAAAAATAAGTCTAGAATAAAAAATTTGTTTCTGAAACGGAAATTTTGATTTGTCATGCACCCTCTTAACCACCGCTCTCGCCGTTGCAAGGTCCATCTCCATCGGCCTCAAAACCCTAAATAACTTTATCATCATCCTCGCCTCGACTTTTCCTGCCTCCACACCTCCACCTACTCCCTGACCTTTCTGCCACCATCCGCCCATCCCCCCCAAAACAAAAAAACAAAAAACCGCGCCGGCAGGTGCGTCAACTTGAACTCCCTCCTTATCAGCCCCTCCAGCTTCGCCAGCAAGTCTGCCATGGTGTCACCCTTTGGCTTCAACGTGCCGATTTCCCATCATCGAAAAATGTAGGAAATTCGAGAATTAGGGTTTAGTGTAAAGATTTCGGAAGTTTGGGATATTTGGATATTGAGTTCAAGCAATTTTGGACAAAAATGGCCTTGTTCATGGCACGACTAATGGCATGACATGCACGTAATCGTCGTTCGGGGAAATTTTGTGCCGCCAGCGCAATGGCGGTCAATCGAGACAGAGTCACCAACTTCAGGAGCTGTTTGAGAACACCATTCCGCGGGTACTCCCAAAAAAAGTCCCACTTCAAGGATTCTTTGAAATTTTCCCGATGTAGTACATGGTTAAGAATCTTTCCTACTCGCTTCATAGCTATTCTCATCCACATTCCACCGTGATTAGGGTCACTTAAATCACAAAACTTCGTTCAAAGAGGCAAAAATTGAGAAGGCAAGGTCGAATTTTCACTAGAAACACGTGTGGACAATTTTGTGGTTTTCGTTTGAGTCATAGTGGATAACAAACACTTGGTCCTCTATTTTTCAAGTGATCTTAACTGGAAGCTTGAGAAAGACAACATATTTTTTTTCTTTTTTGCTGACGACGGGTTGTTTCGGTCTTCAACCGATTGATTTCCCGAGAATGAAGTCCCTATTAGTCCATGACCCAATTAAGTCACGGGTTTCTAAAGGGCTCACAAGGAATTGATAAGACTCCACAAACAGAGGGGATCGAACTTGTAACGTGGAGTCACATGCTTGAGCCAACCCTCTGAATTTTAGAAGAAGAAATTATAATTCGTATTGAATAACATATTTTACCACACTTACATGAAACTCATCTTTTAACCTGATAATAACATCAAACGTGCATAATTACATGATAATATAATAATCTATGATCAATAATAATATGGGAATATCTAAGGCACAGTATAATTTTAATAATTGTAGTAACAATGCACGTAAAATGTGTAACCCGTTGGTCACACACTTTATTCTAGGCCGGCGCCAGTGTTTAGCATTTGGACCCTAGGGACCAGTTCATGCACCTAGGTCCTAGGGCCTGGTTGTTGGGCTCATCATTGGGGACCCGAGCCCATCGACTAGGCCCGAGCCATCAGGATTCTAGGTCCAAGTATCGGGAGTCTAAGCATCAGGGTCTCGAGTCTGTCAGTGAGGCACCCGAGTATGACCACCCAACGGGCCAACATGGTCTTGTACCAACGAAGGTCAAATAATATTCTCGAAAATAGTTCTCAGTTTTTTGAAAAAAGAAAGTTATTTTTGCGATGCTAATATTTTTGTGATGCTAAGCATAGATTTGTTATTGATTGGGAAAAAAAATCCATTTTTTAATTTTTTTCCGCAAGATTCAAACACAAAAAACAAAGAAAATATTTTCCGATATTAAAAGTTTGCGAAACCTCTGAGTAAAAGCCACCGTTTAAATAACCATCGCATCTTGAGTAGCTTTCTTGCTCCCATCCAACTCCCCACCACGTGCCTGCCGGTGCAACTGGACTACCACTAGAAAATTATTTGTCGTCTTGGAAAATGACTTCACGTATCTAATCCAAATTAAGTGACGCCATCCTATGATAAGATTTTGTCGGTTTTTTTTATAATTCTGTCCACGCGAAACAGTGTATTAGACTATCCCTACCTCTAAATTGAGTGTTTCTCAGTGTGCCATGTATCAAAATTCAGATCAGCCAATATGCTCTATTTTTTGCCACTAAGTCTCGAGCCACCTTCTCCTGTATTTTGTATCATTGACTTTTACCAAACAACATGGATGTTGATGTACCATCTTAAGCGCTGAGGAAACTTGTTCAAGGGTGTGTTTTTTTTTTTTTTTTTTTTGGACTGAGTGTGTTTGTTTGAGTGAAATTATTTTTTTGTAAATTAGTTTTCTAGACTTTCACACCTTAGGTTTGCTAAAAATGATCAATTAATGGAAAACCATTTACGGTTAAAGTTTGTAGTAAGAAAAATAAATTTCCAAATGTAAAAAGGAGGAAAATATTTTTTTTGAAAAAGGACTCTGATGTGGAAAGGGGGAAACATTTTTTTGAGAAAGGATTTTCGGATTTTGTTAACATAACAATCTTTAAACTATTATAAAAATAACAGTTTATTATGAGTCGCAAATTTTTGAAGAAGTAGACCCATAAAAGATTGTAATTATTTGTTATTTAGTTTTTTGTAATCTAAAATAAATTCTTATTTTCACATTAGATTAAAAACTATTACACAATCATTTCTCTTTCAGAGAAAAAAGAAAGAGTGTTCCTCAGAATGTGCGCGCGCGCGCGCATGTGAGAGAGAGAGAGAGAGAGTGCACAACTGTGTTTAAATAGATGGGTGAAGAATTAAAGCTGTTTGGTGCATGGGGGAGTCTGTTTAGCCAAGGAGTCGAGATAGTTCTAAAGATCAAAGGGGTCGAATATGAATACTTAGAGGAGGATGTATTCCACAACAAGAGCACTTTCCTTCTCCTGTACAACACCGTGCACAAGAAAGTACTTGTGCTTGTCTACAACGGCAAGCCCATCGCGGAGTCTTTAGTGAATCTCCAGTACATCAACGAGACATGGAAGGACAACTCAATCTTGCCACATATCCGCATGAGAGAGCAATGGCCCGTTTCTAGGCTAAGTTCTTGGATGAAAAGGTGACCATCTCATCTTAAAGTTGAGCATGATCCTTTCTATAAGCTACTCATTTGGGTTGTATTAACACTTAATCATGCGTAAGTTAAAGTGGAACACAAGAGGATTAATGTGCCAATCAGAGTAACAATCCTTTTCGTTACAAAGTGTTGAGAATAATTGATTCCCTAAAATCGATTCGACACTAAATCAAACCCCTAAAACGAATGCGGAAGACGAGCCAAGGAAAACACATGTATCACCGATCAAAAAACACATCACAAAATCGACCATACCTTGTTAGCCACAGATTAAATACAGACGTTGATATGAGGAAGAAAATCTGATCCCGTTCTATCCGATGACGTATATTCGCCTTGAAGGGGAGAAAGTTCCATCTACTTTTTGGGGTTTGTTCTTCTTTTGCCTTTTTGGATGGAGAGAGAGGAAGAACGTATGTATGTTGAAAAGGTATGTTCTTCCCTTCTCTTTTCTCCCTTAAATACGTCTCCTCCAAAGAACATATTACTTCGATGTAAAACGTTCTCCCAAAAGTCATAACCCTTCGACGTACCCCTCCATCCATGGGCCCTTATCTTGCGGGCCGGGCTTTTAGGCCCAACATGGGCGGACGGGCCAACTTAGGCCCATCCACACTTCAATAAAACCATCATCTCTCACTCGCACATGGTGGGCCGAATAGGATCCTCTTTACCTTCCTTCAACGTTCATACCGGTGAATAATCCGTGCGACCAGTATACTTTGAAAACTCGTTGCCATACATTTGTTAGGAATATATAGCAGTTCATAATGGGCATCACACTCTGAGTAGATTTAGTATGCAGTACCCTAGATTGATCGATCACATTTATATCTCTCTTGATCTCTTTTAAACAATGATATATATATATATATATATTCACAATTATAATTATATATTGTATTCACAATTATAATTATCCCAGATACAGTCATAATTGGTCGACCAGTGAATACAAAACTGTAATGTGATTCTCCAAATTCGATCTTCATCTTTCCTTCAAACTCTCAATTTCAGTTCAGCTTGCTTTTCTAGAAATGTCTCATTAGATCGAATCAATTCATGATCATTGGCAACATTCTAAGATAGCAAACACTGAATAGAAATCTTGATAATAAGTAAGAGTCATGAGGCCACTAAATGAAAAAGGCTAGTAAACACACCTAGAGAGGGGTAAATAGGTGTATAAAAATTTTCTTTTAAAACTTTGACAAGATTCAATCAATTTGAAATATAATTCAGAGTATAAAGGACTTGAAGTAAAACAATTAAACAATTGAATCATGCAGCAATAAAAGTAAAGAGATTAAGGTAAGAAGAATTGAAAATAGAGGTTTATAGTGGTTCGGCTTAATCCAAAGCTACGTCCACTCTCCCGCGCTAACAGTCCACCGGTTGGATTTCACTATGAATCAAAAGAGATTGGTACAGCTTGTAATGTAGACTTCTTCAGTAAAGAGTCTTAGCTATTACACACACATAAATCCTCGCTGTATGTTTCTCTCTTTTGTACACAACTATAGCTCAAAGAAATGATAGAACAAGGAACTTCAGAGATTCAGACTTTGAAATTTTCCTATCAGCGCACACTCCGAACAACAAAGAATCCACCTTTAAATACTCCGTCGTGCCTTCATAGCCGTTGGCACCATCCAAAGGAGTTCATCCAATCTATCCATTGAAATGAATCAATTAAGGTGATCTTCGAGCTGTCAAATGAATGTGGAAGATAGCTCTTTAATCCCGCTCGCCCATACAATCAGGATCTTGAGTTTCCATAAGTAGAACCTTCCAAGTTTGCTTGTTCTTCAAAAAGATAGTCAAATCAAAATGGATCTTAATGAGAATAATCGAATAATTTGAAGTTATGTCTAGCCAGAGATCTTCCATAGCAAAATAGAATAAATCATTGAAGATATAATCCCATCTACAAGAATTGTAATCCTTTGGTCTGGAAAGCTGTCAACTTCGGCAGACTCTGAAATTTCAATCTAACTATCTTTAGACTTTGATGATAGAGTCTGGAGAACTTCAAACTCAAACAATTGGGTCTTGAAGTCTTCAGACTAGACTGACGGAGATGTTTTGTCAACTTCAAAACACCAAAGGAGTTTTCTCCAACACTAAATAGAGGAACTCCTTTCCTTAAGAGTCTCACACGGCATAAAAGTTGAGATCAAACTTTTGCCACTCTTATTGGTCGTCTCATGCATACATAGTATGAAATACGTATTACGGTATTAACTCATTTCCCATGGAGCGTATGTCTACACCATCAATACCGTATAGATGATAGTTCAGACATACCAAATGTCTAACTTGAGTTCACGTATCTACTCATTCACAAAATTCATCAGAACTCACATCTGGCATCTTAGACAGATAAAGTAAAAAATGTGAGTTATTTTACTTTCCGACATAGCACATATCATGTCCTCATCTTAACACTCAGTTAAGGCGACATATATATTTTAAGCTTGAGCTCTCGATTATCACCTAGATAATAAGCTTAAAAACCGTCTCATTTCTATTTATCACATAGTAAATAGAGGCAATTACCTGTATGAGTGGGCTAATCTTTCATTTATCCGACATACTTTCTCAACTTAATGTAATGCACTGAGCATTAAGATGCATAAACGTCAAACAAAGACTCATAGGCATTAATAATGAAAAACACAAATTCATTAAATTTGAACACTTTAGGGAAATTACAATATTCAGTATATCAGCCTTTACGCAGTCCTAGAGATTTTACATGCCCATAGAACACATCTCTAGGTATTGGCTTTGTCATAGAATCTGCTACCATTCTATGCGTAGATATGTACTGATTGACACTGGAGCAAGTTGTTCCATCCTGGACACCAAAATTCTGCCTGAAGAATATTGGACTTCTCATGTCCGATATTTCAACTCTGCTTTTGGAGATACTTTCTCCACAAATGTCAGAACTACTCCTGTGACTGTCCGATTTTTCCCTCAATGTTCCATCACTACCAAAATCTTTGGATCTAGTCTCTCCAATAAAGATTTGATAATTGGGTGGGACATTATGACTCAGATTGCTCAACTTCGAATTATTCTTGGAAAAGGTCTTAAGTATAAAGACCAATTCTCTGAGTTTGTCAATATTCAGAGACTCTTTTCCATCCACATGAGTCTATTAGATCCAATCATGCAAAAATTGCTTGAATCATGTTCAGAATCTCACTCTGAGTTGGCTCAAAAATGTTCTCATCCTTTATGGAAAAATCCAGAATTCTTTGTTCGCCTTCCTTTCAAAAAGAATGAGGATATAAATCCAACTAAAGCGAGTCACTCGGGAATGAACCCAGAACATTTAACCCTAGCACAAAGGGAATGCTCAGAACTTCTCCAGCAATGACTTATTGAACTGTCCAACTCTCAATGGGCTTGTGAAGCCTTTTATGTCAATAAGCGTGCTGAGCAAACCAGGGGAAAAATGAGATTGGTGATCAACTATCAACCCCTCAACCTTTTTCTCCACGATGATAAATTCCCTTTACCCTCAAGAGATTCTCTCTTTGCTGGCCTAACCAAGGCCCACATCTATTCCAAATTTGACCTCAAAACCGGATTTTGGCAATTGGGCATTCATCCTGATGACAGACCCAAAACGGGGTTCTGTATTTCAAACCAACACTTCCAATGGAAAGTCCTTCCTTTTGGCTTGAAAGTTGCCCCATCCCTCTTTCAAAAGGCTATGTGTCGAATTTTCCAGCCAATCCTATCAAGTGCTGCAGTCTACATTGATGATATTCTCGCTCTACGATCCCCGATGAGCTTGGCCGCACTGCCAACTCCTTGAGCAGTTTGCAGAAATTGTGAGGAAGCATGGCATTATGCTTTCTCAGAGGAAAATGAACATTGCCCAGACAGAAATCGAATTTCTTGGTATGCACCTCAACAAAGGTATGTACTATCTAGGGCCGCATATTGCACAGGAATTATTGAAGTTCCCTGAAGAAAACTTCACCATAAAGCAAGTTCAGTAATTTCTTGGGATAATTAATTATCTCAGGGATTTTGTTCCAAACATTGCAAAACTGCTGATTCCACTTCAATCAATGCTGAAGAAGAATCCCCCATCTTGGGGAAAGATCCGACTAAAGCATTCTGAACTTAAGGAGATTATGCAAAATCTCCCACCACTGCAAATACCATCAACAGGGAAAAGAATCCTCCAGACTGACGCCAGTGACGAATATTGAGCCGCAGTCCTGTTCGAAGAAATTGATGGTAAGAGACATCTTTGTGCTTATAAAAGTGGAAAATTCTCTCAAGCGGAAATGCATTACCATTCCACTTTCAAAGAGATCCTAGCAGTCAAAAATGGGATCAAAAAATTTGAGTTCCATCTCATAGGTCACCATTTCCTAGTGGAACTAGATATGGCATCTTTTCCACAGATGACCAAGTTCAAACAGAAGTAAATCCCAAATTCCCAGTTGCTTCGATGGGCTGAATGGTTTTCAAAATACTCTTTTGAGACCAAACATATTCCTGGAAAGAAGAATGTGCTTGCTGACTTCTTGTCAAGACCGAAAGCACCAGCAGAGATCAACATGTACATCAAGAGACCTGCTTTCCATATGCTCAATTATGGAAAGAAACACAAGATTGAGAAGATCAAAGATCTGCCCGGTGAAATATCCCCAGAAATCATTGAAGAAATCCAGCACGACCGTCTCAATGAAAACATGGATAGTCTCATGTGGCAATGCCATACTGAACTATTCCGATTCAACGGAGGTTCCATTCTCTATCCTTTTGGGTTGAATGCAGATTATCCATTCATTCATCCTCTCACCTAGAAGGAAGATGATTTCCCTAATCAACTCAAGAAGTTATTATGGTACTTAACCAACAAGTACCTGATAGCTATGGAGATCCCAACCCGAAGATTCATTGCCAACTTAACAAGGATTTTCATGCTCGGTAAAGGTAATGTTGAAAGGGAAAGTGACAAAAATCTTTTAGACTTTCTCAATTGGTTTTATCCTCCAACTCATTGGAAACATCTTTTGGAGAAAGAACTAAGAACCATGACACCTAATCCTAAAGTCCATACCATTCTGTTTTTTAAGCGTCCATGGCATTTTTTCAGAAACAATGGTAGCATAATTAATGAACCACAAGATATAGGAACCACATCCTATAAACCACATTTGGACAGCAGAGAAGTTCGAATTCACAAATCGAATCCAAGATCTGTTAGATATTGTGAACACCAGTACCGAGAACTTCAAAGAATTCTTTACCAAGAAAACAAAACTGTCCCTCAAGAAATATGGAATTATAATGTCCCCGCCACATGGGATCATTATGAACTTGCACCACAAGCCAAGGAAGCACTCGATGATTTCAGACAAGCTGCGTCATCCCAGGAGCATGAAATGACAGATGCAGATGACATTGTCCAATCCACTCAAGACCCCTATGCTAGATGGGGAGGTCCTCTGTCCCAGGACCCCTATGCTCCAGGATCCTCGTCCTTATCTTGAAACATGGCAATGGAAGAGACAGGTTGTTTTTCTGGTGGAATTTCGAGTGGGTAAGAGTGTTTCTTGGCCCACTTCAGGATTGGCTTATAAAACGGAGAGAGAGCTGGTTTCTTCTGAGGAGGAGAAGGTTGAGGTGATGGTGGCGGAGAGTTTGAAGGTGGAACAGCATATTTTGGCGGTGGAGGAGGTGCGTAGGAAACTACATACTAGTATTTGTTACATTCACCAAGAATATCAACGGATGGATCTCCGTTTAAGTACTGTTGGAACAAGGGATCTCTTCTTTTCTTTCTCCGAGGTGGAGACTTTTCAAATGGATCAACCTCATCAGGAGATTTTGTGCAAGAAGAGCACTGACAGAAAGGATCCCAAAAACAATGACCATATGGGTCTTTATAGTAATGGACTGATTGTCCATCACTTTCGAAATGTCGGACAAACTTTTTTGGGTCTGGCTCGGAAATAGCTTCAGGAACACATGGTTCTGCACTCAATAAACCATCTGGTAATGGAGCGTTGCAGCAACAGAGTCAGCAGTCTGAGGGGCTCCAGTAAGTTGGACCTGTACTTTCATAAAGGAAAGTAGTTGTGGGTCTGAAAGTGCAATGTTAAAGTTGGGATACAAAGTGACAAAAACTGTGCTAGCATTTAAAGTAGTTTGGACTGTGCCAATACAAGCATGTTAGTACTCCAGAAAGCGAGTATCCAATAATGCTATCCTAGCTACAACAGGTAAACCTTTATGGCCATGAAAGGTGAGAGCAAGACGAACAGCGCCATAGTGAACATGAGTATAACCCTGTTGGGTCCACTGTCTAGGAAACTCTGGAGGAATCTGAAGAGTAACACCAGTGAGGGGACCTAGACTTAGAACCAGGGAAGACGAAGTCAGTTTTCTGCAGGTATGCATCCCACAATGGACGAACACTCTTGTTCAAGCCCTTTAGGGACAGCCTTTTAGCAGAAAACCACTCAGTCCTTTAGTTCAGAGCCTAGAGACACTCAGAGATGCTAGGATGGAAACGTTTCTAACATACTCGAGCTGCATTTCTTGGAGGATCCTACCAGGCTAGAGAAGAAGAGAGGAGTTTAGAAAGCCATGAGAGGTTTTTCACAAAAGCATTCACTTCATTTAAGGGACTCTGCCCAACACATTACAGACTCCTTGCCTTATATAGGCAAATGGGAGACAAACAGACAAGAACCAACTAACGGGTCCAGAACGAACAAAGGCTCCTAACGAAATTTCCGGGAGGGAATTATTCGCACACTATGAATGTGCACTGTATCGTGAACGATGCTTCCGCTACGCGTACTTTCCCTAGCCCAGTGAACAGTAACTTTGCTACAGTGACTTTGTACGAACAACGGTATTTTCAGCGGTCTCGTCCGTCACAGGCATTGTAGCTATTGTGGGAGTCATCTGAGCTGTAGTTTGTTGCAAAGAGATGTTCTTCATACTTTTGCTCAAGAGCTTCAAGATCTGCTGGTGAGAGAATCTGTCGTGATGAGGATGCTTCATGTGCCCAATGTGAGGCTTCTTCCTGTGCCCAATCAGTGTTGTCGTCAAGAATGTTTGGCTGAGGCCAGTTGGCTGGATCCTTGTAGAAGGATACATTCATGTTTTGAGATAAGGACGATGATCCTGGAGCATAGGGATTCTGGGACAGAGGACCTCCCCATCTAGCATAGGGGTCTTGAGTGGATTGGACAATGTCATCTGCATCTGTATCTATATATTTGGTCTTGCCATGATATTTTGGATCTTTAGTGTATGCTATACTGCTTGGCTATCACAATTAACCAATAAGGAGTTTGTAGCTTTCTCAATAACACCTAAATGATCCAAAAATCTCTTAAGCCAAACACCTTCTTGTATTGCTGCTGGTAATGCCACAAACTCAGCTTCCATCATGGACAAGGCTATACACGTTTGCTTCTTACTACTCCATGATATGGCACCATTGTTTAGTAAGAAAGCCAATCCAGAGATAGATTTCCTTTCATTTAAATCTCCTCCCCAATCAGCATCGGAATAACCTTCAAATCGCAGATCCTTTCCTTGGTAATTCAGCTTATAATCAGCAGTTCCCTTCAGATACCTCAGTATTCTTTTAACGGCTTTCCAATGTGCTTGACCTGTATTGGATTGGTATTTACTCATCATTCCAACTGCAAAACATATGTCAGGTCTTGTACACATCATAGCGTACATCAAGCTCTAACAGCACTAGATGTTTCATTTGTTCCTTCTCTTGTGGAGTCCTTAGACACAATTTATGGCTCAATCCTTCACCTTTTGCAATAGGAGTGTCTATTGGTTTACAATCTTGCATACGAAATTATTTAAGAACCTTATTTATATATGTTTCTTGTGAAAGAGATAGTGACCTCTTCGAACGATCTCTTGAAATCTTAACTCCAAGAATGTATGCAACCCCACCCATATCTTTCATCTCAAAGTTGGAAGATAACCAACTTTTGATGGTATTAACAAACTTTATATTGTTTCCGACAATTAGTATATCATTAACATATAATGATATGATCACAAATTGATCTTTGAATCCTTTGATATATACACAATGATCCTCATCAATCATTATAAAATCATATGCCATTATGGCATTATGAAAACATATATACCACTATCTTGACGACTGCTTAAAGCCATATATCAATTTCAAAAGTCGACATACATTTTCTTCTTGGCCTTTCATAATGAAACCAACGGGTTGTTTCATATATATTTACTCATCCAATTCTCCATTGAGAAAAGCAGTCATTCTCCATTAAGAAAAGTAATCTTTACATCCATTTGATATAATTCAAGATCCATACTTGCTACTATTGCCAGAATAATGCGAATCGAAATAAATCTCACAACAGGAGAAAATGTTTCCTCATAATCAATTCCTTCCTATTGATTATCCCCCTTCGCCACAAGGCGAGCTTTATATCTTTCTATCGAGCTATCAGCTTTACGCTTTATTTTGAGAACCCATTTGTTCCTAATAACTTTGCGTCCTTTTGGAAGATCAATCAGTTCTCAAACATGGGTTGACTTCATTGACTCCATTTCCTCTTCCATTGCATGCATCCATTTTTTCTCCCTAGGGCAATTTAGAGCCTCATGTATATTTCTTGGCTCGTCCTTATCTTGTAGAGCAACTATAAAAGTTTCCCCTTCAATATCAAAACGTCGACGGGGAATACTTTTGCGACTTGTTCACCGTATGAGAGATTGTACACTTTGCACATCATTCCCCTTTATGCTCCCACTAGGACTAGATAATAATGATATCGTCTCATCATGTGGTTGTAATTGAGAGTGAGTTGAATTCAATTCATCATTTCTCATATTATTCCCACTTGGACAAACTCTATTAATATCATTATCTTGATCCAAGATTTCAAATAGGGAGTAATCTTCACCTATTTCGTCATTCTTAGAAAATTCATTCTCTAAGAATGTGACATCACGTGATTCGAATTCAGTGATACTCTCACTTTCTTGCTCACCTATGAACATATATCATTTTGAGTGTTTGGAGTATCTTATGAAAATACTCTTCTTTCCAATAGGACCCAATTTCCCAAACTTGTGATAAGACTCATGAGTATAGGCAGCATAATCCCATGACTTAAAAAAACTTAACTCCAATTTTCTACCTATCCATAACTCATATGGAGTGGAAGTAACTGATTTAGAAGGCACTCGGTTAAATATATAGATAGCAGTTAATAACGCATCACTCCAAAAAGTAATAGGTAAATTAGTATGCGCCATCATGAACCTAACCATTTCCAGTAGGGTTCTATTTCTTCTTTCTGCAACACCATTTATTGAGGAGTATATGAAATAGAGAACTGTCTTTCTATTCCTTTTTCATCACATAAATTTCTGAACTCATCATATAAATATTCTCGACCTCAATCGGATCTCAATGCTTGTATTTTCTTATCTAATTGATTCTCTACCAAATTCATAAACCTTTTGAAACAACTTAATGCTTCAGATTTATGAGAAATTAAATAAACATATCTGAATCGAGTATAATCATCTATAAATGTAATAAAATAAACAGCCCATGCCTTTCTCTCACATTCATTGGACCACAAACGTCAGAATGAATTAAATATAGAGGAAATTAAGCTCTTTTACCTTTTCCAAATGGTTTCCTTGTCGTTTTCCCTACTAGGCATTGCTCACATATAGGCAAATCGACTTTTTCAATGTTGCCCAATAAGCCCTCTTTGGCTAGTCTATTCATACGTTGTTGGCCAATATGACCAAGTCTAGCATGCCACAGATTCACATCATTATCATATGAATTAGGAGACGTGAGAAGGGAATAACAAACATTTGCATTAACACAATCAATATCTAATACAATGAAACCATCTAGAATATAACAACAACCATAGTAATTTGTATCCAAATACAAATCCACACCACTATTATGGAAGTCCATATTAAAACCTAGCTTGACCAACACTAAAACAGACACTAAATTCCGACGAATCTACGGAGCATACAATACATCATGTAGAAACAAAGTGCGTCCACCACGCATGTTCAGTTAGCAGGTGCCAATTCCTTTTACTTCAGCTTTGGAATTGTTTCCCACATAGATCCACTTAGTTCCAGTTGGTACTCATCGGAATTCCACGAATGATTCTCTATCCTTTGCTACATGGTCTGTTGCTCCTGAATCTATAGTCCACAAAGGATTAGACTCAATTAAGAATACAGAACTTGACACGTAGGCAAAGTTCTCAAAAACACAAGGGTTGTATACCTTCCTTGGCTTGCGACAATCGCGAGCATAGTGACCCTTCTTGTTATAATTGTAACACTTCACCCTTGTCAGCTTCTTCATTTGAGGACGCTTTCTTCTATCATGTTGGTCAACCTTTGGTTTCTTCCTTGAAGAACTTGCTTCCTTGCCTTTCCACTTTTTAAACCAATTAGGACGTTTGCGCTTGGAGCTCGAAGCTCCATGTGAGCTAGAACCAGCATTATAAATTTCAATTTCCAGCTTAGCCGCTAAGAGGCGATCCTCTTCCAGCTCAAGATGGCGCACTGCATCCTCAAAGGTTTTGATATTCTCATTGTGGGTCAGGTGCACCTTCATATGCTCCCAACTTTGAGGCAAGGAACGAATTACTGCTTGCACTTACTGCTCATCAATCAGGACATGGCTAGCATCCTTCAACTCATTAATCATGTTTGACATCTTTCTCAAGTATTGCTTTATGGTCTGACCATGAGGCTTCTTGTAAGAGTTAAACCTAATAGTAAGCTACCTCAGTTTGGTCACCGAAGTATGACCAAATCTTGCTGCCAACGCTTCCCACATTTTTTTGGCATTCACAAAATGCCTAAACTCTCGCATGACATCATTTTCCATGTTACTCAGCAACGTAATGTGAGCAAGCGAGTTCTTCCTTTTCCATGCAGCAAATGCATTCTTATCTCTCTTGTGTTGTGTAGTGTTTCCATCTTCAGGCTCTTCCACAGTTAGGTTAAAAGCTTCTAGTGCCTCTTGCTCTTCCAGCATATATTGAATTTTCATGTGCCAGATTTCATAGTTATCGCTGTTGAGTTTTTCACCTTTGTTCAGCTCAGCAACTATGCTCTTTGTGACTGAAGCTATTGATCTGAACACATCAGACATATATGCACGAATAATTAATACCTATCATTTATGCACCCATTTTACACAGACCCGTCATATTAATGAATAGTTTCAAGTAAGGTTTTAGAATCAAAAGGTCACTATGTTTCCAATCATCCTCCAAAACTCCTAACTTAAAAATATCATTAATATAATTGTTTATGCAAAATAAATTCTATGAAGCTACAAAAACTTCTATGAACTACCCACAGCAGTCAACAATAACAGAAAGCAAATAATATTTGACATCCAATAGAATAATAATGCTTTCACATAATGCAGCTTACACATCAGTTGCTACATCAACAACAACTAGGTAGTAAACATTTACATAAGATGTTCACAAAGCATACTAAAAATGAAGACCGATCATAAAACATCTAACGCCAAGTCAACACATAAACCGGGAAAGATTCCCTTTTGTACAATTCCTTAAGCTTTTCATCATCAAATTTCTCAAGCTTTTCTTTATTAAAATTCTTAGACATTCTAGTCAGCCATGGTAAAATAGACGGGTATCCCTTAGGATTTCTCCTCCATACATTCATCCCCCGCCGGATTGAAGTCATTCCATGGGTCGCAGTCCTCATGGCTTCAATCCGGTAATGTTCATCTATAAAAGCCATTACAAGCTTCCTATACGTAGTAGCTCTGTTGACCTCCCATAGGCGATTCAACACTCTTTGCCATATCAATGGAAAAGTGTTCATGAAAAAATGGTACCATCTCAGATTGTGGCATGGGACGACCACTCCATATGACCTCTTGTATTCTCCTATTGACCTTAAGTACATGATCAATTAAGCACCACTCTCCCATCGATCAACTCAGCTATCAACCTAGACAGCCTTGCCCTTTGTTCATTTGTACATACGCGAATAGGTGTGCGCGCTCGAAGGGGAGGCATTGTTCCTGCAACAAATGCAGAACAAATGAGGGATTACATATAATTCACATAGACTTCATTGGAACAAGAAACACATTCTTTTCCTCTCTTTATTTTCTTTTTTGGTCAACGGTCAACGGTCAACCAGGTCAATGGTCAATCGGGTCGGGCCGTCGGGTCGGACGAACCGACCCAGCACGTGCGGCACGCGTGCGCAGCTGACGTCACGATGACGTCAGCTGGCGCGTGCGCTATACGCGCCATCGACGGCCCACCGCATCAGCACCACGCGTGTGCATCGCACGTGCCTGGGCCCGAATTGCGCCGATTCATTCCGGCCACGAGTGGGGGCTTATCCGGCAACCTTCAGCGGCGATCCGCCACTTGATTTTCTCGTTTCGACGAGACCTTCGACACTACTCTATCAGAAACTAATTTCGACTTACAAAAAATCGAAAAAGGGGGTGAACAGTGCTCGAGTGTCAGGATTTTTCGGTCCCCAATCAACCGACGCCGATGTTTCATAAAAATTTAATCAAAACTAATTCACAAACATGAAAATGAATCGGGAAACATGAACAATGGCTCTGATACCAATGTTGGTGTTGACACCTAATTTTAGAAAATTTAGGAAAATAAAGAAAAATAAAATTGCATTAGAACAAATAAAAGGAAAAAATAAAAAAAGATGGAGGAAATCAATTTGATTGATTATGCATGGAAATTTGAAATTTTGATGAATATTCAGATTTTGTTAAATGTGGAATCAATTTAAAAATCAAGTGGTTAA
Organism: Eucalyptus erythrocorys; assembly: GCA_014182555.1. NCBI lineage: Eukaryota > Viridiplantae > Streptophyta > Magnoliopsida > Myrtales > Myrtaceae > Eucalyptus > Eucalyptus erythrocorys. Next base: position 39,063,620 of record CM024607.1, on the reverse strand, counting down.
AGGGCAAGAATTTTACAAAGTGGAAGTAATCTGAGCAAAATTGAACTGATTGCGAAATCACGCTCTGATTTACATCATTGATTTAATGCAAAAGAAAATGGAAATTTGAAAGTTGCTATAAAAATGGTTGTCCGGAAATCACTATAAAGAGGAGCCACAATTTTCGTGCCTGGGGGGGATTCGAAAAATTGAGAGCAGTTTTTGTGGGCTTTTTCCTCCTTCGGTTTCTTTGAGCTACACAATTTAAGAGGAAAAGCTGTTTTGTCCAGTAAGAAAAAAGAAAAAAAAGGTCAAAAGGAAGTGACCTTTTTTCACCGAGGAAAGGACAGCAACGGAAGGGAGGTACAGAAGGAAGCGACCGGTTAGCAGGGAAAGAAAGAAAAAAAAAGGAATAGTGTCATCTTCTTCGTTGGATTTCCCTTCGTCGCTGCACCCTCGCCGCGTCACGCCAACGCCGCTGAATCGCGCGTTGCTCCGAGCTCCTGTCGTACCCTTGCTGCCCCTCACCGACACACCAACAACTAGGTCGCCGCTGCTGCATCAGACCCCCCCGCACCGGCCTGCAACTCGCCCACCTTTCGAGATTCTGCCGCCGACGCCCGAGTCTCCCTACACTCCGCGACCCAACTCCACCAGTCATCACCTCCATGCGCCCACGCCTCACCTGCTCTACCCCCCCAGCGCTTGACGCCGTGCTCGCACCCGTGCCTCACCTGCTCCACCCGACGACCACGCCTCCGCCCACCTGTCATCGAGTCTTGCCCGTCGCCGACGCCGCGCCCCCTGGCTCACCAACGCACCAACACACCAACGCCATCTCGCCTGCTTGTTCGCGAACGCCCCAATAGATCGCCCTCTGGAGGCCGCGACGATCCTAACGCCAGCCATCGCCGCCGCTGGTCACCTCCGCCGAAATCGTTCACCGCCTGCGCCTCCCTGCCCTTGCACCGCTGCCAACGTCACCGCCCAACAACCCACGATCCAGCTCCGCCTCCGCCGTCGTCTACCCGCAACCGCTCCTCGCCGAAGCTCTGACGACCGACCGATGATCGCTCGTCGCCTTCCACCGCCGTTTCCCCTAGGTGGTTTTTATTTTCATTTTTACTTTCCACTTTTTTTCTAGTTTAGTTTATTTCTTTACTCTTTTTATTTTCATGTTATTTTTCTGTTTATTTTATTTGATAGCATTTTTAGTTTAGATATTTAATTTGTAATATTGGATGTTAATATCTATAATTTTTGTAGGCATTATCCGCAAGGATTTTGTCCAGAATTATTGTAATTATTAATTTGATCCAAGAGACGTCGGATCATTTTTTCATTATATTAATTTATTGACTTTTTGGTGGAACTTCAATTGTTAAATCAATAATTATTTAATTTGGTCTGTAAGACTTCGGACCAAATTTTTAATTATTTTGATTTGTCATGATAATTAGGGTTAGGATAATCGTTAATTTGACCTGTGAGACAACAGGTTATTTTTTCAATTATTTTAATCCTTTATTTTGTTGATAGTTTAGATTTAATACTTATTTAATATTTACTTATCTTAAAAAATAAAAATTATAAAATCATAAAAAATTAAAAAAATTAAAATCTTGCATGAACATGTAGGTTTAGTAAATTAGATATGTAGGTTAGTAAATTAGAGATTTTTAGAATTACATTTTTTAGGATTATATTTTTTAGAAATCTTTTTGAAATAGGTTAGGGTTAGACCTAGATAACTTTATTTTTAAAAGTAGATTCTTAGAAAAGTTGGCATATTTAAATAAAAAAATAAAAAAATAAAAAATAATTTTCTAAGTCAAAATAGGGTTAATTCAAATTAATCCCAAACATGAATTAGAAAATTATTCATTTTAGATAGTTCAATTAGGATTTTTATTAATTCAAAATTTCAAATAAAAAAATCCAAAAAATACTAGGTGCACATTAATTAATTTGCATAATTCATTTAGTTAATTTTTTTTAGTAATATTAGGCGCATGTTAATTAATTTGCATAATATGGTCATTTAATTAGAATTTGCATATTAGGAAATTAGATCATTTAGTTAAAATGCATGTTTTATAAAAAAAAAAATTCTAATTTCATTCAAGATAAAAGAAAACCAAAAAAATTGTTTGCTTGGTGTGTTTATTTCTTTTGATGCAATTTATTTATTTATCCATTTTTATTGAATGTTTAATAGTGGATAAGCACCCATGTGGTCACCATATTTGCATGATAGTAAGTTAGGTTAAAATAAATCCAAGCTACTTGCAGAAAATATTTCTAAAAATAAAAAATAAAAAGAAATGGTACCAAAAGGGCATTAGAGAAGTCTAATGTAACCAAGTCCCCGTACCCTTAGTCTCTGATTCGTAGGAGTAAAATAATCCTCCCATTATTTTACTTAGGTATCTAATCGACCTACCAAAAATTGATTAGTAGCGACGCCTAGATAAAGTTTATCTGCATGTTTAAAAATCGGAACCTAAAGTCGTGCGTTGCTATGGGCCTGGGAGGGCCCGAGCTAAGTTTAAGGCTTAGTAGTCCATTAACCTAAACTCTAGGTGGTACACCCTGAAAAATTTGGTCGCGACAGCTGGGAATAACTGATTCCCTAAAATCGATTCGACACTAAATCGAACCTCTAAAATGAATGCGGAAGACGAGCCCGGGAAAACACGTGTATCAAGGATCGAAAAGCACATCACAAAATCAAACGTACCTTGTTAGCCACAAATTAAACACCGACATTAATATTAGGAAGAAAAATTAATCCCATTCTATCCGATGACATATATTCGTCTTGAATGGGAGAAAGTTCCGTCTACTTTTTGGAGTCTGTTCTTCTTTTGCCTTTTTGGAGGGAGAGAGAGAGAGGAAGAACGTACATATATTGAAAAGGTACGTTCCTCCCTTTTGCTTTTCTCCCTTAAATACGTCTCCTCCAAAGGACGTATCCCTTCGACATAAAACGTTCCCCCAAAAGTCATAACCCTTCAACATACCCCTCCATCCATGGGCCCTTATCTTGCGTGCTGGGCTTTTAGGCCCAACATGAGCGGATGGGCCAACTTAGACCCATCCACAATTTAATAAAACCATCACAAAGGAATGAATAAGCCTTATGACTATGAGTGACATGAAGACAGGAAATATTAGTTCATTATCTATGAAAGTAATGAAACTGGCAGGATTTAATGGTACCGTAGTTTCCACGTAAACTTTGAGTTTGAGTTTTAGTGAGGTCGAGCCTTGCTTGGCCAAGGCAAGGTCAAACTTGCCCAACCACCGGTGAGCCTCAACCTTGCTCGATCACCATGAGGTCAGCATCGCCCGATCGAGCAAGGCTGGACCTCACCAAATTTGCGCAAGGTGGAGCCTTACGTAGCCAAGGCGAGGCTAAGGCTCGTCCAGCCACATCGAGGCTAAGGAAAGAAGATGAGGAAGAGAAAAAGATTTTAAAAAATAGAGAGAGAGAGAGAGAGAGAGAGAGAGAGAGAGAGAGAGATGAAATAGGCTAGTGAATCAACCTAGAGGGGGGTGAATAGGTTGTTGCGGAATTCTTTTGGAATCTTTTTGCGGTAGAATACGTTGATATCAAGGATATATCAAAAATAAATAAGGCACGTATTCATAAAGTAAATAGAGTAGGGTAAGAAAAAATTAACACAAGGATTATAGTGGTTCGGCTTAGTCCAAGCCTACGTCCACTCTCCACGCTGGCAGCCAACTGGCTGTAATCACTATGTAGCAAACGAGAGTGTTACGGTATACGGACTAGACTTCTTCAATAGACAGTCTCTCCTACAGCTTCCTACTGCTTTCGCACTATATCTCACTCTCTTTGATACACAATTTGAACAAGAAAGATTTTAGAGAACAAGTGATTTTGGAAATTCTAACATCGAGATTTTTCTACCCAGTCTCTCCTTGTTTCCAAGCAACATCGGTCCACCTTAAATAGCCTCCGTGCCTTCATACCCGTTGGCACTTACCAAAAATTCATCCAATCAACCCGTTGGACTGAATCAATTTAAGTGATCTCCTTGTCGCCGAAAACGTAAGTAGACAGTAGCTCGTCAATCCTGTTCGCCCATACAATCAGGATCTCGAGTTCCCAAAATTAGATTCTTCCAAGAATAAACTTGATCTTCAACGAATAAAATCGGGAGAGTAAATCTTCCAAGCTCTCGATCACAGCCAGAGATATTCCATGGTTAAGATTAGGAAATACAAAATCCAATATCTTACTTTCCTTAGCCATGAGAATAACCTGTGGCCAGCCTGTAAAAAATCGCGAACTGTCTTCAGACTTAGATTTGGGTCTTTGAAGGTCGTTAGACTAAAACTGAGTCTTAAAGGTCTTCAGACTGAAATTGCGTCTTGACTGACTTTAGACGGAGAAACTTCAGACCGATCTTCTGGGTCTGTCTGTCTTTGAAATCTTTTAGACCTTGAAAACTTCAAACGTAACTGACTGACTCTTGGAGTCTTTAGACCGTACTGTTAAGGCTATTTTGTCAACTTCAAAACTCCAAGGGATTTTTCTTCAACAATCTCCCCCTTTTTGATGGTGACAAAACCCTCGACAGATTTGCGAATCAAAAAACCTACAAGGAAAAACTCATATATTTTGAGGATTATATCTGCAAAATAGAGTGTTAGTCCAATAACAATTATCCTCATAAATATAATAGCCCTGCAATTGAAGTCACAAGTCTAGATCCAAATCATCAAATCAACATAAGGTCATAGAAGTTCAAGTAAACAACCCAATTGAAATCCAAAACGAAAACAGTCTAAGCAATAAACTTAAAAAAAACTTCAAAATAAAAACTCTTAAAGCTTTCTCAAAGCTTCAAAAAACTTCAAATCTTCAAAACCTGCAATCAAATCTGCGCAACGCTCCCCATTTTTGTCCCATCAAAGAGGTAGAGTGAATGTGTGATAAAGTTTTGAAAAGATTTAGTGGCCTGCAGGGAAACGAACAAGTTGAAACTTGCTAAGCTCCCGGACTGACTTCTCGAGTTTGGCAAGGTTTTCCTTCACCGAAGCTAATTCGCACCGGTCCGATTCGATTCCATTTGTGCTCTCAGTGCATTGATCTGTTCCTGCATGTTCACTGAAGTACTTAGCAGCGCCTTTTTCAAATCTCTCATCTCGAAATCCATCCCAACAACTTGCTTTTTCAAGTCCAGCATAATATCCAACAGCTGAGTAAAGGCTGCGGAATTGGCATTGCTTCCACTTGGACCAGCGAGAATGAGTTTGGAAACTAGGAGCTTCCCTTTCAGCCCTTTCCTTCTCGACGGTGAGGATTCTTCATGTTCGGGGAAGTGGGATGCATAAACCTCCTCGGGGTCGCACCGAGACCTACTCACATCACTAAAGTGTAGTGGCGATATTGTCCCTTGTTCTGCAGCAACTCCCCCTGTGTGAATGCCATTGGGTGGAGTAGAAAATTCATCGCCAACATCCATTTCAGTACTTGGAAGTTTCTCGGTCTCTTCCCCAGCAAAGGATGGCTCAAAACCTGCAGCCATATCCTCTTGCTATTTGCTTTCTTCCTCATCCTTCTTCCTCCTTTCTTCTTCTTCTCTTCTCAGTTCTTCCTCTTCTTCTTCCCTTCTTCTTTCTTCTTCAACTTTCCTCTGTCTCTCTTCTTCTTCTCTCTGTTCCTCTTCTCTTCTTCTCTCCTCTTCTTCTCTTCTTTTTCTTTCCTCTTCTCTTCTCTTTCTTTCCTCTTCTCTTTTCCTCTGTCTCTCGGCTTCCTTCTCCTCTGCTTCTCTTCTCCTTCTCTCTTCAGCCTCTATTCTCAAAACAGCAGGGCTCCTCATCCTAGAGAGAGTGGACAGAGTCATGGCATCTTCTTCATCCTCCTCATCTTGCAGGATGATTTTCCTTCTTTTCTTTTTAGCCATGGGCTCTTTGCCCTTTCTTTTCGACGAAGCAATGGGGATCTCTTTTGAAGGTGTTTCCCTCCTCAACCTTTCCAATGCTGCAGTCAGCTCTGAAAATTTCATCTTCATCACCATTTTCTCACCAACAAACATCGAATTCAACTTAGTTAGGCATAAAGATGCAGGTACTTGAATATCGAAATGCCTAAAAAGTTTGGTGATGATGGATGAATAAGGCAGCTGACCCTTATCCTTTACCACAGTTCTATACATATGGAAAAGAATGACATACAGGAGAGAGAGGGGTCTGCCCTGGTTGATGGCAAACATCAGCTTTGCCTCTGTTTTGGAAACATCAGTCTTCGAGGTCGTCTTTGGCCGGATGCAGTTGATGACTATTTTATGCAACAAAACATTCATGGCATTCATCCTAGTGTAGGATATCTTGCCTTCAACAGTTCTGTCTCGTATAATATCCAAGGTTGTATAGGCTGTTGAGACTTTGATTGGATGGAAACTCCTTCTTTCCACACCAATAATGTCAGCCAGCAAGTCAACATCAACAACATAGTCTTTGTCCATGAAAGAAAAGGACAAATGATTTGCATCCAAAAAAGATAGATTCGAGTAAAAGTAAGCCGCTAGTTCAGAGTGGGCCACAGTCATATCCGTGCAGAAATTCTCCAATTGCAACCTAGCAAACTTCCCTCTTAAATTAATCTTTATCGAATCTAGGAAGTCAAAATCTACACTCCTTGGATTGACCACTCCCCTCTTCAACAGCTTCACATAAACTCGTTCATGCTCCTTCAACCGAAATAGACTTCCCGAAGGACAAACAGTATTAGCAGCCACACCAAAACGATGTTCAAAGTGAGAGAACAATCTCTCATCATCATCTAGGGTCTCAGCAGGAGTATTTTCAAGTGGATTACTCGAAATATTCTCTAGCGTCCTCTGTGCAGTACCTTCACCAACAACATTCAGCTTCTCTATCTCCATCAAAAACGCATACTCACTTCTAAACCCTCTTTCCTTCAAATATTCCTCGATCGTCTTAAGGCTAACCTTTCCATCCTTAAGCCTTTTATAGAGATCGTAAGCCACATTAGGTTTGAGAGTTCTTACCGGTTCTGCCTCCGTAACCACTTCCTCAAAGTGTTGACTTTCAGCTTCTTGTTGAGGCGAATCTTCTTCCGTTAGATCCACTCGAGTAGGACCCTATTGCTGTCTCTGTGGTCCCCTGCTGGCAATTCTAGAAGACTTGCGAGACGACATTCTTGGAGAGCAAGCAAGGATTCAACTTGAACGCGAAGAAAAATGGAAACTTTGTGACGAGAAATGGATGGAACAGAAACAGTAAATGGGATCTTTTAGGGTCTTGAAAGTGAAAGAGTGTGAGGATGAATCGTAAAGGAAAAGCTGTGAGTGAAAAGTGACGGTTTGAATGTATAATTAGTGAGAGAGATAACACGGGAATACGAATCGTCGCCAAAAAGTAAAGGTGAAAAACTACCAAAAATAAATCGTAATATCGAAAAAGAAAACTGCCTTTTTGAAAATGCAAACCGCCATAATTACGTGTCGAAAAAAGAGTAAAAAGAGATTTTGAAATATCGAATTTGAAATAGCGAAAAATAATTACCAAAAGTAAAATAAAGAGAGAGTTAAAAAGTGTAAAGAGATTAAACAGTCGACGGATGTTCAAACTGTACCTCTGAGTCTGAACCCTTTTTCAGACTTTACCTTGCGTCTGAGCATAATTAGTCTTTACGTAGAGTCTGAAACACTTTCAGACTTTGCTTTGAGTCTGAGCCGCCTTCAGACCTAGTGTTAAGTCTGAACACCCTTCAGACTTAGCGATGAGTCTGAACCGCCTTCAGACTTTAATTTTGAGTCTGATGATCTTCAAATTCCACGATACTCAGTCTTGAGCGAATTGATTCAAAGTGAGCCTTCTCTAGGGGCTTTGTGAATATGTCAGCTAATTGATTCTTTGAATCTACATGCTGAATCACCACATCTCCATTTTGAACATGATCTCGAATAAAATGATGCTTGATTTCAATGTGCTTTGCTCTTGAATGAACTATAGGATTCTTTGTGAGGTTGATTGCGCTTGTGTTGTCACATTTGATTTTCGTCTGTGTTTCATCAACTCCAAAGTCTCTTAATTGCTGTTACATCCATAGAATTTGAGAGCAGCAACTTCCAAGAGCTATGTATTCTACTTCAGCGGTTGAAAGAGCCACGGTACCTTGTTTTCTTGAGAACCAAGACACCATCCTGTTTCCCAATAATTGACATGTACCTATAGTGCTTTTTCTATCCACTCTACAACCAGCAAGGTCAGCATCAGAATATCCTAGGAGAGTAAAATCTCCTTGCTTAGAATACCATAGACCTAGCTTAGATGTAGTTGCAACATATTTAATGATACACTTAACAGCAGTCATATGAGATTCTTTAGGGTTAGATTGAAATCTAGCACATATGCAAACACTAAACAAAATGTCAGGTCTAGAAGCTGTAAGGTAAAGAAGTGACCCGATTGTACTTCTATATAATTTTTGGTCTACACTCTTTCCTTCTTCATCTTTATCCAGCTTTGATGAGCTTGACATAGGAGTTTCTGTTTTCTTGCAATTCTCCATTCCAAACTTCTTGATAAGGTCTTTTGCATACTTCTTTTGATTGATGAAAGTTCCTTCACTTGATTGTTTGACTTGAAGACCCAAAAAGAAGTTTAGTTCTCCCATCATGCTCATCTCAAATTCATTCTGCATATCCTTTGAAAAATTCTTGCAAAGTTTCTCATTAGAAGAGCCAAAAATAATATCAACAACATAAATTTGAACAAGTAAGAAATCCTTGTCTTCTCTTTTTATAAATAAGGTAGTATCTACTTTAGCTTTAGAGAAGCCATTTTGTATTAAAAAAATTGCTTAACCTTTCATACCATGCTCGGGGTGCTTGTTTTAAACCATATAAGACTTTCTTCAGCTTGAATACAAGGTTTGGTCTTTTAGGATCTTCAAATCCTGGTGGTTGTTCCACATATACTTCTTCTTGGATAATTCCATTTAGGAATACACTTTTCATGTCCATTTGGAATAACCTAAAATTTTTAAAGCAAGCAAAAGCAAGAAGTAATCTTATAGCTTCTAACATTGCTACAGAAGCATAGGTTTCATCATAGTCGATGCCTTCTTCTTGTGTGTATCCTTTTGCCACAAGTCTTGCTTTATTCCTTACCACTTTTCCTTGTTGATCAAGCTTGCTCCTAAAAACCCATTTAGTACCAATGATTGATTTACCTTTTGGTTTAGGAACTAACTCCCAAACGTTATTGATTTTGAATTGATTCAGTTCTTCTTGCATTGCTTCGATCCAGCTTTCATCTCTCAATGCATCTTCTATATTTTTCAGTTCGATCTCAAAAATTAGTGCAAGAGCACTAGAAGCTTCTCGTCTTTTAGATCTTGTTCGAACTCCTTCATCAATATTGCCAATGATGAGGTCTGGGGATGACTTGACTTTTGCTTCCAACTTGTAGTTGGTTTGTCAGTTTGGTGAAGCTCTTCTTCAGTTGGAATTTCTGAATCTGTTTGAGGCTCAGTATCCGAAGCTTGATTTTCTTCATGAGAGTTTGTAGACACTTGGCCAAACTCAAAATCTTCAGGTTGAGTCTGATTTTGTACTAAGTCTTCAAACCTCACATTCATGGATTCTTCCACAGTTTGTGTGCGTTTGTTGAAGACTCTGAATGCTTTGCTTGTCATGGAGTAGCCAAGGAAAATTCATTCGTCGATTTTTCTTCAAACTTACCAATTCGATCACCGGAATTCTTTAGGATAAAAAATTTGCAACCGAATACATGAAAATATGAAACAACCGGTTTCTTACCTTTGAGCAGTTCATAGGGTGTCTTTTCCAATATAGGTCTTAGAAAAATTCTATTTATAATATAACAAGCGGTAGAAGTAGCTTCAGCCCAAAAATGAGGTGAAATATTACTTTCGATTAAAAGAGTTCTTGTCATTTCTTGCAAAGAACGATCTTTCCTTTCTATAACTCCATTTTATTGTAGAGTGTATGGGGATGAAAAATTATGTTGAATACCGTTATCATCACGGTATTTAGCAAAATCATGATTTTCAAATTCTCCACCATGGTCAGTTTAATACTTGAAATCGCATATCCTTTTTCAATTTGGATTTTCTTTGCAAACTTAGTGAAATGAATCAATGCATCAGATTTATTTGCAAGAAAGAAAACCCAAGTAAAACGAGAGTAATTATCAACTATAACCAAACAATATCTTTTACCTCCAATACTTTGAACTCTTGTTGGCCTGAATAAATCCATGTGTAATAGCTGCAAAACACGATTAGTGGATACTTGATTTATAGATTTAAAGGAATTTCTAACCTGTTTACCAAGTACACAGGGAGTGCATAATTCATGCTTTTGATACTTGAGGTTAGGAAGTCCTCGAACAAGCTTTTTGGATGACACTTTTGCGATTTGCTTAAGGTTGACATGTCCAAGCTTCCTATGCCAGAGAATGACTTCATCTTGAATCGATATCAAGCATTGAGGACTATCAGACCTTACGTCTAGCAAATAAATATTTCCATGTGTTCGTCTAGTAAAGGATTGTAAGAGATCCTTGCTTGTTCCAGAGCATGTATCTTCTTGAAAGTTGATTTTGTATCCAGAATCGCATAATTGACTAATACTCAATAGATTGTAGTTTAATCCTTCAACAAGAGAGACATTGTTGATTGTGAGATTTCCAATCATCACAGTTCCTTGACCAACAATCTTCCCCTTGTTGTTACCACCAAAAGAAACATTTCCTCCTTTTATATGAGATAGTTTTGTAAAACAACTTGAGTCTCTGTCATGTGTCTTGAACATCCACTTTGTCCAAATACCACTTGACTTTCTTCTTGAAGGTAACCTGCATTTGAAAGAAAGACTCATGTCTTCTTTGGTACCCAAATCTTCTTGGGTCCATCATTGTTAGTAGTATAAACAGTCTTTGCCCAGCTCTTCTTAACAGGTCTCCAAATATTTGGACATTCCTTTTCAAAATGATCTACACTTTTACATTTTGAACAAGTAAGAGCATTTCTACCAACAGGCTTTACAAAAACCTTTTGGAAATGATTTTTATAAAAAGTTTTTGTTGGCCTATTCCTAATTCTTTCCTTTACCTTTGGGAAATCGATCAAATGAACGATTTCTTGTGTCATTCCTAAACCGGATTTATTAAAGTAAGGTCTTTGGATAGAAAGAATTTTATCCAACTTTTCAGAACCTATTGAAAATTTCTTTGAGACTTTCAATAAATCTTCTTTTATGCAAGCATTCTCTTTTGAAAGTTCATTCTCATTTTCTTTCGAAACATCAAGAGACTTGTCTAAACTTTCAACTTTTTCAAGTAAAATCTTTTCTTATTGTTTCATTTTGGAATTCTCCCTTTTCAGTTCAGAAATCCTTTTAAGAGAGCCTTTAAGACTGAAACAAAGTTCATCAATGTATTTTTGGATACTTTGGTAGGAATTTTTAAATTTCTAACCTTGATACCATTGTTTGAGTCTGAGTCTGAATCTGAGTCTGAGTCTGAGTCAAAGCCTGAGTCTAAGTCTGAGTTTGCCATAAGAGATATGTTTGCATATTCTTCATCACTCTCCTCACATTCAGTGTCACTCCACGTCTCAGCTTTGAGTGCTTTCTTGAACTTTTCAGGTTTCCCTTTCTTTTTCTTCAATAAAGGACAGTTGGGTCTGATGTGTCCCTTTTTCTTGCATTCATAGCAAACAACTTCTTTGTTGGTATCTTCTTCTTCATTTGATCTCCTTTGAAATCTTTGATTATTCTGTTTCTTTCCATTGAATCTTCTACCTTTTCTATTCAACCTTCTGAATTTTCTAATCAGAAGTGCCAATTCTTCATCATCCAAGTCTTCTTCTGAATCTATAACATCAGAATCATCATTAGATTTTAAAGCAATTGACTTCTTACCTTTTGTGTCAAATTCCTCATTGAATTGCTCGACTTCATAGGATTGAAGTGTGCCAACCAATCCATCTACTGAAAGAGGCATGATCCTTTGTGTTTCTCTTATAGATGTTTTGACGTGATTCCAATCTTTGGAGAGTCCTCTCAACAACTTATTGACCTTCATAGGTCCTGAGATTGGCTGTCCTTGGTATGCCAAGCCGTTTACAATTTCTGTAAATCGACTGAACATATCCGTGATAGTTTCTCCTGGCTTCATTTTGAAGGCTTCATATTGACCAAGAAGGATATTGATCTTGGTTTCTTTGACTCGATCTGTTCCTTCATAGGTGACGTGCAATCTGTCCCAAACTTCTTTGGCTGTTTCACAAGATGAAATTCTATTATATTCAGTAAGAGATAATGCACAATATAGAGAGTAGATAGCCTTTGCATCAAGGGCTTGTCTCTTTAAGACATCGGTGTGCGTTGCTCCCACTCCATCAGGTAATTCTTTCCCTGTAGTAGATACAGCTTTAGGAGTAATTCCATTCTCCACTATATCCCACTCCATAGGATCCTTGGATCTTAGGAATGCCTTCATCTTGTTTTTCCATACGTTGTAATCCTTGCCATCGAAGTAGGGAGATCTGGTATTGCTTTGTCCTTCAATTAATCCTGGAGCCAAAACACTAGCCATAGATCTTTAGCTACAGAAGTAATAACACTTCTAATGAATAAGCAACCCGCTCTGATACCAATTGAAATAGGCTAGTGAATTAACCTAGAGGGGGGTGAATAGGTTGTTGCGGAATTCTTTTGGAATCTTTTGCGGTAGAATACGTTGATATCAAGGATATATCAAAAATAAATAAGGCACGTATTCATAAAGTAAATAGAGTAGGGTAAGAGAAAATTAACACAAGGATTATAGTAGTTCGGCTTAGTCCAAGCCTACGTCCACTCTCCACGCTGGCAGCCAACTGGCTGTAATCACTATGTAGCAAACGAGAGTCACATTACGGTATACGGACTAGACTTCTTCAATAGACAGTCTCTCCTACGGCTTCTGCTTTGCTTTCGCACTATATCTCACTCTCTTCGATACACAATTTGAACAAGAAAGATTTTAGAGAACAAGTGATTTTGGAGATTCTAACATCGAGATTTTTCTACCCAGTCTCTCCTTGTTTCCAAGCAACATCGATCCACCTTAAATAGCCTCCTTGCCTTCATATCCGTTGGCACTTACCAAAAATTCATCCAATCAACCCGTTGGACTGAATCAATTTAAGTGATCTCCTTGTCGCCGAAAACGTAAGTAGACAGTAGCCCGTCAATCCTGTTCGCCCATACAATCAGGATCTTGAGTTCCCAAAATTAGATTCTTCCAAGAATAAACTTGATCTTCAACGAATAAAATCCGGAGAGCAAATCTTCCAAGCTCTCGATCACAGCCAGAGATATTCCATGGTTAAGATTAGGAAATACGAAATCCAATATCTTACTTTCCTTAGCCATGAGAATAACACGTGGCCACCTATAAAAAATCGCGAACCTGTCTTCGGACTTAGATTTGGGTCTTTGAAGGTCGTTAGACTAAAACTGAGTCTTAAAAGTCTTCGGGGCGAAACTGCGTCTTGACTGACTTCGACGGAGAAAACTTCGGACCGAACTTCCGGGTCCGTCTATCTTTGAAAACCTTTAGACCTGGAAAACTTCAGACGTAACTGACTGACTCTTGGAGTCTTTAGACCGTACTGTTGAGGTTGTTTTGTCAACTTCAAAACTCCAAGGGATTTTTCTTCAACAAGAGAGAGAGAGAGAGAGAGAGAGAGAGAGAAAAAGAAAAGAGAGAAAAAAAAAATTGGGCTTGATTCTCGAGTTGCTCTTGGGAACAAAAAAGATTTTTTTTTTTTTTTTTTTTTTTTTTTAGTTTCTTGTTCTGTTCCAAATATATTCCTGATAACAAATTTGTTCTCGAAAGCAAAAACCTATACAAATGGATTTCTATATTATTTTTGTTCCGCAGTGAGCCAAAATATTAAAAGAGAGAGATGAAAGGGCTAGTAAGAACCCCTAGAGGGGGGTGAATAGGTATATAAAAAATTTCCTTGCAAGACTTAATGAAATGGATTGCCTTTATACAATAATAGACTAAAGATGTAAACAGCTTTAAGCAAACTTATAGACAATTAAATAAAGCAATGAATAATAAGGAGTTAAGAGAAGAAAATTTGGAACACAAGTTTTTATAGTGGTTCAGCTTAGATCAAGCCTACGTCCACTCTCTTGCATTGACAACCCACTGGCTAGATTCCACTATGAATCAAAAGAGATTATACAACTTGTAATCTTCGACTTTCTCAGTGAAGAGTCTCTACTGGTTTCTCATAAAGTCTCACTACGTATTTATCTCTTTTGTAAACAACTTTGAGCTTGATGAATGAAAGAGCGAGGAACTATAGAGATTTGGACTTTGAAATTAATTTTCACGCACTACTTCGAACAACTGGAGAGTCTGCCTTAAATACTCATTCATGCCTTTACAACCGTTAGCACTTTCTAAAGGAATTCTTCCAATCTACCCATTAGACAGAATCAATTAAAGTGATCTCGAGTCGTTGATGGATTAGTGATGAAAGCCCATCAATCCTGTTTACCCATACAATCAGGATCTTTGGTTTCTATAAGTAGAACATTCCAAATTTGATCGCCTTTCAAAAAATCTTCAAATCGGAGTATATTCCAATAAGAATAATCAATCAAGTAGATGCTAAATCCAGCCATAAGGTCTTCCAAAAACCATCAAATCGAATCCTTAAAGATAATCCAGCATCTGGATAAGTCTTCATTCTTCGATCTGGAATCTGTCAGTTTGGTCAAACTTTGAGTCTTGAGTTTGGCGGTCTTCAGACTTTGATGAAAGAGTCTAGAGTTCTTCAGACTTTAAGACATGAGTCTGGAAGTCTTTAGACTAGACTGATGAAAATGTTTTGTCAACTTGAAAACAATAAATGAGTTTTCTCCAACAAGAGAGAGAGAGAGAGAGAGAGAGAGAGAGAGAGAGAGAAACATTATGAAACGCCTCCTAAAACTTGCTCTAGAGCACACAACATCTTTTATTTTCAATCCATAAGATCATAATTATAACACATGAGTGATTGACTGAGTCTGATTTTTATGGATTAGTGATTACCTTAAAAGTGACCTCATTTATCTAACATTAAAAGGATAAAGAATATACATTTGCTTAACATCATAAATAAACTTCAAAAACCAAGTAATTATATCTGGAGTGAAAGACCTTTCATTGTAATAATGTCATAATCCATTTGATTGATCCACTAGTGCTAATCTTATTAAAATAAGATGTAACACCAAGTCCTCCTAGCTTCGGCTTCCACAACTTCTCCAACACAATAATCTCTCAAAAGGATCACATCGCATTTTCATTAGATTTTGAGATTCTATTACACAAGAAAAGAAAATCAAGAATTCATTACATTGTGTACAAAAATATTTAGGACTTGAAATTCTGATATAATCTTCCATTCAGTAATAATAATTATATAATTTGACCGCCGCCAAGGTCGTTTTTAAGTCACAATAGGTGACCCCAACACTTTTGGCTAGATCTAGCTCATGATGATAAGGTCACTTGACCATAAAAATTCGTCCTTTCTACCGTGAACAGTGCGGACCAGCTCTCTGGAAATCCTACACGAGCGTAGGGCCCAAAAGGGAAAAGGCACACAAGGAAGCACAGGAGCTCTTGAGCACTCTCGAAGGCGAGCTCAAGGGCAAGAAGTTCTTTAAAGGCGAGACCGTCGGCCTCGCCGACATCATGGCCAACTTCGTCGGGTACTGAGCTGGAGTCCTCCAAGAAGCAGTCGGGGTCGACGTCCTCACCGAGAAGTTCCCCGTGCTGTACAAGTGGGCCGAAGGGTTTCAGAAGTGCCCAGTCATCAAGGAGAATCTGCCTCCAAGGGACAAGCTGGTGGCCTTCTTCAAGGCTCAATGCGAGATGAGGGAGAATTACCAAAAAAGTCCAGAACATATTGCAATTGTACCTATTCAGTTCTAAACTTTTTTTTTAATCAATTTAGTCCTAAACCTTTTACAATTGTACCAATTTAATCCATTCAGCCAAAATTAGCCTGTTGGCACTGACGTGGATACTGGCCGTCCGACAAAAGCTAACATGACAATTTTTATCTTTTTTTATTTTTTCGAATTTTTTAATATTTTTAAATTTTTTTAATTCTTTTTTTCTTCCTTTTTTTTCCACCTTCTCCTTCCCCCGACCGGCCGGTGGCCAGAGACAAGGACCAACGAGGTCGGCCTTGCCGTCACTTTGGGCAAGGCCCCACCAGATCCAAGGCAAGGGTCGACCTCGCCATGGCTGGGTGAGGTTGAGCCTCGCCAGATTTAGTAACAGTAGCTGACGAGGCTCTTCACCATTGCTTCTCTTTGCTGTCGCTAGGCGAGGCTCGCCTTCACCAGTGGCCAGCGGGGATGAAGCTCGCCACTAGCAGGCGAGGCTGACCTCACCAACCCTCACCTCTGGCCGGCGCCAAAGGAAAGAGAAGGTGGGAAAAAAAGAAAGAATTCAAAAATTCAAAAAATATTTAAAAATTCAAAAATATATTTAAAAATTGTCATGTCGGCTTTTTGGACAGCCGACGTCCACGTCAATACCGGCGAGCCAATTTTGGCCGGATGACTAAATTAGCATAATTGTAAAAGGTTTAAGACTAAATTGGCTTAAAAAAAGTTTATGATTGAATTGATACAATTACAATAAATTTAATTATCAATAACGAGGCAAATACAATGCATAATTCTTTATCTATGCTCCCATAACTATCTACAAAGAGCCAATCGAGAATTTTAAGATGTACTAATACTAGTAAGTGCATCAAAATTTCGGTTGTCGATTCTCTCGAGATAGCCATAATTACCATGAGCAAATACATTAATAATGAGGAACACATTTCGCTATGCTATTGATGTTTTTACTTACTATGCCATTAGGTACAACATGTAAAACAAAAGAAAAAGGTATGCTGATTCAAGTGGAATAAATATGAGATAAAAAGAATATGAGACAATGGATCATTAGTCATTTCATTTTTAGAATTTTCTTTTTACAAGTGGAATAGTGAGACTAAGCTCGAATAGGATGAGAAATAAATGTGAGTAGATATTACATAGCCCAACACACCAAAAGAGAAACATAGATGGCTTCAACTTTAGTGGAATCAAGTTTGCATACCATTTTACTTATACACACCCATTCTTTGTGGACCTCAACAATAGGCCTTGTTGTAGTAGAATCCCACGTCGAATGGGTGTGCACGTACTAAACAGTATGTAACCCTAATTCCACAAAAGTAGGAGTTCTCTAGACTCTCTCGTTCAATGTGTTAGGGATCGATATCCAGATTCGCCATTATCCCTTTGGTGGTGGGAAATGGAGTTGACGGTGAACATGGGTGACTAGATTCCACTAATAAACTAAAAGTAACCCTCTAAATATGAGCTTAACTCAGTAACGCCTAAGGACAAATGACATAATGGACGATAAAATCTTTCATAGTTATTATTGTTATAATCTTATCTAACTTATGAAATCATAACTATCACAAAATTGCAGAGAACGAAATATTTTTGGACATTTCATCGCTATTCCATTGTAATTCTATGGGTTCAAACCAAGTTAAGGAAACTGGTGGGCCGTGTAAGCCCAATTATCTTTTTGGTGGGAATTGCAATGTTTTGTGGGAGCTATGCAATGCTTAGCTAAAAGAGAGGGCCTAACATCACTTCGGACAGACAAACGCAAGTCCGAGTACTAGAGGCTATGCGACCCATGAGTCTCCCCTCTCTTCTATGCCTTAATTCAGGCCTTGTTTCGCTCGGCTTCTAATTGGATTCTAGCACATAAGAAGAGCCGATTTGGTTCATATTCATCATTAGACGAGATGAGATGTCGGTTCCTTTCATCCAACCTATTCTTGTATATGCAGTTGGTGTCCTGACCATGGTATCTTAAGTCGTCTCTGAGAAATGCTACTTGATATGCTTCCCGTAGACATCTTCTTGGATTGAGATAAAATGATTCTCTACCAACAAAAACATAGTCCTTCCAACATGAATTCTCATATTTACAAGAACTAATTTTATGACAAAGTTGCTCTCCGTGCGCCCATGGAGTGTCTAGTACTATGATTCCCATTCTTTTAAGTTATTTGATTCCAAGGTGAATCAGTCAAGCCAAAAAAAAGAGTAATAGGATAAGTGTTGGGAAACGGAGATGAAGAAAGAGAAAATGTCATGGCATGAATTAAAAAGATGTTAATTTCCAAAGTAAAAAAGGCAAATAATACTAGAATCCACATTGAAATATGAAGGTTACAAGGATATGGACGCAAGAGTGATATCATAAGCACGACTCGACATCATCATTAGTAGACAAATAATACTAGAGGTATCCAAATCCGTTTACGAAAATTGGTTTCTCAAGTTGTGCGACATTCTTATTGAATGTCTAAATGCAAGCCATCATTCAAGCACTCATTTGGTATTTTATCATGTCTATATGCAGACACATTCTTTGGGCAGATCTTTGGTTGTCCGCCTCAATTCCTTGTCTAACCACGTAGGGTGCACATCAGAAATATCAAATACCGGTAATGCGGATCGATCAAAGGGCTGGATCCCATGCCTGAAGATGGGGACAAATGGTTGTAGCTCTTTCTAGACGAGCACCACCAGCATTAGGGGTGTGCAACCGAACCAGGTCAACTCGGTTCCCAATTCGGCCCACCCGGAAAACAGGGTCGGGAACCAATTCCGGTTGAAACCGGTCCGGGAACCAGTTCCCAAAGTTTAGACCCTGTTTGAACCGGTCTAGGAACCGGTTCCAAGGGAATACCCACCCGGGAACCGGATCGACCGAACCGGTTTGGGAACCGGTTTTAGAACCAGTTTTTGGGCCCAAAAAAAAAAAAAAAAAAAAAAAAAAACCTAGTCGTTTCTTTCTATCTTTACTCAGTCTCACGCACACGCAGCACGCTCGTCGCTCTCTTAGCCTCTCACGGTCTCACCTCCGCCGATCCATCCGAGCGGAAGCAGCATCGCCTTCCTCCAGATCAGCGGCCCCATCTTGGTCCTGGCCATCCTCGCCACCCCGGCGCCGTCAGCCTCGCTGCTCGAGAAGGTTTCGGAGGCCTCTGCTCGCAATCTAGGGTTTCAGAGGGCGACCTCAGTGAGGGTCCGGCGAATCGGCGACGGAAGGTGGGAATTCCGGTGCCCCCTCTTTTTTCTCTGTCCGTCTGCGTCGGTTTCTGCACTCTTTTGCTTTGTTCAGTCGGTGCTTCGTTTCGCTGAATTCCGATGGTCATTCGTCCCTCCTCGGGCTCCGAATCGGTGGTGGTTTTGCACCACCTTCGAATTGCTGTTCTCTCTCTCTCTCTCTCTCTCTCTCTCTCTCTCTCCCCTCCCCCGTCTGTCTCTGCTCGCTCATTGCTTGATTGGGTTCTTCATTGTCGGTTGGGGTCGATCCTCGTCTTTCTGTTTTTTGGTTTTGTGGGATATTGCGTGTTGTGGAATTGGGACAGAAAAAAAAAAGGATGATTTTTTGGTCGTTTCTTTAATGCCATCCCCTCGTTCGAGAGTTTCCCCTCCGCGGAGTGAATTAGATTCTCGCGCATCTGTGCGTGAGGGCATTTTGTGAATGATCGGGAATTCGGGAACGAGAAAGGGAGCCCGGCGTAGTGTTTGTGGTGTAACAAAATTACGAATTTATGGGGGGATTTTTTGTTCGGTTTCGACTCCAATTTTCTCTTCTTCTTTTTTTTTGGTGACCCAGGGAACCCCCGCACGGCCGACAGCCGGAGAGTAAACCCTGGAGTGACGCTAGCGGAGGACCCACCACCCCGACGCCACACTTAAGAATCCCTAGCGACCGTGAGGGGATTTGAACTCCTCCCCTTGCGTTAAGGGGAGAGAGCTCAAACCATCGCGGCCATCGCAGGCGGTGGTTCAACTCCAATTTTCTTCTAGGTAACTTTGGCGAGAAATTTCCCAGTTGGATTTATAAAGCCAATGCCGTGGAAGTGTTACCAAGCGCAGGTCAACTGCAAGAACACTAAAAATGGGGACCCCTTCGTGGTCTTTAATTTGAGTCCCCACTCGACGCAAAGAAGCCATTGATAATACAAAAAGCAGAGTCAAAGTCGTGAAGAGTGTCTGCTGGGTTGGAATTTTCAGGTTGAAAAGTCAGGAAACTTGTAATAGAACCCCATTCCAGCATTATAATATATTTGCAGATCAATGAGGGAATATTATTTGGCACAGCTTCTTTTCTGTCGATTTTTTATTAGAATTTACTGGCTTTCCTCCGCCTGAAACTTCCTGTCATATTAATCCGAGCCTACAGTTTTAGCATGTCGCACCACGAGATTATAGATCGGACTTCATTTGCCATCCACAAATAAACAATTCCAGGACATCACTATTAGGAATATCAACTGACATAGTCTTCGCATCTTCTCCGAATTGTTTACTTCTGCTTTCTAGAATTTCATTGCTTGGATCACCTACCACTTCTGCGCAAATTCCATCTCTTGTTGTCTAGTCAGTGGAATGTTTCAGGGGTCTCACACCTCCCCAGCTACTGAAGTTTCTTGGGTCTTTCCTTATTAACTTTCCATGAGGTCTTTGTTGATTTGAATGTTCAACACTAGAGAGACGGCTTCCACACGTCTGACGTCCCTCTCCAGTGGCCCCACCTGATGTACGCCATGGGCTCTGGGCTCGCCCTGTTTCATTATCTTTTAGCATGAGGTGTATGATGAAGACTCAGTTTGAAAGAAGAATGATAATACTTCTTAGAATATGAGAGATGTATTCTCACTGTTTTCCTTGGTTGACTGTGGATTTCAAATGATCGAATTTATTGGAAATCTGAAGTTGAATGTTCATTGTTATTTGTGTGTTCCTCTAGATGCTAGACTCTTACTTGAATCAGCCTTGTAGTAAACCAGGGGATAAATTTCTCCATCTAGCAGGAAAATGGCCATTCGTCCATGTATACTTGGATTTTGAGCACTGGTTGGTGGAAAAACCGCGCACCTGTCAACCCTGATGCTGTTGTTGTAGTTGGTTTCTTATGCATTTGCCTAATTTGTGATTTTGTTTACATCAACAGGTTCTACTCCCACCAAGATCTATTTTACTTAGTTTTCTCGAAGCATGAATATTAAACGCTTTATTTTAAATATGAGTGCTGTACATTAATTTTTGCAAAACAGGTTCTAATATAAACAGGGTTGACCCTGTTCCTGAACCGGAAAAACGGGGTGGCTCGGGAATAGGGTCCGATGTAAACAGGGTCGGGAACAGGGTCCAAAAAAAGAGAACCTGCTATAACAGGTTATAACGGGGTCGGGAACCCAGTCAGACCCTACCCACCCTGCCACTGGGCCCGATCACCCCTAACCAGCACCATGCCCAATTGTCAGGATGGGAAGATGCCCCCAACACAAAGTACACGACAAAACCGAAGTTGGATTCAAATAACAATTTGTTAAAGCGAATTTTGTTGAGGAAGATTTTCAAAGTGAATTATAAATCGGATGAAGAAATCTTTCTTCTCATTAGATTTTCTTTCGGACGTGCGAAATAAGCAACAAAGCAAGGAGGATATATTTTGTCACTAGAAGACAAAAAGAATGGGCACAATATATATATATATATATATATATATATATATTATAATCTATTTATCTTTAAGGAGGATAAAAGAAAAATGAAGGTTTTCTTTCCCTTATCCCCGAGAGAAGTGAATCCTTCTTAAAGAAAAGAATCAAGGGTGGGGTCCAGAATCAAAGTTTTGACTGTTCGCACACACACAATACAAAAGGTGTGCTCTTCAGCGGAAAAGAAAAAAAAAAGGCAGCCCTACGAGAGAAAAAGGAGCCGCACGTAGGAGCTACACGTAGAAGCCGCACGGAGCCTTCAATAGAAACGCGAAGCTGTACATACGCGTACTAAATACAAACGCTGGAGTTTCTAATTTCCCCCGGTTTGCCATTATTCCATTTTACGTTTGGGGTTGGCTCCAATAAATGAGACAATTTAAGGACTTGTCTAGGTCCCAAAGGTGTGCTCTTTAGCGGAAAAGAAAAAAAAAAAAGGCAGCCCTACGAGAGAAAAAGAAGCCGCACGTAGGAGCTACACGTAGAGGCCGCACGAAGCCTTCAATAGAAACGTGAAGCTGTACATACGCGTACTAAATACAAACGTTGGAGTTTCTAATTTTGGCATACGTAGAGTGTTTTTGTTTAAAGCTTGAATGCGCGATAATTTTGTGCTGTGAATTTATGTCCAAATAAGTTGTTTATTTATAAATACTTTGGGTTTTTGATTAAATCTAGATGTGAGAAATACTCGAGATTCTCTGATTATAGTGAATTATTTGCTGATGACTCTCCCCGTGGATGTAGGTACCAATACCCGGACCGAACCCTATTATTTTTGGTTTATTTCTCTGGTGATTTTGCGACGTAAATTACAAGATCCTATCGTTTCCGCATATTATATTCCAACAATAGTGGCTACTAGAAGATATGGGAGTGCGCCATCATAGTAGAACAGCATTCATTGTGACAATCGGAGTGCTATCCAAATTGCAAATAACAATGTTTTTCATTAATGCACCAAGCACATTGAGATAGACTGTCAATTCATCCAATATCACATTCTTCCCGGCACCGTTTGTTTTGTCTCTACTCCATTTGTTGAATAAACCGCTAATGTTTTCACCAAGACACATTCACTTAGGCGTTTTCTGGATTTACTTTCCAAACTCAAGTTGACTTCTTTGAAATCATCTTGAGTTTGGGGGTTATTAAAGATATGTTTGAGATATTCAATGATTCTATATATCCTTTTTGATTTATTCTTATTTATTACTTTAGATAGTCGTTATGTAAAGCTTATAAATAATTTAATGTTTGGGATATTCAATAATTCTATATATTCTCTTTGATTTATTCTTATTTATTACTTTTGATAGTCGTTATGTAAAGCTTATAAATACACATGTGCTATGCATTAGTCAATGAACAGAATATAATGACCAAAAAAAAAAATGAACAGAATATCATTTTTCTCTTCATTCATAAATCTCAACTTACTTGATAATTTTGTTTTCTTTCGCATTTGATTTAGTTGCAAATTCATTAATTTCCACGTTACTTGTGTCACAACGATTATCACAGGAAAGTTAGTTGTCGTCTTTTCAAATGACATCATATACCCAATCTAAATTGAATGAAGCTATCATATAATACGACTCTGTCCATCTTTAATAATTCTGTCCATGCTGAACTGTGCATCCGACGACCCTACCCTCTAAATTGAATAATTTTTCTTTGTGGGTGACGGATCAAAATTCGGTTCAGCCAATCTGCTCATTTCTTGGGCAATAAGTCTTCGAGAAGCCCACTAAAAAAACTTCGTAGTATTACTTTGACTAATCAACATAGACCACAAGTCACGGAGCCGCCCACTCCAAGATTTTCCAGCATTTAACTTTGACAGATTGTTAAATATGACTCGAGTTTGAGCGTTTGCTAAAACGCGAAATTCGGTGAACTCGCGAAGGAATTACAAAATAGGAAAGTCCAAACATAGACTTAGACTTGGATTATATTTTCTATGGGACGTGCGAACCAAGAAAGAAACAAAAAAAGGAGGGGTTCTTTACCTGCAGCGTCCATCACCGAAAGAGGAAAGAAATCAGCAATGTTATCAGAGGAATTGAGGTGGGCCCAGGTCAAAGTTTGACCTGGGCACACGTATAAAAGAGAAGTAGAATTTGTGCAGGTTTGTCCCCTCACTTTCGAAACACGTCGCCAAGCTCCACATAGAGAAGAGAGGAGCCGCACGGCCTGGTACACACCGCCGAAGGTCTACGTGACGAAGCGTCGCACATCCACGCCGCTTGAGGAGGCCGTTGCACGTACATGCCGAGAGAAAGACGAAGCCGCAAGTCCTCCGCGCGAAGCTTTGAAGAGATACGCGAAGCCATACGTAGAGCGTATTGTTTTAAGCTTGAACGCACGGTAACTTTGTACCGTGAATTTATACCAAGTGAGTTGTTTATTTATAAACACTTTGGGTTTGGGATAAATTGGGGCTTGGGAAACACCAAGTGAGTGTTTGAGTGACTTGAGTGTGTAATCTCCTTGTATCGCTTGATCTATAGTGAAATTCGCTGCTGCTCTCCCCGTGAACGTAGGTCTTTACGACTGAACCACGTAAATCCGTGTCCAATTTATTTTACTTCTTTTGTCTATATTATTGTTCGATCGCTCGCCCTATCGTAACAAGTGGTATCAGAGTTAGGCTTGGCTAAGTTGAAGCGAATCGATGGCGACAGAAGAAGTAAAAGTGAGAATCGAAAAATTTGATGGGAAGGATTTTATTTTTTGGAAGATGCAGATTGAAGATTATCTTTACCAGATGAAACTGCACTTGCCATTGTTTGGGGAGAAACCAGAGACGATGAAGCAAGCTGATTGGGATTTGCTGGATAGACGAGCTATGGGTGTTATTCGGTTGACGTTGGCTCGTAACGTCGCGTTTAACATCCTGAAGGAGAAGACCACTGCTGATTTGATGCAAGCCCTGTCGGATATGTACGAGAAGCCCTCTGCGATCAACAAGGTCTATTTGATGCGACGTCTTTTAATTTGAAGATGAGCGAAGGTGCGTCAGTTGCTGATCATATCAATGAATTCAATGTGATTGTTAGTCAATTGAGTTCAGTTGAGATTGACTTTGAAGATGAGGTACGTGCTTTGATTCTGTTATCCTCATTGCCTGATAGTTGGAATACTACTGTTACTGCTGTTAGTAATTCCTCTGGGTCAACAAGTTTGACGTTTGATGGAGTTCGAGATTTGATTCTGAGCGAGGACATTCGTAGAAGAGAATTTGGCGAACATGTATCTGCTGCTTTAGTAGGTGAAAATAGAGGAAGATCTAGAACACGTGTGAGTAATAGTAGTACTAATATGAACAGGCGTAGTCAGTCTAGGACTGGTAATGTTGTCTGTTGGAGCTGTGGCAAGAGGGGGCATCTTAGAAGGGATTGCCTTAAGCTGAAGAATGAGAAGGGTAAGGGAATTATGGTTGATTCTGCAGATAATGTTGCAGCTGTAGCAGATAGTGCCGATTATGTCTTGTCTGTCACTAATGATTCATCACTTGATGGATGGATTATGGATTATGGTTGTTCTTTTCATGTCACACCAAATAGAAACTGGTTTATCACTTATCAATGCATGGGTAGTGGTAAAGTTCAGTTAGGGAACAACGCTGTGTGCGATGTTGTGGGTGTTGGTGATGTTAAAATCAGAATGCATGATGGTATTGTGAGGACATTGACTAGAGTGAGGCATGTTCCAGAGTTAAAGAAGAACTTAATTTCCTTGGGTGCCCTAGATTCAGCTGGTTACAGGTATTCTTCAAAAGGTGGAGTTTTGAAGGTTGTTCGAGGTGCCCTGGTGATAATGAAAGGAATCAAGCATGGAGACCTGTATAGACTTCAAGGTGAGACAATGACAGGTTGCGCTCTGGAGACGTTGGATGCATCTGTTCGAGGGTCTATGGACTGCTCAAAGAAGACCTGGGTGTTTGTGCCAAGGCACAAGTTTGATGCTGGTGTCAGGATCATGCGGTCGAGCTTTAATCGAGACGGAGACGGTAAGTCGATCAAGCATGTGCATCGACAATAGCATGGAGTTACGCTCGGAGCGACAAATAAATTCTGCATGAAAGAGGGCATAGTGAAACACCGCACTAGTGCTAGTAAATCACAACAATTTGCAGAATTGATGAGCAGAACATTACTGGAGATGGCCCGAAAAATTATCTCTAGTGCTGGTGTTGCTAGGAGAACCCTAGCTGATGTGCTAAGTACGGTAAGCTGCCTGGTGAATAGATCCCCATCAACTGCTATTGAATGGCAGACTCCTGAAGAAGTATGTTTAGGTAATGTTGCTGATTATTCTATTTTTAGAATGTTTGATTGCCCATGTTATTTTTGAGTGAGTGATGGTAAGCTCGATGGGAGGGCAAGGTGCATATTCCATGGCTATGCACAAGGTGAGCGGGGCGATCAGTTGTGGTGCCCAGATATAAATTCACCTGTTGACAGCAGAGAAGTTACCCTTGATGAGTCTCCGACACTTTTGGCTAGGAGTGTTTGTAGCAGTGCTAATATGGATCTGGACGGTGTTCAGCTTGAGGTGGAGTTGCAACCAGAAACTCCTGAGGTAGCGAGTACGAGTACTAGCAAAGTAATCGACACAGATAGTGCTCATAGCGAGGTGGAGCCTATAGAGCCAACGATTCTGTAAATCGCTGATATTGACAAGGTATGTATTCGATCTCCTGACAGATATGGATGCAATAATGATTTTGCTTTATCTGTGGTTAGGGAGGTTGCATTGGAAAATTCTTATGGAGCAGTTAAAGGTGCATGTGGAGTTGGTATTCTGATGAGGTCCTCAGTTATGGCGAAGTTCAAGCGAGGCTTGGACTTGAATAATATCTGTGGCGGTTGAGCCCATCGGGGGCTATGGGAAAGTAGTAGCAGAATTTGAAATTTTTACAAAGCGATTGTAATTTGGCTCAAACGTCGAGCCAAGGTGGAGATTGTTAAATATGACTCGAGTTTGAGCGTTTGCTAAAACGCGAAATTCGATGAACTCGCAAAGGAATTACAAAATAGGAAAGTCCAAACATAGACTTGGACTTGGATTATATTTTCTATGGGACGTGCGAACCAAGAAGGAAACAAAAAAAGGAGGGGTTCTTTACCTGCAACGTCCATCACCGAAAGAGGAAAGAAATCGGCAATGTTATCAGAGGAATTGAGGTGGGCCCAGGTCAAAGTTTGACCTGGGCACACGTATAAAAGAGAAGTAGAATTTGCGCAGGTTTGTCCCCTCGCTTCCGAAACATGTCGCCAAGCTCCACATAGAGAAGAGAGGAGCCGCACGGCCTGGTACACGCCGCCGAAGGTCTACGTGACGAAGCGTCGCACATCCACGCCGCTTGAGGAGGCCGTTGCACGTACATGCCGAGAGAAAGACGAAGCCGCAAGTCCTCCGCGCGAAGCTTTGAAGAGATACGCGAAGCCATACGTAGAGCGTATTGTTTTAAGCTTGAACGCACGGTAACTTTGTACCGTGAATTTATACCAAGTGAGTTGTTTATTTATAAACACTTTGGGTTTGGGATAAATTGGGGCTTGGGAAACACCAAGTGAGTGTTTGAGTGACTTGAGTGTGTAATCTCCTTGTATCGCTTGATCTATAGTGAAATTCGTTGCTGCTCTCCCTGTGGACGTAGGTCTTTACGACTGAACCACGTAAATTCGTGTCCAATTTATTTTACTTCTTTTGTCTATATTATTGTTCGATCGCTCGCCCTATCGTAACACAAAACAACATCGATGTTGATGGGCTGTCTTGCGCGTTAAGGAATCATCTCTGAAATTGAACTCTATAAGAAGCCAACAGAAAAACAAGCCATTCTCACAAATTCTTACCTAGCCACTACGCAAGAAGAGTGTTTCTATCTGTGTGAGAACGGGCGACTGTGCTTGGATAGATGGGTGAAGAATTGAAGCTATTTGGTTCTTGGGGGAGCCCGTTTAGTCGGCGAATCGAGATAGCTCTAAAAATCAAAGGTGTTGAATATGAGTACTTAGAGGAAGACATATTCCACAACAAGAGCGCTTTACTTCTCAAGTACAACCCTGTGCACAAGAAGGTACCCGTGCTCGTCCACAATGGCAAACCCATTGCGGAGTCTCAGGTGATTCTCGAGTACATCGACGAGACATGGAATGAAAACCCGATATTGCCACGAGATCCGTACAAGAGAGCAATGGCCCGTTTCTGGGCTAAGTTCATTGATGAAAAGGTAATTGTCTTGTCTTAAAATTGAGCTTGATGCTCTCCTCAACTTTCTCATTTGGGTTGTGTTAACACGTAATATGCATATGTTGTGGTAATGTAGTGGCTATTTGGGAACATTTCTATTTTTTTTTATTTTTCTGTTCTTGTGCTCCCCAGAATATAAAAAGAATATAAATCCATTTGATAACGTCAACTAATTCTATTATTCCTCGGAATAGAAAAGTGGTTGAAGGATTGATTTGAAATAAAAACAATAAGTAAAAAAAAAAGTAGTTTCTTGTTCCCATTAACAATTTTTAGTAATAAGTTTTTTTTTCTCCTTTTCTTCTTCCTTCTTGCCCCCTGCTATTAGGGGTGTGCAAAATACCCGGGAACCACCCAGACCGGAACCGCCCAGAACCGGCCGTTCTTGAGGGAACCGGTCCGGTTCCCGGTTCCAATTTATCGGAACTGGTGGGTATCAGTCTGGTACTCAGTTCCATGGGCGGATCCGCCCACCCGGACCACACCGGAATCTTTTTAATATTAAAAAAAAAATTACTAAAAGAAACCCTAAATTAAATCCCATCTCCTCACTCCCTTCGTCTCCGGTTCTCTCTCTCTTTGTCTCTTCCTCGGTTCCTCCTAATCCTATCGCCATTTCGATTCCTCCCCGAGCGTTGATGCCGTCGCCGCTGCTCCTCCGCCACTATTACTTGCCCCCTCGCATCGGCCGCCACCCACCATAGCCGCGGAAAATTGTTTCGCGACCGTTCTATGTTGAAAACCCAACCATAGACCTCCTCTCCTCCTTCCCAACTCATAGACCCGACTGTTCTATGTTGAAAACCAAAATTGTTTCGCGTCAAGATCGGTTCCATGGATCCATCTAGGAACCGGACCGGACCGGCGGTCCGGTTCCCGAGTGGATCTTGGTTCCAATTTTTCGGAACCAGTCCTTAGCGGGCGATTCCCAGTTCTAGGTCGAGAACCGCCCGCCCGGACCATGCACACCCCTACCTGCTATCTGGCCGCCACCGCCGCTTACTACCTACCACCGCCACTAGCCGACCGCCAACCATTGTAGCCACCCGCCAATTGACCGCTAGCTACCGCCACTGCCACCAGCTGACTGGCAATCAATGGCTGGCGGGCGACAAGTGACAGTTGGCTATCGCAGCTATCATCGATCGTTGGCAATGAAGAATAAGAAAAGAAAAAAATAGAAAAAAATTAAAAAATTAAAAGAAATAGAAATTTCATGGATAATACCAAACATATTCCTATTCTTTTTCCATTCCGAAAATAGAAATTTTGTGTAGCTACCAAACACGTTCTTTTATTTAAAAATTGTTACGAGAAATAGAAATAGAAAAACACTATTTATGGAAAGAAATTGTTTCTCGGAACAAAAGCATTACCAAAGGACCTGTAATCGCAACATAAACTGTGGGGTTGACTTTCACTAGTGCGGAAGGCATTGAAAAGTACGAGATTTGTAACTGAGAATTATGATAAGCTAAGCTAAATCTTAGACTCCGTTTGTTTCACGAAAAATGTAACATTTCTGAAAAAATATTTTTAGAAAAATGATAATATTTTTTGACATTCGACTAAAATTTGAACATGAATTAGAAAATACTTTCTCCTATTCGGTAAGAAAAATTCAATTTGATTTTCCTCCATGTACTCATTTTAATAATTTTTATTAATTTTCTTTTATTTAAAAGTTGAATTTTTAATTATTTTTAATGACGATATCTTCTTCTTCGAACGGTCACCAGCCCTGAGTGAGCTCAAGGCCTCACCAACCGCTAGTGAGCTTGAGCTCAAGCTTGCTACGACTGGCAAGGCCTACTCGCAAATCAACAGAGAGCTCGCCCGCCAAATCTGGCGAGGCCTTGAAGGCTTGAGAATCGATGACAAGCTCAACGCTGCTCATGATTCTAGTGAGCTCTATGACAAAAAATCAGAAAAATGCTTAAAAATTAGAAAATGCTTTTCTAGAGATTATTTTCTGTGAAACAAATTAAACTTTATATTCGAGTACTCGCAATGCCCGTCTTTGTGGGGGTATTTTTGGGTTTTGAAAGACTAAGCATTCTCAAGTCAACAAATATTGTTTAGAACCATTTCACTAATTAAGTCGTTCACATGTCGAGGAAAATTGAACCTACACTCTAGAGCACATGAGGGTCTCGGATTTTCAATCCGTAAGTTCATAATTGATATGCACGAGCGACTGTCTGAATTCGTGATTCTTTTTATGTCTAGATTGGTTATTTTCTTAAAAGTAAATTCATATATCTAGGTCTTAAAAAAAAAAAAAAAAAAAAAAAAAAAAAGAAGAATTTACATCTTCTAACAATCATCAATATACTTCAGAAATTAAGTAATGATATCGGAAGTTTGTAGACAATTGACAGTGGAAAGGTAACAAAGTCATAATCTTTTTTGTTGGTGCAATGGTGCTAATCTAATGAAGATGAGATGTAACTCCAAGTCCTCCTAGCAAAGGCTCCCTTGACTTTTCTTGAAAGGACCACGTCTCATCTTCATAAGATTTGAGATTATACTAAACAAAAGAGAAAAGATTGAGGATTTGTTACATTCTGTGTACAAAAAAGCCATTTAGGGCTTGAATTTCCGATGTAATCTTCATTTCAATAATAATAGTCTTATACTTTGATCACCACCGAAGTCTAAGTTTTTGAGTTGGAATTGGTGACCACGTCTCTAGTTAGATCTAATTCATGATCACAAGATCTGTTGACCAAGCAAATTTTTTTCTTTATACTGTAAACAGTGCGTGCCAACTATCTGGAAATCCTTTATGAGCGTAGGGCCCGAAAGGGAAAAGGCACATGAGGAAGCATGTGGCCTCTTGAGCACTCTTGAAGGCGAGCTCAAAGGCAAGAAGTTCTTCGGAGGCGAGACCGTCGAGTTCGTCGATATCGTGGCCAGCTTCATCAGCCACTGGGTCGGACCCGTCCAAGAAGCGGCCGGGGTCGACGTCCTGACTGAGGACAAGTTCCCAATGCTGTATAAGTGGGCCGAAGAGTTTAAGAATTGCCCTGTCATCAAGGAGAATCTGCCTCCAAGGGACAAGATCTTGGCCTTCTTCAAGGCTCGACTCGAGATGTTAACTAGCTCTTACAAAAATAGGGTGTGAGTTTTCGGTCATCCTTGGGTCGTAGTTTGATTGGGTTCTTGTGTTTGTGTTATGGCATTTTGGGATGTCATAAAGCTGATTCGAATGGTATGTTAGGAGCCTATGGCATCTTGATAGTGATGGTCAGTAATATTGAAAAAATCATAATAGTTAAGCGTCATTTAGCTGTGATTTTGTGGTGTCCCACGTGCTATATATGTATGTCCTTCCTATGGAAAAAAATTAAAATCCAAACGCCTTGTTCCTCCTTGTCCATGTAAATCAAATTGTTATATTTTTTGTATTTGCTAGTACAACAGTATTTAGACTACTGTAGAATAACAGTTTATGGTTAATTATAAATTCTTGAAGGAGTAGACCCAATTATAAATAGTGATATTTTTATTTATAATTGCACAATATATTAATAAAAAGTACACTTCATTGACTCATTATTTATTTTCTTCACTATCCACGTTGAATAGTATGTCTGATGATCCCTATATTTAAATTCCCTTTTTTTTTGTGCACGATGCCCAAACAGTTTAGTCAATCTTCAACATTTTTGTCGTATTGAATTTGTCTAATTATCATGAAACGATAAGTCTTTGAACCACCAACTCCAGAATTTTCTGAGCATTGGATTTGACCAAACAATGTGGATGTTGATGGGCTGACTTACGCGCTAAGGAAACATCACCCAAATTGAACTCCATAAGAAGCCAACCAAAAAACAAGCGACTCTCTCAAGTTCTTACTTAGCTACTACCCAAGAAGAGCGTTTCTCGGCGTCTGTTGGAGCGTGAGACCGTGTTCGGACAGATGGGTGAAGAATTGAAGTTATTGGGTACATGGGGGAGCCCGTTTAGCTGGCGAGTCGAGATAGCTCTGAAGATGAAAGGTGTCAAATATGAGTACTCGGAGGAGGACATATTCCACAACAAGAGCCCTGCGCTTCTCAAGTACAACCCTGTGCACAAGAAGGTACCTGTGCTCGTCCACAACGGCAAACCCATCGTGGAGTTTCTCGTGATTCTCGAATACATCGACGAGACATGGAAGGACAAGCCGATCTTGCCACGAGATCCGTACGAGAGAGCGATGGCTCGTTTCTGGGCTAAGTTCTTGGATGAAAAGGTAATCATTCTCATCTTTAAATTGAGCTTGATGCTCTTTGTAACGTATTGATTCAGGTTGTGTGTTGACACTTAATATGCAAAAGTTGAGTGAACACCAGAGGTGGAAGATGTTATTAATTCATTGCGGGATAAACGGGGTTGGCTTTGACTGGTGTGGAAGACATTGAAAAATGCGAGATTGGAAACTGTGAAGTATGATAGGCTAGCTGAATCTTACGCTCGAGTACTCGTAGTGCCTGTATTTGCTGGGTATACATCTGGGTTTTTGAAAGACTAAGCATTCGAAAAGTCAAGTGTTGTCTAAAACCATTTCTACAATTTAGTCCTTCGCTCGTTTAAGGAACCCAGATTCTACACTAAAGCTTGCCCTAGAGCACATAAGCCTATCGTGTTTCCAATCCCTAAGATTTTAATTTGATACCCATGAGCGATTGACTGAGTTTATTATCCTTTTCTAATTTCTGGATTAGCAATTGTCTTAAAAATAATCTAATACAGCTAGTCTTAACGGGAAAAAGAATATGTATGTTCTTAACATCATGAACGTGCTTCGGAAACCAAGTAATCATATCGGGAGTCATAGACCTCGATTATTAGAAGGCAATAGAGTCATTATGCACAATTTCGAAAGGACCATATTGCATTTGCATAAAATTCGAGATTATACTGCACAAAAGAGAAGAGGTCGAGGATTTATTACATTATGGGTACAAAAATAATTATGGTTTAAATTTTCAATGCAATTTTCCTTTCAATGATAATAATAATTCCAGACTTCGATCACCACTAGAATCTTGAGTTTTCGAGTTACAATTGCTGACCACAACCTCTCTAGTAAGATCTACGTCCTGATCAGTAGATCATTTCACCATAATTCCATTATGAACAGTGCATGCAAACTCTCTGGAAATCCTGCATGAGCATAGGGGCCGAAAGGGAAAAGGCGCATGAAGAAGCACGTCAGCTTTTAAGCACTCTCGAAGGCGAGCTCAAGGGCAAGAAGTTCTTCGGAGGGGAGACTGTCGGGTTCGTCGACATCGTAGCCAACTTCGTCGGATATTGGGTTGGAGTCATCCAAGAAGCGGTCGGAGCCGACGTCCTGACCGAGGGCGAGTTCCCGTTGCTCTGCAAGTGGGCCGAAGAGTTTCAGAGCTGCCCGGTCATCAAGGAGAATCTTCCTCCAAGAGACAAGTTCTTGGCCTTCTTCAAGGTGCAAGCCGAGATGATAACTAGCTTTTATAAGAATAAAGCGTGAGTTTTGGGTCTTCCTTGGGTTGTGGTTTGATTGGGTTCTTTGTGTTTGTGTTATGTCATTTTTGGTTGTAATAAAACTTTATTCGAATGTTATTTAAAGAGTCTGTTGCTTCTTGATAGTGATGGTCCGTGATAATGACGAATCACGGTTTAATTAAGCATCAATTTGCTGTGAGTTTTATAGAATGAGTGAAAATTCAAAATGCCTTTTTTCTTCTTATGCATGATTGATCAACAAGCCTGATAAGCTCTTACCGTCTTAGACAAAATAACTTCGAGTTCATACAAAGAAATCGTAAGCTCTTTAAAATCGATATACACAAGGAATTGGTAGTACTCCACAGCTAGAGAGGATGGAACTCATGACATGGAGTCACATGCTCAAGCCTATCCTTTACTCAACGAAGTCAACCCTTTGGCACTAAGATGATGACATTATTGTTCTAATTGAATGATAGGCTATATCCCAATTATTCGAAACAGTTTCTTTAATAGAGGATAATGTTAAACATGAAAAATTGCACAGCAATATAGTAAATGATTATATAGAATAATTCTTTGATCCATACTCCAATAGCTATTTACGAGGAGCCAATCAAGAATACTAATACCACTAAGTGCATCAAAGCTGCAATTGTGGATTCTCCCTAAAAGGCCATGCACCGTGATCAAATACAATAATGATGATGAAAACATTTTGTCGTGCTATTGATATTTATAATTGCTATGCTATTGGTGGTCAAGGCTAATTGAGAAATTAGGAACGAGATATAAAACAAAAGAAAAAGATTTGTTGATTCAGCCAAAACATACTCATAAATTTGAGATAAAAGTAATACAATATAGAGGATCATTACTCAATTCATGTTTAGAATTTTCCTCTTTACAAGTGAAATAGTGAGACTAAGCTCAGTTAGGATGAGAAACAAACGGGAGAACGGATACTGCAAAACCCAACACACCAAAAGAGAGACTTAGATGACTTCAACTTTAGTGAAATCAAGGTCATATACCATTTCACTTATACATGCCCATTCAATGTGGATCTCGACAATAGGCCTTGTTGCGGTAGAATCCCATATCAAATGGGTGGGCGTGAAAT
The DNA here is from genome assembly GCA_014182555.1 of Eucalyptus erythrocorys. Taxonomy (NCBI): domain Eukaryota; kingdom Viridiplantae; phylum Streptophyta; class Magnoliopsida; order Myrtales; family Myrtaceae; genus Eucalyptus; species Eucalyptus erythrocorys. The sequence continues at coordinate 39,029,082 of CM024607.1, read as the reverse complement.
AAGCGGTACGTAACCCTAAATTCTGCAAAAGTAGAAGTTCTCTGGACTCTATATCAACTGGTTAGCCAAGTGGGATGGTTTGGAATATGAGATGGCATTCTCCCTTTGGTGGTGGAAAATGGAGTTGAGGGTGAATAAAGGTGAATAATTTCTACTAAAAAACTGAAAGTAACCCTTTAAAAATGAGTTTAACTAACTGATGCTTAAGGACATATGACATAATGGACGATAAAAGCTTTCATAGTTTTTATCGTTACAATCTTATCTAACTTTTGGAATTATAGCTATTACAAAATTGCAGAGGAAAAAATATTTTTGGACATTCATCTCTATCCTATGGTGGGCCGTGTAAGCCCGATTATCTTTCTAGGGGGATTTTCAAATTTTGTGGGAGCTTTGCAATGCTAAGCTAAAAGAGAGGGCCTATCACTTCACTTTGGACGGAGAAACGCAAGTGCGAGGACTCGAGGTTATGTGGCCCATGAGCCTTTGCTCCCTTCTATGCCCTAATTCGGGCCTTGTTTCGCTCATCGTAATTGGATTCTAGCACATAACAAGAGATGATTTGGTTCCTGTTCATTGTTAGACACAAGATGAGATGTCGGTTTCTTTTGTGCAACCTATTCTTGCATATGCAATTAGTTTCCTAAGTCGATTTATCTATTCCCCATCAAATAGATGTCAAAAAATTGATCCTAAAATCTTCAAATTCTTGTCCTTTGATTTATCGGACGTCAAATGGATGCACGGACACTCTCCGGAAGCACGGACACTCTCCGGAAGCCTTCGTGTCTTGTCCGACACTCCGACACGTGTCCGACACGCTCCGACACGTCCCGACACGCGGTCAATGAGTGTCGAAAAATCCGACACGCGGTCAACTCTTTCCGACACGCTCCGACACACGAATCCAAAATTCCGACACGCGATTCCGACACGCACGGGGTCAATTTTAAAAATTTCTAATACTTGAGGGGTCAAAATATAAATATACATAAAAGAAGTAATAAAAGAAGTAATAAAATTGCTATAAATATATACACAAAGGGTCAATTTTTTTTTAGAATTTTTTTATTTTTTAAAGTCTTTTACTATGAAAGAAGTAATAAAAAAATGCTATATATGATAAATAAATAAATTTAAAAATATCATTTCAGCATTTTTCTTTAAAAAATGTTTTTTTCCTCTAAGTTTGTGTGTTATTGTAATAAATTAAAATAATGAATGATATTATTTAATATTTTTCATACAAATTAATTCTAGGTTATTTTTATTATTATTTATTTATGTATTTATAGGTAAAAATATATTTAATATATAACGTGTCGGAACGTGTCAAAATTCTCTATTTTTAAGAAATGACGTGTCGACGTGTCGTGTCGTGTCGTGTCGTGTCGTCTCGCGTGTCGCATGTCCGTGTCGGTGCTACATTTTGCAGCAAGGATAGCTCGCCAACTCCTAGTCTTTGCTTGCTCAACCCTTTCTGCCGACATCTCCTTCTTAGGGCATGAATTATAATCATTCTAGCCAGAAATTGATTTCTGGAATAGAAATAAATTTTTCTATTTCTATTTCTGAATGAGTTTCTAAGCAAAAAAGGCGTTTGGTAATTATACAAAATTTGTATTTCAAAAATAGAAATTCGTTTGATAACGGTGTAAAATTTTTATTTCTTAAAACAATTTTTTTTTCCTTTTGGAGCAAGTGAGATGTTCATTCTTACAAATTACATATGCTTATGAACCCAAATACAAAGTAACACTTGTTATATTGAATTTTCTAGATTTTCATACAAAATGTTTTAGCATCCACCAGGATAGGCAATTATGGTCAAACAATAAAGGGCGCGCATAATAAAATTTCTATTTATCTATTTCTCTATTTTTCTCGTTCCCCTAAACAGGTTTGGAACAAAATCCGTTTAGTAACACAATTTGATTTTTTTATTTCTGAAATAGATTTCTATTTTAGAAATAGATTTGAAGAAGAAATCAGAAGCTAAAATTTTTAACTTCTCAATTTCTGAAATAGAAATCAATTTCTGGCCAGAAATCAATTTCTGTTCTAGAAATTTTGTCATGTGCATTCATACTTATCAATAGTCTCCATACAATAGAGAAAAAAAAAAAAGATCCGGATGCATTACTCTTCAGCATGATAGACAAATGTTCCCAAAACTCTAGTAGAATGAAAGCAAGCAACCATGTCAGTGCTTGAATTTTGGCTTTGAATTCTTAAAAAATAAGCACATTGGTAGACCTAAAATCCCCATAGATTATAGAAGGTTGAACATTCTCATGCAAATATTTCAATCCCCTTCATGCTAGTGTGTCACATCAATCGCCCCCACAATCTATGATATGCGTCCGGCGCACGCATGCTCAATCATGTTAATTTTAGCTCGTGCGCAGCCGTTTTAGAAAGAAACACAAAGAAGTGTATCAGGCAATATGCGGCAAATTTTACAAAATCAGCGAATTTTACGAAGTGTGATGGAATTTATCATAAAGGACCATTACAAATAAGGGAAATCCTCAAATACAACATCACATTACAAGAATTGAGATAGGAATCATCAAAAAGATAGGAAATCCCCAAATACAAAATCATAGAAATACATTACAAAAGTTGAAAACATGATTTCATGGAATCTCCGGAATATTATGATCCCTTGCCATTTTATTGGCAATACTTTTTCTAAGCATATTCATCTCAGTTTCCTCCTCGATCGATGTATCGCCTATAACCTCATCTTGTATAAATCCAAATGGATTTTCTAGATCTCCATATAAGAAAAAGTTTTCATCCCTCCTGTCTTGATCACGGATGTAATTATGGATAGCACAACATGCAATTACGATATGTGATTACTTTCAAATTGCAAATGCAGGCATCTGTCTCAAAATAAAGAAGCGATTCTTTAATGCAGCAAATGATCTCTCAATAACATTCCTTAGTGAAGAATGCCTATAGTTAGACAACTCTCTTGCTGTTCTTAGTTGTCTTGCCCTATCCCTATAATCATTTAGGTAATACCGTTCACCTTTAAAAGGAGTTAAGAATCCTGAAGTTGATATATAACCAAAATCTACAATATAGTATTTGCCTATAACAATGTATTAATATATTAGTCGTGATTTGTAAATGCAATACAATTTTAAAGAAAGTTGATACTTCCAAAACAAGTATATACCTAGTGATGGTCGAGAAAATTCCAAGCGAAAAGTCTCGAATGCTACTGATAGCACCCAATAATCGTTGACAAATCCTTCCCAATCAACATACACAAAAGTAAATTTCATATCAAACGAACATACACACATCATATTTTGAGTGGTAATTTATTTTCTACCTCTAAAAGGGATTTGCTTCAACACAGGTCTAGAAGCATGAACATAAACATCATCAGTAGCACCCACACAACCCTGTCATTTTATCAAAGACTAGTGTTATATAAGATTAGCAACAAAATGAAACCGATGTTGTAGATGAATGTATGAAAATCCTACCTTGAAGTAAAGTTTATGGTTGGGATCCATAAGAATCTCATTTGGGATAACATCAACGGAAGGTGGTACAATAATCTCTTTTGCAAGTTTGAGAACTGCTTTCAACACTATAATGAAGTATTTGCTAATAGTTTGTCCTGAATGTTAGAATCTCTCACATAAATTTCTATTCGAGTTCTTGTGACAAATCATAAATAAGAAGATCCCAATTTATTCATCTACCTTTATATATTGATTATTTTCCAGCCAACCTCTTGCCTTCATCAAATCACAAAGGTTGAGAAAGATGTGTCTCTCCATTCTAAAAGTTTCATATATTTTATCTATTCTATCTAAATGTCCATGAAGAACCTCCCTCATCCATTTAGGTATTGACAATATGCTATCCCTAATAAGTTCTCTAGTATGCATAGACATATCCATTGCAATAATGCACAACTATGCTATCAGTATATCAATATCAAAATCATCAAAGTCTAGTTCAACCGATTCACCCGTCACTACATAATTACTATACATGCTACTTTCATCCCCCTTTGATATTACCTATGCTGTCACATGAAAAAAAAAAAAAAAAAAAAAAAAAGATAAACACAATATATAAGTAAGGAATCCAATAACAATCAGCAATAGTCACAAAGTTTTCATAATTGCATCATAAAAAAACCAAAATATTTCAAACACATAAGTCATGCAGTGAAATTAAACCAAATATATAAATCCATAGCATACTACTCAACATCTGCTTAAAGAAATTCAAGAAGCCCACATCTCCTTTCAGGTAGTGATATGATGAAAGCCTATCTCCAAGTGGCATTAGAGCAATGATCGATTCACAGCTTTATTGTAAAGATTCTGCTCCAAATCAAGCATGCCATTTAGGACGGAAACCATGGCTCCTATGGAGTAGGGGTCTACAGTTGATGGGCATCTGAGGTCATAGAGCCACTTGTTGATTGACCAATCCTGAATTTAATCATTTGTTAAATGGCTTTGCAGGTGCCACTAACATCATATGTGTTACTCTTCCTCCTTCTCTTAGAATTTGGAGTCTTATCCTTGTCGACACCTAAATTTTTGCAACCCGTTTAGTCATTTATCGCATTAAAGAATCATGGATTAATTTTAACCCCTACAAAAAAAATTAATTATTAACTAATTGCATAGCCTATAATTTTAGATGCATTTATTTTAATTTACATTTACAATGGACCGTTGACAAATGAGTTTGAATTGGTGGTTATGAACTTTAAATTGACAAATTGAACTAAGATCACGAACCGAGCAATTGGCCTAAGCCTGTTTTCTTAATGATCGAAAATTATCTCGTAAAAAGTAAGAATTTGAAATTTTCTGGGATATGATGGGAATTTTTTTAAAATATCTTCGGATAGGGCAAGTATGAAAAAATATTGCGAGCTCAACTTTGCAGGATTTAAAATTTCAGAACAATCTTCTTATAATCTTGAATCGTATCAAAAACAAATATTGTATTCGGAAAAAAAATCTTCGTGGATATTGATTTGGAAAAAATTAAAACCCTAATCCATGGCCTATAAAAATGTTGAACGCGTAGGGTTTTGGAAGGCCACACAATTGACATACATAGCCATAAGAAGGTGAGAAGGGAAAATAGAGAGGGGCGTGCAGCCACAAAGGAAGGTGGACGTGCGGTCAAAAGGCAAAAGAGGGAGCTTGTCTTCCCTGAGACCTTCAAACCCGATTGACAAGGAGAAGACGTCTTTCACAAAAGAGGGGGTTTCTTCTCCTCTCAGTCAATTCCGCACTTTGCCCATTGGAGAAGAGACTGCGGTAGGTTCGAAAAAGGTGCGTCCATTGGAGCGAAAAGAGGAAAGAAATAAAATATAGGCAGGGAAATTTCAGTCACGTCTTTGACCTATAAAAGATGGACGCTTGATGAAGAGCGGGGCTCTTGTTGACCTAGGTAGCACGGACACGTTCTCCGTGCTTACGTGTCGTGTCCGACACGTGTCGGAGCGTGTCGGACACGTCGACACGCTCGGACACGCTCAGACACGCGGTCAACGCGCGTCGGAAATCCGACACGTGGTCAACCTTTGCCCGACACGTTTCGACACGCGTGTCCGGGAGGGAGCAGACCGCGAACGATGGCGAGAGACGGCCGAGCATAGACTGAGGTGAGGAAGGGGGTCGGGCGAGGAGCGGCGAGCGGCGAGGAAGTGGGTCGGGCGAGGAGCAGTGAGCGACGAGGAAGGGGGTCGTGCGTGCGGCGAGGTGCGGCGAGGGGCGAGGAAGGGGGTCGGGCGAGGAGCAGTGAGCGGCGAGGAAGAGGAAGAGGGTCGTGCGTGCGGCGAGGAGGGAGGAGGAGAAGAGGAAAGGTCGCGTGCGGCAAGGAAGAGAGCTAGGGTTGCTGAGAAAAGAATGGACTCTGATGGGTTTGTATTTTGGAGGGAGGGAAAGTGACGGACAGGTGGGGGAAATAAATGATGGTGGGAGAGAAAGAATAAAAATTAATTTTGGGGTGGGGGAATCGACGGGTTGTCAGGTGGTGGGGGAGGGAAAAGATTGGGCTGTCAGCTGATGGGGAGGGAAAAAAAAAAGTGAAAAATTTGGGGGAGAAAGAGACGAGGAAGTTTGGGCACAGGTTTGGGGGAGGGTTTTTGAAAAATAAAAGTAAATTTGAGGGAAGGGGGATTTCGAAAAATAAATATAAAGTTGGGATAATGAAATAAAAAAAATATAAGATTTATTAATATTATTAGTATAAATTTATTGTAAATTATTTATTTATTTATTTGTGAATTTGAATCAAATTAATTAAAAATAAAAATATTTATTTAATATTTAACGTGTCGGAACGTGTCGAAATTCTCTATTTTTTGAGAAATGACGTGTCGCGTGTCGTGTCGTGTCGCGTGTCGTATCGCGGTGTCGGTGCTACCTAGTTGTTGACACGGCCACATGGACGGAGGCCTTCACCCGGCCGTAAAAGTAACAAAGGAGAGAGAGGGGCCGTAGAGCAATAGGGAAAGAAAGTTCACATCAATTCTTCATCAACAACTCAACTTCGGGAACGCACAAGTGGATTCAAGCGAGCCTTTTGTCTTTGTGCTCTGGCTACCTCACGTCACTGCACCGCCGTCACGCCTCAACATTCCAGCGAGGCCGCGAGTGCAAGAGTCAAAGGAAGCCACAGCCTCGAGTCCATTAGAAAATTCCAAGAGATAAAAGACCACCACAAGGAGTCCCCATCGACTCGCTGCGAGCCATCGTTGCCACCGACTGCACTGAGGCACCTCGATGATATTGCTACCCGTTGCTTCCCCTGGTCGACCCAGCTGCTTTTGCCTTGGCTGATCTTTACTATGACTTGCTACCATCACTGAGCCGAGATGATGAGCTGCTGATTCATTGCTATACCAAGAACCGCGAAACCCCTTTCGGCGGAACCTCCAACGACAACGATCCATGTACTTCTCGTGGTTCACTACATGATTAAAGTTGCTATTTTGCAGGTTTCTAAACTAGGAGTTCTCACCACAAACAGCACCTCGCCAAGCCATCCCATTGCATGGCCACCACACAATCACAAGCCACCGACCACACAATCACAAGCCACCGACTACTCCCCATGGCCTCATCATCACCATCACATGCAGAAGACGCCAATTTTAGATAAAGTGGTGGTCAAAGTGGATTGCGAGGTCAACATATCAAGTCTTCAGTAGAAGCACGGACAAATATAATTTCACGAAGAGATTTGAATATTGAGGATCGAGGTACGCATCTAACCTGGTGGCTCACCGGTGTTCCCTAAGCTCAAAGGCTGCTGTCCGGTCCGCCGTTGCGAGTCGTCATCCCAATTTGGAAAATATTATCCGCACAATATCAAGAGCTAGGTAAGATTCTTGATGGACTCGATTTTCTCATATTTTATTGCCTGGTCCATGGGATTGCGATTTATTTTGAATACTTGTTCGTTATTAGCATATCAAAAAATCTTTTGAATTCTCATTAATTCGGAAATTTCCCTAATTTCACAATGTGCTCAAAATCCGACTCGCAATCACTTGAAAAATCGCCAATCCGATCTCACACTCAAGATTTGATTCGCGGTTTATTTAAAATTGACTAATCCGATCCCATGCGCGGGATATGATTCGTCAATTTATGGATATCGATCTTGTCTTGCTTGATTTGATGTCGTGTTGTTTGATCGATTTTGTTTTTCGTAAAAGAAAATCCAAAAATTTTGAGTTAGATTAGGTTTATCGTTTGCTTTAGGGAATTTAATTATTTCGAATATTTGAAAAAATAAAAATCCAAAAAAATGCATGCATTTAGGATGATTAGTGTTTTTTTTTTTAAATTTGAATCACACATTTAATTATGTGTCAATTTTAATTTCGAATTTCATAGAAAAGAAAAAGAAAAAACTAGAATTAGGGTATTTTTTTGCACGTCATTACATGTTAGGATAAGATTGCATTTATTTAATTAATTATAGGTTTAGATAATTTCTCCTAGTTAGGTTGCATTATAGGACTACTTGGTTGAGACAATGTTCTAGTTTAATTTAGGATTTGGCTTAATCTAATTTCTAATACAAATTGGAGGATATCTTAGCCTGCATAAATAATTTTCGCATTTTTTCTAATTTCAAATTTCATGGAAAATACCACAAAAATTGTCCTAGAATAAATCAATTTCATTCTTTAGGATAGACTGCATACTTATTTATGTTATATAGTTTAGGTCATACTACTATGTCATATCATTTCAAGTTAGATTAGCAGCATACATTGCATAAAACTTGATTCCCATTAAATAAGTGATAACAAAAAAAGAAATTGCATGTTAATTAGAAATCATATTTAGGATTGTCGATGTGAATTCTGATTTAACATTGCAGGCGCTTTCGTTGCTATGAGGTAAGTCCTACAATTTATTCACTGCTTTATCTGGGAGTTAAATTGGTAGTTTGCGCACATGTATAATAACCTCACACATTAAGGAGATAAATTAAAATTAATTCAAGTTGCTTGCCCTTGCCAAACATTTTTCAAAATAAAAGAGAAAGGTACCGAAAGTGCGTTAGAAAAATCTAACATAATCAAGTCCCCGAACTCACAATCTCTAGTTCGTAGGAGTAACATAAAGCTCTTGTTACTTTACTTAGGTTTTTAATCGACCCATCAAAAATAGATTAATGGCGACTCCTAATTGAAAAATCAATTACATGTTAAGAACTTGAACCTAAGTCGCAAATTGGTATGGGCTTGCAAGAGCCCAAGCTAAATTTAGGCTTAGTAATCCATTAGCCAAACCCTAGGTGGTTCACCCAAAATTTTGGTTGCAATAATCCTATTTGTGCTTTTTACAATCTAAGGTAGTAGTTGTATTAGGTGTAAAGATTTCCTCATCAATATGGGGTTCATCAAATTCTTCCGAGTCACCTACTGCATGACCATCACCACCATCACTACCATCACCACCATTGTCATCTCTCTCCGAGAACACTACCACTTCTTCAGCATTCCCTACTACATACTCCCTAATAGCATATGTATCACCAAACACGATACACAAATCAAGATACTAAGGAAACCCATCCTTCCTGAATTTAGCCCATTCGCTATTATCTTGGAATTTATACAATAATGACAAATGTCGGTAACATAATCAAAGCTTGCCATACAATATAAACAAAATGACCCAAGTAAATTGATACCTTGATGTGAGACTCCCACACACTTTGATCCTCCACAATAATCTTATTATTTATATTATCCCATCCAAATCTAGATTATGACAAAAGTTTCTTGAAACTACTATACTGTCTCTTCAGTTTGTTGACCATGTTCTTCAACTGAACTATACTAAAGTGGAGTCTTGTTTGTTTATTGAATTTGGCGTGTATGTTATTCCATCCTGCTTTGTTATAGGTAGAGGTAATGCAATTTCCCTTTTTTACCTCTGTTGCTAACAAACTTACAAACTCATTAGTTAAAGGCTCAGTCCATTTTGCCATACAAACCTATTTTTGGGAAGCTATTTAACCTTAACTAGTTGAGCATCAAATGAGCAATATCAATTGGTGTACCAGTTCAAGCGCATAGACTTTGATGTCAATATCACATCAATATAATGTTCTATGACTATTAATAAAATAAAATGCACAAAGAAAATTAAAAGAGAATCATCCTCATATAAGATTGTATAAGCAACCATATATTACAAGCAAAAGGAACATTCCCACCAACCAATGCCCTAACTATTTGCGATAATAACCAGCAGTGAACCCACTACAAGGTGCAATAAGGGCTATTCTTTTTCCAAATTTTCTCGTTCTGTCAAGCATTACAAAATAAGGAAACCATGGATGAGCAATATTGCATGGCTAGTGTACCATATATCTACATAGACACTACAATACCACTGGTCACAACATGACAAATGCTTGCTGAAATTTTGACATGAACTCTCTTACTATATGTTCTACATATTCTATGTGAAGCTAGAAATAAATGCTTTTTTCCATTTTTGTATTATATAAGGGGGGGTTCTCTCTCTTTGTTATTAGATCATTTGCTAATTTTACAACCTTTTTTAGAGCAATATTATTCTTACTATTGTCATATGCTCTTCTTTTTTTGCAGAATATTTTTTCTTTAAGTGATTGATAGATGAGCCTATGTTATGAAAGACTTGCTGGCTTTCAACACTGTAAATTAACATCTTCAAAGAGCAATCCTATTTGACTTGGCATTTCATACAAGTCACATGTCATTCCACAAATGTGGAGGCTATGTTGGTGATGATGTACATATTCCACTGTCAAGCTAGGTGATGGAAATCGGTCAAAAGAACCTCGATATCTATTTTAGTGACAAAAAACGGAGACGCATTACAGAATGTCTCACATGGGGAATTGACAAGGAAAGAGTTTTGAAAGGGCGTACTGCTATTGAGGTATCTTCCAGGAAGTAGTTTTGTTGATGGTTATGCTAGGCTTCATGTGTAGAACTTCCTTATTGAAGAAAGCAACCAAAAATTAATTCCTTCGCCTATATCATCGACATTCTAAAGGCTACTTCTTTTGTTGTATGAGTGAACAATATTATACATTGCTTGAAAGTACACTATGCAACCCATGAGCTCTTATTTTATGTAGAAAACAGATCGAATCTCTTCAAAAATTGTCTAGGCTAGACAAGTTTGGTCACTCACATGACAAATGCATAAACTTCATAGGCTTAAGCATTATACAAACACACTGCGGAACTCCTAAAACTACCTATCCTAGATTGACAATGGTTAGGTTAAAGAGAAAATAAATCTTTTCAAACTTCAACCACAAAGAAATGCAAACCCATCTTCAAAGTAGAACAAATCCCCTGAAAATGCCAATTTCGCGGCGCCGCAGACCTATTCACTAGCTCAACAGCAATTTAACAAGTAAAGAACCCACTTCAATCATCCACACGCAAAGCAGCCAACATTTCCACAAAACCCCAAAACACCAAGAAGCTAGAAATGAACCAAGCCGCGGCGAAAAGGGGGAAAGAGAGGGAGCACGAGAAACCTATAATTGAAGGCAACAGCGCAAAAGTTGCCGAAAGGTGAGGAGGGCCTTGGCAGCATCGGCGTGGCGCTGGTCATCATCGAGGGTGCTGCAGTACTCGCTCTTGAGGGGGACGTCGTCGGTAGATTTCAAGGAGGCATCCAATGTAGATTCGAGGGAGGCATCTGGCATAGATCCGAGAGAGGCATTGAGGGGGACGTCGTCGAAGTCGACGACAGCGTTGAGTTGAGTGAGGCATAGATTCAAGGAGAAGAGGCAAAGGCATCGGAGGAGAAGAAGAGGGAGAGGCATCAATGGAGGAGAAGAAGGAGAGGCAGAGGAGGAGAGGGAGACGTCCAATAGAGGAGATGAGGGAGAGTCGATGCGTCGATGGAGGAGAAGAGGGAAAGGCATAGGAGGAGGAGGAGGAGGAGACATCCTGTAAAGGAGATGAGGGAGAGTCGATGATATTAGGGTTGGAAAATTTTGGGTGAGTAATGGAGTGAGAAATTATTTCTGATTTTTGTTTTAGAAATAGAAAAGTAAAAAAAATTTACTTCCGATTCATATTCCAAACCTATTTCTGAAACAAAAATCTATTTCAAAAATAGAAAATGAAATAATTTTATCAAACAAATTTTTATTCCAAAAACAAGTTTGGAATAGAAATTTTGTTTCTAGAACAAATATTTTGGTTTATCATGCACCCTTTTAACCACCGCTCTCACCGTCACAAGGTCCATCTCCATCAGCCTCAAAACCCTAAATAACTTCATCATCATCTTCTCCTCCACTTCCCCCGCCTCAACACCTCCACCTACTCCCTCGAACTTTTTGCCACCATCCACCCATCCCCAAAAAAAAGAAAAAAAAACCGCGCCAGCAGGTCCGTCGACTTGAACTCCCTCCTTATCAGCCCCTCCTGCTTCGCCAGCCAGTCTGTCATGGTGTCACCCTTTGGCTTCAACGTGCCAATTTCCCATCATCGAAAAATGTAGGAAATTCGGGAATTAGGGTTTAGTTTAAAGATTTCGGAAGTTTGGGATATTTGGATATTGAGTTCAAGCAATTGTGGACAAAAATGGCCTTGTTCATGGCACGACTGATGGCATGACATGCACGTAATCGTCGTTCGGGGAAATTTTGTGCCGCCAGCGCAACGGCGGTCAATCGAGACAAAGTCACCAACTTCAGGAGCTGTTTGAGAACACCATTCCGAGGGTACTTCGAAAAAAAGTCCCACTTCAAGGATTCTTTGAAATTTTCCCGATGTAGTACATGGTTAAGAACCTTTCCTACTCGCTTCGCAGCTATTCTCATCCACATTCGACCGCAATTAGGGTCACTTAAATCGCAAAACTTCATTCAAAGAGGCAAAAATTGAGAAGGCAAGGTCGAATTTTCACTAGAAACACGTGTGGACAAAGAAAAAGATATTATAATTTGTATTGAACGACATATTTTACCCCACTTATATGAAACTCATCTTTTAACCTGATAATAACATCAAACGTGCATAATTACATGATAATATAATAATCTATGATCAATAATAGTATGGGAATATCTAAGGCACGGTATAATTTTAATAATGGTAGTAACAATGCACGTAAAATGTGTAACCCGTTGGCCACACACTTTATTCTAGGCCGGCACCACTGTTTAGCATTCGGACACTAGGGACCAGTTCAAGCACCTAGGTCCTAGGGCCTGGTCGTTGGGCTCGTCATTGGGGACCCGAGCCCATCAACCAGGCTCGTGCCACCAGGATTCTAGGTCTAAGTGTCAGGAGTGTTAATCTAAGCACAAGGGTCTCGAGTCTATCGGTGAGGTGCCCAAGTATGATCACCCGACATGGTCTTGTACCAGTGAAGGTGAAATCGTATTCTGGAAAATAGTTCTCAGTTTTTTCAAAAAAGAAAGTTGTTTTTGTGATGCTAAGCATAGATTTGTTACTGATTAGAAAAGAAATTTCCATTTTTTTAATTTTTTTCCACACGATTCAAACATCAAAAAATAAAGAAGATATTTTTCGATGCTTAAAAGTTTACTAAACCTCAAAGTAAAAGCCACTATTTAAATAAAAGTTAATACCCTGAAAAACCCCAAATTGGTATATATGTGACAAATTTACCCCAAATTATTTTTTTGACCACCAAAAATCCCAAACTGGTATACCGTATACCTTTGACAAATTTACCCCAAACTGGTACACTTATGACAAATTTACCATTTATTAGTTTTTGTTAAATTTTACTATCAAATTATTAAGTTAAATGACACATGAAAATTAACTAGTATATCAATTTGGGATTTTTCGCTCCGTTTGTTATAATTTACAATTTTTGTGATTTTTATGTGGTATTAATACAATTTAGTAGAGGGTACATTTGTCAAAAATTATCAATTTAGGGTTTTTTGCGGTCAAGAAAATTATTTTGGGGTAAATTTTTCATAAATGTACCAATTTATGGTTTTTTATGATTAGTCGGGGTAAATTTATCACAAGCGTATCAATTTGGGGTTTTTCATAGTCAAAAAAATAGAGTTTGGGACACCTGGAGTGCCATAACTTGGCACGGGGGAACACTTAAGTGTCATAACTTCAAAATGATACACTTAAGTGTCAATATCGGAGTTAAATGAAACACTTAAGTGCCGCTCCGGCAAAAATCCAGCCAAATGACTGACGTGGCAATTTTCCGGCGATGGAGGTCCAAAACGAAGTCGTTTTGCATGCTTGACGTGGAGAAAAATGCAAAAACGACGCCGTTTCGTGTCGACGTGTAAAAAAATAATAATAAATTAATTAAATTAAATTAAAACTTAATTTTAATTAAAATATTCTTTAAAAAAAAAAAAGGAGGAGGCCGAAGAGGGCGGGTGGGCGAGGGTGAGCCCTCGCCGCCGCCGCCTCCCGAGGGGAGGGTCGGCGGGGTCGCCTACCCCCGGCCGACCGGGGGCGAGGGCCGCGAGCCCTCGGCGGATCACGCGAGGGCCCACGAGCCCTCACCCAGATCTGGGGCAGCCGACCCTCCCCCCTCCGTCGCCGGCCCTTCCTGGCGACGGCGGGGAGGCACGGCGCGAGGGCTCAACGCTCGCCCGCCCGCCCGCTTTGGCCTTTTTTAAATTTTTAGAATATTTTAATTAAAATTAAGTTTTATATTATTTTTTATTATTTTTTACACGTCAAACACGAAACGGTGTCATTTTTGCATTTTCTCGCCACGTCGCGTACAAAAAACGACGCCGTTTTGGACCTCCATCGCCGGAAAATTGCCACGTCAGCCGTTGGCCGGATTTTCGCCGAAGTGGCACTTAAATATTCCATTTAACTTCAAAACTGGCACTTAAGTGTACCATTTTAAAGTTATGGCACTTAAGTATCCTCCCATGTCAGGTTATGGCACTCCAGGTATTCTTTCCTCCAAAAAAATAGTTTTGGATAAATTTATCACAAATGTATCAGTTTAGGATTTTTCAGTGTATTAACCCTTCAAATAACTATCGTGTCTTGAGTAGCTTTCTTGCCCCACCTAACCCCCCACCACGTGCTTGTCGATGCAACTGGAGTACCACTAGAGAATTATTTGTCGTTTTGGAAAATGACTTCATGTATCTAATCCAAATTAAATGACGCCATCTTATGATAAGATTTTGTCGGTCCTTTTTATATAATTTTGTCCACACTGAACAATGTACTAGACTTTCCCTACCTTTAAATTGAATGTTTCTCACAGTGTGCCATGTATCGAAATTCAGATCAGCCAATATGCTCTATTCTTGGCCACTAAAGATGCGAACGATAACCATTCTTGCCAGAAATTGATTTCTAGAAAAGAAATAGATTTTTTATTTCTATTTCTAGATGAGTTTCTAAGCAAAATTACCCATTTGATAACGACACAAAATTTCTCTCTTTCGGACAGCAGCGACCAATGGTGGTCAGCGACAACTGACAGCCAGTGATTGGCGACGGCGGCCAGCAACTAGGGTGGCGGCGACTGGCGATAGACGGCATCCAACAGCGGACGACAACCGGCGGCAGCTAGCGGCGACCGGCAGTGGCCGGCGTTCAGCAGGCGGCAACGATCGACAAACGATGGTCAACGGCGACGAATGGCGACGATTGGCAACCGGTGATGACCAATGAGAGCCAACAACGACCGACGAACGGTTGTCAACAACGACAGATGGACAACTGGTTCATAACAAGGACGAACAATGAGAAGAATTTTTGTTTCTCATTTATTTTCTAGAAATAGAAAAGTAAAAAAATTTTACTTGTGATTTCTATTCCAAACCTATTTTTAGAACAAAAATCTAGTTTAGAAATATAAAAATAAAATAATTTTATCAAACGACTTTCTATTCTAGAAACAAGTTTGGAATAGAAAAATTGTTTCTGAAACATAAATTTTAGTTTATCATGCACCCCTAAGTCTCAAACCACCTTTTCCTGTATTTTGTATCATTGACTTTTACAAAACAACATGGATGTTGATGTGCTATCTTGACCACTAAGGAAACTTGTTCTTTTTTTTTTTTTTTTTTTGGGGGGGAGGGGGAGGGGGAGGGGGAGGGGGAGGGGGACGGACAAGGTATGTTTGTTTGGGTGAAAGTATTTTTGTAAATTAGTTTTCTAGACTTTCACACTTTAGATCAACGGAAAACCATTTACGGTTAAAGAAAATATGCATGTTTAAAAACAGAAAAATAAATTTCCTAATGTAAAAGGAGGAAAATATTTTTTTGAGAAAGGACTCAGATGTGAAAAGGGGGAAATATTTTTTGAGAAAGGATTTTCGGACTTTGTTTGCTTTAAAAATAACAGCTTGTTGTGAACCATAAATTTTTAAATGAGTAGACTTCACAATAATTTGTAATTATCTGTTTTTTAGTTTTTTGTGATGTAGAATAGATTCTCGTTCTCATATTAGATTAAATATTGTTACACAATCATTTCTCTTTAAGAGAAAGGATTTTCTTTTATCACGAAGTTCTCCCCATAACAATAATACCCAGATATTAAACCTTATAAAAAGCCAACCTAAACAAGTGACTCTCGGAGGTTCTTATGTAGCTACTACACAAGAAGAGGGTTTCTGATCTAGCAAAAAGGAAAGAAAGAAAGAGTGTTCCTCGCCAGGGGGAGGGGGTGTGGGCAGATAGTGCACAACTATGTTTAGATAGATGGGTGAAAAATTGAAGCTATTGGGTGTGGGGGAGCCCGTTTAGGCTACGAGTTGAGATAGCTCTAAAGATCAAAGGCATCGAAAATGAGTATTTAGAGGAGGATGTATTCCACAACAAGAGCGCTTTACTTCTCCAATACAACCCCGTGCACAAGAAAGTAGATGTGCTTGTCCACAACGGCAAGCCCCATCACAGAGTGTCTGGTGATTCTTGAGTACATCGACAAGGCATGGGAGGACAACCCAATCTTGCAACGAGATCCGTACAAAAGAGCGATGGCCCATTTCTGAACTAAGTTCTTGGATGAAAAGGTGACCATCTCATCTTAAAGTTAAGCATGATCATTTCTATAAGCTACTCATTTAGGTTATATTAACACTTAATCATGCATAAGTTAAAGTGGAACACAAGAGGATTAATGTGCCAATCAGAGTAACATTCCTTTTTGTTACAAAGGAATGAATGAGCTTCATGACTATAAGTGACATGAAGACAGGAAATACTAGTTCATTACCTATGAAAGTAATGAAACCAGCGGGGTATAATGGTACTATAGTTTCAATATAAACTATGGGCTTGAGATCTAGCAAGGTCGAACCTTGCCCGGCCAAGGCAAGGCAAAGCTTGCCCAACCAATGGCAAGGCTCGACCTCACTCAACCACCACGAGGTCAACATCACCTTGCACGGCCTCACTAGATTTGGGCAATGTGGAGCTTTACCCAGCCAAGGCAAGGTCGAACCTCACCCAGCCACGTCGAGGGAAAGAAGATGAGGAAGATAAAAATATATAAAAAGAAAAAGAAGAAAGAAAAGAGAGAAAAAAAAAAATTGGGCTTGATTCTCGAGTTGCTCCCGAGAACAAAGAAACAATTTTTTGTTTTTGATTTCTTGTTTCTATTCCAAATATATTCCTAATAAAAATTTATTATTGGAAACAAAAATCTACACAAACAGATTTCTCGTTCTATTTCTGTTCCGTGGGAAACAAAAAAAAAAAAAAGATGAAAACATTATCAAACGCATCCTAAAACTTACTCTAGAGCACACAACATCTTTTATTTTCAACCCATAAGATCGTAATTATAACACATGAGTGATTGACTGAGTCTATGACTTTTATGGATTAGTGATTATCTTAAAAGTGACCTCATATATCTAACATTAAAAGGAAAAAGAATATGCATTTGCTTAACATCATAGATAAACTTCAAAAACCGGGTAATTATACCGGGAGTGATAGACCTTTCATTGTGAAAAGGTAACAATGTCATAATCGTTTTGATTGATCCACTAGTGCTAATCTTGTTAAAATGAGATGTAACACCAAGTCCTCCTAGCTTCAGCTTCCATGATTTCTCCAACACGATAATCTCTCAAAAGGATTGCATCGCATTTTCATTAGATTTTGAGATTATATTTCAAAAAAAGAAAAGATCTAGAGTTCATTACATTGTGTATGAAAATTTTTAGGATTTGAATTTCCGATATAATTTTCCATTCAGTAATAATAATTATGTAATTTGACCGCCGCCAAGGTCGTTTTTGAGTCACAATAGGTGACCCCAACGCTTTTGGCTAGATCTAGCTCATGCTGACAAGATCATTTGACCATAAAAAATTCGTCCTTTCTACCGTCAACAGTGCAGACCAGCTCTCTGGAAATCCTACACGAGCGTAGGGCCCGAAAGGGAAAAGGCACACGAGGAAGCACAGGAGCTCTTAAGCACTCTCGAAGGCAAGCTCAAGGGCAAGAAGTTCTTTGGAGGCGAGACCGTCGGGTTCGTCGACATCGTGGCCAACTTCGTCGGGTACTGGGCTGGAGTCCTCCAAGAACCAGTCGGGGTCGACGTCCTCACCGAGGAGAAGTTCCCTGTGTTGGGCAAGTGGGCCGAAGGGTTTCAGAACTGCCCGGTCATCAGGGAGAACTTGCCTCCAAGGGACAGGCTGGTGGCCTTCTTCAAGGCTCAACGCGAGATGATAACTAGCTTTTACAAAAATAGAGTGTGAGCTTTGGGTCTTCTTTGGGTCGTGATTTGATTTGGTTCTTTATGTTTGTGTTATGTCTTTTGGTTGTAAGAAAGCTGATTCGAGTGGTATTTAGAAGTCTATGGCATCTTGATAGTGATGGTTAGTAATAATGAAAAAATCATGGTATGGTTGAGCGTCAATTGGTGTGATTTGCTATGTTTTTTTTTTTTTTTTTGATGACCCAGGGAACCCCGCACGGCCGGCAGCCGGAGATAAACCACTGGGGGCGACACGTGCTAGCCACCACACACATGCCACCAGGTAAGTCATGCTACCGAGTAAGTCACCAATGTCTCACGCCAGCCTCCCTGCAACTTGCGTCGTAGGGGCTTCGAACTCCAGACCTCTTAGCGAAAGGAAGCCTGAAGCCTATCCAGCGGAGCCACCACGGCGGGTGATGTGATTTGCTATGTTCCGCGTGAATGAAAATTAAAAAAAATGCCTTTTTTCTTCTTGTGCATGACTGATCGACAAGCCTGATTGGACAAATAACTCTGAGTTTGTACAAAGAAATCGTAAGCTCTTTAGAATTGATACCCAAAGAGCTTACGATTTCTTTGTACAAACTCAGAGTTATTTAGAATTGATACCCATGAGGAATTGGTAGCAATCCGCGGTCAGAGAAGCTCGAACTCACAACGTTGAGTAATGTGCTCGAGCCTATCCTTTGCTCAACAGAGCCGACCCTTTGGCGCTAAGATGATGACATTATTGTTCTTGTTGACTAATAGGTTTTATCGCAATTGTTCAAAACCGTTTCTTTTACCGAGGATAACATTAAACAACAAGAATTACATGGTAATATAGTAAATGATAACATAGAATAGGTTAAGATATGCTATAACATTTAATATAATTATAAACTCTTTTTAATTATTGAGAACGAGGCACGTACAATGCATAATTCTTTTATCCATGCTCCCATAACTATATACAAAGAGTCGATCGAGAATTCTAAGATGTACTAATACTAGCAAGTGCATCAAAATTTCAATTGTCGATTCTCTTGAGAAACCCATAATTACCATGAGCAAATACATTAATAATGACAAATGCATTTTGCTGTGTTATTGACGTTTTTACTTACTCTGCCATTAGGTACGAGATGTAAAACAAAATAAATAAATAAAAAAAGATATGCTTATCTCGTAAATATAAGATAAATAGAATATGAGATAGTGGATCATTACTCATTTCGTCTTTAGAATTTTCCTTTTTACAAGTCAAATAGTGAGAGTAAGCTCGGATAAGATGAGAAATAAATGTGAGAGTAGGTATTACATAGCCCAACACTTCAAAGGAGAAATATAGATGGCTTTAACTTTAGTGTAATCAAGTCTGTATACCATTTTACTTATACATACCCATTCTTTGTGGACCTCGACAATAGGCCTTGTGGCCGTAGATTCCCACGTACTAAGCAGTATTTAACCCTGATTCCGCAGTAGTAGGAGTTCTCTAGACTCTCTCATTCAATGTGTTAGGGTTCGATATCCAGATTCGCCATTATCCCTTTGGTGGTGGGAAATGAAGTTGAGGGTGAACATGGGTGAATAGATTCTTCTAACAAACTAAAAGTAACCTTTTAAAAATGAGCTTAACTCACTGATGTCTAAGGATAAAGGACATAATGGACGATAAAAGTTTTCATAATTTTTATTGTTATAATCTTATCTAACTTGTGAAATCATAACTATCAAAAAATTGCAGAGAACGAAATATTTTTGGACATTTCAACGCTATTCCATTGTAATTCTATGGGTTCATTAAGGAAACTGGTGGGCCGTGTAAGCCCAATTATCTTTTTGGTGGGAATTGCAATGTTTTGTGGGAGCTATGCAACGCTTAGCTAAAAGAGAGGGCCTAACACTTCACTTCGGACAGACAGTCCGAGTTCTAGAGGCTATGTGGCCCATGAGTCTCTCCTCTCTTCTATGCCCCAATTCAGGCCTCGTTTCGCTCGTCTTCTCATTGGATTCTAGCACATAAGAAGAGCCAATTTGGTCCATAATCATTGTTAGACGAGATGAGTTGTCGGTTCCTTTCATCCAACCCTATTCTTGTACACGCAGTTGGTGTCATTAGTCAGATTTATCTCCTCCATATGTATCCCTCGTCTCAAAGTTAATTAAAAAAAAAAAAAATCTATGCTATCCTAAGTCGTCTTTGAGAAAAGCTACTTAATATGCTTCCTATAGACATCTTCTTGGATTGAGATAAAATGATTCTCTACCGACAAAAGCATAGTCCTTCCAACAAGAATTCTCATATTTACAAGATCTAATTTTATGAGAAAGTTGCTCTCCGTGCGCCCATGGAGTTTCTAGTACTATGATTCCCATTCTTTTAAGTTTTTTGATTCCACGGTGAATCAGTCAAGCCAAAAAAAGAGTAAAAGGGTAAGTGTAGGGAAACGGCGAGGAAAAACGAGAAAATGTCATGGCATGAATTAAAAAGATATTAAATTCCAAAGTAAAAAAGGCAAATAATACTAGAATTCAGATTGAAATATGAAGATTACAAGGATATGGACAAAACAGTGATATCATAAGCACGACTCGACATCATCGTTGGTAGACAAATAATACTAAAGGTATCCAAATCCATAAACGAAAATCGGTTTCTCAAGTTGTGTGACATTCTTATTGAATATCTAAATGCAATCCATCATTCAAGCACTCGTTCGGTATTTTATCATATCGATATGCAGACACATTCTTTGGGCGAGTCTTTGGTTGTCCGCCTCAATTTCTTGTCAGACCACGTAGGGTGCACATCAGATATATCGAATACCGCTAATGCGGATCGATCAAAGGGCTGGATCCCATGCCCACGGATGGGGACAAATGGTCGTAGCTCTTTCTAGACGAGCACCACCAGCGCCATGTCCAATTGTCAGGACGGGAGGACGCCCCCAACACAAAGTACACGACAAAACCTTGATTAAGGGACGGCAAAACCCCACTTCCGCCCGCTAATTAAGGCGGCCCTGTTCCTCAATATTCCTCCATAGTTTCAGGCCCCCATCCCCTGGGTCCTTCGACCGAAAAAAAAAAAAAAAAAAAAATCCTCTGGGCCCATCCTCTGCTGCTTAATCGTTGCTTACAGCTAATCAACTGCTAATTAATAAATAATCCAACACTTTAGGGCTTCTCGTCTGAGCTGCCTTTCTCTTTCCTTGACGGAGAGTTCTGAATTAAAAAAGAAAGAAGAAGAGTGCAAGAAGATCTAAGTATCGGAAAAGTTTGTTGGAAAGTGGCAACTGTCGCTCTGTCTGATCCCGAACATTTCGATTTGTTTATGTCCAGAGTCCTACCTGAAGTATTTGGATGGAGAGACATCGAGTGGGATTCCAACCAATTCTTGCTCTCTCGGCCCATCAGAGATCTCCACGTGAGAGAGAAAGTCAAAGCAATGGTTCTTTTATATAGAGAGAGAGAGAGAGAGAGAGAGAGAGAGGGAGAGGGGAAAGGAGTCCATTTGATCCAAAATTATCTCCCACTTGATGAGAAAATTACTCTAAACTTCTAATTTTTCGCATGAAAATTTTGTAAAGATTAGAAAACTTTTCATATGTTTACTCAACGTAACTCAATGAACTTGTCATAAGTAAATAATATGTGATATACATATATATAACTATCTCATCTTGAATATGTAATGATTCATTTATGAATGAGCGAATTTATTTTATAAAACGGTCATTTGCAAAATTTTCTTTGCAGTCTGCAGGCGCGAAAACACTCACAAGTGGAGCTTTCGTTTTGAGTACAAGGGATGCGTACAAGAGAGTCTTTCCTTACAGTCCAATGAGGAAGCAACAGGTCCTTGAGTGGGTACCCAACCAAAGTTCGTCGGCGATCGATCGATCACAATCCCCGTTCCTTGGAACGTCAGACCACGGTTGACTTGATGGATTGGCAAAGGGCCAGCATGTGACGACTGGCGACTAATATAGCTAGAGATAGCAGCGGTACCACTACCCCCGGCGAAGTAGCCCCCATGGGAAAAGCTGCATCATGGGGGGAGGGCGGGGAATATGTCGCTATCATTAGCCTCGAGCCCTCGGTCTCATGAGGATTCTTAAAGACATGTGAACCGATGGGGCCGGAGAGAATGATCTTTTGGTGCGAAGTTGGACTGATCGCTAAGGCAGCGGAGCGAAAATCGCAGAGGAGGTAGCTGGCCTACCTTAGCTTTTACGAGGGCCAGCCCTTCGTTGGAAAGTGGAAGAGAAAAAAGGGACAATGGCACGGAAAGAGGGCATGATGCCAGCAACCTTGAGGATCACTCAAAGAGAAAAAGCAACCCCCCTAATTATTGCTTCTTTGTGGGGAAATTAAGCTTGAAACAGCAACCCAAAAGAAAAAAAGGAAAAATTAGGGCTTGGATTTTTCTCTGGGTTGATAAATTATGGGAATTGCCCATCATTCGTTGGGGGTCATACGTTGTCAGCCGGCCCGAGGCCACCTGGATGCCACTCGAACACCAGTCATAATCCACCACTCACGGCTTCGATTATCATGCAGCGCATGGTCCGCTGGTCCTATTCCCGGGTCCTTTATCCCCCTACTTTTTTTTCTAACTCCGGAACGTACTGAATTTTTTTTTTTTTTTGGTCGGTTACTTAGGCGTGAATTGAGAGGCACGCGATCGCTCTCCCTCCCATCAGCCATCACCAGTCCATCCATCAATGCGGGGGTCTGGGAAGAGACCAGGGTGCAAAATTACCTAACGGGACCTGAATTTATTATCGAATACCAATTAAGTGACGTGAATTTATTGTATAAATACTAATTCAATATAAATTTTTCAATTTTATCAAATTGATCATAAATCTTTTTGTGAAAATCCAATATAGTTCATTTGGCAAATTTTTGCAAGAAATTGTTAATTTAACGATCTAGTCATACTAGTCCGTCTCACATACCTTCATGTAAGCGATTTTCAACAAAAATGGATATGAAAAATCGTATTAAAATTTTACATAAAAATTGATAATTGAATTGACATTTGTACAATATGCTTAAGACTGATTGGACAATTTCTATGAGACTTAGGATATCCGAAATAATATATTTGGAAATTTTCATTCAATTGGATGAACTATTAGATACGTGTGTCTAGCAATGCCATTAGGATTACCTTATAACTACTCTGTATTCGGAGTCCAAAACTACTGCTGTTGGGGAAACATATCGACCACGCACCCCCCAAATGAGAGGCACGTTATTCTCGCTAGATCCGATCATAGGGTCCGACAGCTTGTGCATACATGGTTTTGGCGGAGCTTGAAGCATAAGGAGACTAGATCGACGAAACACGTGGAAAGCTCGGACAGCGAACCTAAGTAGAAAAGTAGACGATGTATGCACACGAGAGTAGTTCGGGCACTCTCTTTTTGAACAATGATGCATGTTGAAGAAAACGAACTTATTGGATTTATTTTCTTGACGGTGAATCTTGTCTTCTTCCAATTTTAGTCGAAGATGAAGAAGATTCTTCGAAATTCTCCCGTGTTGCCTTGCGTTAATGTTGTTTAATTAGACCTACCACCTTGCGTTGAAGTTCCTTGTATTAATTGACAAAGTTGTTCTTTAAAATTATGACGTGACCAGTTTAAATGTTTGATTATAGGGAAGGATGAGCAAAATGAACCGCCCAAATTGGACCAAACGGACCCATTCTATGCAATTCTTGTGGGGCTAGTCCAAATTCCAGTTCCCAAAAATTGAAACCGATGAATATCGATCCAATTTATGGTTTTAAGTATAGATCACTTAGATTGAATTGATATTAATTTTTATTTTTTATTTTTACAAAAAATTAAAACCTTAATTATTAGTCTGTCCTTATTCACTTCACTTCACTAATTAGAGTACCCTAATTCATTTCACTCTCCTCTTGGTTGCTCAGTGCGCTCACGCAAGGACATCGAGTTCAAAACCCTAAATGCCATTTGCTCTTAATTTCTTCACTCAAGTCTCATGCCTCTCTCATGCAGCTCACTCTCCACTCCGACATTGGCAAAAAGGCCAAGGGTCACTCCTCCATCTCCTTCGCTGTCAATTGTCTTAGGCTCATTTCTCCTTTCACGACTAGTCCATTTTTCCGTTCAAACGTTTGAGTTTTTTTTTTTTTTTTTTTTTGGTTCGCATGCACTTTATTGCGATTGATTGTGGTTCAAATCTTCTAGACAAGGATTACCAAAGGGACCATAGGTTCACCATTATTGCCTCCTCGATCACAGGAATTGTGAATTTTCCTATGTTTTTTTGGAGACCTTTGAATGTCTATTCACTATCGAGCTACCATTTAAAACATTTCATGGTTGTATACCATGTTGCAAAACATTTCCCATTCCCGAGACCAGATGGTTGAAATTCAATTCCACAAATTGGGAACGA
Source organism: Eucalyptus erythrocorys (assembly GCA_014182555.1). Classification (NCBI taxonomy): domain Eukaryota; kingdom Viridiplantae; phylum Streptophyta; class Magnoliopsida; order Myrtales; family Myrtaceae; genus Eucalyptus; species Eucalyptus erythrocorys. The sequence goes on along the minus strand of CM024607.1, from coordinate 39,004,394 downwards.
GTTCTGATTTCAAGGGGAACGGACTTATCTGAAAACTAATCACCCCTAATTATAGGATTAACATGAAAGCAATTTTATCCATCTTGCCTTGCCAAAAATTCATGTTGGGTTGTGATTGGCTCTTAACGCACGCACTAATGGTTGTGTCGTATCTGTGCCTTCGCATCCTAAGAAAAAAATTATCCCACATTTACCTTATGACACTTCGAAATTGTATTAGAGAAATGGAAAGGCCAAAAAAAGAGTAGAGAAGAAAAGAAGTCAACTCCCCAAACTATACTTATTATGACACGAATATCCCAAACTTTTTTGTGTCACAAAATATATCCTCTATTTTATTTCCGCCCACGATATATTTGTTATGTTGATATAAGATTGGAGTGAGGTATTTATGTCACAATAAGTAAGTTTATAATTTTCGGTGATTTAAAAAAAGTATGAGATATTTGTATTAGAATGGGTATACTTTTTATGGTATTAACCCAATAAATAACAGATTTTTAAGACTGATGCATTTTTTAGTATGATAATATAAATAGTGCGAGATTCAAAGAGAAATATTCATTTCATCAGTAAGTGTTGAGAAGGGAACGGTGTGAAATTGACAGAATTCGTGCAGGATGGGGAGGCATGGACATTCATTAGTAAGGATAAGGGTGAATATTATTTGCCTTTCTTTGAAAAAAAAAAAAAAAAAAAAAGAAATATAGCGAGCAAGGCCAACCCATTGCACGACACGACTGAAGGTGGTGCTTGGGTCGTGCCTTACCAGCTCATGATGACGAGCCAAGTGCTAAGTGGTAGACCTAAGAGGGGATGGCCGTGGCCAAGTCCAAAAGTTGCTTATATTTTTCAATTAAAAAAGTTTTAAAAAAATTGTATATATTTGATATTAACTATATCCCTAATTTCAAATTCTCAATTCACCTTTACTAGGCATGACTTGTTACAAGTCGCTTATCATACAATGCTAAGTGTCGATATCCTTTGGCCTAACATGGTCACGACTCACGAGCCATGCAGGTATGGTCTAGTACCATAGTAGACAAATCACACCTCAACAATAAAGATCTTTTCATCTATATTTGTTTAATAGTTTTTTTGTGCTCATAAATTGTGCTGTGTTGTATAGAAAATTACAAGAGTGCATGACTATGCCATACCAAGGACCATGATTCTTTGGAACGCCATATTAATGAAGAAAATAAAGAAATTTCACCTTTCAATGATAATATCAAATGTTTGAGATAAAATTCTAAAAAAGAACTTTTCATTATTATTGTTATTATTAGTATTAGTATTAGTATTATTAAGTCATAATATTTTTGTAATGATCATTCCCAATTTTTTCTTATTTTTCATTAATAATTGCACGAGTGTTAATTTGTTTTGGCCTATTAAGGGCAAAAAAGTGATTTGACTGGAAAAATCAAGAAGAATTACAATTTGTTGCCTTTGGAAAATCAATCGCTAGGCATGATAGACGGCAAAAGGATAAAGGACCAACCATTCCAGTGGTATGGAAGGTCGGGAAGTTCATGTAGCGATTGAAAGTACAAAAGGAAAAAGCGCATTGCCCTTTTTATATAATTTTTCTATTATATGTTAAGAAAAAAGTAGAATTTTCTTTTGAAAGAAAATAACTTGATTGAGATTATACTTTATGAATAAAATCCAAATTCAAAGCAATGTTGTTCGAGTCATGATAACTTTCGGCATAAGTTGTACTAGTGGAAAGCAGCAAGCCTCTAAGGGAAGTTGCTCGACTGCTGCCAAAGAGGGTCGTGCCACTGAGGCAAAGGGTTTTGCCTTCGCTAAATTTTGCCCCGTTGATCGTGTTGGGTATTGTCGGAGACTCTACTTTGCACAGGTTCAACAATTTACAACCCCGCTAAGGCAAAGGAGCTTCAAAGGGGCACTTTTAGGCGAGCTCGAGCCAAGTCGGTCGAGTTACTACAAACTTTATTACTTGATTTTTTTTTATGAAAAAATCATACAAATACGGGCTAATTTGGACCATATCTAGACCCATCGGTGTAACGGACGTTTCTATTTCCCTCCTCTTTGATTTTTTTTTGAATGTATCGATAATTTAGACATGAGGAAGAGCAGCGGCAATCGATATGACAGAGACCCACGTTCGTGTTCAACGGCCCCGACGTGCTTAAGAAACCACTAATAAACTCGCACGACTCCCGCACCCCACCCTCCCTCCCTCTCGAAAAAAGAATAAAAAACGGAAATTCCAAAAATTCAAAAGAAAAAAAGAAGAAGAAGAAGAAGAATCGGACGGATCGCAGGCCCGGCCTGGCCCCCCACGGCTCACATGCAATCGCAACTCCCCAATTTTTTGCAGCCCTCTCTGTACCTTACCTGGCTTCAACCGTATCGAGGGAGGTTTGCGGGGTCCCACCACTCTCTTCTCCTCCCCACCCCCACTAATCCACCCCGGCGCGTGACCCGCACTCCCCTCCGCCGGCGCGTGAGTCTGGCCCCCCTCGGTCCTCGCGGTCTGCTCCCCCTTCCCTCCCAGCCTTTTTTATAAAGCCAACCTCCCCACCAGAGAAATGAGCCCCTCTGTCTTCCCCCGCCCCCACCCAAAAAGAAAAGAAGTAAAAGAAAAAAATTCTCCTCCTCCTCCTCCTCCTTCCCCCTAGTCTTCTGCTTTCCTTAAAGCGGCGGTTTCTCTCTCTCTCTCTAGCTGGGGCCCCCCGAGTCTGCAAATACCCAGCACAACTCGTACTGGTTCGCTCTGCCATTTCTCCCCTCTCTCTTTCTTTCGCCCCCCGCCGAGTCTCTCCGCCGTTCCTCGCGCTCGAAGATGGCCATGCCCGACGCTCTGGACGACGGGGAGTTCTGGCTCCCTCCCCAGTTCCTCGCCGACGGCGGCGACGACGACTTGCTTTCTGCGGCGGCGGCGGCGGCCGTGGCGGTGGAGAAGAAGGGCGGCCTCGACCCCTGCCGCGGCTTCGGGTACTCCGGCCTCAGCTCCCCCGTGGACTCGCTGTTCGGGTCCACGGAGACCGAGAGCGACGAGGAGGACTTCGTCCTCGCCGACCTCACCCGGAGAATGGCCGGCTCGGGCCTCGGCGGGGAGGGTCTCAAGAATCCCGACTTCGCTGATTTTGCTCGTGCTTACTCCAAGGTACTACTGTCCAAACCAAATGGGGGCGTGGCCGGTTCCGCCCACTAGCGCGCTTTGTCTTTTTGTTCGGAAGTTTCAACTGTCATGAAGTTTCATCGTCTCTATTTCATTTTTTCCCACCGCTTCAGGGACGGTGTCTGTCTGTTTCCCCGCAATCGACGCTGTGCGGTTGTTGTCAAGCTCCTTCGCCGTTCCAGGCCTCGTCTCCTCCGGGCGGCTGGGATCTGCTGCGCGAGGCCGCTGGGGAGGCCGCGAAGATGAGGCTTCACAGGTTGCAGCAGCTTCACGAACTCGAGTACGGCACGAATGTCCCGGGTCATTACTTTTACCCGAGCAAAGTCGCTGCAAGCCCTGTTACTGCGGCGAAGAACCCTAACTCGAACGTCAATTTTTACCCACACCAGTCGCTTTCCTACCATCAGATGCTGTTCGATCAGGTTCGCTTGGAAGCACACCCGCACTTGAGGCTCGCTGTGAAAAGCCGAAGTTGAAATACTGCACGTCTTAAAGAGTTCCAGATATTTCTTTTTTAATTTTGTTTTGTGCTGCAGCAGCTGAAACAGCAGCAGCGAGATTCTGGGGCTTGGGGATCGCAACCGAAAGCGACGCAACAACAGCAGCGAATGGTGGTCCATCAAGTGGCGAGAGACGACGACGCTGTTGTCTATACCCGGAACGGTGGTGGCCGGACCACCTCGGGCTTGGCCCCATCTGCATGGCCTTCGCTTGAGCAGTCGCAGCGGCAACACCAGCACAGCGGCCGCCTCCAGAACCCCCAACTCCAGAACGGCACGGGCATGCGGGCGGTGCTCCTCCGCACCCCTGTGGCTGCCGCAAAGAGGGAGTGCGCCGGCACCGGCGTGTTCTTGCCCCGCAGAGCCGGTTCTCAACCCGAACCCCGCAAGAAGTCTGGTTAGTCCCTTCTCTCTCCGTTCTCGGTCTTAAATCTAAAGAGAAGAGTTTTAGAGCGTCTTTTTTTTTTTTTTTTGGGTGGGGGTGCATCATCATCCACTCATGATGGGGAGTGGTGATTTTTGACTGGCGATTAATGGTTTCGGTCAGTGGGTCGGTGAAGAGCAGTGGATGCTTATTTATTGCAGACATTTATTGACCCACGATATTCTTTATTCTCGTTTCTGGGTTTTTTCGGAAGTGCGTTTGGGTCTACGGCATTTGTGTGCACGGCTCTCACCCTCTCTTTCTCTGGCGTTCAGCTTGTCCGACGGTGTTGGTACCGGCCAAAGTGGTCCAAGCTCTCAACATGAACCTGAGCTCTCGGCACGCTCAGCCTGGTCTTCAGACCCGCCGCCTCGACGGACGTCTTGCTTCTGAAACTGGTGAGTTTGTTTTTCCCCTTTTTTAAAACTCAATGAAAGGACCTAACGTTTTGTCTGGGCGTGCGGTTGAATTCGCAGCGGCTGAAGAAATGGTTGTTTGTGCGTTGTCTTTGCAGATGGTGTTTGGAAGTTCCCGGCGAGCGGACCCTGCGCGCAGCCGCGGCGGAACCTCCGTGCGCAGCCGGCGATGGGCCACGAACTCCGGCTACCACAGGAGTGGACGTATTGACGACGCTGGCTCGGTTTCCGTCTCATCGTGACTAAATGCTAGGGTTTTTTTTTTTCTTTTCTTTTTTCTGGAGGAAGTCGTTAGTATTAGGAAGAAGAAGCATATGGAAGGGGAAAAAATAGGGTTTTTTTCTCTCTTTTTTCTTTAGGATTTAGATTTTAGGATGAATAAATGAAATTTTACTGCAACAGTGCCAAATTGAAGGGAAGGAGGAGGAGGAAAATGACGGTGGGGACGTGTTTTCCTTTTCTTTGGGTTTTTTTTCAGGAGGCGTGAAGGAGAAGACCGCGGTCAACGGGGCGTTTTTGCTTTTCCGGTCTCTCCCCCTTCTCTTCTCTCTGATGGTTCCCTTTTTTTTTCTTTTTGGCTTGGGGGGCAATAAGGTCATTTTGGAAATGCCAAGGGTGTGGGGTGGGTCCCCTTGTTTTGTGAAGGGAGGTCACACAGCCCTTTCTTCTACTCTACTATCTTACATATAATGAGAAGAGATATTATGTGGAAACTGAAAATTCGCGGGAAAATGCCTTCCATCGCGCGACTGATTTCACCGTTATGCCCTTCGGGCGACTCTTTGACTGCATCGTGCTGCGGGTGGTGGGGGGTGAGCTGGAGATTTTCGTGTATCGTGCCGGTTATCACTGTAAAGCGACAAAAGGGCAAGTTTCGCGTATCTCGGAGAAAGGGAAAACGGGAACGCCACTTTGTTGAACGTGGTGTCGTTTCATTATTCTATATTTTGGAAAAGTAGTCGAGAGGAAATTAAAAATACTATTTTATTTTAGCCTCAACCGCTTGCTTTTTGGCCCCAAAAATCAAAAGAAAAAACCAACCCTAATTTTTTTTGAGCTGAGAGTTACGTTCGGGGGGTCGCCGCCGCCGCCGTCGCCGCCGCGTAAGAAGGCCGTCGCCACGGGCGACTGTTAGGACGAAGCCCCCGGCCATCAGACCGTGCGGCCGCGTTAAAAACATCGCAGCAAGCGCCACCATCATCGACCACCGCGGCGACCGTTGCCATCGAGCTACTGTAGCCACTTTCTGTCTCTTTACTTTATGGGCGAATCCGAGTTGTATGAGCACGGAATGGAGTTTCCCAGTCTCCGTGCTTGTCGTGGAAAGGGGGCTAAGCTAACACCAGATCGACGGCGATGGCGTTTCTTGGCGAGATAAGCGGCAGTGATGACGTAGGCACGGCTGGCGGCGCAACTAGCTGCAGGGCAATGAGTGCTGAGAGTGGTGCAGTGAAGGAGGAAGAGGAAAAGGAAAAAGAACTCGAATGTTCTATTAATTAAAAAATAAGTCTTTCCAAGCGGTAAGTCACGCATGCAAGTATTGCACATTTTCTGTGATCAAATAACCCTAGTCATTAAAATAAAATAAAGAAGAAGAAGAAGAAGACATCACATGACCACGTTCAGCTTCTTTTCAAAAGTTCAAAAACTTGAATGAATTCCAAAAGAAAAAAGTTTGGATGTTTAATTGAAAAATGTAAAAGAGTTCACATACTTGAATTGTCATTTACTTCATTAACTAAATCTCTTTTTACATATGCAATATTATTTTGATTTCTCGCATGGATTAATTATCAGTTCCTTGCATTGTTTAAGACTTAGACTTGATGGCTCTCAAATATGTTTCAAGTTAGAGAAGTGATGATAAATTTAGTTTTGCAGTACTTAAACTTATTAGAATATTTATATATTAAGTTATGTATTGATTTAACAACTTAAACTTGTTAAGAGTATTTAACAAAAAATGTTTCGGACTTTCAACTATCTAATTACACGTAACAAAAGCTAACCACTACAAGGGGTAGGCAAGATTCAAATGATAGTTACAACGATGCTGCGCCATTAACTTTTATTGGTATATTTATTTTGTGTCGCCCAAGAAACGATAGTGGCCGCTTACCCCAAGAAGAAAAGAGGGCTATCCTTGAATTGATATGACGCTAACTTATGGAAAAATTACCTGAAATTTTATTGTGCAATGTCCATTTAGTTATAAAATCTTCAACTTTATCAAATAAGTCTAGTTGACATATTAATTCAATCATCATTGATCACATGACATATCGCCATATCAATGATTATTATCGAAAATTAATTGAAAGTATTATATTGAAATTTTGCTAAGGGGGTATATTACTCACTTTTTCATGACTAAATTGATTTACGTACAATAGATTTATGATTGATTTGATAATTTCCTCCAAAAGTTGAGGGGTAGAGTATGTACAAACATTGAAACAAGGAAAGGGAGTAGGAAGGACGACCAAAAACAGACTGACCCATGTGTCTATGCTCACAATGGCATTTCAATAATGCCGTTTCCTTTCCTTTTTTTTTTCATTTTTTTACCCCTTTTAGCTAAATAGATTAAATCGTTTTGATGCTATCATTGGGAAATATGGACAAAAGAAAAACAAGCGGCTTCCCAAATCATATATTACTGAAGATAAAAATTATGCAAATGCGAAGAGCATGGTAAATTTGCATTGAAATGTCAAAATTGTTAAAACACACAATACTTGAGAAATAAGCAAGAGTAATGATATCCACGTAATATAATAGCTCACACGTGTTAAGCTTACATGAAACGGTGTATATGTGATAATTACTCATATTTTAGGAATTAGTTTGTCGAGGATAATCTCGTCGGATATTCAACTTTCTATATTGATACATGTGAATATATTATTTTAATAATAACTTCTATGCATTTCAGTCCCTAGTTACATAATACCATATTATTGGATATACAAATTATGCGTGTCTTCAATAAAAGGATCATAAAAAAAGAAAAATAATGCGAATTTGCATAATTCTTGCGTGCGACATGTATTTTGCGTACTCACCTAATACTTTCAAGTTTCATGCATTCTCCCTTCTGGGAAATCGAACCGTCATTTCATTGCCGTGCCAGGTCCACGCTAACCCACTCCAACAAGCTAAGCAGCCCACGTGCCGGCCGCGCGGGGGAAAAAGGAAGGCGGCACGTGCCGGTGCTGGAAGACGCGTGAAAGCATCTGGGGAAGATCGCGAGGCCGTGACCGTCCGATTCGGACGGGGGTGGGGTCCCTCCCGGGTGGGGCCGCCACCCCCACGCGGCGCCCCCGATTGGGCTCGACCGCAGATATTTCCGATCCCTCGGAACTCGTCAACGCGCGTGTTGCCGAGCGGCGCGGGCTGCGTGGCGGCGACCGCATGCCGGGGTGAGGAGCGGGGGGGCTCCGGCCGTTTCGCGCGAGGCCGGACACGTCTACACGGCCCCGCGATCGGTGCGCGCTAGCGAAACCAGCGGCGGGCGACGGCGAAAAACCGCCACCCTGCGCCCACGAGCGCGTCCGGCGGTGCGGCGCGTGGCGGGCACTCTCTCTCCCGTCCGCGTCCCGTCGTGGTGTCGTTTCTCCGTGGGAGTGCTTTTTGACTCTGGTCGATGATTCGTTCGCTGCCGAATTTCTTGTCCGTTCGATTTTGTCCTGTTCCACCGCCGCTACCGGCCGTCCTTTCCTTTCTCTTTCGGTTGTTCTCTTTGCTCCCTTAATTTAAGTTCGAGATTAGATTACTTTTATCGAATTCAATAATCTCTTTCCTCAGCACATGATCAGTGGTTTATTCGTAATCATTGTCGTTTCATTCTAAATAATAAAACATCGTGATTGTTATTTAAGCGAGACTATCATAAAAGGCTTAAAAGCCATGTTAGTTCATACCAATACGTCAATTAAGTTTTATCATGTCTTGTCATATTTAATTTTCTCCTACTACGTTGTACTTTACCTTATTTAATACGGACGAATCAAATCTAAAGTCATTAGTTATATATACTCCGTTGCTAAAAAAATAATTTACCTTTTCTATATTTGGAATTGTTATACTTATGAAAATACTTACTTCTACTAGAAAGGATTATAATATAGCGTTTTGGTTATCGATTGGACTAAATTTAAGAATTTGTTGCGCTTACGCCGGCCCGTGTCTCCCTCTAATGTGCAACCACCAACCTAGGACCGCATGTCCTCTTGGCATATGGCGACGCACCATTTGTAGATTTCCTTTATGATAAGATTGCCATGTGACGATACAATAACATGTCGCTTGGTAACTATACGGCTGCATCCCACCAAACGCCTCAATTATTATTCGTTTTTAGCGATCAAAGGCAAGAACGCTAACAAGAGTTTTCTCCAATAGCGATCTCACGTCCAAAAGGGTAATGAATATAATCAAAACGCGAGTGAGTGTCCTACCTATAGGATTAGTCGTTGTCGACGATCTACCCATCCACTGCCCTCCGCCTATACATATTTCTCTTCTTGCGTGCGCATTTGTCCATCCGAGATTCCGAATGTCTTGGAACCATCTACCTTGGCCCCGAGCTTATGTGCATCCGCCGTCCGTTTCCGTCGATAGCTTAACTTGTGCAACCCATCCAGAAGCTTGGCCGTTGACCCCTTATTTAATTAATTGTGCATTTGACAAAATCAAAACCCAGAAATTGCGCTGAATGCTTACGCCTATTCTTCTCCGCTAAGTCTACTACAATATCCGAATCAATTGCAAAAGAGCATTGACGTACCCTTCTAATCGCATGGATTTTGTTACCTAGGTTGGTAATTTAAAAAGCTTAAACTTTCGTAGAAAGAGATGATCATGTATTGAATTGGAAATGGGGAAATGTTCTAAAGTACATCGGTTTATCGTACAATTTATGTGTGTGTTTTTTTTTCACACTTTTGCATTTAATCATAGAGATGTGTCTAAATATTGTAAAATAATCACACGATAGGTTATGATTTGTTTTTTATTTTTAAATATTATATCGATGATGCATTATGGAGTAGTAAGGTACAACGGATGTATCATGGAGTACTCCGTTAGCATAGAAAACATAATATAGACATGATTCTTTTATTTCTATGAAATAAAGTCATGGCTAGTCCCTAAATTTTTGTTCTATATGAGATAAGGTCGGTGCCTATGGCTGACTAGGACTAGGGCCCGTGAAGGACGTTGGAGATCAGTACATTTTGAGCATGTTTTCCAAAGAAGAATGATTAGATTTTTCTGGGCATGCAGTTTGGTTCATAACTGCAAGGATTATATTTTTCTAAAACCACAAGATGCAAGGCAGTAAAGTTTGCAAAAACTCAAAAGTCATTATCAACGATAATTACTAGTATTACGTCAATAGTAATCATGATAATCATGATACTAATGACAACGACAAAATGGAAAGACAGTAAGGCCAGGTGAGTTTTTTTTTTTTTTTTTTTTTTTTTTTTTTTTTTTTGGGGTCAGTAAAGCCAGGTGAGTTTGACTTCGCTGCTTCAGTTCGAATGTGGTGGTTGGGCTGGGCGGGTCGTGCACTACATGTTCCCCCGAAATTGGGTGCAACTCCATCCATTCATGCACCAATAATCTCTCCGCAACGTTCTCCTCACTTCTCCCCCCCAATTTGCTTTTTGTATCATGCGTCCCACTTCCACTTCTTGCCCCCACATGTCCTGTATAAAGAAACCACGAGATTGAACCCCGGAATCGATGATGTTAGTTAGGGCGCATATAAGGGGATTTTCATTTCAAGAATCTGACCTACTGTGTTGAAACTGTTCTGGGTCGAACTCATCTGTATAGATTAAAGATCCGAATTTAATAGGTTTATGAGGTTTATAGGGTATTTCATGAGTTTGCAGGTAGTCAGCTATCCATGCCCATGTTCCCAAATTATCAAAGAATAAAGTAGAATAAGAAGGAAATGCTTACGTGATTTTGACTTTTGACATGAAAATATTCATTTTCCATAAGTTTGCATTTCTAAATTTAACCCTCCACTTTCGATCCCACAATGATTAGAACGAGTGTATAGTTATCTATTTCCTATGTTGTCGTTTTGGTGCTTCAGTCTATGCGTACATGAGAAGGCTCTCCACATTCAACGGTTGCTCAACCTATCCACCAACTCAACCCTACTTTGTCATCTTCTTCCCATCAATAGCAGCACCCATCTCTACAAATTGCTGGTATGAAGTTATGTAAAGTGGTCACGACAGGGTACTACGTTGTGACGCATGAGTAGATATCCGTATGAACATGGGCATGAATTTACTATGCATTTTTGGCTCAACTAAAGGGTCCGGTTCTGTTTCCAACCGTATAAAATGAAAGCATTTCTCGAGGTAGGCAATAAGAAATTAGAATTGGTTGGGCTGAGATGGCTACATGGGGTTTAACCCTTCTAAGAGCATGATGCAATGAATATATACAGTAATTAATGTTTTGTTTTCGACGAAAGACGTAATCAAATATAAGGGGTAAAAGTGGGAAAAAAACAGGTCTAGCTTAAGAGTTAAGCAAGACTATTTTACATATAGTGGGTAATAGCTTCTCGGGTTGATTAGTTCACAGCTAAAGTTCCATTTTGAAAAGTTTGGAATCGCATATCAATCCAAACAATTGCTATTATAGCGGAGAATTTTTTAATCAAGCTAGGCGGTTTTTGAAATATTGGTGAAAACCGTACTAAACCTCCTTTTACTTTTGTCCGAAATTCGAAGTCTTCCCTCTACTTTTTCTCCAACTTTTTACAAGTATCACCAACTTTTCCTTAATCAGTTCAATAATGAATATTGTTGAGATGGACTTGAAGTCTTTAAACATTTACTAATGTAAACTATTTGGACAAAAAGAATCTGACCCCTCTCTCCCCTTCTCTCTCGCAGCCATGGCCGCTTGAGTTGAAGCTCATAGCACCCATGGCTGCTCGAGCTCCAGCTCCAAGTCATAGCATTCATGGCCGTCGTCGCTCAAGCTTGAGTTCATGGCATCGGGCATCTCAAGTAGTTTTAATTCCTGGAAGTCCATCATTGAAACAAGTCTGAAAAATCGACTTCAAGCTGTTAAGTCCAATTTTGACCTAACCTAGGCCACTGCTTCCAATTGACCGAAAGGCAAAGAACAAAACATCGTGGCTCACTTTCCAGATGGGCTTGGAATTTGAACGGCCCGGTCCAGTTAGGCCTGTCTAGCCGCTAAGACCCAACTGTTTACACGTCTAGGCCACACTAAATGGGCCGACCTTCGGACTTGCCCTGTTGGACCATTGGGCCCCCAGGAATTTTTCGTGGGTCGTGCCCCGAGTTTTCTCGATGAGGCCCATCTATCGATCCGGCTCCGGCTCACCATGTTTGGTAATTTCCCTCCCTTGACCTCTCCAGCGGTCACCGGGGATCGCCGATGGGATCATCGCCCGATTAGCCATGTGACCGACAGGTCAAATTCAATCCAGAGCTATACGAGCATTCGTGTTTTTCTAAAAGACTAAAAAGTGCAATATCGATCTCATAGATTTTTCTATGCGTCACTGATTTGAAAAACTACTAAAACATCTGCCGATCGAATTGAAAGAAACTAGTGATCTTGACATTATTGCTACGAGAATTAAAATTGCAATAATAAAAATTAAAGATGGCGTTTTCATTCAACTAGAAGTGAAAAGAAGCCATACTAGTTCGATGCAAGAAGGTTTTAGCTGACTCAGCAGCCGGTGGGTGGAAGATCAGTCCGCTCCTCCGCCGAGCCCGGCCCGTCCGGCTTCTTAGAAACCCGACTGCCGAAGGCCAAGTGCCCGAGCGCGTGGCCGCCGACCGCCGCAAGGAAGACACCGCCGTTGAACGACATGACCGCGAGCATCAGCAGGTAGCTCATCCCGCAACGCACCGTGTAGAGAACCGTTCGAAGGATGCCCGCGGCGAAGTTCCGGTTCGAGCCCGCTCGCCCGGTGAGCTTGCAGCAAGAGAAGAGCTCCACGAGCGCGGCCACGGCGAAGACGGCAGCGAGAGAGACGGCGTACATCTTGGGGTCGGTGCCTGGCCACCGATCGATGAGGACCTCGGCGTTGTGGCCCCAGAAGAAGGTCATGTGCATCATCCCCATCTTCTTGCGGGGGTGCATGCACGTGCAGTTGCGGTGGAAGCCGTAATGCGGCGCCGGAGCTGACATTGTCTCCGGCATGGCGACGCTATGGTGTGCTCCGAAGTGGGGTTTATGTTTGGACGTTCGAAAAGAAGCGAGGATCTTGCGGCTGGTAGAGATTGTGATATCGTAAAATATGGGTTTTGACCTAGTCAAAAATAAAAAGGAGAAAAAGAAGGAGAGACCGCGACCTATGGTGTGCTCCGTGGGGGAGGTTCGAGAAGCGAGGATCTTGCGGCTGGTAAAATATCGTAAAATATGGGTTTTGAAAGAGAAAGGAGAAAAAAAGAAGGAGGAGAGGGGGGGGGGGGGGGAGAGAGAGAGGGAGATCAGAGAGCTCACGCTCAAAGAAAGGAGGAGGAGGAGGAGCAGCCTCATCAAGCCACTTCAATTATGTAACACAATGTCCGGTAAGCATTCGTGCCCCATTTGTTCAATCGGAGTAATTTCGGACCTAAGACTTGAAATTCGGAATTTTGGAAACATCTAGCGGCGAAATATAATTTTTTAGTCATTGAGTTACGTATTTTTGTAGAAATGATAGCTTGGATGTTGTGGAGCTATACGGATTGTGATTTAAGCTTCCGATTTGCCCAAAACAAAATTTTAAAGTTTATCACGCATGATGAACAGTGCGCAACCAGGACTTTAGGGCCATATTTGGTTGATTTTCGGCTTGATTTTGGGTTGGCTAAATTGAGGTTCTTGTAGTATGTTGAATGGGCTTTTCATCGACTATAAATACGCTTGAAATAGAGTTCGGTAGAGAAAATTATGGCATGATGAAGTTTCATGCTCAAGCTTCACTATGGACGGCTTTGAGTAATTGTTTTGGTTGAGCAATTTATTAACGTGTAGGTGTCATTTTATTGATGAATAAGCATAATTTAGTTGAGTCGTTAGTTGGAGAGTGAGTAGCATATTACTGATTTTAATATCGTTTTCGATTTATTAATAGGAATACGAATGTGTTAGCTCAAGTAACCACATAGGTTGATTTTCAGCTTTCCCAAGTGAGTGGTGCTATCTCTTCTAAAAATTTAGAAATTCTATTTGATATTTTACAAGATATGAAGAAGCATATTTGTTGCAAAATTTGGATTGAGCAATTAGTACATTTTGGTATTTGATAATAGTATGAGAACTTTTTGGTGGAAATATATACTTTGTTTGATGAACGAAGTTGAGAAATATTACATATATTAGATTTGTGAAACATTTCTTACGAAAGCTCAACTTTGAGATGGTTTATGGGATGTTATATAGATATCAATTTGTGATAAGCTTTTTAAAATGTTTTTGATTTGATTTGATTTGTAAAATTGATTTATAAGGCGAGTCTTGAAATTATTTGAGAATGTTTTATGAAAAGTATTTTTGATGGATGAATTGTGTTGCGAAATCTTTTGGTGATATATGAAATAATTTACGTATTTGGTTTTGTGAATTGTGGATGGTTTTGTTTTGGATTGATATTAATACTCAATATCGCTGAGCGATGGGATTTGTGGGTATACGCATATTAATCTAAAATATCATTGTGAGCCAAGCCATCGACTAATAATAGGTGGAGATCTTGGCAAGGGGAATCTTGATCACCTCGTCATCAGGCATTATATCGTGATCATGGTTTGATATTAAGCAACGGATTGATCAATGGAGTAGATCATTGACATGTGATATGAGTTTGGTCAATAGGTTCTATCGACATGTAATTTGAGTTTAATTTGTGGAATGGACCATTGGCGTATGATTTGAGATTAGTAGTTGGACTAGACCATCGACGTATAATTGATATGTGATATGAGATTAACTAATGAAATAGACCATTGGCATGTGAATTAATAAGATTGATTAATGGATTAGACTATTGATATTTATTTTGGTATTGTTGTGAAATGATTATTTATGCTATAAATATAGCTGTGTTGAAGCATATATACTTATTATTTTACTGTATATTTGTTATATCCTGAATTTGAGTTAAAATAGTTGTAGTTTGGTTTTGTATATATGCATAATGAGTGCTCGATCCACTTAGAAGAAATGCACTACTCACTGAGTTGTGGTTCCTCACCCTTCTATTTTCCAATCTTTTCTAGGTTTTACGACTAATGATGAATAGGTACGAGAGTAATGTGGGGACTTTTAGGAGTTGGATTTTGAAAGCGGCTTTGTCCTTTGAGTGGAAGGACGGCCGTGTCATCCCCATTCATGATGATTTTGGGGTGTGACAGAAATGACGCCGAATTGTTGGTTCTGGTGCGTGAAGATACAGTCAGGGTTTAAACCCACTAGAATGCTATGCACTGGCGCAAAATTCTTATCGTATTGTTGATTTAACTCTATCCCGAAAAATTAAATAAGTAATCCTTTCAAAGAGGTTAATCATATCTCTAAACTTCCAATCATAAAGCCAGTTCTTCAAATGCAATTAATTGATCGATGCATGGCCCTGGATTTGCTGAACCCGTGAATTTTCTCGCCAACATGGCGTTGATCTAGAAAGCATGATCTCATGGATATAAAATTATCAGCATAAGTAGCGAGAGAAGGAATCCAAAGTTCAACAGACATTCATGCTGAAGAGATTCGCCGTCGATTTTTTTTTTTTTTTTTGGTCGAAGATTCGCCGTCGATTGAGTTCAGGTTTGTGCGCCCGCAAAACTGGATCGGACAGGACCCGAGCCCCCTCTAAAGGGCTCGGATTGGCCCAACTAGACGGCCGAGTTCGTTCTGTTGTCTCTCTGGGGGAATCAGATTACCTTGGCTTCGCACTTCCAATACGTTCACAACCACATCGCTCGATTGTTATACCACAGTTGGACGAGAGTACTCGTGCGAGCCGGGGACATTTCTTGGGAGCATAGGACAATAAGTACCTCGTACTTGAATTCCGCTGTCAAAGGTGGACTTTTAGAGCCATTCTTGCAAATTGCATAGGTCATACTGGTTTGGGATCTATTCCATTTATACGGTGTGCACTGATACATTCATCAACTTCACCCGACCAACAGCATATAATCGAAGGGTTACGATTGAGCACACCGCAAACCGGTGCGTGGGCGGAGGCTGATGGTTGGGACGCTCGAGGTGACCAAAGGCCGTGGTTGTTTTCTCCCTGGTTGCCCGCCCCCGCAACGACGACTTCCTTCCCCTCTCTGCCGTCCCTGTCGACGTTGAGCTTTTGATAGTGGCAGAGCTCGGCAAAGCGTCAAGCTCCCTCTCAGCTGGCCGATGAGGGACTGACATCTCCGGATTTGAAGAAGACGCCTAAACTTTTGGAGGCTCAGATTCCACGACCATGGAGAGGTGTCGATCCTCCAAATTCGAAGGACTCAGGGAGGACAAGCCGAAGACCTCAACGGTGGCAGAGCGCAAAAATAGAGAGGCAGGGAGCAAGACGACAGCGGGCAGCGGAACAGCCTAGACACTTGGCGGTGGCTCAGCACAGTTGGTGACGCGGGCTTCACCAGCGGCAATGACAGAGGAAGGCGCGGCGACGAGCTGTGGTTGATGGGAGAAGAGGAGACAGAGAGACAGAGAGAAAGCAAAAGAAGGGTTGGCTGTTAGGGTTTTTGGAGAATAATACTGAATTATGTGTGGAGAGAGCAGAAGAGCTGGATGAATTCATGTCTTGATCCGGTGAAGTTTACAGGCGTTTAGAGAATCACGATGTCAGCTTCGCAAGCACATCTGAAACCATAATCATGTGTAGATTCACATACGTATTCACTTTCATCAGATATCATTACATATGCTTTATTTAACCGAAGTTTAAGCGCCGACGGCGATTTATTGGCTATTCGCGGCAACATAATTATCACGACGAATGCTTATAGGACTCCTAAAGGAGTATCGTCGCCGAAGTCATCAAACTTGCAATCGTCGTCCTAGCGGACGGCGATGTTAGCCCATTCTCCCCGCCCGTGTCGCGCCTCCAGCTTCGGGACCTTGATCGTGAGCACACCATTCTCCATGGTTTTCTCCATCTCGTAAGGATTGCAATTCTCGGGCAACACGAAGGACGTCATGAACCGGCCGCTGCTGCGCTCCATGTGGTGCCACCCATCGCTCCGGTCCTCCTTCTCGGCGCGCCTCTCGCCGGCGATCTTGAGCACCCCACCGTCGTTCAAATCGACCGTCACCTCCTCTCTCTTGAACCCAGGGAGGTTGAGCTTGAAGACGTGGGCCGTCGGGGTCTGAGTGCATTCGACCGCCGTAGTCGTGAAGGCCGACGCCGCCATCCCGGCAGTGAAGTGAGGGCGGAGCGGCAGTGGGGGGATGAAGGGCTCTCCGAGGTGGCGGAATGGGTCCCACGCGTCGAAGGCGACAGGGTCAGGGAAATAGGTGGTTCTCCAGTTACTAGGGTTGATGGACATGATTGCTTGCTTTGTAATTCTTCTTATTGAAGCTATAGATATGTACGAGATATTATTGAGAGAGCGATGGAGTGGTTAGTGTTTGGTCCGAAGGGTTTTTGCTGGCTTATGTTGGGGGAAATAAGGAAAGCTGCGTTTATATAGGAGAAGAAAAGGGCTCTTTCCTGGATAATGCCTATCCCTATTTTGTATTTTTTTTTAATGTCCCCCTCAAAAATGGATCAACACAATTTCGTCAGATTGGAGTCCATACATGGAACTTATAGCGAATTTATTTTTTTCATTAACCTAGTTTGGAAAGGAGTGAGGATGGACGATAAACGTCGCCGGCCAATCCCCTTACGTTGACACGGGAGTTTCATTTTGCCATCGTACAAACCACAATTGTTCCGTATTAAAGGGAGTCCATCATCGTTGCTCCTCTCCCAGCTCCTTTGGCTCACACAAGTCCAATTGAGGCCACAAATAAATCATGATTTACCGAGATTGAAAGAGGGATCGGAGGATATCGATATACAACTAAGGAACTCCGAACTATGCGGACGTGGCGTCTTATAGGGTCGTAAACAGTGTATCTATAGAATATATTTATGTATTTAAACGGCACTATCATGGCGTCTTATACGAAAGATGATGTCCGGAGTTAGAGATTAAAGATCGACAAAAGGAGATTTTTATGAGTATTACAAAGTTAGTCCATATCAATTCTGAGGCTTCCAGAAATAATTTAGGCTCATATTCGTTGCAATGCTTGATTTGATGCTAAGGAAATTAAGCCAAACGCAATCAGGCACATGCTTTTTGGCATAAAGTCCTTTCTTGGCCCGTATATTATATAATTAAATGGTGATCACGAGGAATTTCAGTATAGTAGACATTGTCCTATAAAATTGGTATAATGGATCTTCTTGCCCATGAGAGATCACCTTGTTGGGATGTATGCAGTTAAGTCATATTTCAGGATGATGATCATAAATTGGGGAATAAGAGACATGGCATGGCAAGGCATGGCAATATTCCATAAGTGCCACGTTTTATTAAGTGGAGTCGACACAATTTTAAAATATATTTTCTTTTAGCTAGGCTTCTTTTGAATAATGTAATTTGACTCCTTTGTCTGTCGAGTTTTGACACCCCTAAATCCTTTTAAACAACCAATTGGACCTAATAAAAATCTAAATCAAGACAAAAAAGATGTCAGATGATAGATCCGCCTCAACTATTAAAATGCTTACATAGATGCAAGAACAATTTAATATGAAGAATTTTTTTGTGGTTAAACTTACTCTTTTTTTTTTTAATGTATGTGATTATAATCCCCAACTCTCATTTTTGTTGCTATTCTTTCAGTGGATCCCAATTTCAAAAGATTTTGTTTTTTGGGATGGCTTTTAGATTATTTAGTTTTAATTAGTTTTGTGTGAGAAACGGTGGCCTAAATTTACATGTGATTGTAGTTCTTAAGAATATCATTGGACTACATTGATAATGTCTCGTATGGGCGCTAAGAAATTGTCACATTAGCTTCTACTAGGATCGTTTATGCGTATGTGGTTCAATGGCATGAAAAGGGTCGATGGTCCCATGATGGATCGGGCACCTTCCCCGACAAGCAGAACTTTCTGACCTTAGAATTAGCCTTTTTTTTATCTGGACGTTCCTTGTGGTCCAAATTCTTTAATCAAATCCAGCACTGGATTCGAATTCGGATTCCCCACGAAGGAACAAGAAGATGTGGGTGCGGCTGGCCCCATCGTGGGAATCGAACTTAGCTTCTTCTCGAAACTAGAGAGAAATATTACCCGTTTTACTTGGCGAATGCTTGAGGAAAATTGGTATGCGTTTTTTCTTCCCCTCTTCTACACAAAGCGTCTCAAATGCCCTTAGGGTTGGCTTGATAGCAAATTGGGCGAGAGATGAGGCACACGTGGCTCGATTAGGGTTTCTTTTCTTCTTTTTTTCAGAGGATGTGTTGCACGAGAAGGTGAGTAGAGCTTATCTATTCCACGAATATACCCCAAATATGTCGCAGAAAGCGTCACACGAGTGCAACATGTGTGTCACCATAGGTGAGGGTTTCAAACGTCCGATGAGATCCGGGGCATTTTGAGGCGGTTTTTCACGGCACAATGGGCAATCGGGGAAAAAAAATGCGGTTCAGGGACACCTAGCATCCGGTACCAATACGGGGTACATACATGAAATTTTTTCCAAATGCTTGTGGTGAAAATGAGAAATTGTGTGCTTCTAGAGAGAAACCTCTTATGTCGATGTATGAGGACAAGTAGTCAGTCGATGTTGCCTTCCACGTAGAATTTTTTGGGAAAAAACTACGTCATTTCTGGATTAATTCATTTGAGTTATTATCCGTTTTAACTCATCCCATACCGAGTCTCATGGTTTTATCCTTTAGTATACATGCAAGCACTTCCCTTAGAGGTCATCCATCCTAATAGTGTTCTAGTCTATGCTAGCTTAACTTTAGAATTCCAAAACAAAGCTTGCAATTGCATCAAAAGAAGTCTTCGTGAGTTAATTTAGTTTTCACATATATTCCATAACTGCTCTCCCTTTATTCGATGCACGGTTTAATTCATTTTTACCTCATTCACCATTTTAGAAGTCTGTCAGAAGCCACTCTTTATCTAGACCCTCTTTCACCTCAGCCATCACTCCCTATCCCTATCAAATCATGTTGTTACAAAAATGATATTATAAATGTTATAACTTTCGTACTATACTCGTTTGAGCGTCATAATTTTTTCAATTACTTAAGTGCTATAAGTTATGTAATGCACTCATTTGAGCACCATAATTTCATTTCTTCACTTCGGTACTATAACTTTTTGAAAACACTCACCATAAATATTATGCCACATTGTATTTTCCGCACTTGGGTGAACATTATTAAAAAAATTTGACATTTAAGTGATCGATTGAAAGTTATAGCACTCAAATGAACATTTGTTAGAAGTTATAGTATTCAAGTAGTCAAAAAAAAAAAAAAAAGTTATAGCATACAAGTGATGCCACACAAAAGTTATGCCACTTGTCATATTCTATCTCTTGTTTTGGAATACAAATTTTAGTTAATTTTTTTAAAAAAAGTTCAGTATCCTTACATATCTTTGTCAAAATATAATTCTACCACACTACATAGAAGAGTCCAACATCAACTGTCTCATTCTTTTTCGTTAAATATCTTGATGTTATTCGTATACTTTTGTAGAAGGGTCCTCCAAATTTACTGGTCAAATCAATCCCCTCTGGCAAGGGACGGATCAACGAGGGAAACATTGGACTGGGGTCGATTTATCTTTCCTTTTTCACCCCTTCCGTTCCCTTCTTCCCCGATTCCACCAAGATGCCGGCTGCCCTTTCGAAAAGGATGTGTCTGGTCGAGATTGGTTGGGTTGAATATAGATTCGAGTCAAGCCGACTCATTTTTATGTAATATAGATTTAGCAATTCATGATCGATCCAATTCGGACTTAATCCATATCAACTATATCTGGTCTACAATTCCTAAGCAATTTTCTTCCTTAAATATGAAAAATAGCATACTAAAGTAAAACACTAATCAATTAAAAATATATTAAACATATAAAAATAAGCAAATAAGAAATAGCTAACAAATTTGACGAATCTACTTACTGGAATATTCATCTCCTGCCATTTCTCTAGATGCTAGAAATTAAATGTAATTTAGTGGAAAGACCATGCTTGGGAAGATATCTAATGAAGAAAGTTGCGCTTGTGTATGTAGGAATGAGCAATAGAAGAAAAGGCGGTGATGAGAGGAAAGAAAATACCATTTATCTTGCCAAGTAAAGTAAAATATGACACTATGGAAAATGAATGATATGAAAAATATTTTTCAAAAATGATTGCTTATATCATTTATAAAAATGAATAAATAATTATTTTGATCAATAATTAAAACATTTTCTATTGATTTATTATTTCAAGCGATCAATTTAAAAAATATATTTTACAAATTATTCATTTTCGCAAAATAAAAAGAACTAGAGAGTTGTGTAGTTTGTACACATGGATAAGAAAATGCTCAAATTCTACAACAAAACATCTACTATGTCACCGTTATACAAGATATTCATAGTAAAATACGATGGTATGTAATGGCAAAAAACATTTGAAGGTGGACTTTTGTAATATGGGTCATTCGCTCTGATTATAACATGCCTCTAATCTTATTCATTCAAGTTAATAAAATTTTCCATGATTTTAAAAATTAATTAAGTTGTGTTCATAATAATTAAAAATGTCCCCCCTCTCAATTTGAAAAAATTATTTTCTATAATTTTAAACATGCATATTTTCTTTGACCATAAATGATTTTCTGTCAATCGAAATTACATCAGTCTAGATTGGTTTGATTTTCAACCCCAAATTTTTTTTATTTTTTAAAGAAAATAATTCATCATGAAATTTCAAAGCTCTCCCACACAATTTTCATGAGGTAAATTTACACGAGAGTTGATAAGGTTCACCCAAAGAAACAAAATTCATACACCTCACCTTTAATGTAGCATAATTTTTACTGCCCATCTGAAGTTTGATGGGTTAATTTATTGTTGTATAAATAAAAAAAGTACCGACTTTTAATTTTTTTTTAAAAAATTCTTCGTAACTTTAGATATATGTTTATTTTTTCAGAACATTTCAGTCCGAGAAGCGGCAATGGCCCAACGATCTAAGGCCCAAAAAAACCTAGAACAGCTCGAGTGACAATCTTAAGACCCACTCGACGATCAGCCCGGTCCTAATCTTAAAATACTCGGAGAAAAGCGACAGAATTGAAGCAGCCTACCGTTCGAGGTCACATCCATGGTTCTAAATGGGCTTCCCTGGATCACGTGATCAAGTAATTTCACCTAAATTTTTGTACTGTATGTCCTCTGGCGTTTAATAATTGGTCCCCCCACCAAAAAGCAAATATCGACAAAAATCACAACCTTAAAATGGCATTCCCATTTGTGGCAGAAAATAAAAAATAAAAAAAATTGAAATGAAGACATTCGTTGTCGGCAGTGTCGACATAATCTTTGCAAAGTGTAACCCGACCAATCCTGAAATTGATCGACACCCGCGTTATGTGTTTTGACCCTCAGTACTATCAATAAGCTATATAGCCCAAAAATAATCTTCTCCAAATAGGGGCTTCTTCCGCATCAATCGAAGAGAAAACTCTGGGACGATCCCATTTATTTCAATTCCTAGATATTACAAATGAGATGCACTTGATTTAAAAAATCGAAGCGTATCAAATATGCATAATACTTTTGTATTCGATCACTAATGTTGATCAAAGAGCATCAAGAAAAAAAGATAGTTTAGCCCTTCTATAAAAGGAATAATCCATGACTGAAGAAAAAAAATGTAAGGAATAATCAATAATTGTCTTCATTAAATAACAAGCAAAGAACAATACATAATGATTAAAGTGAGATTATACATAATTATTTAATGATGATCTATAGTACAAAACGTGTAGTTTAATTGTGTTTGCGATATAATTCTTGCGCATTATCATGTGGCGATCATTCATGTACCTAGAAAATTAAAAATTGCAATCAAGATAAAGACATATAAATATAAATAAAAGTTTGCATTAACACCAAGTGATCGAGGTAAGCTAATCTTATTGATTGAAAATAAAAATAATAAATAAATAAAGGAAGTGTAGCCCTAAGGCTATATTTGGTCATTTGGATTTCCAATCATGATTGGACTATATAGTATATGAAATTCATGGATTTTGTTAACTGGATATTTTCACATCATATTCAATCCATTATTTGGTATGAACGACATATCGATGTAATAAAACTTACAAATTGCACAAACAAAGATGATAAGAATCTCTCACAACACTCTGGCCTACTTTATTTTAATTGCTATTTTTTTTCTCTTTTTTTTTTTTTCCCTTTCCATCATTCTCTAGTAAAA
Organism: Eucalyptus erythrocorys; assembly: GCA_014182555.1. Classification (NCBI taxonomy): domain Eukaryota; kingdom Viridiplantae; phylum Streptophyta; class Magnoliopsida; order Myrtales; family Myrtaceae; genus Eucalyptus; species Eucalyptus erythrocorys. The sequence continues at coordinate 38,981,358 of CM024607.1, read as the reverse complement.
TTTTATTAAATAGTAAACTACACTAACACACCTGAAATACTAAAAAAAACTAAAATATGTAATAAATCTAAATACTAAATATATATGTTGAATATATATTTTAAGATAGAAAAAAATTTGAATATATAAATAAAAATGGAAATATGTAAGAACGAAATTGATGTTATTTTTTTAAAATTATTTTAATATTGAATTTCAAATATTATTTATATTCAAATATCATTTTAATTTTATTAATTAAAGAAGTTTATTATTCAAAAAAATAACCTATTTAGAAATTACAGGTCCTATTAACTTTTATCCCATATACCCCATAAGGTATTTTTATCTAGGTTATATCCTTCTTATATTCGACCATATCATATCTTGGGCAAGAACCGAACACATGATTATCTTGTTCTGAATTTTATCTTTACTACCAAACATAACCTAAGTATATTAAGATTAGGACTTAAAAGATTAATATATGAAATGATGGGACTGGACAAACTTTGGGGAAATTTTCCAATCGGCCTTAAACCTATTATATGAATAACAATTCAGTCTTAAATTTTTTAATTTTTTGCCAATTCGATCTTGAAATTCTGCGTAAAATTACAACGTAATGCTTTTATGCTTTTCATCAATTTTTATTGGAAATCGCTGACTTAGTGAAATGCTGCACAAGACAAGCACAAGCAAGATCAAAAGAGAATGCGATTCTTGGTGATTTTGATGACGCTTTTTTCTATTTCTATTTCTATTTTGAGATATGTTTCATGCGGGTAAAATAGGAAGTTTTTCTTTATTTGCAAAAGAGCCCAAAAGCAGAAGAGGTCTCACGGTTTCTAGTCTCATAAAAAGAACAGCTCTCGGGGACCAACGCGAGTGAAAGATTGGAATAAGACAAAGCCCAAAAGAAAGGGAAAGCTTAAAGAGAGAGATTCCTCCGAAACAAGCGTCCAAACATTCTCTCCACAATGTCTTGTGGGATTTGCTCGCCTTTTTCCCAAACCTTAGTATCAAAATGCCAACATCTTTGCCCTAATCACGTTGTGTCAGATTTAATTTTTTTTTATTTAAACATATATTAGTCCTTAAATACACACTTACAAGTTATTAAAAATGGTATACCCGACAAACTTAAGAAACGCATTCTCATTTGAGGTGGCATATATAAATTCAATATATCTATCGATACGAACAATATATTGATCTATTTTCATATAATCGTGTCTGGTCATACTAAATCGTTTAGCCCGCTTGTGACACTTTTTTATTTTATAGATTATGTATGGAAGAACCGATTCATTTACTGCACAAATAAATAAAGTAGTCACGGTTATCCAAAGGCGAGAATTCAAAGGCCGAACCCTAGCACAACAGCTTAGCTAGGGGGATAGGACATGCAATGTTTGATGGATCATCTATAGAAGCGGCTCTTAATGCTGCGATGCGATTGTCACATCTAGATTCAATTTTATTCGCCTACATTTTAGATATTTTGATTTGTTTTGATATTTATAAACCGATCTTCACTTTGACAAGAAGGCTAATGAACAGTATTTCTCCAATTCTTTGACCAAACGCACGCCAAATATTTCCATTATGGTTGCCCTCTTTTGTTGACTCCACCTAACCTCCATTTGGCTGGTCTTTAAGAAACAAAGAGCTACCCACTTTTTCCAGCGAAATTAAAAATATATATCTACCCTCATCTGACAACCGGAGAATTTCTAAGAAAAAAAAATTTCACAATGACTTTATATGGGTTCGGCGATTTCATATACATTTATTTGGTTCAATGATCATTTTTTCCCGCTATAAAGTACAATGTCCATAATCAAACAAAAAAATAATGAACACGCGATAGAAAAGACTAATGCATTTTTTTTCTAAATAAAATGTCTCACGAGAATCACAAAACCAATCAAATGGTCGTACTTTAGAATTTCGATCATATTAAAAGTCTTTAACCTAATGTCCCCTATCATTTTTTATATAGGACGAAATTGGAATCTCGGTTCACATGATTTGCTAATGCCTTTTTTAGGCTCCTATTTATTTATTTTTCTTAATTCTCCTACCTTATGGTATTTAAATATAGGTCGTCACTAGCGAGGATCGTCGTCTAGGGAAAATTCATCCCAACCATTGACGAAAACGAATCCTGTCGGGCATGTGATCTTTGTCTCTTATGCTATTCCTCGCCAAGAATGTGTAATTTGATTGGAGAATTCCGGGTTCTCTCGCCTCTCGGACATTGGACAGAAAAAAAAATAAAGAAATATTATCGGATATCAAAATCATATAAAATGATCACGTTGACTGTACCAATAATTAGGGGTGATCGGTCCAGGGTGGATAAAGTCTAAACCTGAACCATGTTATAACGGGTTCCCATTTTTTGAACCATGTACTCGACCTTGTTTGTATTGGATCATGTACCTGACCTACCATGTTTTTCCGGTCCGGTTCCACGGTCAACCTTGTTTCTATTAAAACATGTTTTGCAATTTTTTGATATCTTATATAACTTCGAATTTTATATTAATACGCGAGAAAATAACGTAACCCTCATAATTTGTATCGAAATATTAAGCACTTGTGATAAATAAATACATGAACATTTTCACTAAATAAAAAATTAAGGATCCACATGACTAATTATAATAAATAAAATCATAAGGCAAAAAATTAGCAAAAGACATGGTTTAATATTAGTATTATTCCCACAACTACTACATCAAACTACTATTTTATGCAAGCATAAATCCTCCTACAAAAGGGAAATTAGATGAGCCAATCTACGTGGTACATAAAAATTTAGTGGCAACAAACACCGTCTGTCTATCAGACGGTGCGAGAGGGAGCCAATGAGGAACCGAAGCAAGTGAGGAAGAGGAACGATGAAAGAGGGTGCCATGCATCTTTGAGAGAGCCAAGAGAAAAAAGTCGTATGATTGTGGAAGGAAGAATAAAAACCAAGGGAAAACAAAATAGAGTTTTGGACCTATATTTACAAAATCAAGTCCCAAACCAGTTCCAAAACTAGTCGAGGAACCGGTTTATGGATGGGTAATCAATCAAACTTGGTTCCTAGACCGATTTTAACCGGAACCGATTCCTGACCATGTTTTCCGAGTGGGCCGGTCTAATTTCCAGGTATATCCGGTCCGATTGCACACCCCTATTAATAATCAGTTAAATCAGCCCCCAAGAGAAAATTCAAAAGAAAGGAATATCGTATTTGTCATAATTTTTATATAGTATTCGTTTGAATAGTATAAAAGTTCATTTAAATGTTGTAAAAATTTTCAATCAATCACTTGAATGCTATAATTTGTTTAAAGCGTTCATCAATAATTTTCACATTAGATTTTCGAGATTTAATTAGGGTTAATACCCTGAAAAACCTAAACCGGTACACCCGTGACAAATTTATCCCAAACTATTTTTTTGATCATAAAAAATCTTAAACCGGTTTGCTTATAACCAATTTATCCTAACTGACCATAAAAAACCCTAAACTTGTACATTTATGACAAATTTACCTCAAACTAATATATTCAAGCGTAAAAAATCTCAAACTGATAAATTTGTGACAAATATACCCTCCGCTAAATTGAATTAATATAATAAAAAAATCACAAAAATTGCAAACTGTGACAAACGGAGCGTAAAATCCGAAATTGGTATACAAGTCAATTGTCACGTGTCATTTAACTTAATAATAATGAAAACTAACAGAGGGTAAATTTGTCATAAGTATACCGGTTTAGAGTAAATTTGTCAAAGGTATACTAATTTGGAGTTTTTGATGGTAAATAAATAGTTTTGGGTAAATTTGTCATAAATATACTAATTTACAATTTTTTAAGGTATTAATCCATCTAATTACGGTAGTTAAGCAATCACTTGAAAAATATGTCGCGTTCTTTTAAACTATGATTTCTCAAATGATAAAAAAAATTATATTAAAATCCAAATATAAGGCAGCTGAAAACTCTCAGCCATTCCAAACTCCCAATCCAATCCGGTTCACACATGCAGCACCCACGCCAAGGGCCAGTCCCAGTCTACCGGCTGACGCAACGACCGGGTGGTGTTCGTGGGGGGACCGAGCAGGTGGGGCCCGCGGGGCACGCGGGCATCGGGATTCGGTAAAGGACGCGAATTCGCCAACGCGGGGCCCATCCAGCCACCCCGCGGGCCCCACCCCGCAATTGCCCTACGCTCGCTCTCCACCGTCCGATCGGAAACGCCTCCCCTCGCCATCACTCTCCTCTCGCCCGCCTCGTGCTCTCCTCTCTCTCTCCCGCAATATTCTCCTTCCCCTCTTCCCTCCATCTGCAGTCGCTGCAAGTCCCACTGACGCAGACACAGAGAGAGAGAGAGAGAGAGAGAGAGTTTTTCTCTGCAGCTCGTCTCGAACTTTTGTCCCTTACTCCCAAGAAATTCAGGGCCTGGCTTAGCCGGCCACACGCACAGTGCCAGTGTGTGTGTGTACGAGTTGAGGCGCTCGCTGATCCGTCGCGTCGGTTTCGCCTCCCTCCGTTTTTTGGCGCGACCCTCCAGCTCCTCTCTCTTGTCTCTTCCCTCGGGTAGTCCATCTCCACCACATTGCCTCGCCCTCCTCTCTCGCGGGTGGGATTCGGGTCTGTGGGTCTCGACCGGTTTCCGATTTCGCGGCGATCCTGGACGGCTCGCGCCCGCCGTTCGCCTCCGGTACGTTCGCTCTGATCTCCCTCCGACGGCAGCTGGTCGTGTGCTTCTTTATTTTTATTTTTTTTTCTTGGGCGGTGGGTCTACGTGCGTTTGGCCATTTCGCCCCCGACCATTCTCGTTATCTTTCATACCTTGGTCGTTTCGATAGCTTGGGGGGCTGCTTGTGGAGAATGGAAAGTTTCGAGCTTGTTTTGGACAGTGCAGTTCTTGTGCTCGTTGATTGGGGCGATTGTTCGGACCTTTCTTGGGTTGTGGAGTTTCTGTTCTTTTTTTTTTCCAGGGCTATTATCCTTTTTTTTTTTTGGTCAGTAGGGCTATTATCCATTTCGAACGTGAATTTAATTTCCTCGGTTACTCCGCAGGCATCCTTCCTATTTATGCACTTGAAACTTTTGGGTTCTGGTTTCGGTTACTAGATCCGGGGTCCATGGCATTAACTCTGAGTTTGCTGAACGCTTAGATGTAATGCCGGTGAATAACCGGGACGATTTCGTTGACATAAGGCAGATTTAGGACATGCAGCTCGTCTTCGGCTCTGAATTCGACCGCCTGGTCCTTAGTTCATGATGAAGAAAATCCAGTATGCAAAGGTGCTGTTGTCACCTACCCATTAACATAAAAAAAAAAAGCAAGTTTCTGCTGTTAGGTTCTTGTAACAACACCAGTCGGTGTTTTCGTTTTTTTTTTTTTTTGGGCCGGGTGCGTGCATGTGTTTTTTGTCCATTAGGATGTCTGAGGTATGTAATTGTGCATCCTTTACGTAGGTGCGAGTGGAAATTCTAAGTCTTTAATCAAATCTGTCTCTTCTTTTATCCCCTGAATTTTGCTGGTCGGATGCGTTTGTCATGTCATCTATTTGCAGCAGATAAAATAAAAAGGGTTGCCTTCTTGCATTTATTCACTTCGGCCTTTTCCCTTTTTTCACATGTTGTCTCCTTGTTGGCAGGGCCTTTTATTGACCTGTTGGGTCCGGTAGTGCATTCAGAACGTCACATAAGAGCAATTTGTCACCGTAAACTGACAGCAAAAGGCTGGATGTGGATTCTGAAATTATCTGGTGTCATGTCATCTGATGCTTGATCTGGAAATCAACATCTAGTATCTGCTGGAAAAATGGGAAAAGACGTTGAGGTGAAAAATTACCCAAGGCTTCAGCAAATCTCCAAGAAGGGGAAGGAGAGGGTCTCGTCGCCCCGTGGGTCTGAAACTATAAAGTTCCCAGAAAAGTTAAAGGTTGAAAATGGTCAGTGTCTGCAAAATGTGCGCCACCATCATGAACCGGTAGGAAATTTAGATGCCCGAGCAATCTGCCAAAATACTTCAGGAAATCAACAGAAGCAGTTTTTCAAGGGAAAGGTCACCAAGGATGATGAGCTTGTCAAGCACATGAAAAACCTGCCGGGCTATCTCCAGAGCATGGAAAAGGGAGAAAACCTTCAAGGTAACGCTCTGAATGTTGGAGTTCTAGATTGGGAATGTCTTGAGAAATGGAAGCCGAGTCAAAACTGTGATTTTAGAAGAGGCAGGTTTAGTTCATCTCTGAGTGGCGTTGACAGGTCTTTGAATATCTCTGAAGGGTCATTTAGCTTACCCAGTGATGCTCGCACTGCGATACTTACTCAGAAAAGCAAGCTACGGGCTTCTACTAGTTTCGATCCCCGTTCTTCTGCTAAAGATGGCCTTTCTCAATGTCCAAGACCAGCTAACCGAAAAGGCATGCGCGGTCAAGATGCCGGACATGTTTCCAAATTCCCTGTAGATGAGAAGACAAAGAAGAAACTAGCTTCCACATATGACTCTCCTGAAGGAAACCATTCTAAAATCAAGCGTAAAACTGGCAGAACTGAAGAAGGTAAAAGGATTGCTTCGGGTACCAACAATCCATCGAACTTGAAAAACCGCAGGAATTTTCCAAGTTCAAAGGAGAACTTCAGAGGTTTTAATGCTCATGCAGTGAAGAAAGTTGTGGAAATCCCTCAACCGGTTTCTAAAGAAAATTATGCAGAGGAAAAAAACACTTCAGGTATAGGTGCTTCATCATCTTCAGAATCAGGGAAACTTGAGGTGCCTTTGATTGCAAAAAAAGATGAAATTAATGAAAGGGTGGATAACCCTCAGGATTCAGATGTACATTTGGATTGTAAGTTCTCTTCCGGGAAGCACACAAACATAGTTCTTCTTTTACCCAAAAGATTTCCCAAGAGCAATCTTGCAGAAACATCACGGCAAAATGATATCATGAGAGTCCCAGCTCAGAGTTCATGTCGAGTGCGTCAGAATAGTTCTTCTGGCTCCTTACTCGCTGAGGACCATTCCACTGAACTATGTCCTGAAATTTCGTACTCCTGTCCTCTGCCATCTCATGACACGACTCATTGTGAAATCCTTCACCAAGCTGTGATGCTGTCTCCTGATTCATCTCCCCATTTTCCTAGAGTGAAGAAACTGTCTGATATTCCCTCAGAAGTCAAACATGGTCGGAAGCACCGGTCAAGCAGTGCACTATTGAATCAAAATCTAGCTGCTAACCTGAATATTCTGGAGCTAGAAGCAGCTGAAATGGAATCAGGGAGAGGCAGCAATTCATCTCCCAACCACCGATTCAGCTTTAATTTAGGTCGGATGAGGAAGAGTTTCAGCTTCAAAGAAAATACTTCTGCTCCACAGTTGAGCTCGACATATGTCAGTGCCAAGTCTGGTCCAGTGGGAACTGGAGATGCTCCTTGTCTTGACATCCCAAGCCATGAGAGAGTGAATGCTCCAAGAAGTAGGTCCAGCCCTTTAAGAAGATTGCTGGACCCGCTGCTGAAGTCTAGATCAGCGAATTCACATAGTTCGGCTGAAAACATCACGCCATCCAAAGGGACGTTGTGCTCAATTAGCCCCAGGCCAATAACTGCCAACGAACTACTAGTCATTGAAAAGCATGACGAACCGAAAGTTCAAGCTCTATTGCAGCTCACCATGAAGAATGGGCTGCCTTTGTTCAAGTTTGTGGTCGACAACAATAGCAACATTCTTGCAGCCACAATGAAAGATTCACCCCCTTCTGGAAAGGATGGTGCTGGTCGTAGCTACACCTTTTACTCTGTTAATGAAATCAAGAAGAGAGGTGGGTGGATGGGTCATGGAAGCAAAGTTAAAGGAGGCGAGTTAGAGTACAGTGTTGTTGGTCAGATGCAGGTCTCAGACAAAGCATATTCTCACTTGGCAGCAGAAAGTTTCGGTGAGGACATTATTACAAGAGAGTTTGTCTTGTCTGGTGCAAGACAGGCAGATGCAGAGTTGCCAGACTTTCTTCCTAACAGGGAACTTGCTGCCATCGTCTTCAAGATAGGAGCTGATAATTTTAGATGTGATAGAGAACAAGTGGATTGCTGTAAAAATTATAGTAACTGGAGCCCTGAAGATTCTTTACTAGAGCATGACTGCGATTGCAAGTTCGCTAATTCAAACTGTAAACCTAGCTCAGTAACAGTAATACTTCCGGGGGGTGTTCATGGTGTGCCTAACGAGGGGGAACCTTCTCCACTGATTTACAGGTGGAAATCTGGTGGATCATGTGATTGTGGTGGCTGGGACACTGGTTGCAAATTGCACGTGCTTTCTAATCAGAACACTTGCTCTAATACTCCAAACTCGAAAGCCTGCTCAATCTCCGATCACCTCGAACTATTTGTCCAGGTAGTTGTTTGATTTGATCTGATTGACAACTTTCTCTTATGCATTTTATGCGGCTTTCCATCATTCATGATGTTGTGTGTCGTTTTCATTATGCAGGGAGACGCTCAAGTGGAAAGCCCCATTTTCAGATTAGCACCGTTTAGGAAGGGGATCTACTCCATCGAGTTCAATTCGTCGATCTCATTGTTACAAGCATTTTCCATATGTGTTGCAGCCCTTAGCTGTCGAGCTTCTTCCGATCCATCTGAAGGTGATTGCTCGCCCGAAATAAGCACTGTGGGAGAACTGGCTTTGAATAGGAACGTCCCATTGAAGGCCCCCTCCATAATAAAACAAGGCCGAGCTAAGTATGCTCCATTCCCACCCCGGTCCCCTTTTGGGAGAGTTTGAACTTGGAACCTTCTGCAGAGATGGATAATTTTCATTCCGGCTGTAGGAAACCTTCAGCAGGACGGCGAAACAGGTAAAATGTGCCTTGAAAAACCGTGGTGTAGATCGCTAGTGTGGACGCTTGTCGTCAAAGAATTGAATTGACGTTCAAGAAAAGATCCTTTCAAACATGCGGAAACGAATCTGTACGAATCTGTTTTGCCATTGCATTTCTGTGCAAGTTGTAACACTGTGTTAGAACCAGCCATGTACAAAAGAAAAAAATAATAACGTCAATTAAGTGTATCCTACAATTTGTCAAGTGAATGTAACACGTCTACTCCTTTGTAGTTTCTTGCAGCAGCAGGACGAACGGACTGAATATTAAAAGTTTTGACGATGTTAGTGCTGGTTGCTGATTTCTTTGTTTTTTCTTAATTTCGTTTTTCCTCCTCACTTTTAAAAGATGTCCAAAAAATATAGAGGAACTTGCAGATCCATGCTGGTCAAGAATTCTGTATATTACTTCCCAACTGACAACATGATTGTTTTCAACTGATATTGTTACGGTCCTCCCTTTTCCTGGTGATCGTCTTCAGATCTTCCCATCCGACAAAGTCTTTTTTAATGGTCAAATGGAACCTAAACTCATATTTGCCAAACACCTAGAAAAGTAAAGGTAGAAAAGTAAAGGGGAAATGACACAGATAGTCTTTAACTTTTGGCTCAATATCCAATGTGATCTTAAACTTTAACTCAATGTGCAATATCATTCATAAACTTACAATTTGTCAATGTAGTCCCTTCAACCTTAAAAAAAAAAAAAAAAGATTCCTAAAATTTTGATACATTTTCAATCTAATCTAAGCTATATGAAAATGTTCAATAATATCATAGGACTTGAATAAATTAAAGGACTTTAAACATATTCATATAATAGTCTAGGGACTAGCTTGAACGTGTATCAAAAGTTTGGAGACCACATTAAATAAAATAATAATTTAAAATTGACATTACATATTGAGTTAAAGTTTGGAGGTTATGTTGAACAAATTAAAGTTAAAAGAACACGTTACATATTGGATTAAAGTTGATGGACTATTTATATCGTTACCCCTTTAAAACCTCATTTAGACAATATATCATTGGACAACATCATCTCCTTCTCATTAATTTGGAGGAAAGTATCAAAAAGTCATAAACATATTTCAATTAAGCCAATTTAGTACTAAACTTTTCGTTGGACTAATTTAATTTTTAACATTTGGACAATTTGTCAATATAATCGTTCCCATCGATTTTGATCAAAAAAAGATAACATGGATGCTAGTTATTTAGCGTAGTATGGTGAACATTAACGTAGACATTTTTTTTGTAATTTTTGTAATTTTTCTTTTTCTTTTTCTTTTCTTTTCTTTTTTTTTCACTATGGCCGACTAGAGTGAAATAAAATAAAAAAATAAAAATTATATAAAATATGTATCATTTAAAAAAAAAAAAAAGTTACAAAAATTAGTAATGCGCAACGCCGACCATGCCATGTACAATGGCCAAAAGACTCAACTCTACAATATCAAGAAAATGATATGGCCGTCCTATCTGAAAGACAGATGTAGCTTCATACCCATAACCATCATTAACCTGCATCAAAATATGAATCTCATAAAACAGCAAGTTGGTTACAAGACGGGGTTCTAAAGTCAACCAAAAAGAATGTATACGTCTCTAGTGGCTAACAAACTAAACCTAATAAATACCATTTCAATACATAAACATATCTCACTTGTACCAAATTCAATCTTGAAAAATCTTCCAATGATTCTACTCTCGTCTTATTCGCTGAGAGATGTAAAATTTGAAAAAAAAAATAGAGATGAATCGTATGAAAACACCATTGCCCAATGAGTGATGTAAATCACTTTTAAATTGATCGAGCATCCACTAAGCACATTTATAAAGTTACAAGAAACACATTCATCCGAATTTTAACTATAATATACATACATTATCAAAGATGAGTTATATCACTTCAACAAAATTTTATACATTCTAGTTATACTCATCCACTTCAACAAAATTTTATACATTCTAGTTGTACTCATCCAACCAACGGCCAAAATAAACATTAATAATCCAATCCATTGATCAATCTAACACTCAATATCAAAGTAAATCCCCCTCATTGTAAATCTCCACCTATGTTAGTCGATGGCTTGACTAGAATAGAACGTCCCAAGAAGGATATGCATACTCACAACCCTTCTATAGGTTTAGATCATTGCGACAAGAGCATAAAAACCACCAACACAACTCACAAAATCATTTTAGAATTCATTTCACAAAAATCAAGATTACAAATCAACATGCAATTTTTCGTAATTCCTTAAATCAAGAAAAATACATGTCATGAAGCATTTCTTAATCCATTTCACATAATCAACTCTCAAAATATTTCAAAAGATACTTTACCATTTCAAATAACCAAAATGTTAATAAGTGTATGATCTAGCATTATTAAACAAATTTACTCTAAATACAACTTTTCTTATGAATAAATTTTATACCGTACAGATGCCATATTTATAACTTATAATATATCTAATTCCTAGCATCATCAAGACATGAGTTTGCAAATGACAAAACAGATAAGCATCACTCTCCGTACCACTCAATGAATATCCAGCTTATGCATAACTAACAACTAATCTCGACTAAGGCCCTACCAAGTGGACTCTATTATTGGGTTCAAAACATTCACTATGGGGCCGCATAGGAATGTTTAGTGAATGTTTCTATTCCTTAATTTTTCTATTCTTTGTTCCTCGAATAAGAAAAAGAATAGAAATCCGTTTGATAATGTCAATTAATTCTTTTATTTCTCGGAATAGAAAAGTGGCCGAGAAATATATTTGGAACGGAAATAAGAAGTAAAAAAAAAAAAAAAAAAAAAATTGTGTTCTTGGGAACAATTTCAAAAAACAAGCCATTTTTTTCTTATCTATCTTTCTTTTGTTCTTCTTCCTTGCCGCGGCCGCTACCCTTGGATCTGCCGCCGCCACCACTTGACTATCGGCCAACCGTCACCACCCACTAATCGTCGCCCAACCGTCGCCGCCAGCTGGCCACCGTCGCCTACCGTTCGACTACCGACACCCGCCAGCCCACTGCTTGCCATGCAATTGCAACACCCGCCACCTGACCACCAACACCCGCTGCCATCAACTGCCAACCGTCATCCATGGCCGCTGCACCATCGTCACCCGCAGCCCACCGACAACCACTAGCCTTTGGGCTACGGGGGAATGACCATACAAGGGTGGGCGGCGGCAATGAACAGTGTCGACATCGATGTTTGGTGATCAGTGAGCCAAAAAAAAATAAATAAATACAAAATTTATGAATTATACCAAACGCATTTTATTTTTCTATTTTGAGGATAGAAAATGTGTATAGTTACCAAACATGTTATTTTATTAAGAAATTATTCCAGGGAGTAAAAATAGAAAAAAAAAATATTTCGAAAAGAAATTATTCTCCAAAACATAAATGTTATCTTTTTTTTTTTTTTTTTTCAGTGACCCGGGAACTCCGCACCTGGCCGATAGCTAGAGAGTAAATCCTGGGATGATGCTAACGGAGGACTCACCACCTCGACATCATACACCTAGCACCTCCACTGGGTTTTGAACCCTCCACCTCAGGGCAAGGATCATTGGAGCTCTTATCCAACAAAACCACCACGGCTGGTGGTAACATAAATGTTACCATTCGCACCTTATAAGTCAACAAAAAAAGGCTATACAAGCACCCAAGTTACTATAGTGAACAGAGCAGCAACCTTTCTCGCGCCGCAAATTTTGGCACGACATATCCCTCCCCCAGAATCTATTTGGCAAGTGACAAAATCTGCCATGGAAAACTACCGGTCATAGTTACCGTTACAGCAGTTCCCAAAAAAAAAAAAAAATCTATGTTTCTTAAACGGGAAGCCCATAAGGCGATTTCTGAAATCCTACACAATCCTCCCTAAGCATCGGTATTGGACATCTTAGACTCAACCGGACTGTGACCAGCGAAATCGATACTGTTAAGAGATCCAAATTTAGACTCTAAAGCAAAACCAACTTGCACAAAGTGAAAAGCAAAAGGAAGCTCTCACCAACCACTTGCAAATGGCCATTTTCCGGCATCAATCAATCAACGTTTTCGATCGCCCCACCGTCGATTCCTCCTCTCTTCTCCGCTCATCACTCTTTCCCCTTCTTTTCTTCTTTCTCATGCGTCTTTCGGGTGCACAAAGGAGGAGGAGAGAAGCTCATTTTTTTCATTCTCTCTTTTATTCAGCTAAAGGGGCTGATTTGGGCCTTTTATGGGCCCAACAATGGGCCCAATAAGCTCTCTCTCTCTCTCTCTCTCTCTCTCTCTCTCTTCTGGGCTTCTTATTTTGCAATTGAAATTTTCCAAAATAGAAAATTGCAACATTCGCCATTGGGGTCATTGCTGATGCAAAAAGATTTTGCTTGGGACTTCGCCAAGGATGCTTGCTTAGCCTTACTCCAAGTGGCATTCTTCCCTCCCAAGGAAAACAACGCGGAAGTCAACTACGCCTTCTAGAACCCATGAGATGCCAATTTCAATTTTTATTTCTATTTTTCAAGCTTTTGCGTGTCTGACCACAAATCATTTTTTCAAATGTTCTTAACTGTTTCTTTTTTATTTTTTTCCAGACCAAAGAAAAAGCTAATTATTTTTTTAATCCCGTCAAAGATCCATACGATGGTCAATCTATGCTTAGGATCATATGATATTTTCCACGTGAAGTTTCGCTTCTGCAATAAATGCAATCCATAGAGCAGCCTCCTTCGCCGCTAATTATTTGTAGGGATTTTTTAGGAGTACTGTTGACGCTGATATTAACTGACTAAATAAAAAAAAGCATAATTTTGATAATTGAATCTTAGAATACCGATTCAACGAGTGATCCTAGCCCATCGTTAATAAAATTCGTATAATTTAATGAATTATTGACATTAAAAATTCTGGACTATTTACCTCATGACATATTGACTTTAAGCTAGTTTTCGTTTCACAAAGAGGGCCTTACCAATTTTAGTCTCGCAAAGACTTCGAGTCAGTACCTCGATCTCAATCTACCCTTCACTTCATATTTTAAATTATTGGAATAGGGAGTAGGTCTAGGTTAAGGGTATAGGTTTGAAATTGTCATGAGATGGAAATTAGCTGGGAATAAATATATCGTGTGAATACATATTTAGAGTTTCTACGGGACAAAAATTAGATAAGGTAAATGATATTAAAAGATATTTTGCTAAACACGACATACCCTAGACCGATTCATTTATGGATGGAATCCAGCAATTGAATTCACATGGCCCCCACGTACATCACATGTGTACGTACCTCCCCAAATCTTCGACAGTTAGCATCAATCGACGTGAGCAATTAATAAGAAACTCTTTCGATTCCCGATCAATTGAATTAAGAACGAAAAACGTAAAAGGGCGCGGCTGCTGAGCAGTGCGACGCGGGATGGGATGCGAACCGCGGAGGCCCCCTCCCGAAAACGACGGGCGAAGGTCACGATAAAAACGACGTGAGGGCCGAGAGCGGAGAAGCTTCGCAAGGATGTGCCGTTTCTGGGCGGCTCTGACTGTGGAACGACACGTCTTCGTCGCGTTCGAGGTGGCCGCCGCGTTGGCCGTTCTCCACCAATCCTTATCTCCCGCTCCTAACATTCGCTTTGCCAATCCGCATCGACGTTGACGTAATCTTTTTCCGCTTGTGCGCACGCCTTTGGTATTAAGGCTGAGTATAATCTGGATAAACAGTTCCCAATTTGAATTTGAAAACCGCCCACTAATAATTGATTCTGACAAATTAAAATCAAGACCCGTCTATTAGTTATATAAATCGATCTACAAATCGGACTGTCGATCGAATTCTTGGATGAGTCCACGAAATTGGTCTCGAATTCTTACAAAGCTCATTCGGTCTTTTCTTATAATTAAATTGCGAGTCATTGATCTCGATTAGAGATTGAGAATTATAGAGTGAAACAAATAGATAATACTTATTAGCTAAAATTTTAATTTTTTCAAAGGTTATGATGCAGTTCTCTTAAGGTTTTCCCACATCATAAATATGTGAAAAATTAGACTCCACATTAAAGGTCCTAACTTCCATAGAAGTTGAAACATTAATCGCTAGATCCATTTATTTTTAATGTCAACCTAAGTTAATCATGGGAATGACTAAAGAGAGACCTAATTATACTCTTAAAACAAGCCATTAGCCCTCATGGATATCTCCAATTGGTTTTCTCCTTCTTCTATGTTTGTTTATTTTGTTTTAGTCGAGAAAACAAATAAATGATTTATTAGAATGAAAAAATAAAAAGTAGAGAGTTGATCCTATCACACACTCATGAGACAAAATTAGTCAATAATATCTAATAACTAAAGACATACATAAATGTACATATATATTTGGTTGAAAACCTATAAAATAAGTAAGTAATTGAGATGGAATTTCTTTTTTGAATTATATATATACCGATCCGATCCGGTCTAGGAAAATGGGTGGGCGATTCCATGTCTAGAACCGAGAGCCATACCGATACTCACTGATTTCACTAAATTATAATCGGGAATTGAACTAGCCCTATGGGAAGGGAACCTTCAGTTATGTTCCAATCCGATTTGGTTTCGGGCAGTTCTCGATTCATTTGCACACCCCTATTTTGTATTAGCAAGTTGAAATGTAATTAATTCATGATCTCATTATAGGCATTGAAATCTCTGTGTTCAGCAATACAATGTGCCATAACCATAATTGCGAAATGCTTGTCAAAGGCCTTATAAAAGTGACAAATGTTCATTTTTTCCATTATTGGGGCTACTGCGAGAAGACACCTGGATCGTGAAACGTTTGGAACCTTTTGAAACTCATCCCGCTACTATTCCCATGAATTGAAGAAACTACAGTTTCGATAAATTGAAGAATGCGAAAGTCGCATGAGAAGCAAAAAAGACGATTCTACACATAAGAAGACTTATCATCACTAGAGGTTATTATTTAATGGTCAAGAGTATTGTTCAAACTTACCCATAAAATGAAATCTATATGTAGAAAGCTTGTAGGGCGAACCCAGACCCCAATCAAAATTGGGTAGGTTAGGTTTTTAAATGTAGTAATGTTGCCCGACCATTTGCCTTCGAGCCTCTCGAGCCTGGGCGAGGCAAGTGGGCAACCGCCCGCTTGCTAATCAACTCTATTTTTAATCAAATTATTATTTATTATTTTCTATAGAAAAATTTTTAGGAGCAATGACCCAAGTGAGCTGACACGCTAATTTCACAAACAGATAAAGATTTTAATAGTATTCACTCATTTTATTGTTGGGAAAATGATACAAATTATTCACAAATTTTAGGCTGACATGCAATATAGTCAATAAATTTTTAATTTGTTCAATGTAGTTCACAAACTTTTAATTTGTTTAACGTAGTGTTTGGACTTTTAATACATATTCAATTTAGTCTATGGACTTTATGAAATTATTTAATATTGTCTATGAACTTAAATTAATGAAATAACAATGTTGAACATTTTCATATAATTTATTAACTAATTTGAACATGCATAAAAAATCCAAAGTCTACATAAGTTAAAAGTTCAAGGAAGTTTAAGGATCACATTGTGTGTTAGGATAAAATCGGGGACTACAAATAACAAATTGAGAGTTCCTTGACCATATTATATATTGGGGTAAAATTAAAGAATCGCATTGAATAAATTTAAAATTCAAGAACCACATTACATATTAAGTCAACATTTCGATAACCATTTATCTTGTTATCCTTTTATAGTTAGCATGAATAAATGCAAATGATTCTCGAAACCGATTCTAAATCACCGAGGGCGTGCATGATAAAATTTATACTTCTCTATTTCTCTATTTATTTATTTTCCTAACAAATTTGAAATAAAAATCTATTTAGTAATATAATTTGATTTTTCTATTTTCGGAATAGATTTATATTCCAAAAATAAATTTGAAGAAAAATCAGAAATTAAAATTTTTAACTTCTTGATTTCTGAAATAAAATTTGAAAAATCAATTTTTGATCGTAAATCAATTTATGTTTCAGAAATTCTGTCATGCGCATCCTACGTGCACATCCAATGGTTGCCCAAGTTTAACCTTTGGTTAAATGGGCTTTGCATTGTAGCACCCGTTTTCATGTAAAAACTAACGAAATGGCGAATTAAAACGGTACAATTAGTCAAACATGCGACGTGACATCTTTCTTTTCTCCAGCTATCTTAATTTGACGTAACTAATCATTGGTCATTCCTTTCAACGTTCAAATTCAAAACAACAGCACCACACCACACCGCGGGCATTACGTATTTTTTTTTTCAAACTCAGAGACCTCTTCATCTACGTTGGAAATTGGCCCGTCAGTCTTATTTTTCCTTCTTCTTCTTTTTTTTTTTAATATTCGTTTATGGTTTTTCTTCCTCCATTTTGACGACGAAATCAAAGAGAGAAGGAAAGAGACGAGGACGATCCCTTTGACCGAGGATGTACGCCGAAAAGGACGTGGGGCGGGGTGGACTCCCCGACGATGTCGCAAACCGGCGGTGGCCCCCCTTCCTTGACGGATCTTTCGAGCAAATATCCATGGCCTCGTCGGCAAAAGCGACTTTGACCGTTGACTCGACCGCCCATCTTCATTTTTAACTCTTTTTGTTTATTCCTATAAAATGAAAGATAAAAAGAAAAAAGAAAACAGAGAGAGAGAGAGAAATGGGAAAAGTCCAATCTGGGATGCGATCTCCATTACGGCAAAATCCCATGATGCTCGCCACGTCACCATCGAATGCGAATTCTCTTTTACCCACCACCACCGCAGTCACTGTCCTAAAAACCTGGACTACTCGTGTTGATTGACGAAATTGCCCCTCGCTTTTTGGTTTCTTTTTCATCGTCATTGTGATTATTATAATTTTCCTTATTATATTTATTGTTCTTTTTTTTTTTTTTGGGAGGGTGATGGCAGAAAGTACTTCGTTTTCTGAGGTTAGTGTAGGGTACTTGTTCGGCCATGGTGCTCTCGATGCTTGGCTTGCAGGACAATCATGGGTAAAGAGACGGATCGCTTGTCTGCTGCAAGCTCTCTCTCTCTCTTTCTCTCTCTCTGGGTCAATAAGTCAACAGTCTCTCTTGACTTAGGTGAAATCACATTGGAAAACTCACTCGATCCATAAATATTAAATATCCAATGTTACACTTTTGTGAGTATCAAGTAATTGCACTGGAAATCATGTGAAAAGGTAAATAAGTACATATATATATTTAGTCGTACATATCTATCGACAAGACATGTACGCTTGATGCATGATTGGACCCCTTAATCTACTCGTTTTCCAAAATATGGTGAGGCTTGATATGTGGGTCATGCAAGAGCTGATGATGAAGACTTATTGAATCCCACATGAAGAACAGTATTGGATTAATAATAATATATTTGATTTCACATATAATATCATCAATAAATTTTTAAATTATCCGATATAGTCTTGAACTATTGATAATTATTTGACGTGTAAAATCTTGCTCAAGCGACAAGTCCAATGTTTTTTGATGATGTTCATTATTATAACCGAGTTTTATTTAAAATAAAAAAAATGACGAGTTAACATGTCCATCTTTTTTATCTATCTAATTTAGAAAATGTGAAAAAAAATTATGACGTTAACATCACTATCATTATTTGATTGGGTGGATTATTATATCATGATACTTGATGAATATCTCATTGGGATAAATATTTGACATGTAATATATTTTTTTTTTTATGTCTATCATTCAAATTTTAATGAATTGAGAATAACACCATCAAATTCCCTCAATTCTATTAATCAAAAGGATAACATTAATTTTTTTCTATATGATTTAGGGACTAGATTAAACATTCACTAGTAATTTAGGAACTATAATGAATAAAACAAAAGTTCAAATACAATATTACATATTAAATCAAATATTATATATCATTTGTGTCGTTTTTTCAATTAAAAAAAAGGATAAAAGACAAGAGTGATGAAGGGTTGGTGGTCAAGTTGACAAATGGCATCATCGTCTAGAAGAGCAGGTAATCAAACAACCCAATTCTCCACGACCCGGTTGACAATTGGCCACGTCTTCTTTACTCCTCAACTCCGTTTATTAAATTCGAGGAGATTGACAAGTTGAAAAATACAATAGCAAGTGCATGAGAAATCGAATGGGAGATTGAACGTGTCGTCATCGGCAGTTGGTGAGGGAATAGGCGGATGCTATAAAGAGTGGAGAAAGGCAGACATTGATGAGAAAGCACGTGGATTCTGGGGGAGCCGATCAGGCAGGAAAAAAGGGTGTACTTAGGTGGGACTAATTCATCGCCATGATGAGGCACCATGTGAAATCTGTCTGGAGGATGACCGGTTACGGTTTGAGTTGATGTACTTTTTCGTCAGTGGAAAGATCAAAGATGATTCTCAGGGGCCATGTGCATAATCAGTTTCTTCAACAACAAAAATACGGTGAAAGTTCTAAAATTATCGTGCAAGGTACATTTTGTTATCGTAATTTTGCGATCATTCGCCTGAGTGGTTGTCACGGATGCTTTATTATGTCACTAAAAGACATCTGAAATTTACGTCCAAGGAAGTAGAAGTGAGCATATCAAACCACCTAAATTGAAAATCGGATCAAACTAAACCGGCCATTTTAGTCCAGTTCTCGGTTCCATAGCAATAATTATCGGTCCGATTATCAAACCGAGATCAAACGATAGACCAAACCAACTCTTTTTTTTTTTTTTAATATATATATTTTAATTTCTTAAAAATAATAATAAATTAAAAAAATACTAACAAAAATACTAACAACTCTAGTAATTTTTTTTTTTTAATTATTCTTTTTGCTAAGTGATTGGTTTCATGGGATTGATCCGTTTTCGGTCCTAGGACCATATAGTCTAGTGCCCAATCCCCAAAATTGGGAACCGATTCTCTCAATTTGGTTCTTGGTCCCTAGGTAAAATTGGACCGAACCAGATACCAATTACCCTCGAAAGAAAGTAAGTCATCTTGTCTTGTAATTTCTTGAACTTGGATAAGTGGTAGGAATCCAACTCGCTTATATTGTTTGGGATGTTTTAGAGAATTTAAACTTTATAGGCTTGAAATAATGACCGTTAGGAAAGGCCCGACATTGTCTATTGCTAATCTCTTGTGATAGATTTGACGTCACGTCCTTTGTGATGCATGATCGCTTACCCCTGGCCCGCGTTCTTGTGACCTATAGCTAGCTAATCCCCCCTTAATCCCTGATTTTCGCATGGTAAGATCATTACTTGCCACCTGGCATATAAAAGCCTTGTAGGATTACTTGGTCTGCCTATTCAAACTCCTTTCACTACCTCCAAACCGTACTCTGTGCAATTGCACGACACCAAAATGTCATCAGTACTGAAATATGCTCGTATGATGGTTTAAAGCTCCTACAGCTTCTCCCTCTTTTTAGTTCGAGTATATCTCGAAGCATTTTCTATTTCTTTTTTACAATGTGAGATTTTGCGCAAGCACCAAACTGCTTTTTAAGATATATTTTTTCTCTTGTGAAATTTTTCTAATAATTTTCCTCTTCTTCCTTTAGATTCTTCCCTAGAAGCATGAGATCTATGATGGGAGTAGTGATTAAAAGTTACCATTCCATCTCGAATCTTGTTAGCAAATATTTTCAGAGCAATAATGAAGTCAATTAAAAAATAGTGAAAACCCATGCCTCGATATGCCCAATATTTCAAGATAAAAAAGAATGCATATATTCTCACTAAGCCGTTGAATCAATTGGATAAGGCAGCTTCATTTTCATTGCATGACCGACCAAACTTATCAATTAGCATCTTAAAAGCACTTTTTAGACAACCATTTCTATTTCGAATGCACGTCAAATTTATTTAATAAAGTTCATTATGTTGTGGATCATTACAATTCATGAATTGTAATCAAAATAAAGCGAGGGAAAGGGGGAAAAAAGAAGAGGTACTTTGCACATTTTCCCTGTTATTATCCAAAAGCAACGACAACACTCATTAGGCAGGATGATGTAGGATCATCATTTGGACAACCAAGATGAAACTCCCGTAAAATTTTCAAATTCAAGAGCATTTGCGAGCCGCTTGTTCCGTCTCGTATATTTTTTTCAGGATTAAAAAAGCGATCTTTTTTTGGCACCCTCTGTCTATGTACCTCGATCAAATTAATTTCGAATAAATAAAATATTTATTTTCTTAAAAACCAAAAAGTCCAAATGACAGGGTCGTTAGTTGGCAGAAGATCCCTTAGTGATAGTGACGAATCGATCTGAAAAAGATTTTCCCACAGGACACGGAGCCCACCACGCAAATCTCTCTGCACTTCCTCCTCCTCTTTTTTTTTTTTTTTTTTAATTATATATATTTTTCGTGGCCTTCGTTTGAATTTTTTTGAAATAGAAAAACAAAAAAGAAATCACCAAGATGAAAAAGAAGAAAGACCTTTTTTTCGGAAAATTTGAAAAGTCGCAGTCAGGAAAAACAAAAAAAAATTTGAAAAGTCAGACGAGGGGGGAGTCAGTTAGCCTCGTTATCCGAGCCGAGTCGCCCGTGACTCGGTCCTCCCGCCCAGGCGTAGAGAATGTCGAGGGCGTTAGCGTCATTTCATAATTGCAATTTTTCTCTTCTTTTTTTTTTTTTTTTTTTTTAAAAAGGAATTTCTTAAACCGCCCCAGTTGGATGGTCCATGCGCCGGAGCCTCGATCGTATAAACCAAGCCCTCTTTTTTCTTCTTCTTTTTTTTTTTTTGGATTTTTGTTTTTGGATTTTAAAAAGGAAGAATTTGCACTTTTTTCTTAAAAAATTCGAAAGAATCGGAGAATTTTAATCTCTTTTTATTTTTAACATCTGATATTTGGTTTTTTTTTTCAAATATCGTATAAATCCGAATTCTTGAAAATCCACAAATGCGGGTAATTTAAGCTAAATCTAAAACCAGGCGAGGTTTTAAATGTTTGTTATTTTTCCGGCTTTGTCCAATTTTGATTTCTCCGATGAGGAGGTACCAAGACCTTTGCCTGAAGACTGCAGGCCAAGGCCGGACCTGAAAAAGCTTGGAGAATTATTTCCTTCTGACGGAGAAAAAAGAAAGATTCTCATAAGTACTCAAAAGCTGCTTCGTTAAAATGTCGTGGTATTTATGCAATGATTTTAATAACCAGCTTAATAACCAGCTTATTGTTATTATTACCATCCTCATCGTTATTATTATTATAATCATCATAATTAGTTCATTAATTGTTAATTGTATCATTCGACAAAATTGAGCACGAGAATTGTACCCCGAAAGCATATATTCGGGATAACCAATTCCGGTAATCCGACACATTCATCCACGACAATCCCTGTACCATCATTGATACATCTTATCCAGCTTTCCTTCTCGCTTTTCATCGCTTCAGATTCCCGGACAAATGGGTAGAGCAATTCATGTAAAATTGATGTTTACACCGACACTCTATTTTTCCCTCAACCAACTAAGAGCAAAATGATTCATAGCGACATATGTATTATCCATGTCAATCGTATTTATCATATTTACCATCATCACGTACGATGGCATGTGACTGACTTCGTAATCTTTTGGTGCTCAAACGCCTCCATGTGGACCTTAGAAAAAACAAAGTTCGATCTTTATCGTTTGTTTTTTTTTTTTTCAAAATAGATAACAAAATAAAATCGATTATTGAAAAGCATATACCTAAATGAAATGGCAGCGATTACGATAAATTGAAAACTTCGTAACTCGTTGAAGAAGACAATAATTCGAATCTGAATCAGATGAATTTCACCCGACGTTAATTCTCATTGACTTGTCGACATGTGTTCCGATTGAACCGTTTGCTTCGATTATTGCTAGGTATCGTGAAAAAAAAAAAAAAAAAAATTATAAAAAAAAAAGTCGTGCTAAGATTAACACGTTCAATGCCCCGACAAAACGTAGTACTTTCGACCTAGGGAATATATGCTTGCCACTCGTTCCGCAAATAAACAAACAAAAGAACAGAAAAAGAGAAAGAAGGAAGTTATACAGCATGATCTACAAAGTCCATGTATTTTTGTTATGATAATCTTGTTAACGAGTATCTCAAATGCACTTACTATACCGGCAAAATAAAAATGTTCATGCTTTCATAGCACATCTAATGACTCTTGTGATCAAAGAATTTTATAAGCAATTATCCTAGAAACATGCTAAAGAAGTGATTAACAAAATTATTAAATCCTACCTCTTTTTTTTATAAATCGACATCTAATTATATGGAAATTTAAAGAACTCCACAAATCGTTAAGTTTTTCTTGTCTCGCTTGTGCTTATTATTGTGAAAAGCTATGCAAAAAGCGATGCCATGACTACTTCGCACATATATTGAGCAGTTACTGACATGATTGTTATTCATAAGAGCTATCTTAATGAGTTTTGACACCTGTTAAGTTGATTAGGAAAAGATAGATTTTAAAATAGTGATTATGCATGGCACGACGATAGTCATGTGCATTGGAAACCACAAGAGTTTCGTCGTGTAGTTACTTAATAAGTGCACTCGAGATGCTTTTTAACAAAAATAAGTAATGCTAACTTTGCTAAGATTCATGCACTAAATGAAGATGATGTGAAAACATTGAGTGGTTATTCAAGTTCACAAGGCCATTTAAATAACCAATAGAATATATGTTGTATCATGTATAAATCCAGTTAATGTTGGAATCTTAGTATCCCTAGTATAATTTTAATGAAATCCCGATATTCTCATACTCGATTAATCCTCAAGAAAATCCCTATTACTTATAGGTAATCGTCAACCGATGCCCTTGCTCCTTATCCCCAATTGGCCCGGGACACCAAGTAAGACTATGGAAAACAATAATAATGCGAATAAACACATTCTAAAAGTTGAAATTGAAAATCATGGAAGAAAAATAGAGTATAATTAATAACCTTTAACGAGTACCAAGTACGTACGTCTGAGTCGTCGTTGTCACATTTAGAATAGGGACCTTTTGTAGGTGAAATAAATAGTAAAGACAAAGATGCCCGATTAAGGGCGTAATTTTATAAACACTTACTCATTGTTTGATTTGAATTTGCGGTATAGATAATCGACACATAAATTCACATATAATTCTCGATAATACCTTAAAATTCCGAAAGGGAAGGAAAAATCTTTAACTCTTGCCCGTTTAAAAGCTTAATCGAACAGACACGTTCTACTAATTTTTTTCTTCTTCTAATTGTCATTATTACAACTCAAGTAGTGAATATTTTCGTTTCCCGATCGGGAGGAGGGTTGAAAACTCAAGTGAACACGAAGTCGCTCATTAACGATCGCAGCAAGAAGAGTCCAATTTCCCGAAAAAATAAAAATAAAAATATGGAGTACTTACGAGAGGAGGTCACTCGCGGCGAACTTTCTCATTATATTTCATCTCCTTAACTTTTTCTTGATTTTCAAATTTCGAAATTATTATTTATTATTTATTATTTATTTTTAGCGTGGGATAGGGGTGGGCGGAGGGGTATTAAAAGGAGCCTCCTCTCTCTCTCTCTCTCTCGGGTGCTTCAATTCCTTCTCCTCCTTCAACTGTCTCTCCGTGTAAAACTCGCGTTTCGGCAGAGAGAGAGAGAGAGAGAGAGAGAGGCGAGGCGCAACACACACACACACACAAAAAAAAAAAAAAAAAAAAAAAAAGGCGAAAGAGAAAGCACCTTGACATCCCTGACCGAGAGCCGCCCTCGAGAATCTCTCCGCTCTCTCCCCAATCCCCATTCACCACCACCACCACCATCATCATCATCCCCCGGCCCTCGCCATTCTCCGCTTCCACCTCCTCCTCGGACAATTCCGCCATCCTCTCGCCCGCTCGGCTCGGTCGGTCGGTCGGTCGGTCGGTCGGTCCAGCCGCCAGATCCTAATCGCGAGATCGCGCCCCCGTTCGAGCCCCCGGATCTTTAGATAGGTTTCGGGTCACTGCTCTTTGTTTTTTTTTTTTTTTTTTTTTTTTTTTGAAAAATTTTCGGGTCGTGTTTTTGGTTCTGCTGTGGTTGGGCTTCTCGGGGGAAGAGTGGTGGGAGGTTTCCGATGAGCGCTTGAAATTTTGGGTGACCTCGGAAACAATGGTCGCGAAAGGAATATGGGACTTGTAGTCGCTAGTCACTCGACCGCGACGACGACAGCAACCGGCGGAGGAAGGAGGCGAAGGAGGGGAAGACGATGACGCTCTACATTGGTCGCGAGGCTTCGAAGGTTTGTCTCTCTCTGTCTCGCGTTTCTGCTTTGATTTGTTTGTGCATGTCGGGTTGCGATGGATGGTTATGGATGTCCGGACTATGGGATTGATGTGGTTTTTCGTTGTCTGTGCGCGCCTTTGGCCATTGGGTTCGAGAAGCTATGGAAGAGAATTTGCGCGGAGATAACCACGGAGATCAACCTCCTCGCGGAGAACTGGAGATACATTCTCGCCGGTCTCATCTTTCAGGTTCTAATTCTTCTGTGATTGCTCGACTCTTTCGTGAATCTGATGTTGAAAAGTATACGACTCAGATTTGCGTTGTTCGCGTTCATCTTTCCAATTCCGATCGTGGAATATCCCAAGTTAAATTTGTCGAAGTTTTGAAGAATATTGGGGGGTTGAAAAGGTGTGCTTTTGGGGTCACCCTTTTCGTTTAAATGTGGCTAGTGCTCTGTTCGGCATACCGGCACCGAGCGCACGCATCTGAACATGGATGTTGCCAGGAATCATCGACTGGCCTTTTCTGAAAGTTAACGAATGAGCGAGAGAGAAGCTTAGGATTTGGTAATGCGTTTCAAAATTGTTTTTCGTTACTTCAAGGGAACTTCTTTAGTCCATGCTTTTCACTCAAGGCAGAGTAATCTGCTTGCGCAAGTGGCGTTCTTCAATGGAAAGGACTTGGGTCTACATGAATCTGAAGTTTCAGTTACTGGGATTTGTGTTTCTTTTTTGTTTGCTGGATTCGAATTTTGTGTTGGGTCTCTGGGTTCTCATCACGGACATTTTTCCTCTTAGTTGCGTAATGCCATACTAATATATGAAGATTGACAGACCATTGTTTCTTTATAGCATTGTTAAATGAGGTTAATTTGATTCTCTCGGTTTTAAGTGAAATTAAGAACTCAATGGCGTTTCTTCACTCTCAATTTGTTGCTCATCATGGCCATTAAATTTCACTGACTAGAACTCTCTAGATGGATGTTCACTTTGAGTTTTTTCCCTCCAATGAGGTTTGATTTTTTTTTTCTTGCCTTATTTCTGATTTATTATTTGTCTGTCGCAGTACATACATGGTCTGGCAGCTCGAGGAGTACATTACTTACATAGGCCTGGCCCCACACTTCAGGATGTTGGATTCTTTCTACTTCCGGTTGGTCTAAAATCACTCTGATATGATATAATCCTCTGATTTTACGTATCATGTTTTGCTTAGAGTGTGTCATTGTGTGTGTAGGAGCTTGGCCGAGACAAAGCTTACATCAGCGAGACTGTATTCACTTTCGTCTTCGCATCTTTCGTATTGGTAAGGTTTTTGTTTTTCAAGTCTCAAGTATCTCAATCTTTTTCTTATCCATTATCTGAAGGTGGAACTGCTTAGTAATTTCTTTGCATCTTGGGAAGATGCAAAACTGTGCATGCTTAATGGCACACTAGATGAATCTTGAGCTTTTGTTGCTTTATGCCTTTAGTAATATGAATTCTAATGATGCCCAATATCACTAAGGAGATGTGGATGGAATGCAAATATTGATGACCAATTAAAAGGAGTATGGAGTGCATGAGTGGATTGAAGAAGGCTAGTATTTGTTTGGTTCTTTTCGTGGTGAATATGAACTGATATGGGTCATATTTTTTGCAGTGGACCTTCCATCCTTTTATTCTGAAGACCAAAAAAATCTACACTGTTCTTATCTGGTGCAGGGTCTTAGCTTTTCTTGTTGTAAGTGCCGTTTTCATTTAAATCATCTCATTTACAGCAGCATGCACATTTTTTGGATTGTAAGAGTGATTGGGATATCAAATAGGAAATATCAAGCGGTTAGTTCTTATTGCCTTGCTAGTCCTAAACCTTATTTTTATTTTTTGACAAATAATGCAGGCTTCTCAGATTCTTCGAATCATCACATTTTATTCTACACAGCTTCCAGGTCCCAACTATCACTGCCGTGAGGTAGAGTCTCCCATTTTTTTTTATAGAAGTTTGTTCTGGCTATTAACAAATATTTGTTATCTTTTTGTTATTTTAAGTCTTAAGGAATCAAGGAATCATTTACTTTGTTGATCGACACTTTATTGACTTCTTGCTGCAATGCTATCCAGGGATCCAAACTTGCCAGATTACCTCGTCCTCATAGTGCAGTGGAAGTTCTTCTAATCAACTGTGAGTGACTTTATTTTTATGGTCCTTATAAGCATTACCCTAAGTTGTTAACATCCTCACTCCTTTTGTGTGCTGAATTTGCAGTTCCTCGGGGGGTCTTATATGGTTGTGGTGATCTGATATTCTCATCTCACATGATATTTACCTTGGTCTTTGTGCTCACGTATCAGAAATATGGCACAAAGAGGTGAGGCATTGTAGCTATGGAAGGAATCTGTTTTGCAAGCTGCCACAAGCTTATAACCACTTTCATTTGATTTTTCAGTAACTACTTTAGTTGCCTCAGTAATTTTCTGACTGGTGTTATTATAACAAATACAATTGCCGAGGATACGGATGCAGTTGGTCCAGGAGATGTTTGCTAGAGAATTTTAAAAAAAGATGATGTGATATATATGAATTGGTCGTGGAATTTAATGGAGCTCTAAGGAGCGAGGAGAAAGTCTCTTGTACATCTACTCCTTCCTCATAAATCTGATTTTATAGCAGCTACATGGCCTCTTTGAATTCTTTTTACACTGGATAGATGATTATAGGAATAGTTTTAGGATTCACAATTTTGGTGGATACTACAACACTGAGAGTGTGAAATGCCCTCTCAACTTTTTGGTGGAAGACATTTGGTTTGAGTGGATTACTTTTTATGATTCGGATAAATAATTGTCAAATATCCTATAAAGCCATATTATGAGTTTGAATGTTCTGTGAACTTGTATTTGCATGTCAAATTTAATCTGGCTTTTGGTGCAGGTTTATAAAGCAGTTTGCTTGGTTGATTGCTGTAGTACAGAGCTTCTTGATTGTTGCATCGCGGAAACATTACACAGTTGATGTCGTTGTTGCATGGTAAAATCCTTTTTTATGTCAATATCTCTTTTCATCACTACTGATGCATTTTTTTGCTGAAGCTCATGTCGTGCTTAATCTGCAGGTATACTGTTAATTTGGTGGTATTCTTCATTGACAAGAAATTGCCAGGTTTGCCTGTGTAACCTTTGCATCTATCCTTGTCTTTTGTAAATGCAACAGGGCGGTGATTATATTTTAATAATTCTTTCTTTTCTTCATGCAGAACTTCCTGACCGGACCAGTGGCTCATCATTGTTCCTACCAGTGAGCACCAAAGAGAAAGATGCTAGAAGCAAAGAAGAGAATCACAAGCTCTTGAATGGGAATGGTGGAGACCCTGCTGATTGGGTAAATATAAGTGAAAACAAGCTTAATCTTCAATCTCCCGACTGCACATTGTGCATTATAATTGGAATTGACATTTCCTTTTGATCTTTGTTCAGAGACCAAGAACACAAGTCAATGGCAAGATCATGGAAGATGGCAATGCTGTCCTCGCTGATAATGCAATGAACGGTGCGTAGAATATAGAAAGCCCCACTGGACCCAACTTGAAGACCTCCAGCGCCTGGAGGTGACGAAAATCCCTAAGACATGCAGTTGATATTGCAGCATGGTCGGCTCTTATTTTGAAGATGGGTGAACATGATTTTTATTGTAGTGAAGATGATTTAGCTTAAGCTTCTATGTTTTGGCCATCGTGCTCTACCATGCATGGCTTAAGACCATGGCATGCACATTGGAAATTTCGGCAGTCTCATGTCCACTTCTCTATCCAATGAAAGTATGTTGGTTTTTTCTCTTCCGCTGGCACTGTGTTGACGTGGGTGAAAACTCTTGTTCGGGCTTGTGTGGCGGTTATCAATACTTTATCTCTTTACGCCAAGTCCCGGGACTAATGACAGATGCAATGAAAGACTTGCGAATCGAGAAAATGCTTGTAGATGCAATTCACATGCTTTGGTCGGAACCTAACTTTTAGCTGTTTGTACTGCCAATGATCTTGCCAGATAGAGGGGAAACAGAGTAGCTTCTGTTCATTATCTAGGGATCACATCACATGCACCTTTTATGCCTACCCGTTGATTGAATGTCCGGCCTATGGTAAGGTTCTTGCGCTGAGCAATGAGCATCCCCCATCCCACATGCCATAACAGGGTGGTGCTGGACTATATTTTGTACTATTCCTGTCGTCCGTGCCTTTGTTGTTTTTATATGTGGTGTTCTCCAATTCTCCAAACATATCTTGGGCGTTTTCGGTTACGATCTATTTCCGTGTCATGTGCAAAGATTTAATGAGCGACCTTTACCTATGACCGGACGAAATGCTTATGATCCAATATTTAAAAGAGGAGACAGATGGTACAGCTAATGTTGGTGTGGCCATGTGGGCGTTTACGTGGGAGTGCTGGCAGCAGACAGGACACAGCCTCTTTGGTCCCATCCCATGCCCCGCTTGTCCATCTTTGTGGAAAAGAAGTGGGGGGTGCTAATGGGCAAATTGGCCCCACGACCTGCGAATCGCAACATGCGGAGCAAAGTTCCTCCTCCCCAGTAACGCCGTTAGAGTTGGCACCATACAAATACAAATTCAAATGAAAATTCATGGAGAGAGAGAGAGAGAGAGAGAGAGGGGGAGATGGAGACAGAGATGCTCTGTTTGTCTGCCTGGTGAATCACGTAATGTCCTGGTGTCACGACCAGTCGCTTCCTTTTACCCAGTGAAAGAGAGTCCTGCTCTTTTACCTCTTGTCTGCCATGTGCCGTCCCTGGATTCAATAAAATTGGTCATAAATCTATTCCTTAACCATAAAAGTGTTAAGTGGATTACTTATATTGAGTAAATTGGTTTTGAATGGGTTATAAACGTGTCATAGATGGGTTCACAACTTATTTTCATGTAATTAATTTTAATTCTCTTTTTAGTTTATCTCATCTTAACTCGATCTTGTGTTCATTCATTCCGCACTTACGTCAGTTGAGTTTTCGTAGATTGGATTAAATATGAAAATATTCTAACAATATGACTTAAGTCAGGTATGTGTGCTCTATTTGAATTGTGTGAAAATGGGTCAAGACGCATTAAATAAGTTTATTTGTATTATTATAACATTTATACCGTTTGACGCATCAAGTTGTCACTAATGCACATATCCCAACACATCCCAAAAGTTATCAATCGACATGAGAAGCGATTGATTGGGATCCAGAACAACATTCCACCATTCTAATTTTTAGCTTTTATATATCCCGTGACGATTGTCTAATCTTTTCATGCGCTCGAGGGCTGTGTGTTTCAATATGCCTCGAGAAAGAGGGTTTCACACAAGTTGCTTTATAGAAGTCCAGCAGCGGCAGTTGATTTTCTTTTGCCACACAAATAAATATCATACCAATAATCGAAACAAGTACAAAGTGCAACCGAGGCGCGCTTGCTGTTAGAACGTCATGAGTTTAACAAGTGAGATAAGGGCGAGCAGCTGCAGCCATGTCTCTGGAAGATCAGGAAATTGAATAAATCATTGTGTTACAAGTTTGACAGATCAAAACAAAGGGGTGGGTATTCTTGTTGATTGGGGCCTCACCCCATTTTCCATAACATATGATCATCGACCTGAGTTTCAAATCGCGATCCAAATAAGCTTTGGAGTAAGGTTGATTTACAAAATCACTGTACTAAGTGAGGAGGCAAGTTTACTAATCGGCATTTGGTATTCGACGGTGAATTAAACCTTATCCCGTTACGTGTCATACTAACTTCATAAAATCAACCATAATAAAACATAGAATTGTTCTTACATGAATAGAAGCTCAATTCATTGCGGTTTTCACATTGGGCGAAGTTACCCAATAAATTTTAGATTTATTATATGAAAGTCAGTTCGGTCATAAACATTCTAATTTTATCGATCTAGTAATAAATTTTCACTCAAAATTATAATGTAGTTACGTCGATCAATTTTCATCGGTAATTGAAAGTTTTAACATTAAATTGGAATTTTATTGATCTAGTCTCGAATTACATTGGAATTTCATGCAGATGTTTAGCATTGTATCAATAAAAGCGAATAGTTTAGAATTAAATTAACATCCAAATAATATGTTATGATTGATCGAGTAATTTTTCCATGGACAATGCATCAAAAGTATTGTTTTCGATGTAAACAAGCATTATTAGCGATAGGATTCAACTTTATATATTTAATCTTTTAAGTAATATGTATGAGCTGTAGAAATGGTCTTTGCCTAAGTAACGTCAGTATATAATAAAATATGAAGGGTGTTGGCAAGACGGTTGCAAATAAGAGGAAAAAGGAGGACGGGAAAAGAAAAGAAAATAAACATAAGGACTTTTTCAACTTCGAGAATGTTTCAACGGTCAAATGTCGGAATCCTTGGTCAACGGGTCAAAAATCTGCGAAACCATGTGCGCTCATTGGCCTTCCGGCCCTTCCCTGCAAATTGAACTATTTTCGTAAAATTTAGACGCGGTCATGCAATCCCGGTTTTATTGTCAAGTCCCTGTTGGGGATGTTAACCTGACGAGAAGAGGATATGACTGATTTGGACGTAAGTATTAATTAAACCATGGTTTGTCCACATCTTAATTAATTTGACCCTTAGTCTTACCTTACGTAATTCCAAATCAAGCATTAATTCATAATCATGGGTAATCAGTTTGGGTTAACGCGTTATCCCCATAGCTTGACTTTGACCCATTAATGACATCTTTGCCCATCCTCCCCTTTCTATTTTTGATGAAACCCAAATCCCCTCTATGGCAATTTTTTATGGAAATTAATCTGATTCGACGCGTGTACAAAAATGGATACTGACAAATATGAATTTAAACAGGAATCGAGAAGAATTTAAAGTGCATGACATGGAATGTTTTGCGATGAGATTCATTACTTTTGTTGCCCATGAATGTCATTACATCGCTAACCTAGAGCAAATAAAGCAACACGGTCCAAATTACAGCGTCAACTAGAAGCAACGAAGCAAAACTTGATTATATGAGTAGCTTGGTATGATTTTGCGATGATGGTTGAGAGATAATCCGGTCTATAAAATGACGTCATTTTACGTAACATCACATATGCGGAAAAAAATAAACTAAAGCTAGACGTGTCCAATGGGGTGTGCGCACATAATATATACATACACACGGAGTCTATTTTGGGTAATGTTTAGAAGTTCGAGTGAAAAATAGGCCTTCAATATAATTACGTGCCTTTTTTCTGGGGGCGGTTATGTTAAAATAAAAGTAGAAGGTCTCCCTTTCTGATATTTGACCATTTACAAAGGGCTGACTAGGAATTAGATCAAAGTTCCGATCCCAAAGGGTCAAAGACCGAAAACCCAACACATAAATTGAATCGAGAAAGAGCGCGCACAACGCTGACCGTCCGATCATTTCCGCGCACCGTCGGTTCAAATCCGCTAATGGGAGGTCGTCGTCGCTCCAAATTCTCCCTCTGCTGCTTCCCGCCACGTCTCCGACCGCCCTCCGCCTCCGAGACGTCTCCGCCGCCGCCGTCCGCCGATCTCCACCGTAACTACCTCCCTCCCCTCCCTTCCTTCCTTCATCTTCTTCGATCTTCATTTTTCGTCGACTTTTTTTTTTTTTTTTTTTTTTTGGGAACGAAAATTGATTCGCGCGAAGAAACGGTTTTTTGAGCAGAGAACGGGGGCGACGGCGCGCGGGAATCGTGCTCGAGCTTCACCGAGTTCCGCTTCGAGCAACTCGAGGCCGCGACGGGCGGATTCTCGCCGGAGAACGTCGTGCGCGACCCCGGCCGCGGGCGGCCCGGAGACCCGAGCGACGCCGTCTACAGAGGCGAGCTCGAGGACGGCCGCTCGGTCGCCGTCAAGCGCTACGAGAGGGGCGCCTGGCCCGATCCTCAGTATTTCCTCGTGCGTTTGACCGTTTGGAACTCGACTTTTACTGTAGCGATCGATGAGCGCGGGTTGACTTTGGATGGCGATCTTTTGCAGGAGGAGGCGAAATCGGTGGGGAGCTTGAGGAGCGAGCGTCTGGCGAATCTGATAGGATGCTGCTGGGAAGGCGATGAGAGATTGCTGGTGGCCGAGTTCATGCCCAACGAGACGCTCGCCAAGCATCTTTTTCTCTGTGAGTCTTTTTTTACCGTCCTGCTTCAGTCCTTAGTCGTGATGTTTCCGCGTATTTGAAAATTGAAATTTCTCGTTGGGCAATTGGGTCAAAGTTGACGCTGGGTCATTGAACTCAAAGCTACTTTAGCTTAAAGAAAAGTAATTGACTGCCGATGTCCATGTGAAGTCGAGTTGTCCCGTGATATCTCGAACACACGGATCGGCATTTGTTGTTTGCTTGCATAGGATTCCTCTATTAGTCTGAAAAACGATTTCATGTATACAAGAAGAAACGTGAAGTGCTGTTGCATTGCTACTGCTGTTCTTCAAGCAAAGTGATTAGCTTGAACATGAATGTCTGTCTTGGTTTCTGTTTGAACCTACAATTTGGTTATTGATATAGGGAGGACCCGGCCAATGAAATGGGCATTGAGACTGCGGGTAGCATATTATTTGGCACAAGCATTAGAGTATTGTAGCAGCAAAGGGAAGCCATTGTACCATGATTTGCATGCATACAGGGTCCTGTTTGATCAGGTACTGGTATTTAAGCAGCTTCGCCTCTGTGTCATTCATTAATATCTATTCTAAATGGCTTGATCTCATGGCAGGATGGCAATCCCAGGTTGTCCTGTTTCGGCTTTGTGAAGAACAATGTAGATTGGAGGAGGTACCGCACTAAACTAGCTTTTCCACCCACAGAATATTCCAGAACAGGTGGATACTCGACACACAAGTATCTGAGTTATGTTACTACTCTTTGTGCCATTATTGAGGGGGTGGGAGACATTGGCGGACTTCAAACATGATCTAACTTTTCCAGAAATTGAGAGTTCTGTGTTTCATTCATTTGTTTATCACGGTGTGGCACTTCATAATGCAGCATAAGCAATGAATGAAGGGAAGATACAACACGAAAATTCTTCAACAAGAGAGTAGTTACTTTTTAGTTTAGGGCAATTTGTCTATGTGGAGGGTCTTCTTGTAGCTGCAAAGACCTTTATCAGTACTAATTTTGTATATTCCATCATGGTATTCATATGACACCCCGTAAATTTTGAGACAGAATAGTCTTCAAACTTTCATGATCTTCTTCCCTTTTTCACAAAACACAGCTCACATGGAGGGCACCAGTCAACTGTGTGTCAACCCAAGTAGATATGCTCCTCACAATTGGGAAGATAGTAAATTGGAATATTACTTGGTGTCTGTTTTTTGTCAAGTCATCTTGGGAAGTGTCAAACCTGAAAATTTCGAACAACTTAGTTTAATACCTTTGATTTGTCCTAAAATTGATATGGTACTGCACAAGTGATGTTTAAACATCTTACGAGTAAAATATCAACAAAGAGCGAAATATTACTGCTAATCTTGATGGGTCTAAATTTGCTTGTACTGTTCTGATTTTGAGTGACTTATCTCCATATCAGGATTTGCTAGAAAGCAATTCTGAAATTTGAAATGAGCTTGTTTGCAAAATGTATCAAAGTGATAACTACCAGAAAATGACTTTATTTTGGCAGGTACAATGAAGCCTACAAGTGCAATTTACAGTTTTGGTACCATGTTGCTGGATCTACTTAGTGGCAAAAACATTCCGCCTGCTCATGTATGTCTCTATCAGATATTTGAACTGCAATGGGAAATTTGTACTACTCTGCATACTTTGTATCTGGTAAAGCATATAGCTTATGTAAGCAATAGTCAAGAATTTCTCTAAGATTCAGATTTATACTTATCCATTGGCACTCAGCTTCAACAATTCTCGAGATTCAACACAGGTCTACCTATACATGCATATGTACTATGTGTAACATTTGTGTATGTTATAGTATCATCTAATCCAAGTACTACATGACTAAAATCCACAAATTACAGACACCTACAGTAGCCAGCGTGGGATGTAGGCTTCCCTTAAATGCATACATTCATGGTAAATGAACACGCATGTTTAGCTGAACCTCTGCCTGAGCACTTAAATAAAATAAAATGCCTAGTCCTTCACCTAATTGAGGATGCGACCCGGATTTACTGCTCACCCTTATCATATAAAGCAGCTGCTTCAGCGACTAGAGGATCAGTTGTATTCATAATATTACAATGTTATGACTAATTAATGCCAAGAAAGCCTTATCTGTAAGATTTGGTCACTTATCATGGCTATCAAATGATGTAGTCAAGGGTTTGATGTTGTCTTTATCTAGAATTCGAGAAATTAATGATTTCTTCTTTAAGCTTTGACAGAGTAATAATGGGGCTTCCACAGTGTCTTTGGGATCTTTATTTTGAATGGATCTTTAAAGATACCTGCTACAGTGAGTTGCTATGCTTGTTTTCTCTTAGGAACCATTTGCATACCCTACCGCCATGTAAGAAGTTGCCATGATACACATAACTATGAAGATGCAATAAAAATACTGGCTTCATTAGCTTTTTTGCATGGTAGACAATCTAGTTCCTCTCACTTCTGGATATTTATGATAATCAACATGCTTTATACATTGTTTCCCCATTTATGACTGCTTGGTTTTTTTAAAAAGATGGTCTATCCAATAAGATATCGGATTACAAGTCAGGAGTAATCCTGGGACTCATTATCTTTGTACATTTTCCTTTATTCTTAAGTCTCAAGCATAAGGCTTGGTTTATATGCACGGGGACGTGTTAAATGATAAGGCTTTTGTTAATGAGGCACTACCAAATAAGGAAACTTTATAGTTTCCAAATGCATTGATTACCCTTGTGTTGTGCAATAAATGCTATGAAAATTGAATTATTCTAAATCAATTATAACTAACAAATGCTTTAGGGGCACTTGTTGAAAACACTAAAATAATTAGAAAATTGATTTGCTTGACAATTTAAATGACCACTCTCTCCCTTGTTTCGCTTTTCAGGCACTTGACCAAATACGAAGCAAGAATTTCTCAATGTTAATAGATTCTTCTTTGGAGGGTCAATTTTCGAGCGCAGATGCTATTGAGTTGTTTCGCTTAGCTTCCCGTTGCTTGCAGGATGAAGCTTGTGAGAGGCCAAATGCTAAGTCACTTGTTACAATTCTCAGATCACTACAGAAAGAAGCAGAGGTATGCAGAATAATTCATGCTCTTCTTTCTCTTATCAGGGGTTTTTGAACATATAAAAGGCCACACTTAAAACTCTTAGAGTGGATGTGCTCATAATTCTCATAATTCTCTTTTTATCAGTATTTTATCCAAAAACATCAGCCGGGCCATCCCTTCATGCATGAATCTTCTTGTTCTGTCATGAACACAGTTCACATCATAATCAATATAAACTTACTAGCAAGACCAAATTTCTGCTCAACATGATATGTACTCAAATTGAAGAACATAGGTGTTCAAATTCTACAAATCATTATAGTTTCTTGCTTTGTTAAGGCTGGGGTGCTTTGTAATCGTTTCTTAGTGCTATGCCTTTCTGAATGGTTTCAACTTGCAAGCATGTTGCTTGCAGAAGATACTACACTCTTGAACAGACTAACTTCTTCGAAGGAGTAACTTATCGATCAGTGAAAAGCAGGTTCCGTCACTTGTTCTGCTGGGTGTCAAAGAGGAAGTATGCATAACCGAAGCACTTCTATGGACACCCTTAGGACAAGCTTGTTCGAGAATGAATCTCACTGCCATCCATGAGATCCTTGAGACGAATGGATACAAGGATGATGAGGGAATTGGCACTGAGGTCTGTCTTTATTCTTTCATACCTCCAATTTTTCCTAGATGGAGTAAAGTCACATCATAACTATTTTGTCCACTGGGATCAATGTACCTATGATTTGTCTTTAAAAGGTAAGAAGACAGGATTTGGGTGCAAAGTATCCTACTTAACTTTGATAAAGAATCTTGCCCTCAAAACTGACTTTCATATGGAGAGGGAAATGTCTGTTTTACTCTTCCCTGCCACAATTGTGTTTCAGAAAAACATGTTTATCAAAAAAGGACTTGAATGGATTTAGAATCAGCAGCGCAAAAGGAAAGGAGAAATACATAAACAGGTCTTTGATCCTGAACTGAACCCAACTGAATTTTGATTATTCAATTCAATGTGGTTCCAAGAGAACTAATAAAATTGACATTACTTTCCAAAAGATATTTTTATTAAAATTTTATGATTCTTATCAGTCCTAGAACAGTAGCATATATAGTTGGACAGTGGCGAATGGCAAAAAAAAAAAAAAAAAAAAAAGAACAGCAAAAAAATGTCAAGCTGGTGACAAAAAAGCTAGTAGGAAAAATTTGGAAAGTGGTCAGGAAGAGGCTAGAGTGGTGGAATTTCTTTACTGATAAATTGCCATGGTTCTTTAGGTTTTAACTTAATTAACTATGGAAAACCTTTTGAATGAGCAACCTTCACATCAAAGAAACATGCGCAGGCAAATGAAAGAAGTTCAGTTTCTTGGTGACTTGGAACTGCTTCGGAAAAAATAGGATTGTACCAGATTGGATGGCTACGAAATGCTTCAGTTTGGTGTATGAACTGAATTTCCAATTTCTGAATTGAAATGAAAATTTTAGTTCTGTTCGGTGAATAAAAACAGAAACCTCACTTTGCCAAAAATAAAAAATAAAAATTTAACCTTACCCAAAAAAAAAAAAAAAAAAAAAAAAAAAAAAAAAGAAACTCTCTCCTCGTTCCTTTGTTCGCAGATGCAAATAATGGTCAATAAATTTCTGAACAGCAAGAGTTCCTTTCTGGATAGGGAAGGTGCTATTAGGTTTGGATGTCAAATTGATCTTCTATGATGTGAGCTGAATTTAGAACTACGTTGGACTGAGAAAGTACAGGCAGAAGTCAATTGTTGCTTAGAAAACTGATTCAACCATATTTGCTTTTTTTCCCGCCCTCTTTTGATAAGCGATAAGTTTGTCATCACACGTGTGACTGTCAAAGCAATTGGCTGTTGAACATTCAATTGTTGGATTACCATGGGGAATTGAGATTTATTTCTTCCTGCATGTTGATGTTATTCCTTCATTAGAAAAACAGAAATGTTCCTTTTGTGCATCATGATCGGACTATTAACATCTTTCAAATTATTATCCTGTTGCAGTTGTCCTTCCAGATGTGGACTTATCAAATGCAGGAAACCTTGGATTCTAAGACGCGTGGCGATACTTGTTTTAAAGCTAAAGAATTTGCAGCTGCCATTGATTACTATACAAAAGTGAGTCTTGTATTTAGTTGGCGTAGTTTCATGAACGCAAGAAAACTGGGAATTATCGACTTGTAACGCATACTCACTCCAGGGCTAGATTCTTGTCGATTTATTTATGCAGCTTACTTTTCTTCAGATTGTCTAGCACAGGCCCATACTACCTAAAAGTTCTGAAACGACAAATTATTCAGATACAATCTAATTTATGTTGAGAAGTGGGAGATTTGCATATGGTAGAAGCCCAAAGTTCTAGATACGGAAGGGGTAGTCCAGTCTAATGTTAAGGGCTTTTACTGGGTTCCTAGTTCCTCCAACAGTTAACAGAAAGAAGTTCCAACGTTGCTCATTGTGTTCTCGTGCAGTTCATTGAGGGTGGTTTGATGGCGTCGCCTACGGTCTATGCAAGACGGTGTTTCTCTTACTTGATGAATGACATGCCCAGAGAAGCTCTTGGCGATGCCGTGCAAGCCCTGGTAATTTACCCTGATTGGCCAACAGCTTTGTACCTTCAAGCTGCCTGCCTGTTTAGCCTTGGCTTGGAAGATCACGCCAACCGGTCTCTAAGAGATGGCGCAAGTTTAGAAGCCAAAACTAATAGACATCGAAAAAGCATAAGTTCTTAATTTGTTTGGTTAGTACTTATTTTGTGTTTCTTCTGTCTATAGTCGCATCAATTTAAGTAGCGGTGAATTCAATTGTCTGAGAAAGATAGTAGGCTTGACCCCATTCATATTTGTGATCCCTTATGTTATCCATAATGCTTCATGGATTAATCGATGATGAATGACAAACTCGGAAAATGATACAAAATGCTACTTCTGCTTCTAATTAGAGATCTACGAGGCACTTCGAGAACACTAGATCCTCTTTTTTATAACTCCTACCAGATATAGAGTCGAAATCCAGGAGCACACAAACTCAGGTTGCGGAGAAAAAGAGCACAGTACCACAAGATCACCTGCTGTGCAGAATGTTTCGTGGAGATATTAATCCTATTTACAACTTTCACCCAATACTCAAATCGAGTTTACAGAGGAATTAGATGGAGACTGAATCCTGATGATTCCGAACCTCTATATTATGGGGGAATGCTCGTATAGATGAATAAGACAGACAACCACGGACAAACACACATGAATCCACACGATGAGCCGCGTAAACACTGAGAAGCTCATGGCCAATCTATACTCAAGCACCAACTATCGGGAAATGAGCCTGGAAACGAGCCCCGCAGGCTCTTCTTACGACTCTCTCTCGATCTCTTTTTCCCTTTTCTTTGTACTATATACTTCTTGAAGAAACCAGATACATAAATTCACGAGGATGGCATTCTGAAGTGGAAGAGCCATGATATGACAAATGCAAATACCATGCAGGCGAGAAGAAAATTTAGTAGTCGATGGCCATGCCAGAAGCTTCGGGTTTCAGAAGGTATCGGGGCCAACACTGCAGACACAGCCGTGGCACTATGGGTTTCATTCAACTGCTCTGTCGCCTCTATCTCACTTGCACCAGACACATTATGTGCAATGGACTGGCAGATCTCACAGGTCCTGTGACACGCAGAATGAGATTGAATGTAAACACAAGTAAAGAGCAAAATTAGCAGAAAGACTTTACCAGACTGGGCAAGCTCAGTTTCACATGTCATTCCAAATAGAGAAAGCATTTGAAGAGTTTCAAATCTATCCAAGAGCACTACACAACACACCAAAGAAGGCCTCAAAATTACAGGAACACAAACTAGCAAACTTTCTGTTTCAATCATTTGGGCAGAGAAATGGCCCTTGGAATTTGAAAAAAGAATAATCAAGCATAATGACAATGCAGTAAATTCATAAACTTTGACTAATGCAGTCAGAACAAATAATTAGAATCAGAACGACAATTTAACATAGGCCAATGGATTAGCCAAGTATATATTTGATGTTTCAAGAACATAGAGGTTCTTGTTGTACGCAGTATTACATGGAAGAGAAAGTATGGAGAACTGTAAGTTTCTGATCGTGTTTAAAGAATGGTCTAGGTTGGCTTAAGAAATGTCGCACCAAGGTTGTCATAACACAGAACATCATATGGAAGAGACCATAAGAATTGAAAGTTTCTGACGGCGTGAACCAAAGTACTAAGTTGGCTTCTGAAATGCCGTAACAACACTGCAAGATCCTTGCAGTGCACTTGTGATGTAACACACTAACAAATGTCGCTCATGTAGATTCTACTGGGGTACAATGGCCTAGGTTTGTGTGGCGAGATAAAAAGGTGCCAAAAAAAAAAAAAAAAAATCTTATTGTTGCAGTCCCTAATGAACTTGATCTCATATTGCCTGAAGGACATTATGCATCAAACAGATTGATCTGATTCAGTATGGCAATGTGGGCAGGGGAAGAAAGAGAAATGGCCAAAGGAAAAAGTAAGGATGAGATACACTTCTGTTTTCTTTCTGAAGCTCAAAGTAGATCGGCCCTCAGATTGTTTCTATCTTTTTCTTTTATAAGTAGGCTCTCGCATTCTTCTATC
This sequence comes from Eucalyptus erythrocorys, assembly GCA_014182555.1. NCBI lineage: Eukaryota > Viridiplantae > Streptophyta > Magnoliopsida > Myrtales > Myrtaceae > Eucalyptus > Eucalyptus erythrocorys. The sequence continues at coordinate 38,940,374 of CM024607.1, read as the reverse complement.
TTGTCGCAACATTTTCCCTTTTCTGTCAATTTGCTGTGCTTCGGACGGTACCAGTACATAGTGAAACCTCAAGTGATGTCTTTTCACAAGTAAAAGGAAGTTCTGCAACAAACATGTGATGATTCTTTTCCTTTTCGGTGCCAAGGGAAAAGGTGACAATGGTATACAGAGCCTAGTCCGGACCACTCCAGTTTTAGAACGAAAATGCAATGAGGAGTATCGTTCAAAAACATTATGGCATGAGCAGGGTGCTTCGGATTGTTAAGTAGGAATTGTATAAACGAAGTAGCTATTTAATAAGTGTATTAGAAGTCCTAAGACGTTTGTACAGGAAGCAGTTCAATCCTAAAACTTTTCAGTGGAAATATCAAGTCCTAAAACTATTAACAAAATCTCAACCAAGTCCTTCTGTAAAAATTTTTATGATAATCCTATAGGCGGCTATGCCATTCACTGCTAAGTGGCACTGCCACGTAGGATTTCCACAAAATTAATAGACAAATTTAAACAGAAGGACTCAATTGATCATTATTTTAAAGTTTTAAGCCAAAGATCACTCCCATCAGAAGATTTTGGGACTGCGTTGCACCAGGTTTTCAGATTTGCCGTGCACTTAAATGTTTCCTTTTTTTTCTATCATGGTCCAGAATCAGGCTTCAAACAAATTCTACCGAGTGCAGAGAAGGAATTGATTTGTGCAAAGCACAAGCAGGCATGGGATTCTCAGCAGACATTCAAGAATGCCAGCTGCTATCAGGAGCTGCCTACAGAAACATTAAACTTCCGCAATTTAAGCAAGTTCCAAGGAGAAAAAGTTGAGAAGACTACAACATAAGAACAAGGAATTCTTTTTTCTTGCAAGTTAATATAATAAAACCGCTCATTTAAAAAAAAAAAAAAAAATTAGAAGTTGCCATGAGATGCAAAGACGAATGCAAACAACTCGCCAGAGAAAGGATATGGACAAGGAAGAATCAGCCGCACCTGTAGTTAAAGCGAACGACCACAAGAAAGGGACAACAGTGAAGATTCCAACACAATTTAGGAAAAAGAATTTAGGCAACAAGGAATCATCAGGCCAGATAGACACACTTCAGCAGGACTCTCTCCGGCTTCTCTCTCTCTCTCTCTCTCTCTCCCTCTCTCTCCCGCTCTACTAACTTTACCAAAAAGCCAGCTCTAATCTCTTCTCACCTCCCCTTTTATATATCGACTTTGCGTCTAAGTTCATCAAACTTGCCACAAATTCCCCGCCTTTAATCCAGACTGATTCTTCCATGACGAACACTCACACTTCAAAATTATAAATCGTAAATTGTCGGAAACTAGCGTCCATCAACAAACAGAGACTCATCATCTAGAACCAAACCCATGCGCAGTTTCGTGCATGCCCAAATGACATCAATGAAAGCCCCACAGAGCATGAACCAATTGAACGAAGCCAGACATTGAAGGAACCAAAAATGAAGTGTGAATTGGGTATGGTGACTCACTTGTTGCCCTTGATCTTGAACCAGGTCTCGGCACAGTTCTTGTGAGCAGCAGCTAAATCGTCCTTGCAAGCACAGCCCAATTCAATGGCGACGCCGGACTCGTGGCTGTTGCTCTCCAAACCCAAGTGGCAAATCCTGCAATCTCTCTCCCTCTCCCTCTCCGCCTTCCCCAAATGCACCTTCCCTTCTCTCTCCACCACCTCGATCTCCGCCGACCGCTCCGACCCGGAAGACGGTCCCCGCGCCCCCGAGGCCGTCGCCTCGCGATCCGAGGCGCCGGCGAAGCTGAACTCGTCGTAGGACCCGCCGGTGGTGGAGTAGAACTGGGAGCGGCACGAGCCGGAGCCGTCGCCGTCCTCAGCGTCCGAGAAGCACTCACTCTCGTCCTCGTCCTCGTCCTCGGCGCTCGACTCGCTGCGACGACGACGACAGCCTCGTTCCAAATCGACGTCGGAAACATCTCCGTTCCTCATTTTTTTTTTCTTTATTCCCGAAAGAACCCAGAAGCAGGGAAGCGGATTACGAGCTTCGACGAAGCATCGCAGGGCTTAAAGCTCGAAGCTTTAGCAGCCGCCCCAGCAGATTCTGGGTGTCGGTCCCAGAAAGATTAGATTTTTTCCTTCGTTAACGCTTGTCCGGCAGAGACTGGGGCTGGGGCTGGGGCATCTGACATTGTAGGGAATTTTTTACAGCGAGTGGAGTTACAGAGTTACAAAGCTCAATGTAGCGAGAAAATGAAGGAAAGAAGGGAGTCAACAGAGCCCCCTACTCAGACAAGAACTGTTCGATAAAAGATGGAGGCTTGGAGGGTGTGGCTGTCCGGAGAGAGATAGAGAGACGCATGCCCCTGTCTGACTACAGATCCAGGGGGTAAGAGAGAGAGAGAGAGAGAGAGAGAGAGACTTCTTTTTATATGGAGGGGGGGAACAACTGGAGACCACAGAACCGATTAGCGTGCTTCGGGGTTCACTTCCCAGAGGTGGAAGAGACGAGACGACCCGCTTCCCGTCCCTGCGTGTGCCGTACAGCAGCAGCGGCGGCAGCAGAGTCGGGAAACCGTATGTATGAGCAGAGCCGGGTGGGAGCTCGACGCATCATTCAGCAACCCGAACTGTTACAAATGGGAAAATTACAAGAGTCCTTTTGTAATTTGCCCACTGTTTTCGTCACGGTTCCAAAATAATTTCTTCATCTTTTCCATCAATGCGCCCTCTCCAATGCCTAAATCACAGAGAGAGAGAGAGAGAGAGAGAGAGAGAGAGAGTTCCTGAATCATGCCGCAGTGTCCTACCTCTTCACGAGGGCACGGGCCAGCGGGGTCCCCCTGCCTCGTGGTGCAGGACCCAAACAAGGCAGATTTTCCACGCGAGAAATCAGTGGCAAGGATTTTGGCAGGGCAGAGAACGTCCAAACAGGCCTGCCCCCTTCTGGTCTTTTGAATTTTCTATGTACTGATGTACACGTTGTATTTGCTCAAACTCTCAGCTAATAATGATATTCCGCTTATTTGTCAAAAAAAGAAAAAAAAAAAGAGGCCTGCTCTGCCACCCTGTTTATATGGGATATATATAAATTCGGTATATTCCACTTGTACAGAATCATAATCTTTCCTCTAATAGAAATTGAAAGAAAAAAATATAGAGAGAGAAGAAATGAGATTTAAATCTATAGTGCTTCAACCTTCAGCTTGGCTTACTCCAGTCTCTCGATTTTAAAAGCCTCAATAAGATTGAAATTCATAATGTAAAACTCGAGATGGTACACAATGTGCTGCTTCCACTCGAAACTTTTTGAGCTACCTTCTATTTGCAACTTCTGGAGCTGCTTCTACAAACTCAAGCACCTCTTACAACATCTTACTTCATATAATAATTATTCATACCCTTCATTGAGACTTACAATCAAAATTGACTGTATCTTCACGAAGGAAAGCAAAGGAATTCAGAGAGAGTTGTTTGTGAGCTTCTTAAGTCCACCAACCACTTTGATATGCCTGTAAAGATTTCCAAGCTTTAAAATATCTTTTTGGAAGCTTTATCTAGTGAGATAGCCATTAGCCTAACTTTCTTTGACAATAATTTTTTTTTTCCTGCGGAATATTAAAGGTCATTTCCCAAAGTAGAACACTATTGGATTATGCAGTCTGTCCAATGTCTTTTTTACTTAAAAAAATAATAGCAAAACACGTTTTAATTCACTCTAGGTTTCTTTTAGCGAAATTGAACACTAGAAAACAAATGTGAAACACTAACTTGGACCCAATTCAATTTAATAAAGAGCTAGTTCTTTCCATCGGGATCGTAGATGATATGTAGAACTATCCATTTCATCTGCAGCATGCATTGCTTCTGCAAAATTGTTCTTCTAGACGTTTCGTAACTTTTTTGTTATAAGGTATGTTCGCCTTCTACAGACAGGCGTTCACTTTCTATTGATCCATCCAAGTTTTAACGAACTCTCTTTGTACAGCTTGTGTTCCTTCTAAAGTAGTCCTTTCTAACTTAGTCACATTACTCACAGAAGGAGAAAAGGTTTTACCTTGTTGCTTTTCTCATATAATCTTCCAGACTTAGTGACTTGAAGATCAAATATGAGAAGCGAGGCGTAATCATGTAAGCTTAAGTAAGTAAAGAGCATGGAGAGTTCGTAAACTTTCAAGCACAACTCGCTCCTGGGGTGTTGTCTGCAAGTATAAGATTTGATGCGAATTATCATATTTTTGCAGATTCAACGTTTTTGCCTGTGCTTCTACAGACTCCGCACCAACTCCTTGGTCGAAGAAAATGTAGCCACATTAATGGAGGAACCCAGATGGGAATGAGATATGGCGAAGGTCAAGGGTAGAGCCACTTCTGAGAACGATGCAGAGAAAGATAATCTCCCCCAAGAAACGCAGACAGGTAAAAGCAGCGAGAATTTAAGAACAGAAACTTCAATGCTAATGGACAAGACGGATACGCCTTGCCCTTGTCATCGAACATATGGCCTCTCACAAGACCCATCACACACTGAGACTCTGTTATGTCTGAACACAAGATCGATCTAAGAATTGATGATAGAACAAGAATGGAAGTTGCATAGATATCTGCATCCCTACTAGTGATGTTAGAGACCTTCAAGTTCCGCAAGAAGAAGAAATAGCCAGGATAAACAGAGCATAAAGAAGAGACTCCACACGCCGACAGAAGCAACGGACGAATCGAGATCAAACTGCGAGATTCAGCATAGACATAACATTTTGCTAAGTACTCATGCATCAGTAACCGCAGTTCGATAATTTTTGTGCTTGCCTCATTTTTTTAGGGCCTTTGAGAATAAACATACACGAGTTTATCCAGTATAGACTCTCTGGTCCTTCCCTCAAGTACTCTTTCGGGAAAGGAGGTCCAACAATACCAAAAAGCACCTACAATGCGTCCTACATCATACTGAAATAAAATAAGGGCTTCCTTGAATTTCCGGTATAAAAATTGCAACAGCCATTTTTGTACTCCTCTTTTCAATGTTTAATTTTTAGCTGAATCTAGCCGGTCCTAGCATTATACCCACTAGCCCGAGGTTGACTGTGCATTCACTGTCATGTTCCTTGACTTGCCGTTTCCCTCTTCAATATCAAAATAGTTCCTCTTTCTCTACTCTTTCCTAACATATTCATGAAGCCTTGTGTGGCCTACAGATGCCTGAGGAATCTGACCTCCGAATCAAGAGGATCTAATGCCCAGCTCTGTCGTCTTTTGTCCTTACACTGTTATTGTCCAGTCCGCTACGAAGCCAAGCAAGGTTGCTTATATCTGCAGCTATCGATGCCAATTCATAATTTGGAAAAGAGTGGGGCTCCAAGTACTCCACAAATTCTGGGCCCAGTAAGGAATTCTGAGCAGCAGCAGCATTGTTACCATCGCAACAACCATAACCACAATTGTGAGGCACCAATCTTTCACCATAGACGTCATTGAGCAACCTAGAGAAACCATGATCCTGTTTCAACGCTTGAACAACGTGTTCCGAAGCAGGAACCGAGCCCACAAATGGCAATGCAGGTTGTGGACCATCTGAGCGATTGTACGCATTGAATGCACTGACACGTGCAACAGGTCGGAAGAGAGTAGGCTGACCCTTCGGTCCATGATTGAACTGATCCTTTTGCATTGACTTTTCTTCATATTGGTTGCTTGTGTTCTCCAGAGAACTGACATCCTTTCCCTCCAAAGACTTAGGTGAATTCGCTTCTCCGCATGAAAGTGTTTCTTCAGATGATGCTTTTACTCTGTCCAAGCTAGCATCGTCAACTGTGTTACTGCCTTCCACCTTAATCTTTTCGAGTTCCGTGCTCCGGCGCCTAAGGGTGGAATTCCAATGGTTCTTAATGGCGTTATCTGTCCTCCCTGGGAGAAGTCTCGCTATTGACGCCCACTTGTTCCCGTGAATCGCATGGGCTGCAATTATGATCCGATCTTCCTCATCTGCAACAGACATAGTTTATGGGCGTTATCCAACATATATCAACAGTGAAGACAAGAAGATCTCACTCTAGAGCTTTCCAATGTATCCAGATCACAAGATATAGAAGCTATAAGCTCAATGCAAAGAAGTAAACATGATCCGCAATGAGGGAACTCTTGGAATGGCTTATCTATGATGTACTCTGAACCAGAGATTTTAATGTAAACCACTTGGCTACTTCAAAAATGTCAACGATGCTAGGAGAAATTTGCTCATCAGTCAGTAGGAATACACACATTTAAATTGGCTAGTCATAGGTTTATTTCCATAATTCTAAGCACTGTGAAACACAGGAAATCGATTATAATGGATAACTCCTCTGCATCCACTACATCATTTACCAACAATTTCTTCTCTCTTTTTTTTCCCAGACTGTATGAATAAGAAAACGATAGAATCAGGCATGAAACATTTGGATAGCAACAACAGTAAGCAAGAGTTAGAAAAAAGAACTAATAAGTGCACACCATGCATGTGCCTACAGGATCACTGGCAATTATGAATATAAAATCAAAAGGAAAGCCGTCCACTCGCCTCACTTTACCAATTTTACTTTATTAAACCAGGTAAAGATTCAATCACTAGCAGCTGATGTGACACACAGAGGATCAGTCTACATCCAACCTTCACACTTTCGGGAAATTTGAAGATTGAGGATGTCACGCTTGAATCCTCAAGTTTGAACCTTTCTGCATAGAAATGCAGTGCCTGTTGTCTGCCACTCGGTATTTCATAGAATAACAACCAACAACCAACATGATATTCTACTCCCTTAACAGTCAAAATCAGTACTGCTTAAATGAAAAATATCTGACATATCTGAATTCACTGGGGGGAACAAAGAAGCATGCAAATAAAGTTCCAACTCCTCCCTTTTTGACAAAACCAGATTGTTTGTCATCCCTACACAATACAGCTCCCAATACTACAGTGAAATGATGATGATCGTCTCCTTTTTTTCTTGAGTAACCATCTAAATCCATACTGAGCACCCTCAAGCATGGATCTCTCATATTATTTCATCAAAGCGATCCAGTTCCTTCCACCAATTCCATTGTTCATGATTTTAATGGTTTCTTAACTGAAAGTATTATGGTTAGACCTCATGAAGATGGCACAATACCTACACAAGCCATTCTGATTATACAATCTCTTTAAATGCTAATAGTAAGAGGCTTTTACAGGGCAATGGTTGGTACATCTCAGGATATTAGATGGATCATTGCCGCAGCCTACCTTCGTAATACATTGAACAAAAGTTTGAAACTGCAACATCCTCATATCCTCTGTCTTTATTGCACACACGAACAATTCTCACCCTAAGGTAGTATTTTTGCAGCCAATTTTGATCAGAGCTGTATTAAATTTTTTGTTCTATATACCGGGGCAACATATTTTAAAGAAGACAGACCAGTATTTCAGATCAAGTCTTCATCAATCACAGAGGCAAAGGCATTTGTCAATTAGTCAGATAAACAAAACATTCAACCATCATAGTTTTCTCTAAATAGTGCTAAATCACATGACATGAACAAAAGTAAACATAGCTTAGCGCAAAGACTCCACAAAAGCATTCATTCGCTATTGTATTTCTTGTCTGGTTTAAAAATAAGTGGGTCACTTGTAGTTCATGATAACTATATGCATTTCTTTTCAACAATAATTAACCAAATCTCTTATTCTTCAGCAAGATGATTATTACGCAGAACTTGTTTGACAATCCTTCATCCAAATTCTCCGGACATCCACATCATCTAGTCAAACTAAATTGACTACAAGCTAAGAAGGCCGTCAAAGATGCAAACTACCCATAACGAAAAGAAGAGAAACCAACTCCCAGAAACACAGGGCACGCATTTTGTTCCATTTTATTTCCAGGAAACACTGTATGCACACCTCTCACGAAATGAAGCACAGAAAAAGCCCAAAACAAGAAAATCACCGGATAAACCAGAAAATCGACAAAGATAAAATTTTCCCCCCAAAAATGGAAAAAGAAAACTCAACCCAAAGACAAAGCTCAAGATCGACAATCAAGTTTCGAAAAAGACCGTTTTTTTCCCCTCCGCGTCATCACGCGAATGCGGAAGAAGAGCGAAAAAGAATTGCTTACCAGTGAAGGGCTTGCGCTTCACGGCGGGGTCGAGCTGATTGCACCACCGGAGGCGGCAAGACTTGCCGGATCGCCCAGCGATCCCGCGGGCGATCAGGCTCCAATTCCGCGGCCCGAACTTGCTGACGAGCTGGCTCAGGATCGCGTCCTCCTCCGGCGACCAAGGGCCCTTCACCCTGTCTCTCCCCGCCTTCCCGCCGCTGCTCCCGCTCCCGTCGTTCCCCCCCCGCCGCCGCCGCCGCCGCTTCCGCCTCAGCCTCGTCGCCGCTCCTGGCGTCCTCGCCGCCGCCGTCCGCGCCGTCGACCTCGTTGGCGGCCGGATCCTCCGTTTCCGGTTCCATCTCGCCGGTTCGCTCCCGGTCGGGGACACTGTGTTTCGGGGAAGGAGTGTGTTTGTGTTGTGCTGGGGGTTCGTTGGAAAGTACCTATCTGACTAACTGCAATCTATTTTGCTCTTCCAGTCACCTTATATATTCTATTAAATTCTAAGTAAAATAATTGTTAGGGCAAAGTCCAATTTTTCTTCTTTATTCACATTTTTGGCCCACACGCATTTTCGTAATTTCTCTCCCGCCCCTTGATTTATTTGAAATTATACTTTATAGAAGTGGATTCTCATTTCATAATAATTTCTCCTCTCATTGCCCGAAAAAAATAATAAATTGATTGCTCCTCTCTTTTCCAACTATGAACTCCTTTTCTTTTTTTGGCTAGTCAAATGGGCTCCTCTTGGCTTCTAATTTTCACATTAGGAAACTATTAGAGTATTTTCAGCATGTCAAAACTATACTTAGTTTTAGAGAAGAAAACTTATGTGCAAATTGATTAGCAAATTGGGTCATTTAGTCTTGTGATGTAAATAACACTCTAGCATTAGATAATCCATCGAGAGATTTACTTCCTTCTAATGATTGGAAATTATCGAGAGGGAAATTCATGTGGAGATTGGGTAGTATATTGGACATGTATAAATGACATTCTAGCATTACATAGGCCATTGAGAGGTTTATTTCCTTTGTTGATAGGAGATTAAATTGGATGAAGTTTTATTAGTAAATTGGGAAGGAAACTTAAATGTAGATTTGTTAGCAAATTGGGTTATTTAATCTTGTGATGTTAATGACGCTCTAGCTTTAAATAGACCATCAAGAGATTTACTTCCTTTTATGATACTTGATAGAAGATTAGAGTGGATCAAGTTTTGCTAGCAAATTGGGAAGGAAAATTATGTGCGGATTTGTTAGCAAATTGTCAATTTTGTGATGTAAATGACATTAAATTTACTTCATTTGTTAATAGAATATTAGACTAGATCAAGTTTTGCCCGAAGAGTAATATTGTAATATCGGGCTTCGCCCCTTTTCTTACCTCCCCTCCCTCACTTAAAAAAAAAATGTAGAACCTAGAAATTCACGTAATCATTGCTAATTTCATCACCCCTTCTAGTTGTGCACAGTCCCCTCACATTAGTGTAGAAATTTGCATGATCTAAACTAATTTCTAATTTATATATATTGTTTTGATTAATAATTTAAACAAATTTATATATGAAACAAATTAGACTATTTCACGTTTATGTGAAGTTTTGATTATGCAGAAATTCTAGTCAACCATTGAAGCTATGTTGTACAATTATTTTGGATTTGCTTATGCAGAAATTCTAGTCAATTATTAAAGCTATGTTGTATAATTATTTTGGTTATTGTCCAGTGTCGACTATAGAGAAAACATATAAGACATTGCTGCGTGCACAACAATACATGTAGATTACAGAATAGAAAGGATGGGGCCATTTTCTCCCAAAATAGCTCCGTGCAACAAGAATGGCAAAGTAAAACAAAGAATTTTGTCATGTATATCTAGAGACATACCTCTAAGCCAAGATCCCTTATTGGAAAAGTATTTAATCTCTAAGTTGTTTTAACTTTTATTACTTCTCAGAATTGGATATATGACTTGAATTTTACATACTATAAATCAAACAAATAACCTCATATAGTATGCTTACCATGTCATATTTTCTTCTCATGAAAATTGTCAAATTAGAGTATTAATCATCAATATTTTTTTTTTCAGGTTTTAGATTTTTTTCTCATCCATGCTTTCACATAACGAATGATAAGTTAAATAAATAAAAAGAAGAAGAACGTCCAAGAGTGGTAAAAACTTAAAAATAAATTGGCATGGGAGGGCCCAATGCTAGGAATCTGAACCCCATGAGGCCCATGCTATGCTCAATGAATGGAGGAGTTTAGAACTTTAGTTCTTGGGCCATGAGTGAAATTGGCATGGAAGGGCCCAATGCTGGGAATCTGAAGCCCATGAGGCCCATGCTATGCTCAACGAATGGAGGCGTTTAGAACTTTAGTTCTTGGGCCATGAGTGAAATTGGCATGGAAGGGCCCAATGCTGGGAATCTGAAGCCCATGAGGCCCATGCATGCTCAATGAATGGACGAGTTTAAAAACTTTGGTTTTTGGACCATGAGTGGTTCTCTCTCTCTCTCTCTCTCTCTCTAATCTAAACTTGATCATCGGCTTAAGTGGCTAACGGGCCCACCCAATGAGGAGCTTTTTTCAAGTGGGCCTAACTTGATAGGTTTTGTTTATACATAAAGATTTTGAGAGGCCCTGTAATGGTATTGTAAAAACAAGAAGTTTGAGAAAATTGAACTCTTCAATTTTCTTTCAACAAATTTCTAAACACTTCTTCTTTTCTAGCATGATAGGATCTTCTAAGAAATGTAGTTCGACTAGTTAGACATGTTACCATCTTAGCATTATTGAATGTTTTTATACTCTGAATTAAATCTCTAAGCAATTTGCAGCTAAAAGGTAATCTTTGAAGAACTTGAATAAGTGGTTTACCTATTGTAAAATAGCATATCTATTGAAACTAACTTGATTTTCCCTTATTCTAAATATAGATCTCTTCATTGGTCGCTCGTCTAATGATCACCTCTACTTTGAGTATATTAGATCATTACCAAAACATATAAATCGTGCTTTAGGAGAAGACCTCAAAATAATAATAATAACTAATTGTTATATCCAAACTTTTAAATGATGAACACACGTACCACTTCATTAATCTCATTGGTTCATTCTGTTACTAGTCATCTAAGTTCTACTCCAAGAGATCTTTCGATCTCCTAGTCCTAGAACTATATTTTCCTTATGAGAAACCGGAAAGCATATTTATGTCATAAATTACTTATCTATGGGAGTTTTGCCTGTCAGCTACGCGTTATGCATGTTGCTTGATTACAAGTCAAAGCATTCTTAATCAAGACTCGCGGTTTCAAGGCTACCTAATTCTTTGGGGCAGAAGTGCTGCATTTTCTTTTCCCAACAATCCTTTGGCAATGTCGACAAGCATTAATATGTCATCAATGATCCGATGCCAAAAAATCTTCCCCCCAGTCGCACACATCTTTTCCTTCACCTATGTTCCAATTGAATCAGTCAGCTTCTTCGGTAGAAAATTGGAAAATCAGCCTCATGCATTCTTTAGATATTCAAAAATAATAACATCCCTGATAATAGTTTGAATGTCGATAAACTTGGGGACGCTAAGTATCCCACCAACTGCAGTCTTAATTAGACTCCTCCTAAGCGCGTTTTGATTCTCAAGATCTTCCAAAGTCCAAATTTATCCCCCATAAATTCATATTTTTCCTAAAGTCCCCTGTTCCTACTCCTGTTTTAGAAGTCAACAATACCATCAACCCACAGAAAGAGTTGCCGTGCGTATAAAGGAAAACGCCATTTGGAGGATAGACGAAGATTGAAAAGTATACGCACGACCCAACCGGAGCTGTCTGTCTGGCCGTCCCTGTCTCTACCTCTCTCTTTGTTAGAAGGCTATAATGATATATAAAAAAACGGAGATACGATCTTGATGTGCTCCGCTTCACATTGGCCCACGTTGGGAAGATTTGGGGGAAAAGTCTTTGACAAAACGCAAAAAAAACTTTATATATTCCCAAATGCAGATAGTGTGTCATAAAATGTAATTTTTTTTTTGGTCGCATTGATAACGTGTAATTTAAAAACATATTGGGAATCGGCTTTAATTTAAATTACATTTAGAAAAATAGTACTATGTAAATGATTATTATTATTATTATTATTATTATTATTATTATTATTATTATTTTTTAAATCTCAAACCTCTGTCTCTCCAACTCAAGCGGTCGGCAAACCAAATCACCCGCCAGCCACTGACCAGTGGTTGAGGCCTTCACCAGCAACGTTGTGGAAGGGTTTTTGAGGATATTTCTGCAATTACAAAAATATAGCGAGGACAAAACTAGAAGAAAAAAAAGTATATTATCAATTTGAAAAAGGTTCAAAACTCAAAGCACCTCCGGATTTGTCTTGAGCTAAAAGCATTTGGAAATACAATTGCATTTTCCCAGAGCTATTCAAAAAATTTGTCAAGTATTTATATTTGTCCAAGAGACTTTGAGAGTTCAAAGCTCCTTGAGATTGGAGTTCCCAAATGTACCTGTAGGGTTATATAGTTCATATGGCCATTGTTGGATAATTGACATGTAGTGTATCTGGCAACTTAACGGATTTCAACTACACAGGACTTCCATCTAACAATGGCCACGCAAGTTATTGTTTTAACGAGATATTGGACCTAATGATAGTCCAAGTTTTCATTTGCAATGGAACCTTTTCTTTCAGGTGCCCGATCGGATGAATTTTTCAGCTAACTAAATCTCATGTTCGGACTAACTCCGCCTCTTTAATCCTATCAATTCGACAGGCCCTCTAAACCGGCTCCGAAACTCGTAAAGAACTACTTATCTCACGACTCTCTTCAAAATCGGCCACCTCATGCTTCTCGAGGCGTAAAGTTCAATCGTCCAATCACTATTTTTAACTCGAGAGCTCATATATGTAAAGAAACCATGGAAAGCAGAACGGAATGCACGAGTGTACATTCCTCACGTTGATTCCTAATGCCGGGGCCAATGTCTCTGCGTGTTCGGGAGTGTCGTTTTCAAGAATTTGGTTTTTTAGGCCGTCCGTTATATTGTTGGTGAACCTATATCTCGATAGGTCCGCAGAGGACAAAAAGTATAAGATCCATATCTCTAATACCATCGCACTTTAGTTGATCAGCTTATCAGCCGTTTAAGCTAACTCATGAGAAGATGGGTAGGTCTAGAACTCGATGTTTTCTTGGACATTTCTTGTCATATATAAAATTCTTAGTCCCTTGAATATTGAACCATTATTTCTGACCAAAAAAAAAAAAAAAAAGAAGAAGAATATTGAACCGTTATGGTTTGGTAAACTATATTGGAAACGGAAAGCATTTAATTATATTTAGTAGACAATTCTCACTGAGTGCTACTATTTTGGGTTGCTGTGGAACATTTTATTTTCAGTTCTCTAACTTCTCCTCGATCATAATGACGTTTAGCTACATGGCTTACATAGTTTTGTAGTTCTCCGGAATAGTGTGGAAGTACTCCCAGCGCTTTTCGAGAATGGAGAGCATCGGTTCCTTTCTCTGCGTATCGAGGGAACATGTAGTATATGCAAGGTATCTAATTCAAATTATACTAAAAGTTTCCTCTGTTAATATGTCATCTAAGAAATTAGGGTTCACATCTGTTGATGTTTTTTCATTTATAGATTCCCAAAATCCACCATCCGAAAGTCAAAAAGGCTGAATAAAACCCCTAATTTCCACCTTTTGAATTAGTAGGCTTGGCTTTAATGACTGACTTTTTGGGGCCCTAGTTATGATTTAGTAAGATGAGAAATGAGTTTTACTCACAGAATTTATCTCATTTAACTAGTTTTGATTAGAATATTGATTCTTTCTGCCGCGTGAATAATCCTTAAAGTCTATGGAAAACCCAACGGTACATACTCGAAAAAGAAAGATCTTGTCCAGCTGGGCTCTCTCGTTCGACGCGTGAGATGAGATACCACCGCCAGTTGATACGAAGTAGGGTTCATAGTTTCAAAAGAGAGTGTGAACGGCTTGACTCGGGGATCGATTCATGTATCATCACCAGGCGAATGATCCCTCGATCAAGGCAAGTGGCCAACCCTCATCCATCGGCTGGAAAATATTTAATTTTTAGTCAACCGCTACCTAATCCATAACGAACACTTCAACTCCAAAACGCCTCTCCTTTTTTGCCAAAACCTACGAAAGAGCAAAGCCATTCTTAATTCGGAGAAGGAGATGCGTGCAACATTACTGGCCGCTTTGGACAACATTTACGAACTCAGGCAAAACTATTACATCCAGAGTCGTGCAATCTCCATATGGGGGCGCCCAAAGAAACCAAAGTGAAAGATAAAACCCTTTTCTTTTTCGTGGTTACTTTTGACTTATTTTTCTCTGCTTTCTTGCAAGGGCTTTTAGCATGCAACATGTGGAATTATTCCATCGCGGTACAGCTGGCATCATTATCTCCAAGTTAAATATTCCAAAACAGTCGGAAGTCAGATTTGATAGCAATGCAATTTATTTTTTACTTGGGAAGTAAGGAAAATGGAGGAGAGGACCGAGGGGAACGAAAGAGTCCGACTTTGAATTTTCACTAATCTCTAGAGGAAGTGAACTTCACAAGAAATTGACCTGGCTGATTAATTTCAGACATTTCGTGGATCCCAGATATTTCTTGGAAAATAAGTGAAATTATCTTTGCTTAATCATGTCATTGATTCAATATAATCCGGTTGGATACACAAAAGCTTTAACTTTGGCCAAAAATGCAGCATTCTAGACGATAGTTGTTTGGAACTGTGCTTGAATAAACGAGAAAGTGACTTTAGACAAAAATAAGCGTTAAGTAGGCACGTGGTATTGGCATGGAGCCCATTTGAGTTCCTTCCAAAGTTGTCTTTTGTCAATCTCCACATCCCTTGGCTGGGAAACCCATTAGATAATTTGAGACAACACTAGCGTTATAAGGGCCTACTACGCACAAATCTGGATTTCTCAAAGTGACATCGACCGTCCTTTACCAGATCTAGAAATCGCAATAGTAATTGCATACCATCCAAAAAGGGTTCGATGAAAATGCAGCCCACGGCATTAATAAGGGGAAAATTCTACGTACGTTGGTGCTGGAGATCAAATCATTATCATCCGGAGGATGTTGTATTGACGCTTTCAAAGGACTTCGCTTGCTTGAAGAACCAATATTCTACGACTTTTGTCGCTTTATTTTCTAAATTGTATATTCTGGATGGCCAACTTCAAACTGTTCGATAACGAAGCTTCGGCTAACCCTACCAACGCCAACCCCAGAAGATCGATCGTCAAGGACGACGATTATTGTGTATCGACGTCGTTGTCTCTCTTACGTAATGCCTTTGAAAGGGTTTTACATGTTCTATCCCTCCATTCTGTATATATATATATATATAGCCGCATGCATCTCGGGTTGAGGCATGCAGAGCAAGCAACACGAGCTCCTCTCCTGTGCAAGCTCTCTCTAGAACGACAGCACTTCACAACAGCAACATCAGAAAGGACGACCTTTTCTTGTTGCTGGAATCGCCTTCTTGCACCTTCGAATCGTTTTGTCATTCTCCGACATGGCGCGCCTCGAGTTCCTGATTTTCTGGGCTTTGGCTCTCGCGGCTTTGTCGTCCATGGCTTCGGCTGCGATCGTGGAGCACACATTTCATGTACTGTGCACGCCTTTCTGTTTTGTCAACCTTCTCTCCCTCCTCATCATGCATGTTCCATATGTTTGATTCTTTGTTTAGGTTACAAATGTTTGACGAAGCATTTGCCAAAACTTTCAGGTGCAAAATCTGACGGTGAACCGGTTGTGCCAACGGCGAGTGATCACGGCGGTCAACGGAAGCCTTCCGGGTCCAGCCATACACGTCCAGGAGGGCGACACACTTGTCGTCCACGTCTTCAACAAGTCACCTTACAACCTCACCATTCACTGGTAAAAAAGCCTTCCAAAGAAGCTTGTTTATCGAACATTATTAATAATAGAACTACAATTCGTTTGACTTTGATCAGCGATATGCACGACAGCATTTTCGAACAACCTTAATTTTTCCAGCTTTTCCATCGTCAAAATTACTTCTGCCGTTTTCCTATGTTAAAGTCCACCGTTTTAAATTTCCAATCGTTTCAACATATTCCTTTCATCCGAGTCATTTTAATATATTCCTTTCATCGAACAAATGACATCTTGAATCAATCGATGATAAATAAAATTGATATATCTGCAGGCATGGAATATTTCAGCTTATTGACCGGTTGGGCGGACGGGCCCGAATACATCACGCAGTGCCCGATTCGACCCGGAAGTAGTTACACCTACAAATTCACCATCACCGGACAGGAGGGGACTCTCTGGTGGCACGCCCATGTCCAGTGGCTCCGCGCGACGGTCCATGGAGCCCTCATCATCCGGCCCCGGGCGGGTCACAAGTACCCGTTCCCCAAGCCCCACAGAGAAATTCCCATTATACTTGGTAATGCTATTGCTACCTCCTATATTTCATAATAATCACGCAAGAACTAATAACCTTTGTCTTAAAAGAGAAAAATTCTAACATCCGATGCAACCGCAGGAGAGTGGTGGAATGCTAACGTCATTGATGTCGAAAACCAAGGGTTGGCAACCGGCGCCGCCCCGAACAACTCCGATGCTTATACCATCAACGGGAGGCCGGGAAATCTCTATAATTGCTCTCAAAATCGTAAGCAAATTAAATCAATACGTGTGCGTTTCGCAAATTAGGTTATATTTATTTTAACCTATGCTTTGCTACATTTTTCAGCCAAGTTCACGTACACGTATAAGGTGCAGCAAGGGAAGACCTATCTGTTGCGTATCATCAACGCTGCACTCAATAACCAGCTCTTCTTCAAGGTCGCCGGCCACAAGATGACCGTCGTTGCGGTCGACGCCTCGTACACCAACCCGTACGTGACGGATGTCGTCCTCGTCGCCCCGGGCCAGACCACCGACGTCCTCCTCACCACCGACCAGGCCCCAGGGGCCTACTACATGGCGGCCAGCCCCTACGCCAGTGCCCCCAACGTGTCGTTCGACAACACAACCACCCGGGGCATCTTCATTTACGAGAACGCCCCTTCTGCCGCCGTTTCCGCCCCGAGGATGCCGATCCTCCCGGCCTTCAACGACACCCCCACGGCCCACAAGTTCAACAGCAACCTGACCGGGCTGGTCGGCGGGCCACACTGGGTCCCGGTGCCGCGGCACGTCGATGAGCACATGTATGTGACCGTGGGGCTGGGGCTGGCACCGTGCGGCGCGCCCGGGAACAACTCCTGCGGCGGGCCCAACGGGCAGAGGCTCTCGGCCAGCATGAACAACGCCTCCTTCCAGTTCCCCACGACGCTGTCCATCCTGCAAGCCTTCTTCTTCAACGTCCGAGGAATCTACACCACCGATTTCCCCAACAAGCCGCCGGTGGCGTTCGACTACACGAACCAGAACAACAGCATGAACCAGGCCCTCATCTTCGCGCCCAAGAAGACGAGCGTCAAGAAGGTGAAGTACAACGCCACGGTCGAGATGATAATGCAGGACACCTCGCTGATCGCCGTCGAGAACCACCCCATGCACCTCCACGGGTACAACTTCCACGTCTTGGCTCAGGGCTTCGGCAACTTCAACCCAAAGACCGACCGGAAGAAGTTCAACCTCGTGAACCCACAGATCCGGAACACCATAGGCGTCCCCGTCGGAGGGTGGGCCGCCATCCGATTCCAAGCCAACAATCCAGGTGAATTTGACGCCCCGCGCCCTCTTTAATCATGGTTTTGTGCGATTTTCTTCAGCAAATTATAATCATAACAACCAACATGGTATGTATGATATTATTACAGGGGCATGGATCATGCATTGCCATCTAGACGTCCACTTGCCGTTGGGCCTGGCCACGGCATTCATCGTCGAGAATGGGCCAACTCCGTCGTCCACGTTGCCCCCGCCGCCGAGCGACCTGCCGACATGCTAACACGCTTCTCGTATTATTTTTATTTGGTTTTTTTGCCGCAAGAATTATTGCTCTTTCCCCACCTCGATATTCTCTCATTCATTATTATGTTTGTTTGGGTTTTTAAATTCGTTTGTCATTCCTTCCAAGGCAAGAAAGAGCATGTAATAAGGACGGAGTTCCTAGTCGCACTATTTCTTTCATTCCCTTCGAAAAAAAAAATTCGTTCTTGTACCGAGCGATTGGAGTTCACATTTTTAGGTTTTTAATTCAATGAAATGAAATGATAAATTCGTTTTGTTTGTTTTAAATTCGATATTTTTTAAATTCTATGGTTTCTCTAAATATATCCTCGGCGGGACCACTCGAAATTTCCTACTTCTTGATCACGGAGGAAAATAAATTAGAAGAATTGCGATTCCGAGAGCAAGCTACTTTAATTGGACTTCATGGTAACATGTGACAAAAGCCTGATAATTTAGGGATGATGACATGAGCTAATTTTCCTTTTGGGTGGTAAAACCAAGTCGAAGGTAATCGGTAATGGACGATGGGATAGAAGTGGGCCATGGAAGGTGAGATTAGGTCGCCTTCCCATTCTAGAAGAGAAGAATGACCAAGTTTTGTTTCTGTCTGCTTCAACGCCTAAGCTAAATTCCACGAGTTAAAGATAGATTAGAAGGAAATTTCGAACTTAAAATTACATTTTCTTGATGTACTAGGTCAACCTGGGTTTCTGGATGTTGGAGACTTGTGAGGCTTGTTCTTCAATGATGTTTGGGGTCGGTCTAGGTAGACTGACACGTGACACGATACGAGTATCCGACACGACACGACACGCCGACACATCATTTCTAAAGAATAGAGAATTCCGACACGTTGCGACATGTTGAATATTAAATGAATATTTTTATTTTTAATTAATTTGATTCAAATTTATAAATAATTAATTAATTAAAAAAAGCCTATAATAAATTTACACTAATAATATTAATAAATCAATTCATTTGAAATTCGAAAATATATTCATAATTAATGCGAAACATATTTTTAATTTTAACAAAAGTTATTGATAAAACTAATAATTAATAAGAAATTAGAATCAATTTATTTAAATAAATTCATGATTTTTTAGAATAATCAAAATTTATCATTATTCAAAATTCAATATGTTTACTTTTCGAAATTATTTTTCAATTTCATTTATTTAATTTTTCTATAACAATAAATCCCCAAATCCACTCTTTTTTCATTTGTCCATTTCCCTCCACCCCAAACTTATTTTACTTTTTTCCCTCCCAAAATCACTGATGGACAGCTGTTAGCCTCACTTCCCTCCTTCAAAACTCAAAAGACACGCATCTGTCCCCCTCTTTTTATTATTTTTTATTCCCTTATCACAAACCCTAGCGACCCTCTCTTTCCCCCTTCTACCACTTGCACAAAAGACACCGGACCAAGACAAACAGCAGACAGCAGACCTCACTCCTTTCTTTCACACCTCGTATCGTTTCTCAGCTTCCGACAATGGAGCGGACGCGACGCCGAGGAGGAGGAGATGCCGTCGCCGTCGCCGCCGCCGCCCCCTCGAGCCTTGATCCCTTCCTCTTCTCTTCCTCTCTCTGCTTGTCTCTCGCCGTTGCTCGCGGCCTCTGCACCCTCCCCATTCCTCACCTTCGCCCGGAGTCTTCCGGACACGCGTCGACACGCGTGTCGAGAAAAGTGACCGCGTGTCCAAAAATCGGACACGCGGTCAACGCGTGTCCGACCGTGTTCGAGCGTGTCGGCGTGTCCGACACGCTCCGACACGTGTCGGACACGACACGGAAGCACGGACAACGTGTCCGTGCTTTCTAGGGGTCGGATGTGGAGTTCTTGTTACGGTGACTAATGAAATGTTTTTCTTTTTAGGATTATTTTACATGATGGACGATTAGATTATTGTATTACGGGGTTTCTTTTTTAATTTAATCACAACAGGTTTTTGGTTTGTTATTATCTATGAAGCACGGACACGTGCACCATGCCTCCATGTCGTGTTCGACACGTGTCGGAGCATGTCCGACATGTCGACACGTGGTCAACGCGTGTCGGATTTTCCGACACGCGGTCAATTTTTTTCGACACGGTTCGACTCGCGTGTCAGATGGAAGTGAGGGCGAGGGAGGAGAGAAAGGCCGCGAGCGATGGCGAGAAACCGCCAGGGAAAGAGTAGAGATTGAGGCGACGGCAAGCCCGCAACGGCGAGCTCGCGCCGGTGAGAAACCGCCGGAGAAAGAGTAGAGACCTCGGCTACTGTGATGCTAATCGGTGACGAGGCTACAACTGCAAATGAGGAAGGGCCGAAGGCGAGGCGGAGGAGAGAGGAGGAAGGGGTTGTGCGGCGACAAGAAGGAAGAGAAGGGGTGCCTGATAGAGTTTTGGAAACTCAAAAAGAGTAAAAAAAGAGGGATTCTGATGGGTGAAGTGACAGCCTGGCACGTGGGAGGGGAAAAAGGTGAAATAAATGTGGGGTGGGAAAAGGAGTCTGACGTGGGGAAGGGAGCGAAAAAAATTGAAATAAATTTAGGGGTGGGGGAAGTCTGATGTGGGAGAGGGAGGGAAAAAAAAAATTGAAACAAATTTGAGGGTGGGGAAATAAACGAGGGTGAGAAAAAGTGGGGGTTGGCGGTGGCTCTTGAGGAGACGTTTTATTTTTAATCGAAAAATAAATATATGAGATTAAAAATAATTTTAAAAAATAAAAATACTAAATTTCAAATGATGATAAATTTTTGTTACTCATCAGTTTTATCAATAATTTTTATTAAAGTTAAACATATATTGTCAAATATGAATACATATTATTAATGTAAATTCATTGTACGCTCTTTTTTTTTAATTAATTTTTATTTATGAATTTGAATCAAATTAATTAAAAATAAAAATATTTATTTATTATACAACGTGTCACAACATGTCGGAATTTTCTATTTTTAGAAATGATGTGTCGACGTATCGTGTCGTGTCGGACACTTGTGTCGTGTCACGTGTCGGTGCTACATAGGTTATTATACTGTTGTGGGTTCTTAAATTTTTATCGAGGTGTTTCTTTTTTTGGTCGAATTTTATCAAGGTTTTCGACACACGTTTTGTGTCAGGTTTACATGATGGGTTTTTTATATATGTTTCATTACATAAGAATGCATGGAAAAAAAAAAAAAAGAAAAGTTCCCATTTCCGGGTCACGCCGGGAATGGCCCGGTCTTTTTCGGTCCGGGCCAAGTCCTACATTCCAGTGCTACTGGTGACTTCGGTCTTAAGAAAGGTTGTCATATTGGCAAAGGTGCGGAAGGCCAAGTTAGTCATGACAAAAACTGGCAATGGACAAGGAATTGTCCAATGAGACTGTTGTGCGCATTCTTAGGAATTATTGAGAGACAGCTTCGTTTTGGAAATGTCTCGATTGTCCCGAGTGGTGGCACTCACCATCAGCTTTTCTTCCACTTGGGACCAAGATTAGGGAAAACACTGGAAAATCTAGACTGCTTAATTGAAAAAGAAATTAGAGAGTTTCCAAACTGTGGCCGGAACTTACATGTTTCCAACATCCGTGTCTTGAAAAAGCTGCTGAACAGACCAAAAATCATTAAGCACCGAGTCTTGAACACGAGTAGGACTGGAAAGGCCTCTAAGGGCCTCTTTGTTTGTGTTCTGTTTTTGTTCTCCGGAACACAATTTTTGTTCTTTTGATCTAGGGAATAAAAAAAGAACAGAAACGCGTTTGTTTACACTTTTGTTCTCGGGAACAAAAAATCTATTCTTTTGCTCTCGGGAACAAATTTGGAACATAAACAAGAAATAAGAAAAACTTGCTTCTTGTTCCTAGAACATTTTCGAGAAATAATTTTTCTCTCTCTTTTTTTTTCCTTCTCTTTCTTTTCTTCTTCTTTTTTCTTTGGCTGGTCGCCGGCCTCGGCCATGGCCGGCGACCGGCCATCGAGGGCCGACCTCGCTAGTGGCTGGGCGAGCTCGGCCTCATCGGATCTGGGCGAGCTTGAGCTCGCCCAGCCATCGACGAGGCCGCCGGCCCTCGTCGGTCGGTCATCGGCCGTGGCTGAGGTTGGCGACCGCCCAAAAGGAAGAAAAAAGAAAAAAGAAAAAAGAAAAAAAAGAAAAAGAAAAAAGAAAAAAGTATTAAAAAATCAAAAGAAACAAAAAATTATACAAGTTCACTAAACGTGTTTCTGTTCCTTTTCTATTCTAGGAACATAAATTTTGTGTAGTTACTAAACATATTCTTTTGTTCAAAAATTGTTCCGCGGAACATTTCTGTTCCTTGGAACAATTTTTGAACAGAAACGTTACCAAACGCACCTTAAGTCGCTCGGCACGAGCTAAATACTGATGGTGGTGTATTTCACGTTGTAAGATAAACAATAGGCGGTGGAGGAATTATGGTATCGGGGATTGTCAAGGACACACCTCAACCAATTGGATTCAATCGACATTAAAGCATGTATGTAGGGAAGCCAACGGGCATTGCGGATTCACTCTCGGAGCAAGCAACGACATACCTTGATGGCGTTCTCTCGGACATATCTATCCCTGTGCCAATGGAGTTGCCACCCGATATCTTCCAATCAAAGCCTTGTCCGAGCTAGCATTCTTAACTATCTTATGGAACGAGAGTCATACCTTAGGCATGCCTCTTAGTACTGTATTTTGCTATTTGTTTTGTGTTGCTGATGATAGTTTCAAATATCCTCTTATGGTGTTGTAAACTTTCTAGTCTAGTGAAGATCTTTCTTATCCAAACACCTTGAGGAGGTCGGCCAATCTGTCTATTTATTTATGTTAGATTTCAATGTTAATGTGCAAGTGCGCACATATTTGGGGCCTTTCGGCAAAGAAGCAACAATTGTAAGAGTTTTTCTGATGTAGGCTATATTAATTAATATTGTAATTTACGATTTTACGATATTGATCTGATAAGATGGGATAAAAGGTTTTTTAATTAATATAATATAGAGCTGGCTAATATGGGTTGAGTTGTGCCCAACTCATGATGAGAGAGTTTAGCTGAAAACTTTATAAATAATATTCAAGTCTCTCATCTAACCCTAACACACAATTATCCTCACATAAAAAACATTTACTGAACACTAAAGGTGAGGGGTAGTCTCATTGAGCCAATGATATAGAGTGCATTGGAGGAGAAGTGCTTGAGCTTTGGATTATCATTATTCTGCATTAAGAATATTGGATTCCAAATCATATGCACAAATCTCTTTACTTGATTCTATATGTGTTCTTGGTTTTAGTCATGGAAATTATGGGATGTGCTTTTGTGGCTTACCACAACGGCACAAGGTAAAGGAATTCTTACTAGATAATTTGAGAAAACGCCATTGTCTTGAAAGAATACCATTTTTAGTATCTAAAGATCATATTATGGTAGATGCAGAAACTATAACAAAACTGAAATTGAGAAGAATTAAAGAACATTAGGGGTGTGTTTGTTTTATGAAAAACAATTTCCAAGAATACGTTTTTCTCATTTCCGACGTTTGGTTCATTTAGGAAAATGAGTCAACGGAAAATGTTTTCTTAATCAACGGAAAATATTTTCCTTCCAAAGCTTAAATTCAGGAAAACGATTTCCCCTTTGAAAAATCGGAAAACGTTTTTCAAAATGTTTTAAGATCCTTACTTAATAAAAAATTTATTATTAAAAAGAATTTCTAATAAAAAATTTTGAATTTGTTATTATTATATCTTTTCTTTTCTCTTGTTTTCTTTTTTCTTTCTTTGCCTGTGAACGTAAACCCTAACCCTCTCCTCTCTCCTTCTCCTTCGCCCCCTCCCATTTGTTTTGACTTGCTCTTGTAACTGGAAATCATGTCCATTTAAAAAAATAAAAAAAATAAAATATGTGTATGAATTCAGGTTTCCTTTTCATTTTGTAGGTTCAAATTCTAGATTTACTAAACTGATTGAGAAAAATCCATTTATTAAGTAATATGGACTCAACAAATTAATTTGGAAGTAAGAGGCACACTATTGTCAATTGTTAGGTCAAATGTCATTCATCATTTTTCAAATGCGATCCAACTATTAGAAAATACTTTCAGTCACGTATCACCAAACAAAGGAAAATTAACCATTTTTCTGGAAAATGGTTTCTCGGAAAATATTTTTGAAAAACGTTATGTTTTTCGTAAAACAAACACACCTAGATTTTATACGAAAACCCTTGTAGGAAAAATCACAAGAAGAGGAACAGCAACATCCACTATAATCAAGGATTATAAAAGGTGGCTCTGAAAAGTTTAAACTCATCTGTCTCGACCTCTTATATATATAGGCAAGAATCAGATTCAAAGTAGGAAACCTCTTTTTAAGAAATCTTCTCTAATTAGGAAACCTATTAAAAATAGGAAATCTACTTAAATTAAGAAACTTTTCTTTTTGGGCTCAAACTTAAGACATAAATAACAATTTCCACCTTGGCTCGATGTTTGAGTCAAGTTACAATCGTTTGGCTTCAATTCTGCATAAGCAACAAACTATCTTCTCCTCCTAATAGAGTAAAACTCAGTTACAATAAATATTAACCAAATCCAAACAATGCTTGAATTTGGTGATAGGCCAAGGCTTTGTTAACATATCAATTGGATTTTTTTTCTGTACCAATCATTAAGACTTCAATATAACCATCGGCAAGAATGTCTCAAATAAAATGATATTGCACATTAATGTGTTTTGTCCTCTCATGATACACTTGATTTTTAGTAAGATGTATAGAACTCTGACTGTCGCAATGGACAAGAGTCACACCATGATCCATACTAAGCTTGCTAAATAAGCCTTTTAACCATATGGCCTCTTTAATTGCTTTTGTAATAGCCATATACTCTGTTTCTATAGTAGATAAAGCTACTGTATGTTGTAAAGTAGCTTTCCAATTGATTGCACAACCTTTAATAGTAAAGATGTACCCAATCAAAGGCTTCATCTATCAAGGTCACTAACATGATCAGAATCAAATATCTTGTCAAAATGTCATCAGCTTTTCCCAAACTCTAAACCATAATCAGTAGTACCTTTCAAATATCTCAATAACCACTTCATAGCTTGCTAATGAACTTTTCGTAGGCATGATAAATATCTACTTACCATGCTAATAGTATGTGAAATATCGGGTCAAGTACAAACCATGCCTCACCAACTACACTAGATTATGGAATATGTTACATATATTTTATGTCCTCTTCTATTTGTGGGCATAAATTATCTGAATCTAAAATGAGTAGCAAGATGAGTACTTACTTGTTTGGTATTTTTCAAGCCAAAATGATCTGATAGTAGCTTTTTTGGAAGAGATATAATTTTTCCCTTTTATGATCTTGTCGAATTTCCATGCCTAGGATTTTCTTTGCTTTACCTAAATCATTCATCTTAAATTCAACACTTAATTGTGCCTTCAAATTCTGTATATCGGATGCATCTTTTGTTGCAATCAACATATCACCAACATATAATAACAGATAAATAAAAGAGCCAATTGGAAGTTTGCGCAAATATACATGGCGATCATATTTGCTCCTACGACAGCCAATTTGTACTGTAGATTAATCAAACCTTTTATACAATTGTTAAGGCAAATGCTTCAAGCCATATATAGACTTTTTTAATAGACAAACATGATTTTTCTTACTTTCAAATTGAAAATCTTTTGGTTGACCCATATTGATTTTATTTCCAAGTTCACCATGCAAGAAAATTGTTTTCACGTCGAGTTGCTCCAACTCTAAATTATACATTGTAACTAACGTAAGAAAAATCCGAATAGAGCTATGTTTAACAATATGTGAAAATACATTATTAAAATCAACTCACTCAATTTGACTATAGCCTTTAGCAACTAAACGAGCTTTGAACCTGATGTCTTCAATTCCAAGAATACCTTCATTTCTTTTGAAAACCCATTTATAGCCCCCGATTTTCTTTCATATCGGTGGTTTAACAAGCTCCCAATTTTAATTCTTTTCAAGAGATTCCATCTCTTCATTCATAACAACTAACCACTTTGCTGAATCTTTTGAAATAACTTCTTTGTAGGTTTTGGGATCATTATACTCTACTGACTTTGTGTCCACCTCGAACCCCGAGCGTGCGCGCATCCCACTGTGGTCGATCAGCTATGCGATGTTCCCAGGCACTCGTCACCGACCCATTCATTTTAAATGCACATGCAGGAGCGAATTATTAATCCCCCGACCTCAACAAACTTGGGATAGAAAAGCAGGACAACAATTTCCAAGTAAATACACTTTTATAAACACTTCAAGCTTATACAGAAGCTCTGTGACATAAAAAACTACTGAGCCACCTATGCTCCGAACCCTTCTGCTTCAAGTTCCTGACTCTTCACACGAGGGACCTAAAAATGGTTATTCAATAACCAGTGAGATATAAATCTCAGCGAGTTCTTTCCTTAAGCCCCCGATTATAACACTAACTCAACTCGGGGTATCTCTTCAAAGCCATCCCACAAGCAAGCAAACAACCAACAATCAACAGTCGGTTCGCAGGCAATCTTACCCGGCATGCCATACCCCGCACGTTATATTTCAGCACAATACACGCAATGCACATGGTCATTAGATGATGCAGTTCATCAATCACACACGGGTTGCATCGCAAGCGATCTCACCCGGCCATTGCCACACTCTGCACGTTGTCAATTCATGCGTGCGTGCCATAAACAATGTACTTAGCTCATGCATGACCGGAATCGACAATACAATGATTCTCATGCGTTCTTGCACAATAGTGCACTACTCATCGCACATCAATCGATCACACAGGTCCATCAATGCAATCAATCAATCACACATCAATTCAATCACGACAATAGATCAAAGTATTGATCAATCAACTTAGTTGATTACATGTCACCACGACCTTCCCCTGGTCGGTACATTCAATACCATCTATAAAGTCCTATCAAATTAGGACTGCTCACCCAAAGTTGATAAGTAGATAGTATAGCTCGCCCAAAACTGATAATATAGTATACTGTATATATGTCGCCCAAAGCTGAATGATTAGGGCCCCCAGACCATCACAATATACTATATATATATGCTCGCCCAAAGCTGACATATCGCCCGTAAGCTGATATAGTATACCGGTATACTGCTCCCCCAAAGCTGACATATCGCCTGTAGGTCGATATAGTATACCACTCCACCCATACAGTCAGCTCATCATTTTATTATCATATCTGATAAAAATAGTCGTGTGTGGGTACACGATCGGCCTTAGCCAAAATATTATAATTCCACTTTTACAATTCCCACCATTTTATATAGTTCACCAAAATATTTTTGGCGTTGTAAACCGACGCTCGATTAATTTTCAATTAATTACCAAAATTGATTAATCTAGGAATAAAATCCTGAAATCAGAATTAAATCAATTCATCACTCAATTCATGCGGATGCCCATGTATTTACATATCCATTCACTTCATAAAATCAACACACGTGAAATTAGACTACTTTTCACATTCTGGATGAATAGTGCACGTGAACAGTGCGCATGAACAGTACTCTGTGAACAGTACCGTGTGAATAGTAATTTTTCAGAATTAAATAAATAATAAATCAAACTCAAAATTAAACAGAACATTAATTAAAACAAACAAATAATTAATTAAGCAAAACAAGCTTAATTTAGCACGTAAGCATCATTAAGCTAATAAAGTAAAATTAGGCTAAACTAATCTTAGCCATTAATCTAAGAACCTATCTTAGGATGAAAATAATTTAATTAAATCACTTAAATTAGAATTAACACTAATTAAACTAACTCTAAGCAAGTTTAGGCTCAAATCAAAAGATTAGGAGCTAAACTCACCCGTTAAGCGGGCCAGAGACACCGACGCGGCGGTGACGACGAAGGCGATGCTCCCAGACCTCTACCACGACGATCCAAGGTGGTCCTAAGCTCAACACAGCAATCATAACCCAAACTCCCACTGAAACCTCTGAAAAACAGCCCTGCTGAATGAGAAAACAAGTTGAACGGCTTGGTTGGAGCTTCGGCGAAGGGGATGGCCAGCAACCGGCAGCTCCCGAGGGTCTTGGGGATCTTGTGGGTGGAAGGGATGGCCAAAGGAAGGGTCGGAATGGGGCAGAACAGCAAGAAAACGCAAAACAGTGCAGGCGGGCAGGGGATCAACGGACCGGTGACCGGTAACTTCACAACGACGTACCGGACGGACGGCAGCTCCGTTCGGGGTGAGGTTGGGCTCTTTCGAATGTTCTAGATGTCCTCTTCGCGGGGATGAGTGGCTCGTTCTCTGATTCATCCGAGAAGTTGACTTTTCACTCGGATCTTTGGCGAAAGGTCGACTGGAGCAGAAACTGGAACGAGGGAAAACAGAGGAGGAAAACGGCCGATGGTGGCCTTTTGGGCGTGCGACGATGGAGAGGGCTGATGGCTCGGCTTCCTCTGGTTCTCTCAAGGTCTCTCCATGCCACAACAATGGAGAAAGCCTCAATTCAAGGAGAAGAAAAGCTGCTGAACAAGGGGGACCCCAAAGGCTCCTTAGCCTTCAACACTTGCCATCTCCTCCTCTCTCTTGCCCCCACCACCCATCAGCTGACCACAATCCCTCTCTCTCTCCTCAATCTTCCTCAACAAGCTTGCCAATGGGTCTAAAATGTTGTGTACCCCATGGCCTACGAATTTTGGACTTTACCTCTTCAATCTCATTCAATTCCATTCAACTATCATGTAAACCAATCCAATTGAAGCCCAAATAAATCCGCCAATGTGTCCTCATCCCTATTATGATTTTTCCCCACCATATGATCCAACTTGTATTCCAAAGATGCGATCAAAACCGGCCCTCTGAATTTCCCGAACAAAAACGGCCTTACTTTGCTTTTCCGCCAAAAATCTTGGCTTAACTGGCTCTATCGACTATCGCTGTGCTTCATCCAATGTCTGTCCCGGGCATTCCCGATAATTCGAAATCCAATCCTAAATTCTCTTGCCATGTTAATTTTGCTCTAATGTCATTTTGGGTACAACTCAGACTGACGGGTGGCTGTGAGGATTCACGCGTGACCGACTCGTGCTAAACCATGTTCAAGACATCGCGACGCATGGTGGTCATTGATTGCATGAAATTACGGAGGATAGATTTTTATTTCAAAGTACATGATTACTGAGGATCGACATAGGGTCGTTTGCGGGTTCAACAACAGTAAACGGAATCACCGTCATTCCATTATGTTCTGTCCGCGAATCGACTTCTAGTTGTCCTTAGAACGGCCTGCCTATCTACAGGATCATCCTCATGTAAGTCTCACGGTCAATTCGTTTTCCCAGGTCGAATCCTTTAGTCGTACGAGTTCAGTCCTCATTAGCCTTTCCCCTCAAGGTCAGTATTTCAGGTGTGATAAATTCCGAGTGAGATCAACCAATAATGCATTGATGAAATTCACATTCATTAATCAATCAGAGGACTCGAATTTCAGGATATCACACTTTGCAACTGAAAAAACATAAGTAATAAAATCTAAGAACTCATATTTCCGTGGAGGCTTCATGTTCTTCTTGGTATATCTTTTGGCAATAGAACATTCTTCATCTTCAGGTTCTTTAAACTCAATATTATCAATAGACAATCGAATTGGTTGCGAAGAAATTACTTTAAGCTCTACTTTCTCCGCAACACTTTCCAGATTTTCATAACAAGAAATAGATGATTCTTTCTTAGGATGAAGCATATTAAACTCATCGAAAGTAACATCTTTGCAGATAGTAATTTTAGATGAATTAACACACCAAAGTCTATAATCTTTTACACCAGAAGTTTAACCAAGAAAGATGCTCTAGGCTCTAATTTGCATTCATTAACATATGCATATGCTGGACATCCAAATACTCGAAGATAAGAATAATTAGCAAGATTACTTGACCATATCTCCTCAGGTGTCTTGTACTCAATAGATGTGTGAGGAGAACGATTTATCAACCAAACAGCTATATTAACTGCTTCAACCAAAAACTCCTTGCCTAAACCAATGTTAGACAATAGGTATTTTTTCTAATAAGGTTATGTTCACGCTTTTTGCAATACCATCTTGCTATGGTGTATTCACTACATTATAATACCTCATGATATCTTCAACTTTGTAAAAATTATTAAACTTACCTCTACGAAATATCGGCCCATTATCTGTTCTCAACCGCTGGATCATTTTATTTGCTTCTCAATTAGTGTTTCCATTGTTTAAATATAGTAAAAACATCACTTTTTTGTTTTGGAAAATAAACCCAAACATTTCTTGAAAAATCATTAATGAAGGTGAGTAAAAACCTCGAACCAAGGCATTTCGAAAGAACTTTTTCAAGTCCTCAAAGATCAAAGTAAATATGATCCAAAATGCCTTTCGTTGTGTGAATTCTTGTCTTAAAACCAATCATTTTCTATTTTCAAAAGGCACAATGCTCACAGACATCCAGTTTTTCAATTTTCCAACCACACAGAAGGCCTCTCTTACTCAGCTCCTAATCCCTCTAATACTCATATGGCTTAATCTCATATGCTATAATTTAGTGTTGTTTAATTTAGTTATAGCGGATGTGACTGCAGTTGAATCGGTTATTGTAGTGTCTTGCAACTGATACAAAGTGCCAATTTTTAGCCCTTTCATCAATATAAATGAATCTCTCATGATTTTCATAACTCCACCTTTAGTTGTAAACTTACAATCATTAGTATCAAGTGTACCTAAAGAGATGAGATTTTTTGTCAAATCAAGAACGTGTCTAACATTATCTAAAATCTTGATGATGCCGTCATACATCTTAATGTCGTTAATCTCAATCCCAATTGTTTTGCATTTAGCGTCATTTCCCATTAGAATAACTCCACTATTAAGTTCTTTGTACATGGAGAACGAGTTATGATTATGGCACATGTGGTACAAGCAACCTAAATTAAGAATCCAGCTATCACCGAATTTGTCTTTATCATCTACAATCAATAATCAATCTTCATTTTCTTCTTCCACGACACCAGCTTGAGCAGGGTTTTCGTTTCGCTGATTTCGCCTGATCTGGTAATTCTAATTGTTCTGCTGATTTGCGTTCCCTTGATTTTGCCGATTCATATTTTCTCTTTACTATTTTGCCTTTAGTTTCAAACAATTTATCTTGATATGCCCCTTAAACTTACAATACTTGCAAATCAAAACCCTATGCTTTGATTTTGATTTGGACTTGCCATCATTACTTCTTTCAACAGAATTTCCTCTAGCAACTAAACCAGCCCTATGATCATTATTGTCTTCAAAAGTCAATTTTATATCTAGTTTTTTTTTTTTTTTTTTTTTTTTTTTTTTTTTTTGTAAAGGTAAGAAATGTAATAGATAAGACCCAATTATACAAAAGATTAGCACCAAAAACTTGCACTCAGAGCAAAAGCTGGAGTGAAAGGGAGCCGATGTAAGAGACAATCGAGGGTAGAGAAAGCCAGACAACAAGTCGGCTTAGCACAAAAAGCTACACAGCTAAAGACAAGCCGGAGGCACTAAATAAGCACAAGAAAACAACTAGCGAAATCAAAGCATAGGGGCAAAAACGAAGTATCAAAGCCCCAGCATCTCTGAAGTCTTCTATTCCTGTAAGAGTTGGGCACATTCTTGAAGGTCAAAGCTTTGTCCTTGACAACCTTAATAAGATGGTTTTTTCAAACCGATATAACCACAGCTTCACCACGGAAGATAATATCATTTCTTTTCTTCCAAATAATATGGCACAAAGCCCCAAAAGAAAACCGAGCCAAGGAATGGAAGAAATCCTTTCCGGAAAGGTACTTCATAAGACAAAAAATGATATCCATCCAGGGCCTATTGCGCCAAGGAATGTTACATCTAGTAGCCCAAAAAAATGCTAGCGTCGCCGAAGTCTGACATTCAAAGAACAAATGATCTATAGAGTCTGGCTTAGCATTACAAAAAGCACAGCAAGTGTAGTCGATTTTGCCATGAGACAGGAGGAAGGCCTAAGTAGGTAAACGATTCTTAATAATAAGCCAAAGATGGAATTGATATCTAGGAGCAATAGCATTGTTCCAAATAAAGGAAGCCCAGGGAACACCGCTCTTCTTTTCCCTCAAAACTTCCCATGCCGAGGCAACTGAGAAAACACCAAAGGAATCACCCCCCAGAAGAAATGATCACAATTCAAGGAAAGAACCTGAAGGGTGATACCCAGCAATCCAAAAGGGATTTGAAGCTTTGACCCTACGGTTGGAAGAGGTCAGCGACAATCGAGTAATTCGGAAGTCCGGAGCCATCAATAAGAGATTGTGGGAATACTCCAGCAAGAGGACCAATTGGAAGTTAGTAGTCATACCATAGGGACACCGACAGTCCGTTACCAATTTTCCAAAGGAAAGACAACCTATATTCCTTCCTTAGATGCAGAATCTTTTTCCACGCCCAGGAGCAAACAGAAGGAACAGGCGAGACCCAAAAGTTTTTCTTCTTTAAGAAATTCGAGTGAATCCACCTACACCAAAGAGACTCTTTATCCGTGAAAAGGATCCAAATATATTTAAGCATTGCAGCCTTATTGCATTCTTTAAGTCTCCGAATACCAAGACCACCCTCTTTCTTAGGGAGACAAACATCCTCCCATGCAACTTTAGCCCCTCCAGAACCAAGGGTAAAACCCTTCCACAAAAACTGTCTCAATATCCTCTCAATACCATCCAAAACCGAGGCTGGTAAGGAAAATACACTGGCCCAAAATGCCTGAATAGTATGGAGAACTGACCTGATCAATTGAAGCCTGTATGCAAAGGAGAGGAAGCGCTGGGTCCAAGATTGGACCCTGGCAGTGATATGGTCGATCAAGGGAATACAGTCCGCCTTACCCAGTCTGGAAGAAATAATAGGCACCCCCAAATATCGAACCGGAAGTTTACCTTCCTGAAAGCCAAATGCCAGAATTAAACGATTTCTCAAAGAAGAAGAGCCACCCGAAAGAAACACTTCACTTTTATTCCTATTCGGTAGTAAGCCACTCCAAGAGGAGAATAAGCCCAATCCTCTTTTAAGTAAAGCCACTGAGGCCCAGTCAGCCTGACAAAAAAGAAAAACATCATCGGCGAAAAAAAGGTGAGATAGCTTGACCCGTTTGCATCTCCAAAAATACTTGAACTCCTTTTGAGAAGTACAATTATTAAGAATACCCGAGAAGATCTCCATCACCAAGGTAAAAAGATAAGGGGACATAGGGTCACCCTGCCGAATGCCTCGCCCCCTGGAAAGAACCCATGTAATTCCCCATTGATAGAAACAGAATACTTGGGAGTACGAACACGGACCATAATAAGCCGAATCATCCAAAGCGGGAAGCCAAACGCCAACAAGGTTAACTCTAGGAAATCCCAATCCACAGTATCATAAGCCTTTTGGAAATCCACTTTAATAGCACACTTCGACGTATAAGGATCCAAATGGAAACTAGCAAAGAGTTCCTGGGCTAGTAGGATGTTATCCCTAATTCTTTTACCTTTCACAAAAGCATTTTGAGAAGGACTTATCAAATCACTCAAAACAGAAGTTATGCGATTGGCGAGAATTTTGGCGATAACCTTATAAATGGTATTGCAGCATGCAATGGGTCTAAAATCCGTAACTGAACAAGCATTTGGAACTTTAGGCACCGGCGCAAGAATAGTATTGTTTACCTCTCAGGAGTTGCCCAAAGGAGAAGAATTCCCACACGGCCTCTAGAATCAAAGGCCCAACAATACTCCAATTGCTCTTGAAAAATTCAGCCGTAAAACCATCCGGGCTTGGGGCTTTACCACGAGCAAGGGAGAATAGGGTGTCACGAATTTCTTCATCCAAAACGGGACGAGCAAGGTAAGCCACCTGATCTTCCATAAGAGGCGGACGAACAAACTCTTTCAGATACTGCAACGAAGGCTTAGCAAGGGTAACCTGAGGAGTGAGGAGTTCCGAGAAGTAGGAAACAAAGACTTATGGTACCAGACTTGGGTCTGAAATGAGAAGACCCGAGGAATCTTTAAACGAAAGTATCCGGTTTACCAATTGCCTTATGCTAACCGAGTGGTGAAAGAAATTGGTATTGCAATCGCCTTCCTTCAACCATCGGATCCTTGATTTTTGTCTATAGAAAGACTCCTCATTTCTGCGCAGATCCACAAACAAACGACGCTGAAGTTTTTCATTATCAACAAGAGCAACGTCATCCAGATCTTGCTGAAGTTCCGCCTGAGTACGATATAAAACATCTCTAGCTTTCGCTACTCTAGTAGAAATATTGGAATAAGCCTCCTTGTTAAGATGTTTTAGTCGGCCTTCAACACCTTCAACTTAGTCACAAGTCTAAACATAGGTATCCCATGAACGGGGCGATCCTAGACTTGTTGAACAATAATGTGAAAATTCGGATGTTCCGACCAAAAATCAAAGTATTTAAAAGGCTTACGCCTATTAACAGGGTTGAGAACTCTAACCATCATAGGAGTATGATCTGAAATCCCCGAGTTGAGAAAATTTGCTTCTAAAAAAGAGAACTCCAAATTCCACTTCAAATTCACCAAAACCCTGTTTATCTTCCTCATTTTCGTTGAAGTAGACCAAGTGTAGCGGAAACCAACATACCTAAGATCCAGAAGCTCAGTTTGAGCTAAGCAGGTAGCAAACTCATCAAAATAAGGAATCCAAGAGTTTGAACTACCAACTCGATCAGAAGGGTCTTTAATGGCGTTGAAGTCTCCTACAACAAGCCACGGTGAATCCTGCAAAAGATTATTGAAATGGATGAGGTCCTCCCAAAGAGGTCTCCTCCGCACAAAAGTATGTTCTCCATAGATCGCATAAATAAAGCAAGTCAACCTTGACAGGTTAATCTTTAGGCAACCATGTATAGCCTGAGAGTTGGTAGAGATAGGATCATAATTGACCACATTCGGGTTCCACCCAACCCAAATTCTACCACGAGGGGCGCATTCATAGTTGGCAATCCACCTCCAACCCCTTAGCAAAGTAGATGAAATAGACTCAAATAACGAATCAGGGACCTTAGTCTCAATCAAGCCGACAAGGCATAAACTGTTAGCAGACACAAATCTTCTGATCTCAGCCCGCCTAATGGGATCCATCATACCTCTAACATTCCAAAAACCTATATACATATTTACAAGCAAGGCAGGGAAATTACCTCTTTTTTGAAGCCTTACGACGGCTATGAGCCGCTTTAGGTGTCACCGAAGGAGGCGGGTCAAGACGAAGCAATAGAAGCTGCTCTTGAACAGATTTAGTCCTTTCACTCTTAGGAGGAGCCTTCGGAGAAGGGGATCCGACCGAGAGAAGGTCTTCATCATCCGAGACAGCTTGAATACTGGAACTCGAGATATCATTAGAACACTCACAAGATTTTGAGGCAGTGGAAGCAGTGGAAGCATTCAACTTCATCAAGATTTTAGCAAATTTCCGGGTTGACAAACCCTCCGAATCTTTAGAGTCTCTTTTCAGAGAAAGCCCCCCTTCAGACGGCGTAGCTAAGCCAACAGAAGCAGCATTCTTCTTTTTCTTCTTGCCCTTGACATGCATCCATTCCGGATCAACGTCTGGGAGGGCTTTAGTAGTCGCAGGTACAGCATCTAAGAGAGCCAGTACACACTCATCACCAGACACAGAGCAAACATCAGCAGCCATATCAGTTAGTGGTAAATTAGACTTTGGAATTGCATCCAACAGCAAACCAGTGGAAGACACCTCAGCCAACGGGCAATCTACACCAAGCGTAGGAGCAAGCGGGGAATTCTCGAATCTTTCGAAGCTCTGCCTTTGCTGAATCCTTACAGGGGCAACAGATGAAGCAGGCGAGGTAAGGGCCACTTCTTTCCCCTGAGAAGTAGGAGAACCAACCACAGGTCGTGGGATAACGCTTGCATCAACAGGTCTCTCAACAGGAGGAGGAGGAGCAATATTTGGAGCACGTGCAGAACTACACTTATGTCCAAAGATGCCACATTTGGCACACGGAATGGGTCTCCATTTGAATTCAACTCCAACTTCACACGATTTCCCATTATGCACCACCTGGATGGACTCACAGATAGGTTGGTCAGCAGTAATTTCAACACACACAAGAGCAAACGATAGCATTTCCATCTGTTCTGTTCTCTTGTTGACATACAGAGGCTTGCCCAACGCACTGGCAACCTTCCCAAATGCTTGAGCAGACCAAAAGATTAGAGGAAGATTTCTCAACCTCACCCACAATGGAACCGATAAGTGGGCATCCTTCCTCAGCTCTAGCTCCGATTTCCATTGTTGTAGAACCAAAGGAACCCTAGCAATTGTGATAGGTCCCCCTTCAAGCAAGTTTCTGCGGAATTCACTATCCGGAATATGTATAAAGAAGAACCCTTGTCCATTAGCCATAACTCTCGATATATGCGGACCCCAAGCATTCTTGAGAGCCATTTCTGTAACCTTGAAAGGTAGACGCCTGCCCATAAAGTAGCATACCAAACACTCATAAAGCATAGGATCAGCAGCTTCTACATCAGAGTCAGTCAATTCAACCACAGGCTTGTCGTTGATAATAGTAGGAGGGGAATACTCTAAGTCATATCCCTTTGTCATCATTCTAGCTACAGCCGCCCAGGTGCGGTTATTCGGATTTTTGGATTCACCCATAGGCCGAGGGTATTTGGATCTCGATCTTCCCCTACTTCTAGCTCGCTGACCAACAGGGAGACGAGGAGGGTGCAACATTTCGTTATCTTTCAACACAGCAAGGGCTGAAACCTTGCGACCGAGGTCCTCATTCAAAGAGCCATCTAAGGTGAGATGGGCATGAACAGGAGGGGGAGGATTGCTAGGCCCTCCCCCTCTGTTATGGGCCCGAATCACTGTCGATTCCATCAGAACAACAACCAGAATAGCAGCAGTAAAGGAACGAGGAACCCTAATCGCAATCAACCATCATGGCCCTAAAGAGAAACATACCAGGCTACGACAAAAAAGTCCTAAATCTTTTGTCTTTGTGCCGATTTAGTCCTGAACCTTTTTTTGGTGCCAATTTAGTCATAAACCTTTTTTTGTTGTGCCAATTCAGTCATTTTCGGCCAATTTTGGCCGGATTTTATTGACTGGACGCCGGCCGGCTGACGTGACCTGATCGGTGCTGATGTGGACAAGTTTTAATATTATTTTAATATTTTTGAATAATTTTTTTTTTTTTTTTGAATTTTGAATTTTTGGTTTTTACTTTTTCTTTTTTTCTTCCTCCAACCGGTCGCCGAACCTCGGCGACGGCCACCTCGCCAGTGGTCGCGAGGGCGGCCTCACGCCGGGCGGCAAGGACGAGCCCCACCAGCTCCGCGCGAGGAGGCGGCCTCTAGTTGGCCTCGCGCCGGGCCACCGAAGCCTCTAACCAGACGACGAGCTCCACGTGCCGTCGAAGATCTCTCTCTCTCTCTCTCTCTCTCTGGTGCGACCGTCGAGATTCCCTCTACTTTGCAATCCTCTCGTTCTCCGCGTCCCTCGCATCTCCGTTGGAGAAAAGGCCTCCTTGCGCAAAGCTGGCAATGGCTCGCCCTCGTCGACCATGGGCGAGGTTCGACCCTCATCAGATCTGGCGAGGGCGAGCCTCGCCGCCTAGGCCTCGAGGGCGGCCTCGCGCTGGGCGGGGGAGGGCGAGGCTCATCGCTCGGCGTGAGGCCGCCCTCGTGACCACTGGCGAGATGGCTGGCGAGGTCGACCTCGTCGGCCGTCGCCTTTGGCCGGTCGCCGAGGTCCGGCGACCGGGAGGAGGAAGAAAAAAATAAAAAGTAAAAAATAAAAAGAAAAAGAAAGCAAAAAATAAAAATTCAAAAATTCAAAAATATTAAAATAATATTAAAAGTTGTCCACGTTAGCGCCGATCAGGCCACGTCAGCCGACCGACGTCTAGTCAGCAAAATCTGGCCAAAATTGGTCGGAAATGACTAAATTGGCACAACATAAAAAGGTTTAGGACTAAATCGGCACCAAAAAAAGGTTTAGGACTAAATCAGCACAAAGACAAAAGGTTTATGACTTTTTTAGCACTTTTCCTAGTTTATGCTTATTTAGAAGTGATATAGGCTAGTGAATCCACCTAGAGGGGGGGTGAATAGGTGATCGCGGAATTCTCTTTGGAATCTTTAATTAAAGAACAATTTAATATAGCTAATACATCACAATAGATAGATCATGCAATTATAAAATAAATGAGATACGGTAAGAGAGAATCGACACGAGGTTTATAGTGGTTCGGCTTTATTCCAAGCCTACCTCTACTCTTCACGCTGGCAGCCAACTGGCTATAGTCACTATGTAGCAAATGAGATCGATTCTGACTCACGAACTAGACTTCTTCAATAGACAATCTCTCCTACAGCTTTCTGCTATTTTCGCACTATATCTCACTCTCTTTGATACACAATATGAATATGAAAGATTTTAGAGATCATGTGATTTAAGAGATTCTAACATCCAGATTTTTCTGCTCAGTCTTTTCTTTTTCCGAGCAACACCGATCCACCTTAAATAGCCTCCGTGCCTCCATACCCGTTGGCACTTTTCAAAAATTCATCCAATCAACCCGTTGGACTGAATCAATTTAAGTGATCTCCTTGTCGTCGAAAATATAAGTAGACAAAGCAGCTCGTTAATCTGTTCGCCCATACAATCGGGATCTTGAGTTCCCAAAATTAGATTCTTCCAAAAATAAACTTGATCTTCGACGGATAAAATCCGAAGAATAAATCTTTCAAGTTCACGATCACAACCAGTGATATTCCATGGTTAAGATTAGGAGATATAAAATCCAAATCTTACTTTCCATAACCATAAGAATAACCTTTTGCCAGCCTGTCAAAATCACAAACTGTCTTCAGACTTTGATTTAGGTCTTAAAGGTCTTCAGACGGAAACTGGGTCTTGATAGTTTTCAGACGGAAAAGCTTCAGACCAAACTTTGGGTCTTGACTGTCTTCAGACGGAAAACCTTTGAGACTTGAAATCTTCAGACTTAACCGACTGAGTCTTAGATCTTTCGGACCTTACTCTCGAGGCTGTTTTGTCAACTTCAAAACTCCAAGGAATTTTTCTTCAACAATCTCCCCCCTTTTGATGGTGACAAAACCCTCAGCAGATTTGCCAAATTTAAAAACCTGCAAGAAAAACTCATATATATTTTGAGGATTATTTCTGCAAAACAGAGTGTTAGTCCAATAACAATTATCCTCACAAATATAATGATCCTGCAATGCAAATCCACAAGTCTAGATCCAAACATCAAATCAGCATAGAGTCATAGAATTTCAAATAAACAACCCAAACAAAAATCTAAAACGAAAACAGTCTAAGTAATAAAAAAAAAAAATCAAAGCTTCAAATCAAATCTTCAAAATCTGCAATCAAACTGCAATCAAATCTGCAACTCTCCCCCTTTTTGTCCCATCAAAGAGGTAGAGTGAATGTGGGAAGGTTTTGAAAATATTTAGGGGCCTGCAGGGAAACGGACAAGTTGAAACTTGTTGAGCTCCTGAACTGACTTCTCGAGTTTTGCAAGATTTTCCTTCACTGAAACTAACTCTGCACTGGTCTGATTCGATTCCATTTGAGCTCTTAGTGCGTTAATCTGGTCTTGCATGTTCACTGAAGTGCTCAGCAGCACCTTTTTCAAATCCCTCAGCTCGAAGTCCATCCCAAAAAACTGCCTTTTCATGTCCAATATGATATCTAACAGCTGTGTAAAGGCTGTCGAATTTGCATTACTTCCACTTGGACCAGCAGATTGAGTTTGGAAACTATGAGCTTCTTTTTCAGCCCTTTCCTTCTCGATAGGTGAGGATTCTTCATGTTCTGGGAAATGAGATGCATAGACCTCCTCAAGGTCAGCACCAGACCTACTCACATCACTAAAGTATAGTGGCGATATAGTCCCCTCTTTTGCAGCAACTCCCCCTGTGTTAATGCCAGTGGATGGAGTAGAATATTCATCGCCAACATCCATATCAGCACTTGGATGTTTCTCGATCTCTTCCCAAACAAATGAGGGCTCTAATCCTGCAGCAATATCCTTCTGCAATCTGCTTTCTTCCTCATTCTTCTTCTTCTTTCTTCTTCTTCCCTTCTCAATTCTTCTTCTTCAGCTTTCTTCTGTCTCTCTTCTTCTTCTCTCCTCCTCTTCTACTTTTCTTTTCCTTTCTTCCTCTCTTCTCTTCCTTTCTTCTTCTTTCTTCCTCTGTTTCTCAGCTTCCCTTTCTTCTGCTTCTTTCCTTGCTCTTTCTCCAGCCTCTATTCTCAAGCTAACAGGGCTTCTCAATCTTGAGAGAGCGGACAAAGTCATGGCGTCATCCTCATTCTCCTCATCTTGCAGGATGATTTTTCTGCGTTTCTTTTCAGCCATGGGCTCTTTACATTTTCTTTTTGATGAAACAGTAGGGATCTCCTTCACAGCTATCTCCTCCCTCAGCCTTTCTAGTGCAACATTCAGCTCTGGAAGCTTCATCTTCATCACCATCTTCTGCCCAATGAGCATAAGACTTAATTTGGTCAGGCATAAAGGTGCAGGAATTTGTATACCGAAGTGCCTGAACAATTTGGTGATGATTGATGAATAAGGCAATAGACCCTTATCCTTAACCACTGTCTTGTACATGTGGAAAAGAATAACATGAGGGAGAGAAAAGGGTCTGCCTTTGTTGATGGCGAACATCAGCTTGGCTTCGGTTTTGGAAACATCGGTCTTTGACGTTATCTTTGGTCGGATACAGTTGATGACTATTTTATGCAACAACACATTTGTGGCATTCATTCTGATGTAGGATATTTTGCCTTTAACAATCCTGTCACGTACAATCTCCAAGGTTGCATAAGCTGTAGAAACTTTGATTGGTTGGAAACTCCTCCTTTCTGCACCAATAATGTCAGTCAGTAAGTCAACATCAACTATATAGTCTTTGTCCTTGAAAGAAAAGGACAATCGATTTGCATCCAAAAAAGACAAGTTCGAGTAAAAGTAAGCCGTGAGTTCAGAGTGGGCTTCTATCATATCCGTGCAGAAATTCTCCAGTTGTAGCCTAGCAAATTTCCCTCTTAAATTAATCTTCAATGAATCTAGGAAGTCAAAATCCACACTTCTCGGATTGACCACACCCCTCTTTAACAGCTTCACATATACTCGCTCATGCTCCTTCGACCGAAACAGACTTTCCGAAGGACAAACAGAATTAGTAGCCACACCAAATCTCGGTTCAAAGTGAGAGAAAAGTCTCTCATCATCATCTAGGGTCTCAGCAGGAGTATTCTCAAGTGGATTACTCGAAATATTCTCCAACGCCCTTTGTGCTGTTCCTTTTACAACAACATTCAACCTCTCAATCTCCATTAAAAACAAATACTCGCTTTTGAACCCTCTCTCCTTCAAATATTCCTCAATCGTCTTTAGGTTTACCTTTCCATCCATAAGCCTTTTATAAAGATCATAAGCAACATTCGGTTTGAGTGTTCTTACCGGTTCTGCTTCTGTGATCTCTTCCTCAAGGTGTTGACTTTCTGCTTCTCGTTGAGGAGAATCTTCTTCCGTGAGGTCCACCCTTGTAGGACCCTCTGGTTGTCTCTGTGGTCCCCTGCTTGCGATTCTAGAAGACTTGCAAGACAACATACTTGGAGAGCAAGCAAAGATTCAACTTGTTCGTGAAGAAAAATAGAATCTTTGTGACAAAAAAGGGATGAAACAGGAACGGCAAATAGAACCTTTTTAAGGTTTTGAAAGCGAAAGAGTATGAGGATGAAGATGGATTTTTCGAACAAGTAGAGGCGAATGAAAAGTGACGATTCGAGTGTATAAATAGTAAGAGAAAATAAAATGGGAAAATAAAGCGTCGCCAAAAAATAAAGAGAGAAAACTGCTAAAAATAAACCGTAATTTTGAAAAGAAAACTGCATTTTTGAAAATATAAACTGCCATAATTGCTTGTCAGAAAATGAGTAAGAAGAGATTTTGAAATTTCGAAAAGTAATCAATAATATAATTCGGAGAATACGAAGAGATACGAAAAAGAACTTTTTGAAAAGAGTCTGACAGATGTTCAGACTTTACCTCAGAGTCTGAACTCTTTTCAGACTTTACCTTCGAGTCTGAGTGCCATCAGACTTTACGATGAGTCTGAAACGTCTTCAGATCTTTTGTTGAGTCTGAAACACCTTCAGACCTTGCATTGAGTCTGAACTGCCTTTAGACCTAGCGTTGAGTCTGAACCTTTTAAGACTTTAAATTTGAGTCTGAACTTCTTCAAATCTTACAATATTCAGTCTTGAGTGAATTGATTCGAAGTGAGTCTTTTCCAGGGGCTTTGTGAATATATCTGCTAATTAATTCTTTGAGTCTACATGCTGAATTATCACTTCTCCACTTTGAACATGATCTCGAATGAAATGATGCTTGATTTCAATGTGCTTTGCTCTTGAGTGAAGTATTGGATTCTTTGTAAGGTTAATTGCACTTGTGTTGTCACATTTGATATCTGTACTCGTTTCCTCAACTCCAAAGTCTCTCAATTGTTGTTGCATCCATAGGATTGAGAGCAGCAACTTCCAAGAGCTATGTACTCTGCTTCAGCGGTTGAAAGAGCCACGGTACCCTGTTTTCTTGAGAACCAAGATACCATCCTGTTTCCCAATAGTTGACAAGTACCTGTAGTGCTTTTTCTATCCACTCTACAACTAGCAAGGTCAGCATCAGAATATCCAAAGAGAGTAAAATCTCCTTGTTTTGAATACCATAAACCTAACTTAGATGTAGTTGCAACATATTTAATAATGCGCTTATCAGCTGTCATATGAGATTCTTTAGATCGATTGAAATCTAGCACATATGCGGACACTAAATAAAATATCGGGTCTAGAAGCTGTAAGGTAAAAAAGTGACCCGATTATACTCCCCCGTATAGTTTTTGGTCTACACTCTTTCCTTGTTCATCTTTATCCAGCTTTGATGAGCTTGACATAGGAGTTTCTGTTTTCTTGCAATTCTCCATTCCAAACTTCTTGATAAGGTCTTTTGCATACTTCTCTTGATGGATAAAAGTTCCTTCACTTGATTGGTTGACTTGAAGCCCCAAAAAGAAGTTTAGTTCTCCCATCATGCTCATCTCAAATTCACTCTGCATACACTTAGAAAAATTCTTGCAAAGCTTCTCATTAGAAGAACCAAATATAATATCATCAACATAAATTTGAACAAGTATGAAATCCTTGCCTTCTCTTTTTATAAATAAAGTGGTATCTACTTTACCTTTAGAGAAGCCGTTTTGAATTAAGAAGTTGCTTAACCT
Source organism: Eucalyptus erythrocorys (assembly GCA_014182555.1). Taxonomy (NCBI): domain Eukaryota; kingdom Viridiplantae; phylum Streptophyta; class Magnoliopsida; order Myrtales; family Myrtaceae; genus Eucalyptus; species Eucalyptus erythrocorys. Next base: position 38,896,862 of record CM024607.1, on the reverse strand, counting down.
TTCATACCATGCTTGAGGTGCCTGTTTTAATCCATATAAAGCTTTCTTCAATTTGAAAACATGGTTTGGACTTCTAGGATCTTCAAATCCTGGTGGTTGTTCCACATAGACTTCTTCTTGGATAATTCCATTTAGGAATGCACTTTTCACATCCATTTGGAATAACCTGAAATTCTTAAAACAAGCAAAAGCAAGAAGTAATCTTATAAGTTTCTAACCTTGCCATCGGAGCATAGGTTTCATCATAGTTGATGCCTTCTTCTTATGTGTAACCTTTTGCTACAAGTCTTGCTTTGTTCCTTACCACTTTTCCTTGTTGGTCAAGCTTGTTCCTGAAAACCCATTTGGTACCAATAATTGATTTACCTTTTGGTTTAGAAACTAGCTCCCAAACATTGTTGATTTTGAATTGATTTAGTTCCTCTTGCATTGCTTCAATCCAGCTTTCATCTTTCAATGCTCTTCTATATTTTTAGGTTCAACCTCAAAAATGAGTGCAAGAGCACTAGATTCTTCACGCCTTTTAGATCTTGTACAAACTCCTTCATTAATATCGCCAATAATGGGATCTGCAGGGTGACTTGATTTATGCTTCCAATTTGTAGTTGGTTTGTCAGTTTGATGAAGCTCTTCTTCAGTTAAAACTACTGAATTGGTTTGTGGCTAAGTGTCTAAGTCTTGATTTTCTTCAAGAGAGTTTGTGGACACTTGGCCAGACTCAAAATCTTCAGATTGAGTCCGATTTTGTACTGAGTCTTCAAACTTCACATTCATGGATTCTTCCACAGTTTGAGTACGTTTGTTGAAAACTCTGAAAGCTTTGCTTGTCATAGAATAGCCAAGGAAGATTCCTTTATCTGATTTTTCTTCAAACTTACCAATTCGATCACTTGAATTCTTTAGGATAAAACATTTACAACCAAATATATGAAAATATGAAACAATTGGTTTCTTACCTTTGAGCAGTTCATAGGGTGTCTTTTCTAATATAGGTCTTAGAAAGATTCTATTTATGATATAGCAAGCAGTAAAAAGTAGTTTCAGCCCAAAAATGAGGTAAAATATTACTTTCAATCAAAAGAGTTTTTGCCATTTCTTGTAAAGAGCGATTTTTCCTTTCTACAACTCCATTTTGTTGTGGAGTGTATGGGGATGAAAAATTATGTTGAATACCATAGTCATCACAATATTGAGCAAAATCATGATTTTCAAATTCGCCACCATAGTCAGTTCTAATACTTGAAATTGCATAACCTTTTTCAATTTGGATTTTCTTTGCAAACTTAGTAAAATAAGTCAATGCATCAGATTTATTTGCAAGAAAGAATACCCAAGTAAAACGAGAATAATCATCAACTATAACCAAACAATATCTTTTACCTCCAATACTTTGAATTCTTATTGGCCCAAATAAATCCATGTGTAATAGCTGCAAAACACGATTAGTGGATACTTGATTTATAGACTTATAGGAATTTCTAACTTGTTTTTCAAGTACGCAAGGAGTGCATAGATCATGCTTTTGATACTTGAGGTTAGGAAGTCCTCGAACAAGCTTTTTGGATGAAACTTTTGCAATTTACTTCAAATTGACATGTCCAAGCTTCCTATGCCAAAGATTGGCTTCATCTTGAATTGATATCAAGCATTGTGAACTGTCAGACTTTACATCCAGCAGATAAATGTTTCCGTGTCTTCTTCCAGTAAATGATTGTGAGAGATCTTTGCTTGTTCCAGAACATGTAGAGTTGATTTTGTATCCAGTATCGCATAGTTGACTAATACTCAATAGATTATAGTTCAATCCTTCAACAAGAGAAACATTGTTGATTGTGAAGTTTCCTATCTTCACGGTTCCTCGACCAATAATTTTTCCTTTGTTGTTGCCACCGAAAGAAACATTTCCTCCTTTTACATGAATGAGTTTTGTAAAATAATTTGAGTCTCCCGTCATGTGTCTTGAATAGCGACTATCGAAATACCACTTGATTTTCTTCTTGATAGTGACCTGCATTTAAATGAAAGACTCAAGTCTTCTTTGGTACCCAAACTTTCTTGGGTCCATTATTGTTAGTAGCATAAACAGTCTTTGCCCAGCTCTTCTTAACAGGTCTCCATACTTTGGGACATTCCTTTTCAAAATGTTCTACGTTTTGCATTTTGAACATGTAAGAGCATTTCTACTAACAGGCTTTACAAAAACTTTTTGGAAATGATTCTTATAAAACGTTTTTGTTGGCCTCTTTTTAATTCTTTCATTTACTTTTGGAAAATCAATCAAAGGAATAATATCATGTGTCATTCCTAGACCAGATTTATTAAAATAAGATCTTTGAATAGAAAGAATTTTATTCAACTTTTCAAAACCCATTGAAAATTTCTTTGTAACTTTTAACAAATCTTCTTTCAAGCAGGCATTTTCTTTTGAAAGTTCATTCTCATTTTCTTTCGAAACAAGAAGAGACTTGTCTAGACATTCAACTTTCTCAATTAAAATCTTTTCTTGTTGTTTTAGTTTGGAATTCTCCTTTTTTAGTTCAAAAATCCTTTTAAGAGAGTCTTTAAGACTCGAGACAAAGTTCATCGATGTATTTTGATACTTTGGTAGGAATTTTTAAATTTCTAACTTTGGTACCGCTGTTTGAGTCTGAGTTTGAATCTGAGTCTGAGCTAGAATCTGAGTCTGAGTCTGAATTTGCCATAAGACAAATATTTGCATATTCTTCATCACTCTCCTCACATTCAGTATCACTCCGAGTTTTAGCTTTGAGTGCTTTCTTGACTCTTTCAGATTTTCCTTTCTTTTTCTTCAATAAGGGGCAGTTGGGTCTAATGTGTCCCTTCTTCTTACATTCGAAGCAAGCCACCTCTTTGCTGGTATCTTCATCTTCATTTGATTTCTTTTGAAATCTCTGATTGTTTTGTTTCTTTCCGTTGAACCTTCTGCCTTTTCTATTTAACCTTCTGAATTTTCTAATCAGAAGTGCCAACTCTTCATCATCCAAGTCTTCTTCGAATCAGTAGCATCGAATCATCATTAGATTTTAAAGCAATTGACTTCTTACCTTTTGTGTCAAATTCCTCATTGAATTGCTCGACTTTATAAGATTAAAGTGTGCCGACCAATTCATCTACTGAAAGAGGCATGATCCTTTGTGTTTCTCTTATGGATGTCTTGACATGATTCCAATCTTTGGAAAGTCCTCCCAATAGTTTATTGACCTTCATAGGTCCTGAGATTGGCTGTCCTTGGTATGCCAAGCCGTTTACAATTTCTGTAAATCGACTGAACATATCCATGATGGATTCTCCTGGCTTCATTTTGAAGGCTTCATATTGACCAAGAAGAATATTAATCTTGGTTTCTTTGACTCGATCCGTTCCTTCATAGGTAACATGCAATCTATCCCACACTTCTTTGGCTGTTTCACAAGATGAAATTATATTATATTCAGTAGGAGATAATGCACAATATAGAGAATAAATAGTTTTTGCATCAAGAGCCTGTCTCTTAGAAATTTCTGCTTGTGGTAATCCTGCTCCATCAGCTATTCCTTTCCTTGTGCTTGATGTAGCTTTAGGGATAATTCCATTTTCCACTACATCCCATTCCATAGGATCTTTGGATCTTAGGAATGCCTTCATCTTGTTTTTCCATACGTTGTACTCTTTTCCATCGAAGTATGGTGGTCTGGTATTGCTTTGCCCTTCAATTAAACCTGGAGCCAAAACACTAGCCATAGATCTTTTGCTTTAGAAGTAATAAACACTTCCAATAAATAAGCAACCGTGCTCTTATACCGATTTATATAGGCTAGTGAATCCACCTAGAGGGGGGTGAATAGGTGATTACGGAATTCTCTTTGGAATCTTTAATTAAAGAACAATTTAATATAGCTAATACATCACAATAGATAGATCATGCAATTATAAAATAAATGAGATAGGGTAAGAGAGAATCGACACGAGGTTTATAGTGGTTCGGCTTTATTCCAAGTCTGCGTCCACTCTCCACGTTAGCAGCCAACTGGCTGTCGTCACTATGTAGCAAATGAGATCAGTTACAGCTCACGAACTAGACTTCTTCAATAGACACTCTCTCCTACAGCTTTCTGCTATTTTCGCACTATATCTCACTCTCTTTGATATACAATATGAATATGAAAGATTTTAGAGATCAAGTGATTTCAGAGATTCTAACATCCAGATTTTTCTGCTCAGTCTCTTCTTTTTCCGAGCAACACCGATCCACCTTAAATAGCATCCGTGCCTCCATACCCGTTGGCACTTTCCAAAAATTCATCCAATCAACCCGTTGGACTAAATCAATTTAAGTGATCTCCTTGTCGTCGAAAATATAAGTAGACAGCAGCTCGTCAATCCTGTTTGCCCATACAATCAGGATCTTGAGTTCCCAAAATTAGATTCTTCCAAAAACAAACTTGATCTTCGACTGATAAAATCCGAAGAATAAATCTTCCAAGTTCACGATCACAGCCAGTGATATTCCATGGTTAAGATTAGGAGATATAAAATCCAAATATTACTTTCAATAACCACAAGAATAACCTGTTACCAGCCTGTCAAAATCACAAACTGTCTTCAGACTTTGATTTGGGTCTTAAAGGTCTTCGACGGAAATCGGGTCTTGATAGTCTTCGGACGGAAAAGCTTCGGACCGAACTTTGGGTCTTGACTGTCTTCGGACGGAAAACCTTTGAGACTTGAAATCTTCAGACTTAACCGACTGAGTCTTGAATCCTTCAGACCTTACTCTCGAGGCTGTTTTGTCAACTTCAAAACTCCAAAGGATTTTTCTTCGACAAGAAGACTAGTCTTGACATCTTCAACATTAATAGTTTCTCTACTAATAATCATGGTTTCTCTAAAAATTTTATCAAAGGAAGGTATTGACACTAATAATAAGAGAGCCCGATCCTCAAATTCAACCTTAACATTAATACTTCTTAGTTCAGAGATAGTAGCATTGAATCCATAAATATGAAATTTAAGAAAAGAACCTTCAGCCATACGAAGAGTGAAGAGCCGTTGCTCGATCCTCAATCGATTGGTGAGGGATTTTGTCAAAAAAAAAAAAATAGTACGCTTCAATTTATTCCATAAACCTACAGCTATTTTCTGATCTATTACCTCCTGCTGATTTTCATTCGTGAGGCACAACTGAATAGTAGACAAGGTTCTTTCATCCAATTCTTCTCATGTTTCATTTGACGTGCTTTCTGGTTTCTTCCATTTTCCAAATAGAGTTTTCTTCATACCCTATTGCATAAGAACAACCAACATACGAATTTGTCATAGGTTGAAATTGCCGCTCCCATCAGACTTCTCGATATCATATCTCGTTGTTGAACTTGAAAACATAACCCTAAGGTTCTGATACTAGATTGTTATGGAAAATGCGTAAATTATAAAAAAAAATTGAAATTTAGAAGAATAAAAGAATACTAGATTTTATGTGGAAACCCTTGCGGGAAAAATCACAAGGAGAGGAGAAGCAAAATCCACTACAAAAATCAAGGATTACAAAAGGTTGCTCTAAAAATCTTAGACTCTTTCGGTCTCAACTTCTTATATATAAGCAAGAATCAAATCCAAAAGTAGGAAACCTTCTTCAACTAGAAAAACCATTCAATTAGGAAATCTATTCAAAACAAGAAACTTATTTGAATAAGGAAACTTTCATTTTTGGGTTCAAACTTGAGACATCTTTAACGGATCACAACAAACATGGTCTTTAATTCAGCAAAATGCCCTAAAGCAGCCATTGTTAGGCCCACGTTGCATGGGAAACAAGTAAGAATTATATAAATAACTACAAAAGGAACATATGCTCAAGAAAAGGCTGAAATCAACATGGAATAGGAAATCCATGTTATGATCAGTTCAAATTCATTTTAAAATACTTCAATTGGTACTTGCAAGAGATAGGTCAATTTGGCAATCCTAGTCCAAGTTGGACTTCCCTTTTTTATTATTATTTATTTATTTCCTTTCTATGCCAAGGAAGTTGCCGTGTGCATCCAAATCCAAGCCGGAATATTCAAACCCGGCAAATCCAATATAGAAACAATATTTGCATTATTTGGTTTTCAACTTTGACATACCGAGTTATTTAATTCGAATCGGGTTTATTTAATAGGCTCAAATTCGAGACATAATTTCACTAGCTTGACTCTTGGATCAATTTCATGTATCATTACCATGCAAATGATCTCTCGATCAAGGCAAGTGGCCAACCCTCATCCATCGGCTGGAATTTTTTTTTTTTAAGTCAACCGCTACCTAATCCATAACGAACACTTCAACTCCAAAACGCCTCTCCTTTTTTTTCAAAACCTAGGAAAGAGCAAAGGCATTCTTAATTCGGAAAAGGAGATCCGTGCAACATTACTGAGCGCTTTGGACAACACATTAACGAACTAAGGCAAAACTATTACATCGAGAGTCGTGCAATCTCCATATGGGGGCGCCCCAAGAAACCAAAGTAAATATTAAATAAAATCCTTTTTTCTTTGGGGGTTACTTTTGACTTATTTTTCTCCACTTTCTTGCAGGGGCTCTTGGCATGCAACATGTGGAATGATTCTATCATAGTAGGGCTGCATCATTATCTCCAACATAAAAATTGCAAAAAGAGTTGGAAGTCAGATTTGATAGTAATGCAATATAATTTTTATTTTGGAAGTGAGAAAAAATGGAGGGGAGGACCAAAGGGAACGAAAGAGTCCGACTTTGAATTTTCACTCATCTCTAGAGGAAGTGAAGTTCGCAAGAAATTGACTCGGCTAATTAATTTCAGATGTTTCTTGAATCCCAGCTGTTTCTTGGAAAATAAGTGAAATTATCTTTGCTTAATTATGTCATCGATTCATTATAATCCGGTTGGATACACAGAAGCTTCCACTTTGGTAAGGGTAGCAATTCTAGTCGATGGTTGTGTGGAATTATGCTTGAATAAACGAGAAAGTGACTTTAGACAAAACAAGCGTTAAATAGGCAGGTGGTATTGGCATAGAGCCCATTTGAGTTCCTTCCAAAGTTGTCTTTTGTCAATCTCCGCGTCCCTCGGCTGGACAAACCATCAGATAATTTAAGCCAAAAAGGGCCTACTACGCATAAAATAGCGTCTGGATTTCTCAAAGTGACATTGACCGTCCTTCATCAGATCTAGACATCGCCATGGTAATTGCATACCATCCCAAAAGGGATCGATGAAAATGCAACCCACGGCATTAATAAGGCACGGACGTTAGTGTTGGAGATCAAATCATTATCATCCGGGAGGATGCGGCATTGACGTTTTCAAAGGACTTCGCTTGCTTGAAGAACCGAGATGCTGAGACTTTTGTCGCTTTATTTTCTTTTTTGTGTTTTCTGGATGACCAACCTTTTTTTTTTTTTTTTTTTTTTTTTTTTTGGTGGGGGGGCATCTGGATGGCCAACTTCAAACTATTCGATAACGAAGCTTCGGCTAACCCTACCAACGCCAACCCCAGAGGATCGATCGCCAAGGACGACGATTATTGTATATCAGCATCGTTTTCTCTCTTACGTAATGGATTTGAAAGGGTTTCACAAGTTCTCTCTCCGTTCTGTGTATATATAGCTGCATGCATATCGGGATGAGGCATGCAGAGCAGGCAACACGAGCTCCAATCCTGTGCAAGCTCTCTCTAGATCGACAGCACTTCACAACAGCAACATCAGAAAGGACGACCTTTTCTTGTTGCTGGAATCGCCTTCTTGCGCCTTCGAATCGTTTTGTCATTATCCGACATGGCGCGCCCCGAGTCCCTGATTTTCTGGGCTTTGGCTCTCGCGGCTTTGTCTTCCATGGCTTCGGCTGCGATCGTGGAGCACACATTTCATGTAATGCGCACGCCTTTCTATTTTGCCAACCTTCTCTCCCTCCTCATCATGCATGTTCCATGTGTTTGATTCTTTGGTTAGATTACAAATGTTTGACGAAGCATTTGCCGAAACTTTCAGGTGCAAAATCTGACGGTGAACCGGTTGTGCCAACGGCGAGTGATCACGGCGGTCAACGGAAGCCTTCCGGGTCCAGCCATACACGTTCAGGAGGGCGACACACTTGTCGTCCACGTCTTCAACAAGTCACCTTACAACCTCACCATTCACTGGTAAAAAAGCCTTCCAAAGAAGCTTGTGTTATCAAACATTACAAATAATAATGATTAATTCCCATTCTTATTACTACAATTCGTTTGACTTTGATCAGCGATATGCACGACAGCATTTTCGAACAACCTTCATTTTTCCAGCTTTTCCAGCTTTTCCATATGTAGTCAAAATTGCTTCAGACGTGTTCCTATGTTAAAGTCCACCATTTTAAATTACCGATCATTTCAAAATATTCCTTTCATTGAATAAACGACATCTTGAATCAATCGATGATAAATAAAATTGATATATTTGCAGGCATGGAATATTTCAGCTATTGACCGGTTGGGCGGACGGACCCGAATACATCACACAGTGCCCAATCCGACCCGGAAGTAGTTACACCTACAAATTCACCATCACCGGACAGGAGGGGACTCTCTGGTGGCATGCCCATGTCCAGTGGCTTCGCGCGACGGTCCATGGAGCCCTCATCATAAGGCCGCGGGCGGGTCACAAGTACCCGTTCCCCAAGCCCCACAGAGAAATTCCCATTATACTTGGTAATGCTATTGCTACCTCCTATATTTCATAATAATCATACAAGAACTAATAACCTTTGTCTTAAAAGAGAAAAATTCTAACATCCGATGCAACCGCAGGAGAGTGGTGGAATGCTAACGTCATTGACGTCGAAAACCAAGGATTGGCAACCGGTGCCGCCCCAAACAACTCCGACGCCTATACCATCAACGGGAGGCCCGGAAATCTCTATAATTGCTCTCAAAATCGTAAGCAAATTAAATTAATACGTGTGCATTTCCCAAATTTAGCTTATATTTCTTTTAACCTATGCTTTGCTACATTTTTCAGCCAAGTTCACGTACACGTATAAGGTGCAGCAAGGGAAGACCTATCTGCTGCGCATCATCAACGCTGCACTCAATAACCAGCTCTTCTTCAAGGTCGCCAGCCACAAGATGACCGTCGTTGCGGTCGACGCCTCGTACACCAACCCGTACGTGACCGATGTCGTCCTCGTCGCCCCGGGCCAGACCACCGACGTCCTCCTCACCACCGACCAGGCCCCAGGGGCCTACTACATGGCGGCCAGCCCTTACGCCAGCGCCCCCAACGTGTCGTTCGACAACACGACCACCCGGGGCATCTTCATCTATGAGAACGCTCCTTCTGCCGCCATTTCCGCCCCGAGGATGCCGGCCCTCCCGGCCTTCAACGACACCCCCACGGCCCACAAGTTCAACAGCAACCTGACCGGGCTGGTCGGCGGGCCGCACTGGGTCCCGGTGCCGCGGCACGTCGATGAGCACATGTATGTGACCGTGGGGCTGGGGCTGGCACCGTGCGGCGCGCCCGGGAACAACTCCTGCGGCGGGCCCAACGGGCAGAGGCTCTCGGCCAGCATGAACAACGCTTCCTTCCAGTTCCCCACGACGCTGTCCATCCTGCAAGCCTTCTTCTTCAACGTCCGAGGAATCTACACCACCGATTTCCCCAACAAGCCGCCGCTGGCGTTCGACTACACGAACCAGAACAACAGCATGAACCAGGCCCTCATCTTCGCGCCCAAGAAGACGAGCGTCAAGAAGGTGAAGTACAACGCCACGGTCGAGATGATAATGCAGGACACCTCCTGATCGCCGTCGAGAACCACCCCATGCACCTCCACGGGTACAACTTCCACGTCTTGGCTCAGGGCTTCGGCAACTTCAACCCAAAGACCGACCGGAAGAAGTTCAACCTCGTGAACCCACAGATCCGGAACACCATAGGCGTCCCCGTCGGAGGGTGGGCCGCCATCCGATTCCAAGCCAACAATCCAGGTGAATTTCACGCCCCGCGTCCTCTTTAATCATGGTTTTGTGCGATTTTCTTCAGCAAATTATAATCATAACAACCAACACGGTATGTATGATATTATTACAGGGGCATGGATCATGCATTGCCATCTAGATGTCCACTTGCCGTTGGGCCTGGCCACGGCATTCATCGTCGAGAATGGGCCAACTCCGTCGTCCACGTTGCCCCCGCCGCCGAGCGACCTGCCGACATGCTAACGCGCTTCTCGAATTATTTTTATTTGGCTTTTTTGCGGCAAGAATTATTGCTCTTTGCCCCATTCAATAGTCTCTCTTTCATTATTATGTTTGTTTGGGTTTTTTAATTCGTTTGCCATTCCTTCCAAGGCAAGAAAGAGCTTGTAACGAGGACGGAATTCCTAGTCTCACTATTGCTTTCATTCCCTTAAAAAAAAATTGTCATTCTTGTATCGAGTGATTGGAGTTCACATCTTTTGGTCTGTAATCCAATAAAATGAAATGATAGATTTGTTTCGTTCAATTTCAATTCGAGAGTTTTTCAATTATGTGGTTTCTCTAAAAATATTCTTGGTGGGGCCACACGAAATTTCGTACTCGTTGCTGGCGGAGAAAAATAAATCAGAAAAATTGCGGCTCCGAGAGGAAGCTACTTTGATTGGACTTCATGGTAACATGTGACAAAAGCCCTGATGATTTATTGATAATGACATGAACTAATTTTCCCTATGGGTGGTAAAACCAAGTCGAAGGTAACTGGTAATGGACGATGGGATAGAAGTTGGCCACGGAAGGCAAGATTAGGTCGCCTTCCCATTCTAGAAGAGAAGAATGACCAAGTTTTGTTTCTGTCTGTTTCAACGCGTAAACTAAATTCCCCGAGTTAAAGATGGATTAGGAGGAAATTTCGAACAGGAAATTACATCTTCTTGATGTACTAGGTCAACGTGGGTTTCTGGATGTTGGAGACTCGTGAGGGTTGTTCTTCAATGATGTTTAAGGTCGGTTGTGGAGTTCTTGTTACGGTCACATATGAAATGTGTGTGTTTTTTTTTTTTAAAGGATTATTTTTCCTGATGGACGATTAGATTATTGTATTACGGGGTTTCTTTTTTAATTATATCATAACACGTTTTTGGTTTGTTATTATTCTGCTATAGGTTTTTAACCTTTTTGTCAAGGTTTTTGATACACAGTTTATGTCTTTACACACGTTTCGCCGGTTTTGGATCCCACAACCAAATATCTTTCACCAAGTATTATATTTTAGCTTTTATTTAAAGAGACTTAGGTTCTGTGGTAACTTCAGACAGAGAATGTCAAAAGTGAATGGGACTACACACATTATAATCTCAAATTCAAAGATGTCATTGACTTAACATGAGCTTAATATCAATGATAATCAATGTTGAAACCTAATTAGTGACATCATCTAAACTTCCTTTAACGTAATAATGAAAACCCATTAAAATTAAAGTAGTTTACACAATATTGAAGGTATTGACAACTCTAGATATTAAAAAGATGCTTAGAAAGCATTACTTTTTAGTAAGCCCGATGGCACAACGTCGAATCTAATCAACATTGCTGGACAACAAGAACAATGCTTAGTAAACAATGATTTTAGATGGATATGAGGACACAACACAACGTCGAAATCTAATCAATAATGCTAGACAATGATAACATCACCTACTGCACATTGCTCTTAGATGCGTAGGAAGACACAATGTCGAAATCTAACCACGACACTGGATAGAAGCAACACCTAATGAACATTGTTCCTAGATGAAGTGAGGACACAACGTTAGAATTTAAGGATTAGTATTGGAATCTAATCAACGGCACTACTTATGATATAAACACTTGTCGGAATTGAATCTACGACGAGAATCTTAAACTACAGGCTAAACTTAGTAAGGATAAAAGTAAGATAAAGTAGTTTTGTGTATTGTTCGAGGGGAGCCATTTGTTGGATTGCTTGCGGTATTTATAAGCCAACTTGGTAACTGTCAATAGTCAGTTAACTCTTCCTCAAGAGTAACTCCACATTCCATATTGAACCGTCTCATATTTAGTTTCTGACTTATTCGACAATATTCTTGCGGTTTGCTTAGCAAGTAGTAATTGCTCCTCTTAAATTTGGTGTTCTTTTAACTGTACCCGCCTATTTCCACCATTAATATTGTATCTTCGGCCTCAACACTTGGCAACCAACCGTTTCATCATGGAATTAAACTCAAGGTCTCTTAAGGTCCTTAATTATCCTTTCTTTTATGACTACTTATGGTCTAGGTCAATGTAAATTAAGGCCCATTCCGTCCCTAAGGACCAGCACTGCTTGTAGGAGTATTTTTGGATGTCAACGACATATGGATTTTTTTACATATGTTTTATTACATGAGAATATATATATAAACCATTTCTAGGTCAAGCCCGGAATGGCCTGGTCTTTTTCGGTCTGGGCCCAAGCATCTGACAAGGTCAGGCCTCCTAGATTCTAGTGCTATCGGTGACTTCTGTCTTAAGAAAGGTTGTCATGTTGCCAAAGGTGTGGAAGGCGAAGCTACTCATGGCAAAAACTGGCGGTGGACATGGAATTGTCTAATGAGAACGCTGTGGGCCTTCTTAGGAATTGTCCAATGACAGCTTCGTTTTAGAAATGTCTCGATTGTCCCAAGTGTTGGCACTTAGCAGCAGCTTTTCTTCCACTTGGGACTACGATTAGGGAAAACACCAGAAAATCTAGACTGCTTGGTTAAAAAAGGAGAGAGTTTCCAAATTGAGACCAGAGCTTACATGTTTCCAACAACCGAGTCTTGAAAAGGCAAGGAGTCCTGAACCCAAGTTGGATTGGAAAGGCCTGAGTCGCTGGGCACAAGCTAAATACTGACTGATGGTGGCGCATTCCACGTTGAAAGACAAACAACGGGCAGTGGAGGAATTATCGTATCAGGGATCGTCAAAGACACACCTCAACCAGCTGGATCCAACCGACATCAAAGCATGCATACGGGGAAGCCGACAGAATTGCGGATTTGCTTGCGGAGCAAGCAGGTACAGATGCAAACGGTGTCCCCCTTTGGTGCCCCAACAAGACCTTTATGGTGTTCTCCCAGACAGATTTGTCCCTGTGCCAATGGAGTCCCCACCCGATATCCTCCAGGCAAGCATTGTCCGAGCAAGCACTGCTGACCATCCCATGGAACAAGAGCCATACCCTAGACATGCCTCTTAGTACTGTATTTTGCTGTTTGTTTGGTGTTGCTGTTGATGCCTAGTTTCGGGTATCCTCTTATGGTGTCGTGAACTTTCTAGTTTGGCTCAGCGAAGATCGTTCTTATCCAAACACCTTGAGGAGGTCGGCAAAGCCAATTTGTCTGTTTATCTGTTAGATTTCGGTGTTAACGTGCAAGTGCGCGCATGTTTGCGGGCCTTTCGGCGAAGGAGCAACAATGGCACAAGGTCAAAGAATTCTCACTAGATAATTCGAGAAAACGCCATTGTCTTGAAAGAATGCCATTCTCAGTCTCTAAATATCACAACAAGCATAATGTTTAATTTAAGAAAACGCCCCAAAGCAGCCATTGTCGGGCACGCGTCGCATGGGAAACAACCTAACCATGCTCTGTTATCCACGATAAATTTCGTATAAATGGTTGCGCACTCAGGATCCGAAATGGACCAGAATCAAATCCCAGAGAAAGAGCTCAGAAAAAAATGAATTTTATTATGAATTAGAGAAATCGGAACAATCCCAAAAGCACTCCTCAGTTGCGAGTATAGAATCCTCGCCAAATCTGGAAGCGAAATAAAATGATAATAACATAGTAAATATCTCGTCCCTCTTTGCCTATATATATGTGTTTATTATTCCTCCTTCAACATGTAATCACCAGAGCCAAAACCCAAAATAAAACCAAAACGCGTGTGAACGAATTGTATGTCTCTCTCGTCGGTCATCACAGGGAATCAGGAGATGGGGCCATGGCGAAGAGCGTGGACGACTCGGCCGATGCGGGGCCGGGGGCTGCTCCAGAGCTCAAGAGCTCAATCATGGTGCGATGAGGGTTCGCGCGTTGCGCATCGCAGAGATCCGGCAAGTATACCCCTGCAAGAGTTCATGCAAGCAAAGCCGTAATACGATGAAAGTCTGATATAATTTGTCAAACAATGATCATTTTTTAAACTCGAGTGTTGGGTTAGATATCTTCTCAAACTCGGGAGGTGAATCGTCGCATTCAAACGAAAGACGACGCTGCAGTCTTAAGGTAAATTGAAGATGACAATCCATCTCCCAAATTTAGAAACTGAAAAACTTTAGATATTTAATAGTTTCAAAAGTCAATCCAAATTGTGACAGCTCTTTTCCAAGCGAGAGAGAAGGAAAAAAAAATCCCTTGAGTAGAGAAGAAGGAAAGCATATAAAGCATGAAAGGTGACGCTGATCAATCAGACCTAATATGACCCCTAACCAAGAAATGTCGCTAGAATTCATGAAGTTCCAGCAACGTCTAGATAAACACGTGCAGTCGCTTACCTTCTCCGGCGGCCAGATTGAAGTAGAGGTCGACGATGTTGGGGCAGTTCTGGAAGCACTGGGGAGCGCAGAGCCTGGAGGTGAATTGCGGGTCCATGAGGGCGTCGGACGAGATCCCGACCGATCTCCGGTCGACCCCGCAGGCTTGGACGCACCTGTCGCTCTCGACGTACCCGGCCATCCTCTCCACCACCACCTCCGACGTCCTGCACTGGTACTCCACCTCGCCACCTGCCGACGTGAGGGTCTCCAGCAAGCACCGCTTCCCGGAGGACGCGATGGCGAACGCGCACATGTCATTGGGTATCTCCTCGCATGTGATCTCAGCTACACCACAGCGCAACGGAGATCATCAAGAAACGCCAACGCGAGGAGGGGAATAAAAAAAAAACAAGAAGAGAAACGAGCGATGTAGATGCATGGGATGGTGATCGTACCTAGAGCTGCATGGAGGAGGAGGGAGGAGACGAAGAGGAGGAGAGGCAGCTTGGTAGGGACGGCCATGGATGGAGCGCTCTGCTGATCCCTGCGTTGAGGTCGAGAAGAATCAAACGAATGCGATGAGGCGTTGGTTTCTGTTGGTTTTTGTTCTTTTCTTGGCGGGTGCGGAGGTTGAGAGAGGAGAGGAGGTTGTGGATGTATTGAGAGAGAAACAGAGAGATGACCCTACGAAGTAAACGATGGTTCGATGCCGACTATTTATAGAGAGAGAGAGAGAGGGAGAGAGGGACTTGGATTGCTCTGCCGGCTCGAGGTTCTTTTCGTGCGTTCGTTGTCTCCTCCATCATCGATGGGAATGCGTCAAAGCCACTAACCTTCTTTTTGCTATTTTCTTATGGATTTTGGCGCGTTCGGAAGGATGAGGGGGGGTTGATGTTTCACCAGCTGGTGGACTGTCACGACTCCCGGCATCTTCCGGCGGAATTCCCCACGAATCGTGACATACTTGTTGGCATTTTTTAAATGCGAAACGATTTCGGAGTCTTTCCCAAAGGGATACGTGCTGGCTTGCTTCATGCCGACGTGCCTCGGCGTTTGGTTTTGAAGTTTCAACTTCACCTAAAGCCTCTCTCTCTCTCTCTCTCTCTATACTTCGCCGTGTATGGTTTGAATGAGAAATGCGTTTGTCGTGCCTTCAGTGTGGTGGGACGCGGTCCGCGGATCTAGTGGTGGCCCCTCCTCAGAAAGTGGGATCCAATTTTTTCTTGAAATAGGCCATGGTTTGCTCTTCGTCAATGTCTACTTATTCATCATACCAATAAACCTAATCGTAGATCTTATGATTCAATGTTCCTGCCCGTATATCCAGCTCAACGCGCACTTTGGACAGGTCAGAGCAAGAGCAAATACATAGGCTCACCTGCTTAGCCCCCATCAAGCCCGACCATGCCCCAATCGTCTTATAAAGAAAACACCATCTTTTTCATGTTTATGAGCAGGTGTGGATAAGGACTTTTAGGCACAGCACATCCATCGATTTGGTCTGCCTAAAAAATAATCATTCATAAACTCGATTTTATTTCCACATGCCAAGGGAAACATCTAATAGTTCATGTTAGCTTATCGATATAGTAATTGATTAGAATTTGTATTACATATTTTTTTTAAATAGTCATACAATAAAATTTATAAATAAGCTTATGTACTCTTAATCAAGATGTATCAGAATGTATGCAAATTTCATATTTTTCTCTTCCGTGTATTATTTTCTTCATTATGGTTTCGACCGGATTTGTAGAACACCTCGAATTCTTCGCCCACCTACGTAAACTTGCCAAGGAAAAATCCAAAAATAAGAAACATCAAATGTTTACACGCGTTGTGTGTTGTAATGATATATGCAATCTCCAGAAGGACAGGGCTAAGATTCCCGATTTTCAATTCCGGAATTTCCCGAGATTCGTCATTCATGGCGTCGGTAGAGTCGGAGGCGCGAAGGAAACACGAAGGGACGGGGGATGACGTGTGCCACGAACGCTTCGGAAGTTGACGGGTCGACTCGGTTCCGATTACCGAGTCACGGCTGCTGCTGCCGCCGGTTGGTTGGTTGGTTGGTTGGTTACCGTGTGAACATCGACGGGATCGGCTTTTCGGCGAAACGCGTCTACACGATCAAATCAATATTCTACGGACAAGACCAATGCCACCCGTATTAAAACCGGTTTTTTTCATTTTAGTTAAACATTTATTCAACGTCTGTTGCGTCACTTTAAATTACCGATTCCTGTAAATGAACATCGGAGACATTTGAAAAATTGTTACATTAATGAACAATGGAGTTCCGTACCGAGATTTCACAAAGAAACTCAGTCTTATTGAATGTTCCTTGCGACATGATCGATTCTGTGAATTTTTTTTTTTTTTTTTTCTTTCTTTCTTCTAGGGATAGGTTACCGACCCTTGGACAAAATAACTACTATATTTGCACAACGTAGTTCAATCACGTTTCCGATTAGGTTCTAACACGTCGGGTACGGCTCTATTATCTATTTTGAGAACGAAGCGTTCGTATTCAAATACGATTTAAACTCGATCGCCACATTTTGTCATCTCCTATAAAATGAAAATGAAAGTTAATGTTTTTTTTTCTTTTTCAAAATCTCGAAAATCGACGTAGTTGATCGGAGCATTTAAGGATTTTCGGTTTAGAAAATTAAAGGTCACTCGTTTGAATCTCATCAACTCTGCATTCAATTTGCTCTATGGTGGAACCATCTGCATAAACCCTAAAAAAGCTTGGATTCAACCCATTCAAGAGAGGATTGTTGGATATTTCATGGGCTTTTAGCCAATTCAACGTATATACTTAGAGATGGACGAAGGACCACAGATAAAAGTAATACAAGAAGAAGGTCCCAATCGTTTTTCGCGTTTGTTGAGACACTTTGAGTTGCCATCGGAGGGAGAAAAAAGCATCGGAACTTTTCCAAACCAACCAGCATTGGTTTGGGAAAGATTGTCGGGGTGGTGAAAGATTGTTGACGAGAAGTGGATGTCGACCGAGTCAATAAGAAATGGTCCGAGTACTTTGAATAAACCAAAAAAACCAGGGTCGAACCTGCCTGTGTAAAATTAAATAAATACGTACAAAAATAGGTTGAGATTTATTTCAGGTAGGGAAAATGATAGATTCAAAATTCAACGCTCGGATTTGAATACGTCATTCCCTTATAGGAATATGCATGACAAGAATAGTTCTAAAATAATTATCAAGCAAGTATATAATATCCCTGAGATTGCGAATTCGATGGAGCATGAGCATTCGTCGAATGGCTTTGACGTGTCGGGGGTGTTGTCGGGGGTGTTCAACGTGGATCCGATCAAATCAACTCAAAACCATTTATTAGTTTATCGATTTCGTTTCGGGGCCGATGAATTCTTCTTTGCTTATCGAGCGATTCGATTCGGTTCGGCTGGGTTTACGTTGAATCGGACGCAACATCCAGACGTAGGATGGGGACTGGCCCCTTGGTCGCGGTCATGGAGTCCCTCTTATGACGTGAGAGACCATGGTAGATGGACTTCATATGGGCTCAAAGCCCATCGATCCATCACGTTCCTATTCCTAAGCCCAAAGAATCACCGGTGCTATAATGTAAAGACAGAGGTCCGGTCCACTAGCGCCGTAGATCATATGTAGAATTGTCAAACGGATCGGGATTGGGCTGAGTTGAAATGATCTAATCCATGTAGTCTCGTTTTAACTCATTTTCATGCTATGCAAATTTTACGACCTATTTCCAAGCCAATGCATACCCAACCAATTATTGACCTAACACGTACCCAAATTCTATAAAATATGTCTAACCCATAGCAACTCGGCCTATCATATATAGGTCAAGAGATGGATTTGTGACCTATTTTGATAGGTCTAACCAACTGCTGGAAGGATGGTCGAATGAGAAATCTCCACACACGACCATTTGGCGCACCGGCAACGATACGTCAGTTTAAGCAATGACTACTTAATCTGTTAAGGTTATAATTTAAGATATAGACGAGCTCACATAAACAACTCTATACGTCATCATATTTGAAATTACCGTCAAGATGCCAATTGCAAGATGCATAGACTTGTTTTCTAGAGGTCTTGATCAAGTAATACAATCAATGTGACATTAACTTTCCCCATTGTAGCCAAATTAGACCCTTCAATAGGGACATCCAATCATAATCTACCATTCCAAATAGTCAAGGGTTGAAATATCAATTTTTTACTTATAATTTGTTCTTTTAAAATCTTGCAATTCATGAAATTTGACTTTTATCCGAAATAAATGAAAATTTTTAAAACATACAAATATCAATGTGCATATTTGCAAACAAATTTTTTATAATACTTTAAATGGTATTTTAAGATCAGGCTCATAGGCACATGTGAAAAAAAAAAAAGAGTCATTTAGTCGGGCCTTGCCTATTTAGAAGTTGTTTATTACTTTTTTGAAGATTTTTATTCTCGAAATTAAAAAAAAAATAAAGAAAGAAGTCCTTTAAATTTCGAAAATCAAAAGAGTATTTTTTATTTTATATCTTTAATATCTACGTATCGCAATATGCTGTAGACAATTTTCGTTGAATAAAAGCCAAAGCACAAGTAGAGAGGCGCAAGATGAAAAAGAAAAAAAAATTGCAGTTTTTGCAAAATTATATAATTTTTGGAAGCGTCGTTGGCTTGAATCTCCGTGGGAAAAAGGAAAAAGAAAATCAGAAAAATCAACAGGAAATCACATCCTATCCAGTTCAACAGAAGAAAATGAAGCAAGGACTTCTCCAATGGTGTCCTTGCCACCACCACCTCCGCCCCTCCCTCGCCTCCTCCTTCCTCCTCCGCTCCCCAATCCGTATAGCCAGGGTCGCCGGACGGCCCTCGCCGCCTCCTCCTCGGGCGGCGGCGGCGGTCTCCGCAGCTCTCGAGCCGCCCGTGGGCGCCGAGGCCCTGACGGCGAGGGAGCGGAGGCAGCTCCGGAACCAGAGGCGGGAGAGCAGGGCGGCCTACAACTGGCGGGAGGAAGTGGAGGAGCGGCTCATCAAGAAGCCCAAGAAGCGGTACGCCTCCTGGACCGAGGAGCTCAACCTCGACAACCTCGCCAAGTCGGGGCCCGAGTGGTGGATCGTCCGCGTATCCCGCGTGCGGGGCCAGGAGACCGCCGATTTGATCGCCCGCTCGCTCATCAGGAACTTCCCCGACGTCGAGTTCAAGGTGAGTTTCCGGACCGATCGATTCTGGCCTCGATACTCGACGAGGAGTTTGTGGAGTCTCGTTAGAATTCGTGGACTAGGGAGGTTGAGTTTGTGGTCGGTGCGTTGGCGAAGTTTCTGTTGAATTCTAAGATGAATATAGGGTAATCTCAATGATTTGGTACGGGCTGGTAGCTGGCTTAAGTATCTGTACGTGTAAGCAAGTGTGGAATCGTTTGAGACCAGTGAGGAATTCTCGGAACAGTGGATGATGATGATGAAAGAAATCATTTTGCTACACTTGGAGGAGTTCTTCTCCTACATTTTCAGCATGTAGTTAATCGAAATGCTGAGACTGGAGAGTTATGTATGGAATTGATTAAGGATAGATGATCTAGCTTACTTTTAAGTTGAA
Organism: Eucalyptus erythrocorys; assembly: GCA_014182555.1. NCBI lineage: Eukaryota > Viridiplantae > Streptophyta > Magnoliopsida > Myrtales > Myrtaceae > Eucalyptus > Eucalyptus erythrocorys. Next base: position 38,876,749 of record CM024607.1, on the reverse strand, counting down.
CTTGGCTGCTATATCTAAGATTTGACTCGACAATGATCCTTCTTGGCATCAAGCATTGGTGTTCCGAGAAGGAGTGCATATTTTGGTACTTGCTGAGAAGATTTCTGCTTTGAGGTCAGTGGCCTTCTCACTGAAGTGAGGTGGATTTTGCTGATTGCTGAAGAGGGTAGGAAGCGTATTCTTTCTGGTGGGAAGCTCGATGTTCAGGTTAGAACTGGTGGACATGAAACGGGGAAGGTGCGATGGATATGATTTAATGAGCTCACCCCCCTCCATCATGAGGAATAATCAATCTCAGTGACAATCCAGGACATGGAGTTGCCTGCTTAGTTTAATGTGCATGGTCAATTTAGTGAGTCCTGCTCCTTTTTAAATCTTTCTCGTGATGTTATGTATCTATAACATTTGATATGCTTCATTTGAAGCTACTTTACTCTCCCTCTTCAATGAAATTGTCAAATCGACAGATGTCGTTCCATCATTTTACAGTAGAGTGCCATTTCTGAATGCGTTGTTCAGATCATCTTTTAGGTGCTTTCTCTTTCTTGCTTGATTATTATCATGAGCTTGTATTGTGATTTAAATGTAGCCACCAGGGAACCATATCTACTCATTTGTGTGCTCTTATATTTCTAGCTTGTAATTTCCAGGTATATGCACCAGCTGTCCAAGAAAAGAGGAAATTAAAGAATGGTTCTTATTCTGTTAAAGCAAAGCCCCTCTTTCCAGGATGTGTTTTCTTAAGATGCATTTTAAACAAGGAGTTGCATGACTTCATTAGAGAATGTGATGGAGTTGGAGGCTTTGTGGGATCGAAAGTTGGAAATACGTGAGCAATTGCATTTCTGTACTTTGCTTCATATGACTTGTTCTCTTCTTTGTTAGAATTATAGGATAGTTTGTGGCTTAGTTGTAGCATGTCTGATTGCTTCGTTTGGCTGTTCTGAAGACAAAAAATTTATTTGTATCTACTTAAGTATACCATTAGCTGTAACTATGATCCTTCAATTGTGTTAATGTTCAGTCCACTGTGCACTGCAGTCTAATTTGATGTATAATGTGAAAACGAGAAGTCAATTTTTTTCTTATCCTTTGAGAATCTCTCTGGCCACATTTTTTCCTTACCCTGTGAGAATCTCTTAAGCCAAAAGTACTTCTTTCTTACCCATCAAGGATTACAATTCCCCATCTGCATGAGAATCTTTTATTTTCATGTCCTGCCTTTCCAAGTGTCCTGAAAAATCAAAACTCATCTTTCTCACAGTAGCTTGAATGCCCTCGGACTTGCTTTTAAATTACATGCTTCTCTTTCTTAGCTATGGTGCTGGTTTTTTCATTCAGAAAAAGGCAGATAAACAAGCCTCGGCCAGTATCTGAGGATGACATGGAAGCTATCTTCAGGAAGGCAAAAGAAGAACAAGAGAAGACCGACCGAGCTTTTGAGGAGGAGCAAGCGTCTGAAAAGCTCAAGTCTGAAAAGCTTGATCTAGACCTACATTCAAGTACAGATGATTCTTTGGAATCTGCTTTGAAGCCAAAGCACCAGTCCCGAAAATCTTCCAGCACAGTTGGTGGTTTATCTGCTAAAGAAAAATACAAGCTTCTTGTCCCGGGTTCCACTGTTAGAGTTTTATCAGGAGCTTTTGCAGGCTTTGAAGGCAGCCTCAAGAAGTTGAATCGCAAGAATAAAAAGGTAACATGCCTTGACATATTGCATACTTTTTGCCTACATCAATCCAAAGCCATTTTCCCATGCCTTCTGAAAAGGCCAATGGTAGTTCATGCATCTGTTTGTCAAGAAACAAGAAGCATAACCAATGTACTCATCTTTTGTAGGCGACCATTGTATTTGCGCTATTTGGGAAAGAAAGCTTGGTAGACTTGGATGTGGATGAAATTGTACCAGAGGTGGCATAACCATAGAATCTCTTTAATGAATCCCTGCTACATGGTAAGTTTGCGTTCTTGTACACTTTCATAATTTATGAGCTGTAATCGGGATATAAGTCATATGTATCCCACAATATCATCAGAGAACGCGCACTTTTTCCATACTTGAATGGCATAGAAATGATCTGTGGTCTCCTTTTAAAAATCTATGCGTGTAAGCCAAGCCTGACAACGGGGATAATGTTGGGTCGATTAAGTTATCATTGACGTTCTTCAGGCAGGCTCCAATGCGAAGATGATGGCTATGTTTTAATCCCTCAACAATGAATTTGCAGGGTGATTGACCCAGAAGCATGCAGGCGCATAGGTCCACTGACCATTGTACGCTTTGATCGGGTTGTTTTCTGTCGGCAGTGAATGGAAAACATTTAGAGATCAAGTTCTACTCGATACCAGGTGAGAAAATTAGTGTCTTGTCATCATAATGACCTGTAGAAAATTCTATCCAGCGGATCATCAAAATGCCTGATTGAGGTGGAGAAAAGATATGCTAGGCGGGGTCTGTAGTGCTCGAGCTGGTCAATCTTCTTTTCATTGCGAGCAATTCTTCTTGTTCGTTTTCAATCGATTGTCTATCTTATCGTAGTAGGAAAAACAAGCGACTCCACCGAAAGCCCAACCACTTGGTCGATCCCACCACGATTCACAAACTATTCAATCCCGATCGGATCTTGTCGCATGCCATCTTGTCCGCAGAACAAATTGGAGAGACCCTATACTTAAAAATCTTATCATTGCTATGATTTATATCCCTATAATAATCTCCACTGACGTGAATTATTAATTAGTTTACCAGAAGAACTAAGAAATGAAGAAAAAACAACTAGAAAAGATGTCGGCACTGAACATATTGAGAGATTTAATCCGTTTGCCACATGGTTTTCCACCTAAAATTTTGCAAACAAGATATTAGACTTTTAGATTCTGAAAAATTATGAAGAATTCGTATATGGTGGTTCTATACGTGGATATTTATGTGTTTTGAAAGATTTCACGGGTTTCACATTAAATGACATTCGGAAAAAAAAAAAAAAAAAGTGGACAATACGGAGAAAAACTCACTATAAATACTCTAAAATCGCGTACATTAAATGTAGACAAGAGTGGATGCTTTTGTACCATATACTTGACAAGGATGGTTGGCCTCTTTTCATCAAGTTTGCTTCCTAGGACTGGTTATCCAACATTATGTTCCTATGCTGGCAAAAAGAAAACAATATGTTCTTATGGCAAAGTACAACATTATATGAATATGAATAGTGATAACGGCTTGCATGACATGGCCCTAGCTGATTCACCGAATGTGTGGTCGAGAATTAAGTTGTTTTTGAATTACTTATTATGAAAACTTTAATTGAGCGATGGCCTTGAAATAATAAAATCAATATTTGCTCGGCCATAAAAAAAATTAAGAAAAAACAATTAAAAGTGAACTGACGCAAAACAAATGAAGTAAAATGGCAAAAATAGTGGATTTCGATGCTAAGAACGGGTTTAGCGATTGCTTAGGTATAGATGATGTTAGTCAGCTTTCCGATTGGATTTTTTTTACTCATTTGATTGCCGTAGAAACTCTTGAAAAATCCATTTTACAGATGAGGACAAACCAAACAACCTTAATGTGAGACTTTTTCATTTAATGGACGATCTTTAGAAAAATCGACTTGATTTAGTTTTCAGGTTGACTCTTGAGCGTGAGACACGTCGAAATCGAGAAGCCAATTTACAAAAGGGTCTTTGCCAAGTCTTTCTGAAAAAGCTGTATTTATCTTATAAAAGAAGTCAATTTTAAAATAAGTTCGAGAGGAAAATGCCAAATAACAGCTGAATTCCATTGGAAGAATGTTGGATTAAGCACTTGGAAGAGCACCCGTTGCGCCAGTGACTGAATAGACAAAAGAACTAGTCCATATTTAGCTGTTGGCTGCACATGAGAGGCGGTGGGTTTGTCCTTAGTGCAGATTTTTCGGATGTCCCTCATCCGTTTGAAACTCGAATCCGAAGTCAGACTTCACAGTTCATGCGCCAGCGTTCGTCTTTCAAATTGCCCGTTTCGCGGCTCAACTTCCGTTTCGACCAGTTCGTGCTCGGGAACATAATCTAGCCGGGGCCACTGCCCAAAAATTAACAAGACCGGCGTGATCCGCTCGTACCAGTGAATTGAGGGGAATGCTTAATGTGTCGTCATCAAAGAACTCTAGAAGAATCGGCTCTCTCGACAGCACATCAGACTTCGTATTAGATCTAATTTACATGAGAGCTCCGTTTGTTTCGCGGGAAAGAAAAAATCATCTTTCCCCGGAGAACAAGCAAAAGAAAATGGGGGGGGCAAGGAGCGGTATGGGAGGGTTCCGAGTAACGTACGCAAAAGCGAAAGGGACAAAGACGATTTTCAGAGGGAAGGAGGGAGGGGCGTGGCTCGTGAGGGGAACGGACAGTGGCGTGTCGAAGGTTCGCTCCAAGGAAGGGGACGCCACTTTCCGCTTTGTCTGTCTGGCTCTGGCCCCTTCCTCCTTCCCATCCCCCCCATCGACTTGCGTCTTTCCAAGGTGTGGGTGTGTCCCCCCCCTCTTCGCACGCCTGCCCGCCTTGAATTTTTCCTTTTGTTTTTGTGCACCCCCCAGTTGAGGAAATATTATGATATTAAAAAGAAAAGGGGGGGCAAATAAGAAGAATGGAAAAAGAATTACTTATTATGAAGAAAAGGGGGGAAGAGGGTCGGTCGGGTCCGTTGCCAGCTACGCAAATTTCAACGCGGTCCTCCAACGCGAGACGAATCTTGAATCCCCACTCTCTCTCTCTCTCTCTCTCTCTTTCGGCCTTACATCATTGTTCTTATCAAACTGACATTATAAACAAATCAAATGGGCAATAAGTTCAGAGAGAGAGAGAGTCCATTAAGACTGTAGAGAATTAAAAGAGGGAGGAAGCCAAGAATCTCGTGGGGGAATCTCTTGGTAAGATGAGCGGAGCTTTTAAGGTTGCACGCCCATCTTTGGACCCGCACCGCTCGCTCATGTCGCGCATTGACCTCGCGAGTGGTGCCGTCGGCGTGGATCTCGTCGGACCCTGGAATTTGTTTGTTAGGCGTTTCTAGAGTAGTGTCGCTGTATATGGCCGGTCTTTCGTATGGCAAGTCGCGCATCCTGGTTTGTGCTAAATAGATTGCCGAGGGGTAAGGTAACTTTGGCCCTACTTCGATGGCGAGTCGATCTCTCCATCGGCTTGTCAATTCAATGGGGGTTGACACGGTTGTGTCTTGGGGCGATATACAAGTAAGCCTATAATGATGCTTACATAAATGATCAATTTATTGATACTAACAAACGATGAAATGAAAAGTGAGAATAGTTTGAATGGATTGTGTCTCGATAACTTTGTTACTTTTCTATCTTTTACTTCATCTAAAATTTTGCCTATATTTGCATTGCATACATTTTGATTTTTCTCTTTTTTAATTTGAAATATTCCAAGTGTTTATGATACTTAAGATATTGATGCATAAAATTTGCATTATGTAATTTTTTATTATCTTTTTAAATTAGGGTAACATCTTAAGTTTCGGCGATTAAAAAGCCTTCTCGAGCAAAGCGATCACTAATGTTTATACTTGCATGATTACGTGTTCTTCTTTTTTTTTTTTTTTTTCCAATTGCATCGCATTCATTTTGTTAACAATTTTGAAATGCGAGACATCTTCCACGTAGATGAAATCAATAAATACGGTCTCCGGCCCTCTAAGCTTAAGTAAATTAAAAGGGGCTTTACTACTTGTTATCATTCGTCCTTTCCAGGATCTTCCACTTCCCCATGCTTTTGGACTCTTTTAAGGCCATTAATGCTAAACCCTAACTACAGCAACCATCCTCGTGAATTCACATAAAACCAGCTCACGCTCAATCAATTATGTCACAGACTTAACATAGGAAGGAACAATACTAATTATTAAAGACCGATTGCCCAAATATTATGATTTGACTGTCGGTCGGGAAGGCCTGACTAAATAGCCCTCTTCTTAGGAGTTCCTATGAACAAAGATCCTATTGACAATCATAAGCCATACAAAGAAAATATAAGCTAAACATCGAAAAAATGAATGACAATTTATTGCCGTGCCAAATTTAGTACGACATTCTGACCGTGATTAAAGGGAATGCATAACATCCCGTGACAATTTTAATGCTACCTTTCGAATTTACAAGAAAAGAAAGGAAACGTTTGTCTTTCCATCCACGACCCCAGGAGGTCTCGACCTTTAACCGGAAGATCTCACTATGGAAAAATGTATTTGGAGCTTGTTATGTGTGTGATCTCCACCCGATCGAGTCGAGCTCGAGCTCTCTCATGATCGGGAGCTGTGTCAACATGTGGTGAGGGGCATCGACGGCGACGCGGCAGTGCCGACAAGGGGGTAGAGAGAGAGAGAGAGAGAGAGACGTTGCTGTGAAGTAAGGTCAGTGAGGAGGGCGACGGAAGGGAGACGTAGGGTGAAAATGGGTGAGACATAGCGTAAGTTTTTCAGGGAAAGGGGGGTTGATGTAGAGTTCGGAAGAGACGTAAATCGAAGGATTTTGGTAAGGTAAGGATGAATTTTCGATACGAGGCGCGATCTTGCAATTTCCTGAAACCCGAGGGGCATGGCTGCAAAGGAGCCTTTATTATATTCCCTCGGTCAGCAAGCACTGAGCAAAAGCGAGTCAGTGTGTTTTGCAGAAACGAGTAAAAACTGTATTTAATTTTCACAACCCCCAATCCAACCCTCCCTTTCTCTCTCTCCTCTCTCTTCCCCTTTCTTTACTTTCTCTTCCACTGGTTTCCTCCTCGCTGCAATCCCCCCAGAAGAAAAGCTACTACCCCCCAAAAAAAAAAAGTTTTTTTTGCGCTTCACTTCGCTGTAAATGCAGGCGGGATCATCCTGCCCACGCCAAACCCTAGAGACCCAGTAAGCTTTCTCCTCCCTCTTCAGTCCCCACACCGTCAGCCTCGCCGGAGACTCGGAGCTCTGCGCACCCCCACCTCGTCCATGGCCGCCGCCGCGACCTCCTCCCGCCGCCGCCGCTGCCTCGGCGTCGGGCCCCTCTCGGCCTTGGCCCTCGCCGTCGTCTCCCTCGGAGCGCTCGCCGCCGACCCGGGCCCCTCCTTCTCCTTCCGCGGGTTCGCCAAAGACGCCTACTTTGAGTCCAACGTCGCATTGTACGGAGACGCCGAGGTGGTCGCCGCCGGGGGTTCCTCGGTGCGGCTGACCGGCGCGGGGGGCCCGAGCGCCGGGGCGGTCGCGTACAGGAGACCCATCAAGATCGTGCAAGGTAATCCGGAGAATCTGGTCTCTTTTTCGACGCACTTCGCGTTTTCGTTGTCCGGAGGCGGTGGAGATGGCTTGGCGTTCGCTCTGTCTCCGAGCGGCTTCAATGCGGACGGATTTGGGGACAACGATAGTCCCTTCGGGCTTTCTCTTGGAAAGAACGGTACTTCGAATGGAACCGTCGCGGTCGAATTCGATTCGGTGAAGAATGCCGTGGCGATTGATGCGGGCGGCCTCGGGCCTGTCAAAGCTAAGAACTTGTCTTCCCTTGATTTGGTGCTGAATAGCGGGAGCAAGTTCCATTCTTGGATAGATTACGAAGCTGGGTCGAGAAGGTTGGAAGTCAGGGTGAGTCGCTCCTCTGAATCGCGGCCGTCGGATCCGACCCTCGCTCGATTCGTGGACTTGTGGACGATGTGGGAGGAGGCTGATGTGTTTCTGGGTTTGAGCTCATCCAATGGGAACTCCAGCCAGGCATGCTTTATCCATTCTTGGAGCTTCAAGCTCAGGCATGTCCCTCGATCGATGCACTCGGAGCCGGTGGATCCTCAAGCCATCCGTCGGAACGCCAAGAATGTGGGAGCCCATGAGAAGAACGATTGCTTCTTGAAAGTGCTCGCGGCGATGGTTTTCGGCACGGGGAGCGGCGCTCTGGGGGCGTTTGTGGTCCTGTACCTGTGGACGATATTCGGGAACCGGCGTCCGGTGGCCCCGGAGGAGTTTGTGGTGGAGCCTGTGGATTTGAAGAAGTGCAATAAATTGGAGGTGATTGTAGTAGATAAGGAGGCCGTCAAAGATGTGAGTGCGACCAAGTGAGAGCTGACTGGTGTTTAGATAAGCCCATCAAAGAAGATGGTGGCACGTTAGGTGTTTGAAGATGGGGAGATTTTTGCTGTTGGTCTTTTCTTGCTGTAAATTGATGTCTTCTTTGGTTCTTTCATTTTCGGCTTTCTTGTGTTGGTTGTAATCTGATAATTAACTGTCTATTAAAATGTAGTGTATTGTCACATATTCTCCAGTTTGAAAGCACTTAAGAGGGTTCTTTTCAGTACCTTAAATGCGTACATCTCAAAGCGGTCCTAATGTATTGATGAAGTGATTTCACCATGTTAAACATCAAGAAGATTGGAGCACAGCAGCAGCTGCTGCTGCCCGTGATGAACCCTTGAGGCTCATACGAGAGCTGATTCGACCGCCCCAACTATGGCGGAAAGTGACTCCGATCTCTTCGAAGACGAGGTTTTGCGAAACTTAAGGCGGGGCAAGCCATCCGATACTCTATTGAGATTGGTGTCCCGGCTCTGTAAGGACCCTGAAGTACGTTTCCTACTGTAACGTCCAAAGAGATTCGGTATGTGTTAGGTTGCTACTTCCTATCCTTTTTCTTTTTTCATAAGGACATGAGAAAGACTATTATTACTTTGTCAACGTGGCTTTCGTTGCGGAAATACCGATTGGAGAGAAGCTTCCTACTTTTGTTTGCTGCGATACTGATTGGAGAAAAGCTTCCTATTTCTATTACAATGCGCAGCTTTCTTGATGAGTTTCTCTCATCTTATGCTAAACTACATTAGGAGAGCATTTGGGCTTGAATGCTTATTTGTTTCTTTTTTCCCTCAATCTGGCTGTGTTTTCCCACTGCTTCTCTGGTTCTTATCGAGCATCTGTTTTTCCCCCTTCCTTTTCTTGTTTGCTAAGTTATACCTTGAGCAACATTCTGCTTCTGCAGAGAATGAATGCGCAACAGAAGGAAAGAACCCTGTCACCCATTGCCTCCCAATTTAAATATCTTCCACACACATACCAATCTCAAAAGAGATCAGCATTACATTCGATAATCTCATTATCTCACGGCTAACACAAAATGCACAACTTCCTACATTATGTTTCTTTTTCCTTGACGAGTTGTGATATCTTTTTCAGCGGAAGAGGAAAATCTCTAATGATTTGTCAAATTTAGATATCAAGATGATTCTCTCAACTGGGTTTGACTTGAGGTGGAAGCTGCAACTGCCATTTTTCCTTCCTGACTAAAAATCTTTTGGGTTGATTTCAATCGACTCAATCATTTAATTGGTTGTGCTATTTCTGGCTTCATTGATTGGTTGACTTGTGCATGCGAACATTTGATGTGCATGACAACAACAAGAAGCAGCAGCGCCATTATTCGGCGCAGACTCAAAATGCTTGCGAGACTGATACATGAGATTCAATCCCCATCTTCTGCTGATCTCATCAGTCTAATTCTAGCTACCCATTGTGCCATATGATGCTTGGAATTAAACGAAATGCTGACTCGAATGCAAATGCGTCGGGAACAAATCATTGCAGACTCTTCTACCACAAAAAATCTCTGTTGCCATATAATTGCCTCTCACTGATTCTTTTCAAGAACATAACTATGGGCTTTTTTTTTCAAGAAAAAGAGAACATTTTTGGAGTAATGATACATAAAACTCACATCATTGGCCAATGAAAAGCAAAAGAAAACAGCACAGTCGACCACAAACGATATCAAACCATACCCGCATCACAGAATAAACGAGTCTCAGATTCAGAGGAGTGGATGGAGTGGAGTCAAAGAGAAGTGATAAGGATGGGGATCTCAGCGTGTATCGATTTCTTCACTCCCACGGGGGGAAGCTGCAGATAGATAACGCAGTAATAAATTACATCATCGATCCTCCAAGACGACAAGACAATAAACAAGAAAGGTTTTTCATTGAGACTAAACAGAGGGGGAGGAACAGCATCTCAGAGAATAAAACCTTCCCCAATTTGTTTCTTCACGGGAGAAATCATAGTGCAAGGATAACATTTTGGATTAACTCATCATCGATGCTTCCCCCAACGCAAAAAAAAAAAAAAAAAAAACGGAGAAATCAATCCAAAGCGAGCCCGAATCGCATCGAAAAAAAAGTCGCGAAGCAGCCCACAGACGCGTGCTATTGAAGATCGCAGAGCTGATCGGAAGACGAAAGCGTCGCTCGGCGAGCACGGACTTGTTCGCGAAATGACGATCAATTCAAGAAAACGCGAGCGAGAGCGAGAGGGAGAGAAGGTATGGCATCAGCTTATGAAGGGAAGAAAACGAGCTTAAGGAAGAGAGAGGCCCTTTGGAATGGGTGAGATGGGGAACGGCGGTGGGGGCGACGACGACGCGAATGCGAAACCCTAGAATCGTGGGGCCTGCCCGTTCTCCAGGTCTCTCTGGTTGATGGTGATGATGAAAAGCCCAGACATTATATGGCCTAATAAAGAGGCCCATTTTCACAGCTGATCGCAATTTAAGCATTTCAACCCAAAAAATTATTTAAAAATCCATTACCAATTCAATTATAAACATTTAATTAAGTTATTAAATTAAATTATTAATATTTTCATATTTTTATAATTGAGTCCATATCAATTTTGACTTATGTGGATATCTAGATAATTTTTTATAATATTGTAATTTTTTCAATTTTTTATTAATTTTTTATTTTCTTTTTCCTTCTTTACTTTTTCTTTTCTTTTTAAATTGCTAAGGGCTGGCGGGTGACCGCCGCACATCAGCCCGGCCCGGCGACCCTCTCCGGCGACCGGGCGAGGGCCTGCGAGCCCACATGAAACGGTTTGATCTGATTTTTAGATGCGAGCCCAGAAGAAAGCTTCGGTTCGATCCAAACCGAAACCGCGCGTTTTTCCCACAATGCCCCCGTCTCGTACCGGATAATTGCGGAAATGCTCCTCAACGGATAAACCCCAAAGGAAGAAGAAGAACCCTTTTTTGAACTCTGCAATGGCAGCATCACTCCATCTCCTTCCTCGCTTTCCCCCTCTCCTTCACCAACCTGGTAAGCCATTCAACCCCAACGCTTCAGTCGCTCGCGGATTTCATCTCTCCGTCCTTCCCTCCTCCGGCGCTCGCTCGGCTCCTCCTAAATCCTCCGCGAACGGCGGCGACGGCGGCGACGGCGACGCCGGGTCTCGGAAACCCGCTCGACGAGGAAGGAAGAAGGGCGCTGCCGCTCCTTCAGCTCCTTCTTCTTCGTCGGCCGCGAAGAAGGCGAAGCGCTCGGCGAGAATCGAGGCCGAAAATGGCGCGGTCGCCGTCGCCGTCGCAGCGGTCGAGGTCGAGCCTCAAGCCCGAGAAGAGAAGGAAGAAGGCGGCGACGACTGGGACTACGACGACGGGATCGACTCCTACGACGACCCGCCGCTGGTCTGCTGCTTCGGCGCCGCGCAGCGGGAGTTCGTGCCGACGGTGCGGGTCCACCACAACCCGCTGCACCCGGACATCTACTCGCAGTGGAAGATGCTGCAGTGGGACCCGCCGGAGTTCGCGCGGGCCCCCGGCGGGCCGCCGTCGAACGTGGCGATCTCGCACGTGCGGCTCGGGGGGCGGGCGGCGTTCATGGGGAAGGTCGGGAGGGACGACTTCGGGAGCGAGCTGGTGCTGGTGATGAACAAGGAGAGGGTCCAGACGAGGGCGGTGAAGTTCGATGGGGATGTGAAGACGGCGCGCACTTATATGAAGGTCAAGTTCGATGGAGGGAGGATGAGGATGGAGACCGTGAAGGAGTCGGCTGAGGACTCGCTCGCGAGCTCCGAACTGAACCTGGCTGTGCTCAAGGAGGTAAAACTCGGACTCGATTCATTGTTCTTGTGTCGTGTCGTGTCGTGGTGTTGTCTGTCCAAATTGTGCACTGTCGATTGTCAAGGATTTTATGTTAGAGTAGACTGTCGGATGATGGGGAGGTTTACTCAAAATTTTCAGTCTTGCATACAAAATGCTATCAGGATATAGATTTTCTGATTGGTACGATCAAATCCTGAATTGTTTTTGGTAGAGGTGGCAATATTGTGATGATCGGAAGGACTTGATTGCTCATGGCAAAATAAAAGAGCTTGATTTCGTCAAAGTAAAAGTTTCGTGCATGAGGTTTCCTTAGTTCAGTAATTTAAAGATGGTTTGCGATTATCTGCCTTTGCGTAAATGAGGCATGAAGCGATGTAATGGGATGAGGCTGAGGATTAATTTTTATAATGAAACTTGATTTTACATAGTTGAGAGTAGCATGGAGTCATGCTGGCTTCAATGGATGCTTCAATTGTGAAATGCTGATGTATTAACTGAATTGTCTGGGATATGAGCATTCATGGAAAAGTCTGAAACTCTCAGTTGATGTTGATGCATGATTTATATATAAATATATATAACAAGCGATATGTTACAGTTTAGGTTGGCAAATCATTATTATTGGCTGATTTTGAGATTGTTGTGATGATCAATATGGATGCAGGCTAGAATCTTCCACTTCACTTCTGAAGTGCTGACCTCCCCTTCAATGAATGCCACGCTCTTCAGAGCTATCAAATGGTCTAAAAAGTTTGGGAGCCTTATATTTTTCGACTTGAATATGCCTTTACCATTGTGGAGATCACGAGATGAGACAAGGGAGATAATTAAGAGAGCATGGGATGAGGCTGAAATTATTGAAGTGTCTAGGCAAGAGTTGGAATTTCTTCTAGATGAAGATCATTACGAGAGGAAGAGAAATTATAGACCTCAATACTATGCTGAAAATTTCGAGCAAACAAAGAACCGGCGAGATTATTATCACTACACCCGGGAGGAAATCTCTCCATTGTGGCATGATAAGCTCAAGTTCATATTTGTAACTGATGGAACACTTCGGATCCATTATTATGCCCCCGAGTTTGATGGTGTTGTCGTCGGTACGGAAGATGCTCTCATTACACCTTTCACCTGTGATAGGACAGGTTCCGGAGATGCTGTTGTGGCTGCTATTTTGAGAAAGCTGACGACTTGCCCTGAAATGTTTAATAATCAAGACATTTTGGAAAGACAACTTCGATTTGCAGTTGCTGCAGGCATTATATCACAGTGGACGATCGGTGCTGTCAGAGGTTTTCCTACTGAAAGTGCAGCACAGAATTTAAAAGAACAGGTTTATGTGCCATCAATGTGGTGAATGGACCATGTCCTATGTTATGTGATAGAAGTTTCAATTGTGAAGCCAGATCAATGGAGAAAGTTTGCTCGTTGTTTGAAAAAGTTGTTGAGCAATATGAAATGGGGCTTGTGGTTTCCTTCTCCGCTGATGAGCTGCAAGCTCGTCTGGTTCCTCATTAATCTGGACTTGGGTCCGTCCTTGGAAACAATTAACGACGAAGGAGTTTCGTGTGATGTCTCTCAAAATTTAATGGTCAAAGATGGTTTTTATGTCCAAACTAGCTTATCAAACTCAGACTAATTCAAGCTAGTTCAGTGAGGGGACACCTACAAGGTGGTTTTCGATGATGACTGGTGGACCATTATACTCTCTTCAGTTGAGACTAGAGGGGACGGTATGACTTTGTAGCAGTAACTGCTCTGACTGTCTCGTTTCGGTGCGGCCTCACAATGAGGAAAGTTCTTTCCTTTTCCTTTTTTAACATCTCCAAATGAGCAATAATTTTTTTCCAATTTTCTGTGTTTTTAACTGAAACGGAGCTGATTTATTGCCTCCTCCTGGGAGCCTATATAGATTTTCATGCCTGCATAATTCAGAAACTGATTGGATGCTGTAAATTTGTCTCATTACTTGCTCTACCAAGTCTATTTGCAAGCAGCTTTCAGATTCTTTGGTTTAGTAATATGCTTCATAGATGTACGTGTCACGGGCCGATCGATTGGACTTGTGACCGTGCGGCGACTTAGGCTCTTTTGGATCGACTTGGATCGTCGGGACGCCAAAACCAAGCCTTGCTCGGATTGATCGCTCACTCACTCGCTCACTCGGATCGTAGAGAGAGTTTCTAGAGAGAAAAGCTCTTGAAGAGAAATGAGCCTTAGATAAACTGAAATGGTTGGATGTATACAAAAAGTGGAGGGACATTCTTATATTTGAAGCTTTCAGATTACATCCATTGATCGAGTTTTCATCCAGCGAACGAGATTGTATCGCCAAACCTACCAACCACCGACACTAATGACAGGAGTGTTCTAGACTTTAGCTCAATTACTGTATCATCCGCCCTTGAAACGTTTCGGAAATCTCCTTGTCGGGAATTCTAGCGATCACAGGAGGTCCTCCTCGGAAAGGCACGGTCCTTTAGCTATAGAAATCTCTTGGCCGTGACATGTGATTGTATATGATTGGCTGACTCTCCGAATGAGAGCAATCCTCTGAGATCCATGCTCGAGCAGGTTTTGGTTTTTGTTTTCGTTTTCTTCACTAGCAGTCTCTAATATTGTACCAGATAAATATGGCATTGATGCAAACGAATGGCGGATCGGTCCATCCTCGGCTTATATTATGGGATGAAGGAACTGAATTCAAGGGTGAATTGCTGGTGTCCCGAGATGGTTCTTTAACCATCAGACATCTCTGGAGTCTGAACCATTCTTTTGGATTTGAAGAATAATACAACAGAAGACAGAAATAAGAATTGAGATAGGATCGGAGCTATAGATTAAGGAACTATAGATGTTATGTTCCAAACATAGAATGTGTTATTCCCAATAGTGTGCGAAGGTATAAAGGCATTAAAATGCACGGTATAGGCCTACAACGTATAAAGGCATTAAAATAACCTCGTGCCTGGGGACAACATTTGAGCTATTCATTAACTTAGACACAAAGCAAATGCATCCAAAGAGAGAGCTTACCGGCGTAGATTACATATTGCGCCCCCGAGTTTCTTTTTCTAAGTTGCTTCGCAAATTGCCTCTGGACACTTTAAATTTTGCAATTTTGTCCTGTGAATTTTACAAATTGGTCGCAATGTGTCCCCCGGTGTTAAGACTCCAACCAAATTTTGCTTGAAACTCTGTCGAATTGATAGCCTGTGATTGATATCTGAGGAAAAATTCATCTTATAACATGTAAAAAAGTAAAAGAATAATTCAAAATTATTACATTTGAGAGCAGCTGATCAAAGTTCAAGTAAGAATTTGACTAAAACACCAAATGCACATCTTTATATGATCTTGAAATGTCTTTTGAAATAATGCCTACATGTTTCCCTCACGTATATAGATTATATATAACTACTCTACCTTTCATAACTAATCTCATGTAGTTGCGCTGTAAAATGTTTGACAAAAATAGAGTCAATGCTAGTGAGGCACATTGTCACTGATTTTAAGGAGTGGGGGTAAATTGCGAAGGTCAAGACAAGTGGGGGCAATTAACCAATATCCTACAAAATACAATTCACCTTAACTCAATGGCTACTTAAACTTCTCGTGATTCTCCCATCAAATATCTAATAAATCCCGAGCTTTACAAATGCAATTGAGCTTGTGTACGTCATTTTATCTTCTTTAACCTCAAGTCAATCTAAAGAAGAATTAAAGAAAATAACATCACGAGCATTATTATTTTCTTAAGACATTCACTTAAAAATGTCATATTATTTTTCCGATCGTTTAAATGTCACGAGTTCTCTAAAAATATTAACTTGAGTGTCAAAATTTAAAATAAAAGAACATCCCTCATAAATGCTAAAATTTCAACGTGGCATGACACTTGCGATATGGAACGGAATGAAATTTAAATGATTAATTGAAAGTTACAATATTAAACGGCATCGAGATCACGACATGAGAGTGATCGGAAAATAAGGCATCGTCGTTAAGCGGGGGCTCGCGGAAGTTGCTGCATTCTGTACGACGTGGAAAGTCATGACATTAAAGTGATCGGACGATGCAAGAAGTCGTAATTAAGCGCGGGGGGCGCTTTCCGTAAGCGGTCGCATTCGGTACGACGCTCTTGGGTCGTTCGTTTTGCTTTAAAGCTAGAATGGGAGCGTTCGCCGCCCTCACTCCGCTCTCTCTGTCTCTCGCCCGCGGGTGCCGGCCCGTGACGGAATGGACAGGCGAAGCTTCTCGCTTTTTCCGTCTTTCGATGGCGCTTCACGCCTCCCCACTCCAGCGTCGCGTCGTTTCGCTCAAGGAAGCTCCGACAACACTTTACCGCCGGGTGACCCTATCGCGATAAAGCAAGCGCACAGAGAGTGAGTGAGAGAGAGAGAGAGAGAGAGAGAGAGACAGCTGCGTCTTCTCGGCTCAACCGCCATCTCTAATGGCGGTGGGGCCCACCCGCAAGAGGTAATTTACTTACCGACTTCCCACGATATAAATGGCACGCGTTCGTGTTGTGCGTTGTCAAGAAATGGGATGCTTTGCTTCTTTTACTCGGTTCGCTCCTCTGCTCTTTTGCCGGTACATTTCGCTGAATTCCTTTATTCTCTTTGACTCGCGAGCTTGCGCATCGCCCCGATCGTTTCTATTTCTTTCCCGAGCCTAATGTTGTGTCTCCTCATGTTTGTTACGCTGATTTTAGTGTGCTGGTCATTTTCACGTGTTTTCTGACACCGTAGATAGAGAAAGCCTCTACCCGTTTGCCACGGCAAGACGGGCTTTCTGTGGCCGCTGGAACTTGGAAAACTGCTCAGTACTTCTTTTTTTTTTCTTGTTGGTAATTGGAATTTCAACATTGTAAGATGGAAGTTCAAGGTTGCCGGGTCTGTTGTCCAGCCGAATTAGCGGGCTCTTCTTGCATCAGAAGGATTTGATGCCTGTTATGAAGTCCGCCGCTTGTTTGAGGATGTGCCCTGTTGGTTTCCCATGGGTCACCCTCACTCGCAGCAGCTCATAATAAAATGACATGGGGAAGTCTGTCGTATCTTTTCCATGCTTGCCCAGGACTAGATTTGGTGGAACTTAATTGCCAAGAGATTAGATTAAAGCAAAGAATGTAGCTGTATGGAGACACACATGCCACGCCTTGGAGGCTGGGAAGACGGACTTTTGAGCTTTCTCCATGCGGAATAGGGCCATGTTATTACAAGAAACCTTACTCATTTTCAGGTTATTTCTATAGAGGTTGTAATCGCGGTTTTGATTGACCTTTTAGCTAGTCACTAAGAAGTGTCACTTTATGGTCCTCGGCTAGTTTGCATTTCATTAACCTTGAGTATCAATCTGGCCTTCTCTGACAATTGATGTGAAATAACGTGCATGGCATAACTATATAGTCTTACTTGGATCGGGTTCCTCATATGTTCTACTTTACAAATTTTGCTCAATTAATGATTCACGAGTTGGCATTTCTTTCGTCATAGATAAAATGAACTGAGCGAGGCCATTTCAAGTGGTGGAAAGAGGATATGGAGACATCTTTCTTTGTCAAGAGGTTTTCTATGACTAGATGGTTCTTGTTCCTGGTGGCCTTGTTCCAGAACATCAAAGGAAATTTCTCAGATTCCAATTATTTAATTGGCCTTGGGAGCTATGATATAACAGGGCCTGCTGCAGATGTTAATATGATGGGATATGCAAACATGGACCAAATTGCATCTGGACTTCACTTTAGATTGCGGGCTCGGACTTTTATTGTTGCAGAACCTCAAGGGAATCGTGTAGCATTTGTAAATCTCGATGCATGCATGGCTTCACAGATTGTGACTAATAAAGTACTTGAGAGATTAAAAGCGAGGTAATCTTTCCCACATCCAACTTTAGATGCTACCATTCTAAGTCCAACTTTTAGGCCAGAATGTAGTTTTGGACCTCCATGCATGAGTAGATACAATTCTCTACCCTCACATTATCAATTCTAGAATTACACTTTTCTTGAGTCGATGGAATTCTGCTTGTATGAGCATGAAGTACATTTTTGTTATCTTCTTAGATTAAACATTTAAAATGCACACTTCTGACTCCTTTCTTTGGAGAATTGTTACTGTAGTTTGGATGAATTTCAACTATACCACTTACATGCGGATGAAGTAGATATTTTATTCATCTTTTTCAATTAGTATGTATAAACTGCACTGTTACATCTTCATTCTTTCACTGGAGAATTGTTTTGCTCGACATTAGTTTGGATGGTTTTTTAGCTTAAAAAAATGAAGTACCTATTTCTTTCATCTTATTTGATAAGTGTGTAAACCACACTCGTCTAAGACCTTGATCCTTTCATTGGAATATTGTTTCTCTTGACATTAATTTGGATGAAATGCATCTCTGCTTACATTAGATGACATACATAGTTGCTATCATCTTCTCTCTAAGAAGTGCATAAACTGCAATTTCTTTTTACATCTTCATTCTTTCACTGGAGAAAATAGAATGGAGCAACTATATTTAGTGGACTAACTGTCGAGATTGTGAATAATGCAGTTGAAGAATTTCTTGCATATTATGAAAAGATTTATGGTATGACCTTGGAACAATGAGCCTTCTAGTATCATATATCCAACTTTGTTACTTTTCAGATATGGGAATCTTTATACTGCAGAGAATGTTGCAATTAGTGGAATTCACACTCATGCTGGACCAGGAGGCTATCTCCAATATATTGTATATATAGTGACATCACTCGGATTTGTAAGGCAGTCATTTGATGCTCTTGTTGATGGGATTGAGAAAAGCATTATACAAGCTCATGAAAATCTTCGGCCAGGGAGTATTTTTGTCAATAGAGGTGATAAAAATGCTTCATATTTTTACTACGCTTCTTTATCCCATCTTTCACCGCTTGCCATGGCTATAAATCTATGTTGTGAGTCCTTGTTAAGATGGAGATAGAAAGAATCAACTGGTCGAGAGTTAATCCATTAGTGAACTTCTACATTTACCTCTTTGCCCTTTTTCTAATTGGAGATATCCGTGTCTCTGGACATGTTTCTAAATTGCAATGATGCATTCTGGTGATGATAGTTTGATGGTCCATGCGTGAATAGCTGATGCCTGGTGGTATCTCTTATTTGAGTTTGCTACTATACTCACTCAAGCAATTGTTGCTAGACTGTGCAAATATTTTCCTTAGCTTCAAGAACGATTATGCATGCTGTGAATCTAGCTTAATAGTTGTAGTCAGTGACAGTTCATTCCTTGGACTGCAAATGCCGACTTGAAGAATTAAAAAGTCATGATCTAAATTTACTCTTTTCCCTTTTCTTTCTGTTTTATTTACTTGTCTTGTACGTAGTTTGACTTGGATTTGCTGAACAATTCTAACTCTACAATCTTCATTAAGTTTGAATATGGCAAGGGTCAGAAAGATCCCGTCCTCATAGTTAAATTGAGGAGTTGGCTATCCTCTTGATTCTAGACTATTTGTCTCTCTTTTGTATTTTTAACATGTTTTAGATTCCTATGAGAGCAAACGTTTGAGCAGTACCTCATTTCTCAGGTGCAAGCTCATTTTCAATTTGATGTCACACCCTTAAAGCAGTAATTTAAATGGACTAGCTGAACTCAAGATCTTAATTATGGAGCCTAATTATGAAGCTAATTGACTAATTCAGTTCAAGTGGTAAATTGTGTTGATTTATCTGGATTGCACTCTTAATTGCATTATGCATTATGTGATGAGAAACCCAAGCTGAGGAATTAAAGGAAACTAGTGCCGGTGAAGCTAATTGATTCTTGTATGCAGAAGACCAAAACTTGTGCTTTTGTCCCCGATTAAGTTTCTGATGCAAGTGTCTTATACCCTATCTTATGGGTTTTCCTCTTTTTTTTTTCTTTCTGTTTACCATCAGCATCTATCGAATTAAAGTCAATTCTTTCAGACTTAATCAGTGAACAACCCACACTATGTATTTTTTATGTCTGTTGTCTCTGCTATGTTTGTTTCGGTTGGTACTTAAAGTTTCACATCCTCATGGTTTTGCAGGAGAGCTTCTTGATGCTGGTGTTAACCGAAGTCCCAGTGCTTATCTCAATAATCCTGAGGCTGAACGGAAGAAATACGAATACAATGTCGACAAAGAAATGACTCTTATAAAGTTTGTAGATGATGAATGGGGTCCTGTTGGTAGCTTTAACTGGTTTGCAACACATGGAACTTCAATGAGTCGAACTAACTCCCTAATTAGCGGTGACAACAAAGGAGCTGCAGCACGATTTATGGAAGACTGGTTTGAGAAGAATAATTCTTTGAAAGGCTTTGGAGGTGCACATCTTAATGACTCTAGAACAGATAGGATACCTAGAAGAGTCTCACGCCTCTTTTCTGGCCAAACACGTAAGTTGAAGACCTCTGCATGTTGAATTATATATCTTGGTCACATTGTTCAAGACTGCATTTTCTAACTCTAAGGAAGGGCCAGTCCTTGTCATCCAATGCCACTGTGGCGAGAAATAATTTTATGCAACAAATATGGTATCTTCTAGGTAATAAAGAAGAAATCCAGCCGATCGGGTGCTGTGAAATATTTAAAATTTAAGTTACTGGAGAATCTTATAATTTTCCAAGGTAAAAGGTTCTTTCTGTGTTTTATGCTCATCTTCAAGTGGCACTGTAGTTTTTTTTTTTTTTTTTAAAGACCTGATAGAATGTCCTCCCATATTATAAAAGGATGCTTTTTTGAGCATACCTGTCAGGACAGAAATCTTGACTAATGCTTTGTATGTACGGCCGAATATCCAATTACTTGGAAAAATTGTGTTGGAAAGTTGATTACGTAGTATGTGGAAGGTGTTAGCTTATTTTAAACCACACCAGCCCAGTCTAGTTGACTCCATAACAAAATCAAGGGGAGAATTGCATTATACTCTCCCAAAGCCTCATCGTTCTCCTAAATGCCTGACTTCTTAGCTACCCTTTGCTTAAAAAAATTAAATATTGAAACTAAGATGGACCTTAAACTGAGAAAGTTTCAAATTTAAATCACCTTTGGATGTGGATTCCCTCGATGTAACGGGATAACTGCGAACAGAATGATGTGTGGATTTCTTTCAGCGCCTTCCATCTCATGAAGTAAATTCTTCTGTTTATTGGCATCTTAACCACATATCTCCAAAATGATGTGCCTTGATATCTGCTGATAAATATGCATTATCATTTACGTCCTAAAAATTTAGAGAGTTTGATCCAGAGAACAGATGTTGCTTGGGTCAGTGAGTGTGCAAAACTTACCTATTGATGCAGATATGAAGAAGAAGCTTGCTGGTTTGCTCCGCTCTTCTAGACGAAGACCTATAATGAGATCATTACGTGTCACAAGGAGAGTAAGGAGTGCCTCAAGGAGGGATGATAGGCCAAAGTTTGTCTCTGCATTCTGTCAAACAAATTGTGGCGATGTAAGCCCGAACATTCTTGGTTCATTTTGCATCGACTCTGGACTGCCTTGTGAATTCAATCATAGCACTTGCAATGGAAAGAATGAGTTGTGCTATGGACGGGGGCCAGGGTATGTACAATTCCTCTTCCTGGAAGCATGTACAAATGACTTTCAGTTTGTAAGAGTCTTAATCTGTTCCATGTTTTTTTGGAAGATACCCTGATGAATTTGAGAGCACACGCATAATAGGAGAAAGGCAATTCAAAAGGGCTGCAGAACTCTTTGACAAAGCGTCGGAGCAGCTGATAGGGAAGATTAGATATAAGCATGCTAATGTGGATTTCTCTAACATTGAGGTTACAGTTCCTAAACCTGGTGGGGGCACTCAGGTGGTTAAAACATGTCCTGCTGCAATGGGCTTTGCTTTTGCTGCTGGAACAACTGATGGCCCTGGAGCTTTTGATTTCAAGCAAGGCGATGATAAGGCTGGTCAAATCTCTCCATTGCCTGCATTAACAATTGCCGTCAGCAGCTTTTAATGGCTGATTTACCTAACCAGTAGCGGTTTCTTGTTGGCTTCTCTTCCAGGGTAATCCCTTTTGGAGGCTGGTAAGGGATTTGTTGAAAACACCTGGTCAGGAGCAGATTGACTGTCAGCATCCAAAGCCTATTCTACTTGACACTGGAGAAATGAAGGAACCATATGACTGGGCGGTAAGTGGAGAAGAGTTCATGAAACAGTATCGTTTAGTAAGATGTTTAAATATTCACTTATAAATTAAAATTCAGCAACTTCTGTTAGACAATAGTTAATGTAAGGGATAGCTGTAGATTCTTCAGCATTTGAAACTACCAGCAATGCCTCATTAGTGTTCTAACATAAATTGTTTTATCCAAACTGCAGCCTTCAATACTTCCTCTACAGACTCTGCAAATAGGGCAACTAGTACTTCTTGCCGTACCTGCAGGTACCAACAAAAGTGCTTCCTGCCCTGATAGTTGCTTTTTCTTGTCTCGTCAAATTGTTTAATTGTTCCTCTGTCAATTTATGTTGGAGCATTTAGGAAAGTACATGAAGAACTGCAGCCGGACAAATTGTTTGGTGCTCAGATAGAAAGCTCATATAAATGAACAAAATGATGTATATTTAACGGATGACTGGGATTACTTGATGATTTCCGGCAGTTTATCATGGTTTGTGTTTTATTTCGCCCACCAATGCTTTTGTTGCTTGCACTTGCAGAGTTCACAACTATGGCTGGTAGACGTCTGCGCGATGCTGTCAAGATGGTGCTTGCTTCTAGAGCGGATGAGTTTGATAGTAATGTCCATGTCGTCATCGCAGGGCTTTCCAACACTTATTCTCAGTATGTTACCACATTTGAGGAATATCAAGTGCAGAGATACGAGGTCTGAATCTCCCTTCCTCTGTTTGCTACTGATTCAGTCATATTGGCATCTTCGTTAGAGCATTATTTCTTGTATATGTGCGATTGCCAAGTTCGTCATTTGTACAAGTGGTTCATCATCAGGGGAATTTGCAGTGTATCGCCAATGTCAGTTGCCTGGGTAATTCATTGATTCATATATGAATGCTGTACAATGTTTTTAACTCTGAATTATGAATGCCATACAATGTTTTTAAATCTGGAAGAGTCAGTGACCAGCAAAATTAAGCATAGGCCATGATTCGTTCTGCATTTTTTTAATTTCTTGACTTGGGGAAAGCAGTCATTAGACTGCTCTTTCTGAGCATGGTTTGGACTGCTATGAACAAACCTAGATATTCAGTCTAACTTCATTTTGTGCCACCAGACTCCTACCTTACAAACTTATATTTTCTGAAGTGATAAAACTGTAATTACGCTGCACAAGTATTGTGGGATTAAGCAGCATAAACTGCTGTCCTAATGATCATCAAAATTGCCGTTTTGAGATATCTTTTTAACTTCTTTAAGTTGTTTATTTCTGATACATCAAGCAGTACATAAGCCTTTTTGTATAAGGGGCAAGGGAGCTACATGGATACTCCTAGCTGATTGCTATCTTTGTAATATGTGCCCTCTGCCACATGTGCAGATTCAACAGCCCCCTTAGGGCTTCCATCAGTGTCTCATTAGTTTTTTGACTTTTTTTTCCCCCACTTTTGACATCAGGTAAGTTAATTGTGTAAAGGTGCCCGCATGAACCATTCAGATGCCCTGGTTGTCTGGACATGCCAATACCTACGCCTGCTTTGGTTATATATTGAATTGAAATACATAAATGAAGAAGCCTTTATAAGTTACCTGACTGTTCTATCAATTAGTCATTATGTTTTGTTCTTGTTTGGCCACAAATTCATTATGTAAGTCTAGATTCCCTAAATAGGAAATTGCTTTTGTCAGTAGGAGGATGAATTAGTGTCGTCATTTTAGTTTGAGAATGGGCCTATCTCTTGGAAATATGAGGTCAAATTTAGTAATGATACTGTTTGGGAGAGCTCCTTCAGCTTGGCTTTTCCTTTCAGATCAGTAGCATTTTGTCCTACTTGACTGTTTGATAGTGGATGTGAATCTTTGGTTTCCATGTCCACCTTGACTTATAGATGTAGCTGTTGATTCTCGCCAGGGCGCCTCTACTCTTTACGGTCCCCACACTCACAGTGCCTACATTCAGGAGTTCAAGAAATTAGTTGAAGCTCTCACCACTGACAAAACCATGGAACCAGGTCCGGAACCACCGGATCTCCTTGACAGGCAAATAGGCTTGCTCCCCCCAGTTATCTTGGATGCAACTCCTCCCGGCGTGAACTTTGGAGACGTTAAGGCTGATATCCCCCTGAATTCCACCTTCAAAAGAGGAGATTTAGTAAGAGTCACATTTTGGTCTGCTTGTCCTAGAAACGACCTGATGACTGAGGGCACTTTCGCGCTGGTAGAGTTTCTTCAGGATCGGAAGGCATGGATCCCAGCCTACGATGATGACGATTTCTGCTTGAGGTTCATATGGTCAAGGCCCGTGAAACTGAGCCCTAAGAGCTATGCAACAATAGAATGGAGGATCCCTACTTCAGTTGTTTCAGGAATTTACAGAATCCGACACTTTGGTGCTGCAAAGTCGCTGTTTGGGAACATCCAGCATTTCGCCGGTTCATCTACTGCCTTTGTGGTGGCATAGTGTTGTTGAAGGCACGTTACTATCGTAGCTAAATAAGCAAAGGAAAAAAATATGTTTCATTGTATCTGATCAATGCATTCATAGTAAATTAAGGTTGGTAATGTATAGGTTTTTGCTGAAGTGACGTTGAAGCTTTTCAGTGTGGGATGATAAATGAATCCACGAATGGCAGCTTTTTGTGTAGGATATGGCATATGATGTCGTTGGCCCTTTATGAACTGGGGGAAAGAAGAAGAATATGATGGTGGAGGGAAGCCAAGAGGGTGATATAGTTGGTGATTTCGGTTGTGTTTTTCTCACCTATATTGATTCCCCGACTTCACTGATTGGCCTTGTTTTATGCATGTCCATATCCTTTGAGCTCGATGCGAACGGTACAAAGGACGATACCACTTGGATTCAACGCTGTGAATGCGATGTAGAAAGCATTTCATCAACCTTTTCTTCGCATGCTCAAAGATAAAGTTGGTGCTTCGACTTTATATCCGAAAAGCGTTGATGCAGATTTCAACATGTCGTGAGCAATATTTACTATGTTGTCGATGGCTGTGATCCTATCATTTCACCCTATCTGTAGAAACCTTTTTGTAAAGCAACAAAAAGACATCCCTGCAAGACGATCATAGCTTTTGATAATGGAGGTGCTTCTTCATTCCTAGATAAAAGTTCCTGTTATTTATTGAAAATATTTTGAGTATTTTCATGTTGGGATATTTTGTATAGAAATTATGATAAAATCGTTACAATCGCGAGAGACCATAGAATGCTCTAATAAAAGAGCGAGTTAACCATTTTGGATGGTTGAGTTAGGATTTATGGATAATTAGACGCTTTGTGAAATGCACATAAGAGAGGATTCCACTTGTACCCGATGCTTACCATCCACCAGACCACCAGCTACTGCATTCGACAAAGTGGTCCATCTGGATGCCACATTCCCTTCGGCTTTAGTGCCTTGTGTGCAGGAAATGCAGTGTGTCTTGCACAGAAAAGTATTGTCCAAGTTTCAAGGTTTCTGCTAAGGAAACCTGATAACTAATGATTGTGCACTAAATATAGTGGAATGATTTTTTTCTCCAAATAAAAAGTTTAAGGAATCTGCCAAGAAATTGAGAATTAGAGTAAAATCTTCTGAAATTTATCACTTTTCTATGTGCAGTAAGATTGACAACCTACGCTATTTACTAGGCATAGAGAAATTTATTAAAATGTCTGAACATATCATGATTTATGGAATTTAGAATTATGAGTTTGTTTAGTAATTAGCAACTATTTTGAAAATCTTAAAGATGAACCCAAGCTAAGCATGGCAAGAGCATTAATTATTTTTAAAGCTACAGTTGTTAATGAATACCCTCGAAATACTTTACTTGCCGCCTGTTAAGAAATTAGGACTTCAACATCAAAACTCAAAATGAGACTCAAAAAAATTATTAACCTATAGAATCCATTGGATTGTGAGCCAACATAGTAAAAAAAAAAAAAAAAAAAAAAAAAAAAAAAGCTCCCCGATGTTAAGAACATGAATCCAGAGCAGTCATTACTAAAATCATGAGTGAAATTCAAGGAAGTTCTATGTAATTGACAATTTTCAAAGTTTATACGAACAAGTAGTGCATGGGGGTTTCTAGTTGCCCTCCAATCATTGTCTAGCTGATACAAAAAAATTAGACAAGCGTCGCGATTAAGTAAAGAATCGGTTGCCAAGTGAATATTAGAATCCTCTTCAATGTCCAACTTGAGCCGCTGCTTGGCCTCGTGGCTGCGAGAATCTCTGAGGATGCCCTCATAAGGGTTTTGGTATAGATTCGTATCGTACAAGTTTTTGTGGTTTTGCCTCGCTGAAGTAACGTCAAGACAAGCATTTTCGACTCTCTTCTTTTTGCTTTTTCGAAGTAAAAGTTTGGGGAGAGACAGTACTACCGAGGGTGTGTAAAAGAATCGGGACTCGCCCAGACCGCTCGGAATTAGACCGAAACCACCTAGAACCGGTGGTTCTTAAGAGAACTGGTTCAGACCAGTTCTCGATTCCAATTTATGGATACTAGTCTGATTCTTGGTTCCATGGGCGGATCTGCCGCCCACTCACCCATCCAAACCGAACCGGGTTATATTATAATAATATATTAATTTTTAATATTGAAAAAATTCAAAATTAACGAATCTCAAATTTAAGGCTCCAACCACTATCTTGTCTCAATTCACTGCTCTTCTACTCCATCTCGTCTCTCTTAGTTCAAAATCTCCTCGAGCTCCCTCTTCCTATCTTATTCACCTCCGAATCTACTCATCTCCCTTTGAGTTCTAGTCCAAACTCAGCCAAACAATGAGTTGATTCTCTTTTCCCCTCTCGAACTTGAACTCTCTCTCCATGTCGTCGCCATCCTCATCGCCACCTCTGTAATCATTGTCACTATCGTCCTCTTTGTTGTTGGGCTCATCCCGCTTCTACCTCCCCTCTTCCTCCTCCCCCTCCTTAAGCTTCTCCCCATTGTCCTCATCTTCGAGGCTAGGGGCGAACTCCAAGTCTAAGAACAGCTCATCGTCCCTATAGTCCTCCTCATTATCGGTCTCAGGGAGGAGCGAGAGACGGCGGAGGCAGTGGTGAAGATGGTGGTGGTGGCTGGGACGGAAATGGCACGAGAGTCGTGACTGCCGCTGCCACAAACACCACCGCGACGCTAGTACTTAAGGAGAATAAAGCTACCATGGTCAGGAGAGCTAGAATAAGCAAATGTGGGGAGCGCAAAGAGGGAAGGCACGAAGGTTGGACCAATTCTATAGATTCACCAGGGAACCGGACCGAACCGACAGTCCGATTCCCGATTGGATCCATGCAACAAGCAGGCAGCTCCGGTTCCAATTTTTCGAAACTGACTCTTAATGGGTGGTTACCAATTCTAGGTCGAGAACCGCCCACTCAAACCATGCACACCCCTAAATACTGCTAGTGATCTCCTTCAAACGTTATTTTAAAGATCTCGCACCACTATCGAATATTTATTTCAACTATAACTACTCCACACCACTGTGTTGAAAGTTCAAAGTAAACTAAAAGGTCATGGCAAGTGGCAACGCTAGGATTAAGGACCTATCTAGACTGGTTTTTATTTCTTATAGCTAACACATCTTGGCTCTTTTAAAATTTGAAACTCCCGAAACTTTCACAATAACGTACAACTTTTTCTTAAGTTTCTACAATTTGGAAAGGAAAAGTCTAAAAATATGTTTTGCTTATCTTGAAGTACAAAGAAATAGATCCTACGAAAAGAAAGGCGAGGGAATCAATCTTCCTACGATGCATCCGCAGCAATATTGTAATTCGACTTAATTTAGGCAAACATTCTAAGCATCTATATTCAACATGGGGGCTCCAATTCACCTCAATCCATCATGCTATCGTGCACATCTCTCGAGAGCTTTGCCCTTCAATAACGAGCTTTCAGCTTTCTTTTAGGCAAACCAAGTGACTTGTGACCTAATTTGATGATTCTTAGAATCGTCCCCTCTTGAAACTGTAACATATTTGGCTCCATAAACTCTTGTCTCATCTCGTGTACTCGAGTGTGCTTCCCTCAATTGATCAACTAACTCCTTTGTCCTATCTCAGCTGCAATATAGAGAGAGAGAGAGAGAGGCAAATATTCCAAGGGAGTAAATTACCAAGTGGAATACGGATGCTCCAACTACCTAAAATCCATGCTCACCGCACGAACTCAACTCTCTCTCTCTCTCTCTCTCTCTCTCTCTCTATATATATATATATGGGTAAATAATTCAAGCTCTATTTCATTGGTATACGTCGTGTCCCCACTCCTAAGGTCGTCATTTTCTGTCGGAATAATTCAATTTTCTTACCTCAAAAAAATAAAAAAGAAATCGAATTGGTCAACGTGACCATCCATCCACGGCGCAGACGAGTCGGCAGTTACAGTGATTATCCTTAAAAACGACGACTTCGATTCGAACCAGCTCACCTACTACGCGGCGCCTCGAGCAAGTTGTGGGTAACGTATATTTAAATCCCAAAAAAATGAAACGAAAATCGTTTTGAGAGGGGAATTATCAAATCGTGATAGTAAAAAGAAAAAAAAAATGACTCATCAAATCGTGAAGATCCGATCAACGAGTTTTTTTCCTTTTTTGCACTTAATAAGGTAACGTTATTTGATAACTTTCATGAGCATTTATTTGAAAGGCTTGATAAGTAATGCTTGCCAGAATTCATTCAAGACGAAAATAATTGATTACAAGGCAACTAGAATTTTGCCAAACATATCCATTTAACCTATGGATAGTGATCATTTTTCTATGTTTGCTATCTTATCATTTAAATTCCTACTCGAATCAAGCAATACTCAATTTGATGTGCTCATAGGAACTTAATCAGACTTGCATGTATTCCTTTAAAATGTTTCAATGGTGGTAGAAAAGGGGCAAAAATCTCATGAATCACACGACCCACGTTACTTAATTGTAACTTAGTCGAGCTCGACCGGACATGAGTATTTCAATATCATTATTCAATTCAAATCTCAAGTGGGAAACTCAATTCTTGATTGAGCTCGAATCCAGCATCAAGGATTTGAGACGTCGACATATCGCACGGGATCAATGGTCATGACTCGGATCGAATCGTGGGATTTTCAGTAACACCCTAGGGAGGCAGTCGATCCGGGTGAAAAGCGAAAGAAAGGTGAGAGAGAGAAACGGAAAGAGGGCGGCGAGCCGGCCAATAATAATAAATGGGAAGAGCTGACGAAGCAGAGCAGAAACAGAGGAAACAGAGGAAAGACAGTCGAGACTCCATTTTTGCACGCTTTTGCCCATTTCCCATTCCCTGCTTTTCTTCTCCCTTTTGGTTCCTCTTTTCGAGATTCCCTCTCTCTTTCTCTCTCTATCTCTACCTTACCCATCGTTTATTGGGTTACTGCATTTGCCTCCGGTGGGCTGGATTCGAGCTCTGCAATTTTCCGTGCCCGGCGCCCCTCCTCCTCCGCCTATATAAGCGCGGGACCCATTTCGCATCGCGAGCTCCCTCTTCCCTCTTTCGCTTCGGCGTCCCTTCGATTCTCTCCTCTTCCGTCGCGTTGCCCGCGCGTTGATCCGGGGTGGTGCGGGGGCGGTCCGCGGAAAGATGGTGGCCGATGGGAAGTCCAGGTCCGACATCTCCTTGGCCGGAACCTTCGCCAGCAGCGCTTTCGCCGCTTGTTTCGCCGAGGTGACCGATCCGATTCTTTTTCTTTCTGCTTTCGTGGGATTCCCTGCGTGGCGTCTTGTGCTGCGAGCTGGGTTTTGTTTGCGTGCGATTTTGATCAGTTGGTTCCATCTCTCTCTCTCTCTCTCTCTCTCTCTCTCTCCCTCTCTCTCTCGGGGCGCGCGCGCTTGAGTGTGCTAGATCGCATGTTTTCATCTGGGTTGCAGCGAATATGCGAAATAAATCGTTTTGGAGGAATGAATTAACATCTATTCTGTGCTTTACACCCGTTTGTTTTTATGTTTTCGTATTGAATTCTATCTTTATGGGGAAATTTGAAGTCCCCACCCTCTCTCTCTCTCTCCCTCTCTCTGTCTCTGTCTCTCTCTCTCTCTCTCTCTCTCTCTCTCTCTCTCTCTCTCTCTGTGGTAAAATTTATTCATTCTGTGATAAGTTTGCGTAACCGCTGGACTTTAAAGGCGAAATTCATCAAAAAAGATGGGAACTTTTCGGTGTCTAAATTTGAAAAACATGCGGAAGTATGATAGAGTTTAAGAAGTCTTGGTTTTTAGGTAAGGTGGTATTTGACAGTTAATGAGTTAGCGTTGGAAAATCTGAATCAACGGCCTTGCATCTCACAAGGGAATGGGCATAATTTGGGGAAAGGCCAGGAAATCCAATATTACTGTGGAAGCTTGAAAACTCATTCAAGCTATACATAGTCAGAAAATGTATCCTTATACCCGCTAAGACTTTTTGTCGGGTAAAAGGAAGAACTTGAAGAGCTTTCTTGTCACATTTGTGCATTCCATTCTTGGTAAACTTTTTCTCCGGCATGGCATCCAAATTCCAAGATTTGGCAAGATTTATTTTAGGTGAATGCTTAACCCCAGCCCATCGATATGAAGGTTAAATTGGCCAATGGAGGTGCAGTGAAGTTAAAGTACTTCTAACAACTCTGGCTTACTCATAGGCTGACACTTAGCATTGATTACTTTACCAATGCGGGAAGATTTACTTCTGAAATGTATTGTTGTATGTGAAGTTCATTATAGTACTAAGGCCGTATGATCATTGAATGGATATATTTGAATACTGTGTTTCTTTCTCAGGAGTTGGTAAATTTCTTACATGCAAAATCTTATAACTATTTTCATAGTTTGTCCCATGGAGTACTTCCCGCTAATTTTAAATATTTGTGGCAAATTGGAGCCTTCTTTATCAAGTTGAATGGGAATACTGGGACACCATGGTTTTGGACAATTTAATGCTGAGAGCATGAAAGAATACAAATATAAGTAGATACAAGAAAAGCAGGTCATTGATTGGGATATTTTATCCATTTTGATGTTTGGAGGTCTTAAGCTTTCTATATGTTGATTGTAACATTTTCAATACGTATAAAAACCACTCTCTTGCCAAAAGCATAAAGTAAGAAGCACTCAGATGACGTCTAAATTTCCCAGTTCACTGATATCAGCTTTTTCATTTCGTCTAAATCTCTCTCTCTCTCTCTCTCTCTCTCTCTCTCTCTCTCTCTCTCTCTCTCTGTGAAAAATATGCATCTACGCAAATGACAAAACCTTGATGAAAATTATAGTATTCCTGTGTCATCTACCTGAAGATATAGTTAACTTTCTGCTGCAGTGTGCTTATCTTTATGTCTTAAAATTTAGTCAAATGGCTCCATAATGAAGTTCCCCGCAGACTGATGATTACACATTGGAAGAGCATATTTTTCTGGAAAGACTACCTATAGAGACTGATGGGAATAGTTCTTTGACTTCTCACAGACTTCTGGGAATCTTTTGCTTGATGACACACCTCTTGCTGAGTTGCTCTTCTGACAACTTCTATAATCTAAAATTGCTATGGAAATTTATCTAACTTTGATGCAGATCTGCACTATTCCTTTGGATACTGCCAAAGTCAGGCTTCAGCTTCAAAAGAAAGCTGCTTCTGGTGACGCCCTGGCCTTGCCCAAGTATAGGGGCATGCTTGGCACGGTTGCCACCATCGCAAGGGAAGAAGGTCTAACTGCACTTTGGAAAGGCATTGTGCCAGGGATACATCGTCAGTGTCTATTTGGAGGGCTTAGAATCGGGATGTATGAACCGGTAAGCTTTATTTTATGTATTGTCATTGAAAATGTCTATTCCATTTTATTTTGCATTTTGCTGCAATTCCCTTTGTAACAGTACATAAATTGCGCATTGTACAGGTTAAGACCTTCTATGTGGGTAAAGACCATGTCGGAGATGTTCCATTGTCCAAGAAAATTCTTGCTGCACTCACAACTGGTGAGCTTACTGATGCATGCTTTCAGTATCTTCCTTGTGCGCAGACTTCTACAAGGTCTAAGTCACAATTGGTTTGTTTTGCTACAATGAGGTCCATCTATTAAGGGGCATATCTAATTGACTTTTATTTTTTAACTCCTGCTTAACCTCTTGCAGCTCATCCACTAGTTACTTCAAATCAGAAATTATTGAGATTTTCACAACCCTTAATTGTCGATAAGTAGATTCACATAGAATTTTTCCATAATCACTTTGAAATCTAAGTAACATTTTGAATTTGGTTGGGAAAGGAAAAAAAAAAAATTTGCTTTTTGCTTATTTTAAGTGTAAGCAAACAGGCCCTAGATTTGTGCTTTGTCCAATAGGCAGAATCATACAAGTCTAGGGCCTGTCTGGATTGACTTTTAATTTTTTCTTTTTGCTTTTCGCTTAACCTAAATTTTTCAATCCACACATTTAAACTATTTTTAAATTCCAAAACCCTAGAAATTTTCATAACACTCAAATGTTGACCCATGAACCACATATAATTTCATCCTAATTTTTAAAGTTGGAATAACACTTTTAATTCTGGCAGGAAAGCTGAAAAGTACTTTTTTCTTTTGCTTGAGTGTAAACAAACAGGCCCTTAGACCAATTCCTTGACTACTTTTACTGCTTTCTGGTTGAGTATTGTAAAGTAAAGTGGATATGTGTCGTTTCAAACAGGTGCTGTAGGAATTGCAGTGGCAAACCCAACTGATCTCGTGAAAGTGAGGCTTCAATCTGAAGGAAAATTGCCCCCTGGTGTACCTAGACGCTACTCTGGAGCACTTAGCGCTTATTCGACGATTATCAGACAGGTTGTGCATCTTATTTGAGATATACGTAGCATTCAACTTAAAAACCTGTCTAGCTTTTATGTCTTTCACTGTTCTTTTATTGATCTCAAATCAACAATTAGGAAGGTGTGGCTGCTCTTTGGACGGGTGTTGGACCAAATATAGCACGAAATGCTATAATCAATGCTGCTGAGCTAGCCAGCTATGATCAAATCAAGGAGGTAGCGTCACCTGTTGAAAAGCTTCACTAGTGGGGAGGGGGTTGTTGGGCAGCATCTTTATTACTGATTCTAACTTGTATCCGTGTGCAGACTATTTTGAAAATTCCGGGATTCTCAGACAACGTTTTCACTCATCTCCTTTCTGGTCTCGGGGCAGGATTTTTTGCCGTCTGCATTGGCTCTCCAGTTGATGTGGTATGCTAGCCTCTTATGCCTAGTGGTTCATACAGGTCATTAGAGTGCTTTGTGACTACTGTTTGCTTTCACAAGTTCATAATAGATTTGTGGGGATCCACGGTCTTTTTTTTTTTTCCATTGTGTTTGGTTTCTTTCTGGCATTTCCATAAATGGGCTCATTCCCTTTTTTGATTGTACAGTTTTTTATTATTATGTAGAGTACATTTTTGACATCCTGAAAATTTCTGACTTTTCCTGGAGCACTAAGAAGTTTCTTTTCCCATTGTTTGTGGCAGGTCAAGAGTAGAATGATGGGAGATCCTACTTACAAAAGCACCCTTGATTGCTTCGCAAAGACACTGAGAAACGATGTAGGGTCATTTCTTGCAATTTATTGTTTGATGTGCTTATTATCTTTCTAGTTTTTTTTTTCTTTTAACCGGGTAGAATGTGCAACGTTGTACTGTCCATGGTTTTTTCTGTTTCCTCTTTTCTTGTTCTTTCTGTCTCTTAGGGCGCATTTTCAATTGAATGCCGCATTTGCTGCTTGTGCTTGCATTTGGATGTTGTAGTGCCTGATGCATAACCACAGAAGGATAGCAGTTTTATTTTCCTCTTTTTTCGGCTGCTTACACTCATTCCAGTCATAATCTTTCTGTCCTATACTGTACTGGGAGAATTAAGCATCTCCATTATGTAGTTAAATCCATTCAAGTAGCTTAGTCTAGCAGCTGTTGGAAAGTACTCTCTTGTCAAGCAAAACGATTGATCCCTATTGGCTTCTTCACTTCTAAGCATTACATCTCAGTGTCTGGGCATGTCAATTTTCTATTTATTTGCTAGCTGATTTTTGTGAGCTTGTCCTTTGTCTGAAGAGCTCTTGTTAAAAATGAATGCTGTAACCATCTGAAGATGGGAATAATTGACTCCCAATTTATTTTCTTTTTCAGGGGCCTTTAGCATTCTATAAGGGCTTCATTCCAAATTTCGGAAGGCTGGGATCTTGGAATGTGATCATGTTCCTAACGTTAGAGCAGGTATGACTTGCTAGCCATCATTTTGTCACCAAATATTGATGCGCATGCAGTATTTGGCATGCATAAACACCTTACAAGTCACTTTTTCCCTATCTCTATTGCAGGCAAAGAAATTTGTCAAAAATTTAGAATCTTCTTGAGCTCAAAGGATAAGGTGCCGGCTCTCACAATAATTGCTAATTACATGGGAAAGATGTCTGTTGGCCAGGGAAGCTGATCTCAAAATAATAAAGCCCCAATCGGTCATTATTATTCGGATTTCACTCATTGTTAAAGAGGAACCAAGCAAAAGGAACGGCTAGGTGGTCATTGCAACTTTAAATTTTTTGCTGGTTGCTGTCTTTTCTTGCTCTGTTCTTTCACCGGTTGACCATCAGAACATTACTGTTTCTCTTGGTTAAAATTGCCGGAGGAAATTCAAACTTGCTGAGCCAATAAATTGAATATCATGCTCATTTCAATAAAATATTATTCAGATGTGACTTTTGCACTTGACCGGTCCTACACATCCGATTGCGACGCCACTGCGTTTTAGGATTGTGATATGCAAAAAAAAAAAAAAAAAGGGGGAAAAATCACGAAAAATCCCAAACTTTGCCCCGTGTGACACATTTATCACAAACTTTTTTTGGTGTCGTAAAAAATCCCAAACTTTCCGAACCGTGACACATTTACCCAAACTTTTTTTGTGACACCAAAATCCCGAACTTTCAAATGTGACACATTTACCCCAAAATTAAAGGGTATTTTGGTCTTTTCATTTTTAAAATTTTTTTTTTTTTTTTTTTTTTTTTCTTCTTCTCTCCGCCGGCCCGCCATGGCCGGCGTTCGGCGAGGGTCGCCCGACGCCGGCGAGGGTGAGGGCGGCCCTCACCGGCGTCGGGCGGCCCTCGCCCGCCAAATCTGGCGAGGGAGGTCCTCGCTCGACCCTCGCTCGACGCCGCAAGAGCCGCCGACCCCAATGCGAGGGCCGTCCTCGCCCGACAGGCGAGGGCCGCCCTCGCCAAATTTGGCGTCGGGCGGCCCTCCTCGCCGGAGACCCTCGCCGGACACGGCTTCCCTCCGAGCCGGCGGAGGGAAGAAGAAGGAAAAAAAAAATAAAGAAAAAAATAAACTAAAAAGACTAAAATGCCCTTATGGGGTAAATGTGTCACGGTTTAGAAAGTTTTGGGTTTTTCACGGCACAAAAAAAAGTTTAGGTAAATATGTCACACAGAGCAAAGTTTGAGGTTTTTCGTGGTTTTTTCCCAAAAAAAAATCTGCATTGTACGCAAATGGGACAGCAACCTCTTCGGATTATTGCAGTGACTATCGGATGAGTTGGGCATTTTTATTGGTGCTCGGGGAACCTTGGGCTCTGTGAAACTTAGAATTAGATCATCATGTATCCCCTCCTGGAGCAGCCTTATGCTTCTAGTTATTCTTCCGCATGAATTCGGGTCATATGCTTCTTATTGCAATTAAAGGCTTTTGTTTGTTCTACGCAAAATGAACTTTTTTGGAAAATATTTTCGAGGAAAATGATATTCTCCTATATCGGGCTGTAATTTGCAGATGACATAGAAGTCATTTTCCAATATTTGTTTCAAGAAAAAATTATAACACACCTTTTGGTAAAAGCCTCAACTAAAACACTAGGTCTCAAAGTTCAAGAATCAAGGACTTTGGGCTCTAGTGCTGTAGTCTTGGGCGCAGCATTGGGGTACTGAAGCCCGCATGCCAAAGTCCTAGTGTCAAGAACTATGGCTCAAGCCGAGGGACCATGCCCTAGGCTCGAGGACCCGCGCCAAGTCGCTAGGTTCCCCAAGCCCAGGTGTTAAGGTCTCGTTTGCAGGAACTAGAGATTCTAGGGCCAACCGTTGGAAATTTGAGCACGCGCACTAAGATCTAGAGCCTAGCCGCAAGGACCTTAGCCAACATATCTGGACTCGGATCAAGGCTTCGTGGATCCACTCTTGAGCTCCAACAATTTAGGTGCAAGAGTAAAGTACCTAGACATGACCACTAGAGACTTGGGGATTGCAACAAGGTCCAAGATTTGAATTCTATGCATCAAAGCACTGACATTAGGGTTCTCATATCCAAGTGTCGAGATCCAATCATAATTTAAAAAATAATTTTTACTTTTTAAAAAATTATTTTCCTAGATTTAATCATAGCTTTTTCATGATTATAATATTAAAAAAAAAACATTCTTGTTTTTCTACGAAATCTAAAAACACCTTTGGTAACCATTCTGTTTTCGAAATAATTTTTATTTAGAAATTATTCTTTTTTATTCTTTTATCTATACAAGTTTCTAAATATTTGAAAATATTTGAAAATTGTCCAAAATTTTTCTTTTTAGAATAGAAATGTGTTTGCTACAATCCTTAAATTTATTTTTAATTTAGAATTTCTTTTATATTTTTAAGGGTTAATATCCTAAAAAATCTCAAACTAATATACATATGACAAATTTACCCCAAACTATTTTTTTGACCACCAAAAACACCAAACCGATATACTTTTGACAAATTTATCCAAACTAAGACAATTGTAACAAATTTACTCTCTGTTAATTTTCCTTAAATTTTACTATCAAATTATTAAGTCAAATGACACGTGGCGGTAGGGGATTTTACGTTTCATTTATCACAATTTACAATTTTTATGATTTTTTTGTAGTATTAATACAATTTAACAGAGAATATATTTTTCATAAATTTATCAATTTGAGATTTTTTGCGATTGAATAAATTAATTTGAGGTAAATTTGTTATAAATGTACCAATTTAGAATTTTTTTATGATCAATTAGAATAAATTTATCATAAGTGTACCAGTTTGAAATTTTTTATGATCAAAAAAATAATTTAAGGTAAATTTATCATAAATGTATTAATTTATGATTTTTCAAGATATTAACCATATTTTTAATATGTTCATTATATTTTTCTCTTTTAATTTTTAAATACATTATTTTGTGTATTTGATTATATAATTTATCATATTTTTAATATAATTTTAGTAAGCAATTTTGTTAGTTTTTAATATTATTTTATGTTATAATTTTATTATAATTTTGCAACCAACTAGAGGAAGAAGAAAATAAAAGAAAGGGAAAAATAAGAAAAGAACGTAAAAACAAAAAGCAAAAAAGCTATTGAACATATTTCTATTCCTTTTTTTTTTTCGAGAAACAAAAAAATAAAATCAAACATTATATAGCACATTACCAAACAAGCCCTAGACATCAAGAAAAAGGAAAATACCACCAAGTGCCGGAAGCAAGCGCCAACGGAGGGCTCAACTCAGCTCAGCAATGACTAGCTATGGCATAGACAGGGCGTCGAAGAGAGAGGAGTGCGAGCTTAGTTTGAATTTAGTCCCTTTTTAGTGAATATTCTTCAAATCAGGTGCAGCTTGGTCTTTTCAGAAGGGAAAAAAAGATAGAACTCCAAGCCTGCCCGTAAGACAATGACTGATGCCGTATCAGATTACCCAAACGAATTATACTACATTGCATTACAGGTTAAATATCACAGCTAGAACAGGGCCACATCTCGCTTCCTGATTTGGAGGAGTCGTACAGCGGCTACAAAATGAACTCCTCTTTCAACTGTTACTACAGTGGGCCAAAAAGGGTTTGGCAGGCTGAGCCTACGAGTCAACAAGATATACTCTCTTTGCGTCAGCTCTCAAGAATCAACTAGTGCATGGGTAGATCTGTTGAATTCTGGATCTTTTTACCCTGCAAGATTGAAAAGAGAAAAATTAGTGCGGTGCATCAATATACATATTGGCGAGAAATCGTTCCATAGGAACACCCATTGCTTTCAGTAGATATATCTTCCAAATTGACCTTGCAGCATCTACACACCAAATTGTCATGTAGAAGGCACTCATCTACTCCAGTTTCACGGAATTTTGAGATTTTGAAGATACCAGCTTGTTATTCATAAAGAGTTTATCCACATGAACATTTAAATATAGATGTACACTAAACGATGAGGGATGCGTCATATATGGCAAAGCCATGTCGATGTTGAGTTGTCATTTGACTAGATTAAGTTACCAATAGTTGGCAATCATCTTGTGAAATGATACTGATAAGGCTTTGAACCTTTAGCTCCATAAAGGTTATGAAGTGAACAATGTTAATGGGGCACTCCGTGAAAAAAACCAAGGTCATGCCACTGCTCCTCATCTCCGCACAAGAAAAAGATTGACTGTAGCTTTTCAGCGTAGGTTGTGCCTAGTCCTAAGCCACAAAGGGAGGGATGTTCTCTTAAGAGCATCACATGATATTACTCTTGAATTAAGAGCAGTTATCCAATTAAAAGTAAAGAGATAGGAGGACACAGACGATGGGAAAGTTGGATAGATAACACTGGTCTAATAATACCACCACAGGGTTCCTAAAGGGCCAAAAAGAATTACCATGCAACAAAGACATCAACTACTCTTGAAGGAGTCTACGAATGTTCTATTGCACAACAAGCTTGACACAAAAAATTCATGATGACAGAGAAGTCACATTAATGCAATACATTATTATTAGCACACTTACACTGAAGAGATGTATCTGTCAATTTCTTGTTTCTTTTCTGAATCAAAGAAAATCCATTTTTCTTCCGCCACAACCGAATCATGCTTTATAACATCTGCAAGGAAACAGAGATAAAATGTCATATTATCCAGTTAACATCACATGAAATTAGCAGTATGTCAAAACCAACCTTGAAGCAATACATCAGGTTCGCCTTTGTACACTTTCAACTTCCAAAAGGCGTGCCCCTGGCCATCCACGATGACAGGCTCTGTTCTAACGGCATCTGATCTCTGCCCCTCTACGCAATTTTTAGTATCCATTGTAACATATTAGCACGTAAAGTGAGAAAGAAACTATGCTTTGAAAGCACGCTATGAGATTTTGTGGAACCACTGCCAACTGTTCTAAAAGCTTAAACTGTTAGATGAAGGCGTGGTTTATTATTTAAACATTCTAACACTCCCCCTCACGCTTAGTCTGGTCTTTTGCCTAATACTAAGCGTGAAAATTTAATTGAGGAGGCAAATAGAGGCCTGGAAGATTCGAACTCAGGACCTTCTAGCTCTGATACCATGTCACAACGCTAATTAAAGAACCCGCAGCAAATGGTAAGAGAGAAAAAAGAAGAGAGAAGGAATAGAGAAGAGGAGAAGGAGAACGTAAAAGAAAAAAACAAAGAGGGGCTGTAGATTTCTGTAGTAACAAAAACCCTACACCCATCGTATTTATATTGAATATAAATTATATATAACAATAATACCCTTATGTAAGTAAAAAAGGAAATAAAACTCTGATAATAAAGGAAACTTAATTAAAGTAACTTAACAGACGCGAATATCCAGATAATTAAGAAATCTACATTTGGTGGAGCCAAAGACAATGCAATTAGGACAAGAATCAATTCAGCATATACTGATGTGACTATCTCAAGTCTCAATAACCACATAAAGCCAGAACACAAAGTACATGTGATAGGGTCTCTAGAAAGTCCTACCGTAACCAGTTGAGTATAATTTTAATACAGTTGTATGAACGGTCTCTAGTCCTAGCTGAATTCCACAAAGAAACAGATCTATGTACTAGCAGTTAACATGTTAGGCAATGGCTAAGATGAAGCCTTACTGCAAAATCTAATGACAAACTCACTGGGATTTATACAACTTGGAAAAAAATGGCAAAATTACTAGTGTTTTGACACCCACTACACCTTAGCAGAGGCTTTTCTAATGTACCACTGCCTTCAAGGTCATCTAAAAAGAAAGAAATATAATAAATCTTTAACCAAAGTTTTCTATTACCAAAATGTTCAGAACTTGTCTTCCTAAGAGAAGCCTTTTCTGTTTTACATTACCATAAGGACTCAATTTACTGGAAATTTTCATCAGACAACAAACATCAAGATCTTAGAACATACTCTTGGATATCCTGCTCATCTCCAGCATCTCAGCTTGAACCTGCGCAATTTCATGTTTTACTTGTGACACAATAGCGTCATGCTCTGAAACTGAAAGAGGAACACCATTTTTTGCGATAATAGCTTCAGCCACCTCATTCTTCATCTTCTGCTTCAAAAGTTTCTCCTGTACAACAAGAGATCAGATGAGAAATGGTTGACAGAGTCATTTCTCAGCTAAAATATCCCCAGCACTAATTAGTACCTTATCCTTCACTTCAAGAAGCTTTCCTCTTGCTTCCTTTCCATTTTCAACATATTGCAGATTCTGCTCTTCTATCCATCCCCTCAGGTTTCTAGGAAAAAAAAAAATCAAGAAAAAGTTGGTGACCCATCTTGTTAAGAGGAAGGTAATGCAATATGAAAAGGAAAAAAGTGTCCACAGTAACCAACACAACTTACTCGGTACTCAGAGCTTCATCACAAAGAAAATTTAAAAGCCTAAGCTTTTTCGATAGGTCTAATTCATCATATCCATCAACACCTTTATCAAGGCAATCAAGAGGAAAGTCTTTAAATGGACATTTAGAGTCGGAGAGATATTTCCCAATAGCTTGCAACCATGAATTCCTATCATCTGCCGAAGTGATAGATGGAGACCTATCCATGGAAG
This sequence comes from Eucalyptus erythrocorys, assembly GCA_014182555.1. NCBI lineage: Eukaryota > Viridiplantae > Streptophyta > Magnoliopsida > Myrtales > Myrtaceae > Eucalyptus > Eucalyptus erythrocorys. The sequence continues at coordinate 38,835,919 of CM024607.1, read as the reverse complement.
CATTGAGGATTCAGAAAGTTTTTTGCAAGAGCAAAATAATAGAGACTTTGTAAGAGTTTTAAATGAAACATACTCATCCCCCATATCTTTCAGTATCAAAGAAATCAATTGGGTATGAAACCGAACAATTAAAGAGGCCTGCCCATGGCGCCGCCTCCTCCCGCTTGTTAATTCTCGAAGTATAGATTCAGCTTCTCCTTTTCTGATATCAAGGACCTGACATAAGATTGGCATAACAAAAGTAAAGCATATAAGGATTATTGCCCCGATTGAATATATCCAGAATTTACCAATAAAACCATCAGAAGAATACCGTTAATTACTGATTTGTTTCCTTACCCAATATGGCTATTATTGCAAACGCCTCTAACAATTGTAAGTAGGAAATCTCAGCAAAAAGGACTGAATCAATTTATAGTGAAACTTGCCTTGCCAAAAGTAGCACAAAATTCCAAAAATTGCAATGCATCTCCAGTGACCTCAGAAGGCAACTCAACACCAGCCACACCGGTCAAGAGGATGCCTTCTGGCAGCGGGATGTCAGCATGCAACTCCTTCTGAAGGATCGCAGAATGGCCATTGACCTTGACTGGATCTGCAGTAGACTTACCTTTCACTGCAGCTTGATAGGCTCTTGCAGCCAGTGATCCTGCAGCATCCTGTCCCATGTTGGGTTTCTCTTCATTAACAAGATCAGAAGATATACCACTGGACACATCTACTACCATGTTCTTTCTCACTTTAACCCCACGCTTGTTCTTCTTATTGCGTTGTGCCTCCCTATCAGAAACTTTGTCACCATCACTAGGTTTCTTCGGGGTTCTGTCCTTCAGAATAGGTTCATCATCAGCATTGGTATTGTGCATTTCATTTAGCCCATCGGATTTTCTTTTCTTCGAAGACTTCTTATCAGAGTTGGCTGTTGAACTGTCCAACTTCAAATTCAAGTCAATGTTGCGATCAGAAGAATTCTCCTTTCCCCGTTTCCTTGGTGAGAGAACAGCAAGGTTCTGGCAGTGATTCCAGCAACAGTTGTTGTAAGTCCTCTCGAAAGATTCGTTAAAATTAAATGCATATTAACCAAAAAAAAAAAAAAAAAAAAAAAAGACAATTGTAAGCTTGGCGTACCTCATCTGAATCAGAATTCAATGATGAGACATCTGCAGGTTTTGCAGGCTTGTTGAGATCAAGGCTATCAGGACCTCCGACATTCAACATCTCAGAGACAGAGGAATATCCAGTCTTTTTAGCCGTGTGTACTAATATACCAGTGGGTTTGTGACCCCTTTTCTTCCTGTAAGAATGGTCATTCACCCGTCACCCAAGGCCCCGAAGTAACAAACAGTGCAAAACCAAAATGATTTATGACAACCAAAGACTCACATGCAAAAGCTACAGTTACAAATGCCTCTGCATTTAGGGCATTTCCAGTCCTCCAACACCGCCACATCTGCCGCTTTCTCTCCATATCTTAGATTTGAATCGACAAAACAAAACGGACCGCGGAATGGATCATACCACTATTGACATAAAATGCATATTCAAATGCTCGACAAAAAGACAAACGAAACATCCGCCATTCTAACCTGTTCAAGAGGCACTTGTGACAAAACTTAAAGGTACACTGCTTGTCTCCTTTCGTGTTTCTGCAAGCAGCTGTGAAATCCAACGTCTTCTGACGGCACTGTAACATTCAAACAGCCAGGAAAAAAAAGAGGAGGGAAGTCAACACCGAAATTTCCCAGAAGAATGCAGTGAAAAATGGTTTCACGTCGCTTTCATTTTCCAATACACAAAAACGAGCTTTAACGCAACAGTCGCGCATAAGCAGAAAAAGGCACGGGCAAAAGAAAAATGGATACGGCAGCGAACAAGCGTCTACGGTAACCACCGTTTCACGCTCCGTAGAAACATCGTCATCCTCCAACAACAAACCAAGACTCTAGAAATCCAAACGCAAGATTCAGCAAAATGCAAGAACGAAAAACGCAAGATCCTCCCACCACGACCTCGCAGAACAATCACCGACCCGAGAGAGAACAACACCGGACGAGCACGAATTCGAGCGAGAAAAGCTCGAATTTTACCTGGTGGCACGTCTTGCCATTAAAAGGGCAGTAGATTCGGCCCCCGACGACTCGAACTCCGGGGTTGCTGTTGCGCTTGGCAATGCTCGACCCGTCGCCGCCGCTGCCGTCGCCCTCCTTCCTCTGGCTCTGGCTCTGGCTCTTCTCCTTCCGTGCACGGGGAGTGACCTCGCTCTCGGGACTCTGGCGAGAGCTCGACGGGACGGCCATGCGGGACGACGCTGCGTCTTCCGCTACGACACAGAGAGAGAGAGACAGAAGAGAGAGAAGAGAGAGAGAGATCGGAAAAGCCAACGATGGGATGGGATCTCCTTTACGTGGGCTGGAGCGACTCCTTGCAGAGAAAAGTCGCATCGAAGCACGAGTCTTCGCAATAAATAAATATGAATTCTCGATTTGGAAGAGATTTGAAATTTGGAGTTCCTCCCCATTCCCTCTTCGCCATATGGCGCCAACTCGATTTCTCTCTCGCTCGAAATGTTTGCTTTTCGGGGTCGTGAAAAGAAGTCGAAAACGAAAGCGCGCTTCGCAGTTTTTACTCGTTCGGACAGTGCTGGGGGATTTTGTCGGATTGGAGGGAATATGTGCCCAGAAAAGACAAGGGGGGAAAAAGCTCATGGAATTTACGACAATCTCATCCGTCCTACGATCAAAGATGTTCCAAATTAATGCCCAAATCCGTCGCATTGAATTTAGCCGTGGATGCTCCTAATTATTCACCCCTCTTCGCCATTAAAGTCTTGGGTTTCAACTGTTTGCGCGATTCATGTCCGAAGGACGAAGATGATTGATGCTGATACTCGTGTGATGCGGCAGATTGAAAAGGAAAATTGAGTTCCACTTTTTAATTTTTGGTATTCAGGTAAAGAATATAAATCATTCTCCATCACCATGATGTAAAGAAAATGCAGCCAAAATATAGAATTTTTCGACTGACTAATTGCAAATTCATCGTGTGAAAATCGATTAATTTTCATGTGTAGATTTACTTTACTTTTGATTTGAAATAACCAAATTGAAGTTTATTGTAAATTGAAAAAGGAAGTATTAGGAATGGAATAAAAAAAAAAAAGTGAGTACGCGGGCAAAAGTGGGCATCCACTCACCAAGTTGAGATACCCATTATATCCTCGGAACGTAGAAGACGCTTATCAAATCGAGATTGCGTGAAACCCTCATTTTACCAGGGAGTAATGTCCTTTGACAGCTTGTTGGAGAAGGGGAATCAGCTTTGGAGTTCCTCCTCGTTCGTCCTTGAGCGAGAAGCTTTTCTGGATTCAATGTTGGCCCGACGAATAAGGGGCGTCACGCAGTATATATTGGTTCCTATACGCTGCTCCCCGTTCGCTCTTCCGGAGGATGTTTTTGGAGGGATCCCCATCCGTGGACTTTGTTCTGTGTTTTACGCAATGCTGAGCGAGGCTTGGACTCGGTTTTCGTGGTGGTTGATCGGTCCTCCGGGATGGCTTATTTCATCCGTTGTGAAGAAGACGTCGGATGCGATCCAAGTGGCGGAGCTACTTTTCTCAAATAAAGAAATACGACAAGTTGCGCGGGATTTTTTAATGGACTACCTCATGTCATGACATCGGATTCCTTCATCCAGTCAATTTTGGCTAATTTCGAGCATGTATTCAACTCCACTTTGAATGATAGCAGCACGGCGAATCACACTTCGAGCAATCTAATTCCATGTATTTGTTGGAATGAGTTGAAAATGAGATGTTGCATTTGCTTAAGCCGAGTTTGCATATAACGGCGCAATTCATTTGGCTGTTTACACTATGGGATGGCTTGGAACAAAATGTTATTCGGCATTTCCAAGCACTGCCACTGCGCGGAATTTGGCTAAGTAAGCCTCATTTGGTTCAATTTTTGCAATGAGCTTTGGGCCTCCAAAACCCCTTTGAAAAATACAAAGCGTTTGGTAAGTATTTTTTAGATTCTCTTTGCCAAATACTGAAAATCCAATGCAAATAGGGATCTATTTTGGACTTTCGGTACTTTGAAAATGCAAAATTTACTGTTCATTCACCTATTCATCTTCTTCCTTGACCATTCCTCTTCCTCAATCCGCCACCTAAGATCAGGCTTCTCTAATGACTGCCACCATAGCCGGGAGCTGCGCCTCCTTGGCAACCACTGCTTGGGGTGATGCATCCTACAACTTAGGCAATGCCACATGGGTCACGCGACGATGCTTCAAGGCATAGCTTTAGACACTTGGATCACACGACTCAGGCGATGCATGAGGTCATGCAACCTTAGACCACCTTGCTTGAGGTTTGTGCAATTTCAGGCACCCAAATCTAACTGTCCGACAATTTTTGATGATTGTCCAACGATTGATCTCCACCAAATTTAATTTTTTGACTTAAAAAAAAACGCAAAAGCTCTTTATCAACATGGGCTTTATCAAATGATATTTACGCTAGAGTTATTAACGCTATTTAAAGTTATTATTTATCAAACGGTATAGCATTCTGAAAAACTTATCTACCCGAAAGGTATTTATATTTTTCCAATCCCATCTCTCCAAAATCGAACCAAATAGGCCATCAATCAACACTCGGGAGAAAGTAACACAGATTGGCTGAGGCGAACGCCGAACATGAACGGGCTTTTGTACCAACCGTGGAGGTGTACTGCGCTTGGAGTTGACGATGATGTCGTGATTTATCTGCCGAAGCAAGGCAAGTACGGCAGATTAGTTGTACTTTGTCAGCATGTCTCGACATTCATATTACCAGGACATGTCGATAGGGTCGCATCCCTTTGGCGCCAATTGTACTTTGAATTTCAATGTTTTTATAGGTGATGCCCATTCAGACTTTTTAGAAAAAAAATTGACATTATTCATAGAAATTCATATATTCACTTTCACTTTTAAATACCCACGTTGAGTAGTTTTCCGCGTCAATTGCAAATTTTGAAGAATTCTTATATGTCAAACCTCTCGAGTATAAAAACATAAATGATCCGAATCAAATCAACACATTTAACCCGTTTATAACCCATTTATCATAATACATAATTTTTTATCCATGCCCAATCCGATTCATACTCGATCAATTTAACTAAATTTAAGAAAGTTCATTTCTTATGATTTTTTTTAAAAATGGTATTGCTATAAAACTTTCATGCAATATAAATTTAATGGACGATTTTTTAAAATTTTATTTTTTAACTAGTTTTAAGAATATAATTTCTCTATTTCCTTTCTTTCTTTTTATTTCTCTTCAGCCAACTACTAGCCACAAGGACAGTTGACAACAAGTCACAAGTAAGCCACCAGCTCACTGAGCTCGTGGAATGCCGATGAGCTCGAGCCTTATCAGATCTCAAGGAGGCCCTCGCCTCGTTAAGTTGGTGAACTTGAGCTCACTCAACGTCAACAATCTCAAGCTCACCCAACACTAGTGAGTTCGAGGCTTGCTAGATCTAGCGAGGCTCGAGCATTGTCGACATCTAACAAGGCTCAAGCAAGCTCTAATCTTGCTAGATTCAATGAGTTCGAGTTCACTCGACGCCAGCAAGCTCAAGCCTCACTTGGCCGGTCGTCGATTGTCGCTGTGCCGGCCACTGGTTAAGGAAGGAGGAACGAGAGAGAAAAAAATGGGAAGAAAAAAGAAAAGAAATTTGAAATATAAAAAATAAAATATAATTTCAATTTTTATAAAAATATTTTTTTACAAAGTTAAAGAGGGAAGAGAGAGATTGTGAGGTTTAATTGAGGATGGGTTCAAGTCCAACCTATCTAAGACCCATTTATCTTAAATCTTTAATTTTTAACTCATTTGATTAGTTTTTAAAAAAAATAAATGATCCATACATTACCCATTTATAATTTAAATGGTCATATATGGATCCCATACCCATTTTGCCACCTTTACGCTTGCGCTAATGCAAATCAATCTCTCCCTCTCAAAGATCCACCCATGTCACCCCGTCGAAGCTGCCTATGTTGCATCCCCATCTGAACTGCCCATGGTTTGCAAGGTCTAAGTTCATTCCCTCTCTCCCTGCATTCCGATGACGGGGGCTCCGTCGACAGCCGCACCCATTGAGGTTGTGCTGCCACCGTCATCAAGGGAGCCACACAAGCCTGAGGCGGGGCTAAATCTGGCTTTGCATCTTTGGCGGAGCGAGTTAACGGCGCAACCGCTGAGGCCATACCAAGGATGATGGTGCCGGACATGGCTCTGTCGTGGCGTCGCCAGTCACGCAGTAGAGCGGTGGTCAGGAGGAGTGTTACAAAAGAGAGGTCGGTGGTCGGGAGGCCGCGAGTAAAACACAGGCTGGAGTCGGCTACATTAGCGGCAGGTCAACCAGGATGGAACGGACGGAGGGCTGTGGTCGGCTAATGGTGAAGGACGACAAGATGGAATTTTTTTTTTTTTTTTGGGTCGGTCCTTGACTGCTAGGTTGTTTGTCGCAATTAAGAGTGAATTTGGCCTCATTCCGAAGAGAAGAACGGACTCTCAACGGTTTCCTCGTTTTTCTCGCAATTAAAAAAGAAAAAAGAAAAAACAAAGAAAGTGCCTTGAAAATCCACGTGACATCTCCGCATGCCAAAATAGCCATATGGACATCTTCAGCAAAAGATTATTTGTATGTATTCGAACTCATCCATGGTTTAAGATAATACAGAAAATCTAATCACGCCCCTCGACTACTAATGAACGAACTCTTCTGTCGAGAAAATGCCATGCTTCATTTCGACCTATCGTATCGTTTCGTCGAGAGAACACGACCATCACGGTCAAAATCCCAAAGCTGACCCTCGGTTGGTGGTGCAGACCAGAGAAAGAAAAACAATCCACTTCAGACCTCATGCTGCACCGCGCGCACCCGCCGTCCCCATCCCCTCGGCACCATCTTCACGTGGTGATCGAGGGCCATCGTTGCCGCCACGAGCTTGCCCCACCGGGTTGGCCCCCGTTTCCAGCAATTTCCCCCCGACGAGATAGACGGTCCAGCCGAGGCGCTCGACGGAGTCGATGTAGGCGGGTACGTAGAAACTGGGCACGTGCTCCGGGGCCTCGCGGCGGCAGTCGAACTCGTACCACTCACCGTCCACCTTCCGGACGCAGGTCCAATCTTCCTTATAGTCCCGGAGACAAACGAGGGCACTCTCCTGCTCAAAATCAATCGGGGCTTTCCTAGCATTCCGGGAGTGAAGTGGGGTGATTTGTATATCCCACGTTTTTAAGGCCTCTTGCAAGACCTGCAGTTGCTAGAAAAATATTATCTAACCTTTCAAGTGAAATTGATTATTCAAAGAAAAAAAAAAAATCCACCGTCGTCGTTGTTTCTGACATGCATTGATTAATGAGAAAAAGTTCAAATTTTTTCTTCAAAATGAGGGGAAAAAAATCTGCATCTTATTAAATGAGATCCATTTAAAGTACCAAAGTGGCCTCCCTAAAATTTGAATGAGGGGTCTTTTGAATCTTGGTCGTCTTGTTTCTTGACTTCGATGGAAGCGAAAGAAAATAAAGGAATCCAATTAGAGAATTAATAAGTTGGGTAAACCTCGACCTTGAAGCCGAAGCCGTCGAACCAAAATTGACGGGAAGAGTACGCTGGGAGGCTGAATTCCCGACGCTCCTTTCGACCGAGCTCGATCGTGATCGCTGTCAGATCAGATTCACCGACGAGAGGCCCCTGTAGCAGTGCGTTGAGGCAGTGCACGGCAGAAGGAGTCGACCTATCATGCCGCGTCTCATGGTACAGCTTCGCTCCTCTGCTGCTCGATCCTGCCATTTTAGGACCCTGTCCTGTCGAGACCACAGCGATCGTGTCTCCAGAGAGAAATCTTGAAAAAGAAATTGACTTTACTTTGTTCTCAGAGCTCGATCAAGTTGGGGGTGACCACAGGTGACTCATGAAAGCTGAAGAGAAGATGAAAAAAAAAAAAAAAAATCGAGAGCAAAAAATGCGAAAGAAAAATGATAGAAATTATGTGTGAGTATACTATTATATAGTTGTGGAGATGTGTATTTTTAAGAATATAAATATATTTGCCCATAAATTGCGATTGAAATTACCCGCGAGTCTCACAAATTCGTAATTGCTTATGGTGTTGTAAATAGTATCTAGACCATAGTTACCCATAGCCAACACATGTGAGGTGTGCCTCGAACACCGGTATTGCCTCCAGCTGGATATTAGATTAATTTCCTTATACGGTCTAATAAATAGTGTTCCTAAACGGTGATCCAATTTAACTAACTCATTTTAGATGGAAAAAAAGCTCAGTATGAAGTGAAGAGAGACCCGCTCTTTTTAATTTTAAAATTTGAAGTAATCTTTAATTTGATTGAAATTTCAGATTCTGGATCCCCAAGAAAAGTGTCAAAAAAGTCCTAAATTTTTTGCCTTTATGTCGATTTAGTCCTAAACCTTTTTTTGGTGTCGATTCAGTCTTAAATCTTTTTACATTATGCCAATTCAGTATTTTTCGACCAATTTTGGCTGGATTTTGCTGACTAGATGCCGGTCAAACCATGTCAGCGTTAGCGCCGATCAAACCATGTCAGTCGGCCGGTATCCAGTCAACAAAATCCGACTAAAATTAGCTAGAAATGACTGAATTGGCCTAACGTAAAAAGGTTTAGAATTGAATCAGCACCAAAAGAAGGTTTAGGACTAAATTGGCACAAAAACAAAAAAGTTTATGACGTTTTTGCCACTTTTCCTCTAGATCCCCATTTTAGCATTCGAAGCATTTAGGAGGCCAACTGTAATTTTTCAAATACCTCATTTTATCAAAGATTCCAATTGGAAACCTCATAATCATCTAAAAATGCCCTACACCCTTCATTTAATGATCTAAGAAGGATTTCGAAATGGGAAATTTCGAAACTCAACCAAATCAAATTTTATCCACCTCACTATTACTCAAACCAGAACCTTTTTTTTGGGGGGGGTCGGTTTCAACCAGAACTGAACTTTAAATAAAAAAAAAAAAAAAAAAAAAACCCTGAAATTCTATTTTGTTTTTTGGGTTTGTTGCGCGGCCTTATTACAAATCAGGATTATTTCGAAGAGCCTGCTTGAAATTTAATAAATATTACCAAAGAAGTATCTTCCAGCTAATGAACTCCTAAATTTTCAATTTATTTTAGCTAAAGTGTGGGTGGAGAAAACGAACGAACAGGTATATTATGGCTACATTTGGTGGAGCTCTGGGCAAATACAGAGTCATTTTCTTAAAGACGTTTGACTCGAATTGTATTTGCTAAAATAAAAAGCGCATGGATAATTGAGTTTTAGTACATTTTGTGTAAAATAATTTCGAAGTAAAAAGGAAGAAAAGCAAAAGAGATGGTCATGGTAAGTAACCCAACCTCTTCCTTCTTGTCGGTACTACGCGATCTTCCTTGTTCAGATCCAGCTCCGTGTGGATCTTCTTCCTTTGAGCCTTCCCTGCCGACGAAGAAGCGTTGCCCTCGCCATCGGTGCTGCTGTCGGCCTCCGTCTCGCTCCCCGTCGTCGCTTTCAAAATCATCTGCCTATGTTCAACGAGCGCGATTACTTTTACCCAGCTCAAGCAAGGGCCGCCATGAGCCCGAATGAGGGTTTTGAGGTTGCGTGACCTTGGCGAGCCTTGTAATTAACCTATTTAAGCGAAAAAGATTTGAGCGAGGACCGCCACAAGCTCAGGCGAGTGCTCCAAGGTAATGCAACCCCAGCAAAGAATAGATCTGAGCAACCCTTGACACTCATTATTAATGGTTAGATCCCAGCCGAAGGGATTCTAAAAAATTTTGCCAAACACCTCAAATTTTCTCCAAAGGAACTTTGGAGGCATTGATCCACGTCGGGAAAATTACCAATTCAGATATAAATTATAATGTTTAATTCTTCCAATTTTTATAATATTATTTTATATTTTTGGGTGAAATTTTAATGTAGTCATTTTTTATCAATTTTTGTTGAAATTATTGATTCATTGGCAGTCGGCTTACCTGACACCGTGATGGTCTGACATGGATAAATTTTGCGAAACATGGCGAAAAATAAACCGAAGTCGCAACAATCCCAACCGCGGACAAAATCCCCAAGTTGAGTCCCCCAATTGTCAGTCGATCGTGCATGACAGTAACGTGGCATGACAATTTATTTGGTCAACAGAGAATGCAACCGAAGGTAGGGTAAATGCATTTGAAGCTATATTAATTTGAAGGCAGGTGACTTCGGGTTTTATTTCCGTATATCGACGCCTTATCCGACTATCATTATATAAGTTACGTGTCAATTCCTACTTCTGAATCAACATTAAACATCTGATAAAGCATCTTCCAAAGCAAAGCATATCCATGCCTAAGATATAATTTTATTGGTTTTTGGGTAATAGATCCCATACACAAAATCATGGAAAGGAAGACACGCCTATCTATCCATAGAAATCAATCAAAATACGAAAGATGAAAATTTGATACTGACTTATCAATGTATTTGTCTAATTGAGTCTTATTTGCAGAAACCATCGAGTGAATATAATAAAAGCCTAGAAATCAAATATGAGACAAGTTCTTACTTTTGTGGAGCTTTTAGAGCACGCATGGTAATATTTTTATTTTAGGCAATAATTTTTTTTAGAAATAATTTTTTTTTATTTATATTATGGGGAATAATTTTTTAATAAAATATCGCGTTTGGTAATTATACAAAAATTTTATTATTGGAATAGAAAAAGAATACAATTTATGAATTTTTGTATTTATTCGTTTTTTCTGCTTGCCCACGGACTACCGACTATTGGCCGTCACCGCCCAACCACCGCCCGATAGCGGTCGTCGGGCAGTGGCAAGCTGTCGACGATTGGTGGCGGTCATCAAGCGGCGATAACTGGTGGGTGACGGTCGTGCAGCAGCAGGCGGCGATGACAATCGTCGGTGGTCAAGCAGCGGTGGCGGTTGGCGATCGGCCGACAGTAGCCACGAGTGACCAAAGGTGGCCGACAGTTAGCAAGTAGCTGGCGGTGGCTATAGAAAGGAAGAAGAACAAAAGCAAAATAAAAAAGAAAAAAAAAAATAGCTTATTTCTAGAAATTGTTCCCAACAAGAAGAAACTACTTTTTTTTTATTTATCGTGTCTATTCCAAATTTATTCCCCGACTATTTTTCTATTTGAATAAATATAAAAATAAGTTGGCGTTACCAAACGGCTTTCTATTTTTTTTTTTTCGGGGAATAAAAGAATAGAATTTGGGAAAAATATAAACATTACGATGCAGGCCCTTAAACTCCATAAATTGCTACTAGTATTGACAAAATTTTCTATTAAATTTTTTGAACATATGTTTCCAAAATGAGCCAAATTTAGAAGTTTCGATGGCAAACAAGTTTTAGATGGTTTCAACTCGAGGGAAATTTTATTTCTAATTACATTCGCATGTGCGGCTATTTTACATTGTATATTAGAAGTTTCTACTGCCCATGGGAATATCTGTAGTGCATGTGCCCTATCTAAATTGTATAAAAACACTAAACACATAGTAAGCCCATATTCGTAGTGTGGTCTATAGATTAGACCAACTTAAAGCACTATAAACGTAATATCTATGTGTGTATACTTATAGAGAGAAAGATATATAGATTAATGCGAAGACAAATTGGCAGCAATATATATTACACAAAATATTCAAAAAAATCGTCTTCTTAATGTTAAACAACCGTGTTGATATACCACCCGCCGTGGTGGCTCCGCTGGATAGGCTTCAGGCTTCCTTTCGCTGAGAGGTCTGGAGTTCGAAACCCCTGCGACGCAAGTTGCAGGGAGACTGGCGTGAGACATTGGTGACTTACCCGGTGGCATGTGTGTGGTGGCTAGCACGTGTCGTCCCCAGTGGTTTATCTCCGGCTGCCGGGGTGGCGCAGTTGGCTTTGGGCCTCCTCCCCCTCACGAAGGGGAGGGGTTCGAAACCCCAGTGCGTCGCAGGGTGACTTACCTGGTGGCATGTGTGTGGTGGCTAGCACGTGTCGCCCCCAGTGGTTTACTCCCGGCATCCGGCCGTGCGGGATTCCCTGGATCACTAAAAAAAAAAAAAAAAACAACCGTGTTGATTTGAAGGCATAAAATGCAATATAAATAATCCAAATTGCCACGTGGCAAAATAAATAGAAAATGACGTAAATAATTTATAAACTTTATTTCAATATATAAATATAGTCTCGAGATTTTTTTTAGCTTGTTTAATATGATTCTTAAATTACTTTTAAATATTTGACGTAATCTTTAGAGTGCGTTTGGTTGGACTTTTGGGGAAAGCCTTTGGAAAAATATAAATGACTTTAAGTTAAAAGGGTTTTCCAAAATGCAAATTGCGTTTGATAAATTATAGTTTGAAAGTCCACTATAAAGTACTTTTGAATAAAATGATGTTTGGAAATATTATATTTACAAAGGACTTTGGTGATTAATAAAAAAAGAAAAAAATTATCAAAACAAATAAAAGAGTTCGTCGGTGAGGCAAGCGGCCATTGGTGACCTTAGGCAGTCCCCGGAGACGACCGGCGAGGGTCGCCTAGGGTCAAGCAACCTCCAACGAGGGTCGCTTAGGGTTGGGTGACCCCTAACGGCCCTTCATGGAGGTTGCCCGACCTAGATCTGGGTTCACCGGAGGTCGCAAAACCTCGCATGACCTCGTGGCGCTACCTCATGGCAACTGGTGTGACCTAGATTTGGTTGTTGGAGGTCGCGTGACCTTCTGGTGACTAGATCTGGTCGTCGAAGGTTGAGCGACCAAATTTGGGTCGCGCCAATTGCCGCAAGGTCACACGACCTTCGGCAACCCAGATCTGGGTCGCGCTTGAGGTCGTGCAACCCAAAGCTGGGTCGTGGCGACACGACTCGCGAGCGATCATTGCGACTCGTCGGTGATGGTCACCGCGACCTCGCCAACCTCAACCATGGCCTCGCTGGCCTCTTGAGCTCATCTTTGATCAGCCACGCCGCTGGAGAAGAGTATGGTGAACAGTAGTTATGAGGCTTACGAGAATGTTGAAAGTCCTAACTAGCTTAGAACCTGCCTTGGGCTTTCAGATTTACAAATACTAACTTTGCCTTAATCGGACTTCCAAAGCAGTTCCAAACACATTTATTTTGGTCCAAAGGCCTTTAACCCCAAAAATACTTGGCAAAGTGTTTTCAAAAGTAGTGTTAGTTTATTTGGGATATTCGATATCCTCCTTTCGGTGGTTAGAGTTAATGGAATTCACTGATGTGGGCTGCAAACCAAAGACTCGAAAGAGGATTGAATTACGCATTGATTTTCCTTAATGTAATTCACCGTTACACATAGGCATTCATTTTAGAGCAACCTAATCCTCGGGATCTGCAGAGATGACGGCTACTAGAGTAAATGCACGAGCAACGGAGCATCTCAATCTACGCGGTCAGATTGATCAAGTCTGAATCTATGGCTTCATAACGGGAAAATTACCAAAATAATTTTAAATCTATCATAATTTTTTCAATTCAGTCTTAAACTTCTTTTTTACTAGTTCAATCTATTTTTTTTTTTTTTCACTTATGCCGATTTAGTACATCCGTCAAATTTTAGTTAGCCAGCATTGACATGGATGCTATATGGCAACAATCGTCCAACCAACATTGACGTTTCAGTTTTTTAATATTTTTTATTTGTATTTTTATGTTCTCTCTTTCCTTCTTCCTCTGGCCGGTCGTCGAATTGGCTAGAGGCCTCATCAACCACTTGGGTGGCGAGGCGCCCATGCCGCCTGGTGACCGGTGAGGTCGAGCTCGTACAGATTTGGCTAGGCGAGATCATGGCCAATGAGGTCTAGCTTGCTGGCCTGATGAAGAATAAAATAGAAAAATAAAACGAAAAAAAAAGGAAATAACTGAAAAATAAAATAAAAAATTAAAGAATTGACACGTTGACGTTGGTTAGATGGTTGACACAAATTAGCCAAAATTAGCCAGCTTGACTGAATTAACACAAACATAAAATGTTTAGAAATGAATTAGAAAAATCATAATACGTATATGACTATTTTGATCATTTTCCTGTTTTATAAGCTATTGGTATCAAACTTTCCCATCGCCAGACTGGGTGTTGAAGCTCAACTTTTTCATGGAAATGAAGATAAAAAAATGCTCATTATAAAGTAGCTTCTCGAGAAGTATGCTTGCCCGAATTTTCTGGCGGTTTGGGACTTTGAAGTTGAATTTCCGATAAACCTCGAATGGACCCTTGAGAGGTTCTGCCATTTGGAGCGCAAAATCCAAAAAGTATTTAAGAGTTTGCTTATTTAATAAGAAAGCCGCTTTTGACTTTCCTGTATTCAAATGATGGAAAATTAATTGTTTTATGAAAAATATTTTTCATGGACTAAAAATTATAAGCTTAAATTGGGGAAAGACAACTTAAGCTTTTGGCCAAAAAGAATTCACTTTCCTTAAACCACCAAATAAATGAATAGTAACTATTTTTCTTACAAATAATTTTTATAGAAAATATTTTCTTTTTTCGATGCATCTTGAGTTGCTCTTAGATACATGGCTTACATTATTGGCTTGACATTCTTGGAAAATAATCATATCGAGCGGCAAGAGGAGAATTGATTGATACCGTAGGAAATGGATTCCTTAAAAAATGAATCGATACTTGAATAATTGAATACCGAAAATAAATGTAGAAATGTGCCCGTGAAACATGTAATACCGATCAAAAAATATATTACGAAGACGGACATACCTTGTTTGTCACAAATTAAATACTCATTGCAATTTAGAGGAATTGATCGAAGCGGTAAAGTTCTGTTCTTCAAAAGAGAGTACACTGTTTTCTCAAAGGAGAGGAAAGGAACATACTGTTTCACCAAAAAAAAAAAAAAAAAATTGCCAACGTTCTTCCTTTTTACTTATATATTGCAATTATTTTCACTTATAAAATAAATGCCATCTTTCTCTCATGGGTTAGGTTTGGCCCAACATGGATGGATGGGCTTGACTTGACCCATCAAATAAAAAACTCATCGGATACTATCATGTTTCCTTTCGGATTTCATGGGTTACAACTTACAACCTACTTGGCACCGGACTTCTTACACATGGACCGTAGGAGGTGAAGTATGGTAGCACTTTAGCTTGGAGGGAAATGCTCAGGGTGAGTGAGGAATTCGCTGACCATTGCATTAAAGTTACAACCTGAATTAAGACGAGATATTAGCATATCAAGTTTGCATTAATTTAAAAAAAATTAAATTCTATAAAAAATCTCTTAAACTAATACATACATGTCATATTCTCCTTTAATCAATTTTTTTGTCACAAAAATTCCCAAACTAGTATATATATATATATATAACACATCCATTCCAAATTGTGGCACCCACACCACATTTGGTCCCAATTTAGGTAAAACTTGCACCACATTTACCCCAAATCATATGCACAAAATTGAGATCTTTTGAAGGTAAATGGAGCACGGGTATATTAGTTTAGGGTAAATATGGCATAAGTGAACCGGTTTAATATAAAATAATTTAAAGTAAATATGGCACGTAATACCAATATAGGATTTGGTAGTATTGACCCTTTGCCAAAAGGGGTACCAAATTTAATTTATAAAATGGAACAAAGAATTCCTCCAAATCTTTAAGAACATCTCGAGAGCCTTGATGATGCAATCTCAAAACAAACACCGAGCTTTGATCCTTTTTGGGAAAATTCAAAATATAGGCTTGAAGTGCTCTTATTTTTATAAATAAGGGCTTGACATACTCTTATTTTCTCAAATAAGGGTTTAAAGTGAAACTTATTTCAAATAATGGCCCGAAATGATCATATCAATATTAGAGAATGGCTTAACCTCGTCGTCTAAAGGGCATTATCGTCTTTTATCTTTCCAATTTTTTTCAATTTTTTTTCCTTTCCTTTTTTTTTTCCTTTACCCTCCTCCAACCACTTAGGTGGGGGCGATTAGGACTATCCTCACCCTCACTTGAGCTATCAAGGCCAGGCGAGGGCCAACCTTGCTCGCCCCCCCCCTCCCTCCCTCCCTCCCCACAAGGTCGGCAACCTCCTTCGACCATCAACAAGGTGCAACAATGGCTGACGAGGGGAAGAGGAAAAAATAAAATAGAAAAGAAAAGAAAAAGAGAAGGAAAAAAAGAAGCTAAAAATCTTTATTTGAGACAATTTAAAACAGTGTCTAATTTTGATTATTATTCGAGAAAATAATGGTATTTTATACCTTTATTTGAAATATGGTCCACTTTAAATTATTATTTAAGAAAATGATGGTACTTTAGACTCTTGTTTGAAATTTTACCATTATTTTTCTGAACACAATTTAAGGGATGTAATGGCTTGGTATCTAATCGAATTACAAAATCATTGGTTCTTTAATTGGGTGCATTTGGCACCAGCTCTAGAAGGGGCTTTGCCCATCAAAAGCCCTTTGGGCCAAAAAATGGGTGTTTGGGAACCAAACTTTAGAAGGCTCTTAATGGGAAAGCAAGTGCTCGGAAGGCTGAAAGCCCAAGGCAGCTGCCTTGGGCTTCTCGGCATTCTCAGCATGCTGAGATAACTGTTCACTTTTTTTTTTCCCCCAAAATTGTCCTCACGAATTTTTTGTTTTTCCGGTGCGTGCCCTTGTAGGGGCACTGTTCATCTTCTCCGGATGCCACGCGCCTCGGGGGTCGGGTGACTCCGGCGGCCGCCGGAGGTCGTAGGTCCTTGCGGCGACCCAAATTTGGGTTGCCAGAGGTCGCGCGACCTCCGCGCGACGAGATCCGGTCGCCGGAGGTCGAGGTCACTCGGTCGCGCGACCTCTGCGTGACCGGATCTAGTCGTCGGAGGTCGCACGACCTCACAGCGACCGAGATCTGGTCGCGCGACCTCGCCGCGACCAAATTTGGTCGCCGGAGGTCATGCGACCAGACCTGCCTCCTGCGACCCAGATCCAGGGTCGCCAGAGGTCGTCGGTGGCCGCTGCTCTTGTCGGTCAATTTATTTTTAATTTTTCTTTTGATAATTTTTTTTTCCCACAAAACTCCTTTG
This sequence comes from Eucalyptus erythrocorys, assembly GCA_014182555.1. Classification (NCBI taxonomy): domain Eukaryota; kingdom Viridiplantae; phylum Streptophyta; class Magnoliopsida; order Myrtales; family Myrtaceae; genus Eucalyptus; species Eucalyptus erythrocorys. Next base: position 38,818,793 of record CM024607.1, on the reverse strand, counting down.
TAAATGAAATTCCCCAAACACTATTTTGCTCAAAGTACTTCACAAAGGGCTTTCAGAGTATAATTTACCAAATACAGTTTGCATTTTAGAAAACATCTTTAACTCAAAGGTATTTGCATTTCCCTAAAGACTTTTCCCAAAAGTGGTTCCCAAACCCACCCATTGTATGGCTTGGAATATGATTCCATATCTTTGACTTATGAAAGGAAGTGAATTTGAGAGTCTTGATGGCTCCATCTCAAATTGAAGATGGTCGCGGTCTTGGATGAAATTTTAATTAAAGATAAGCACTAAGCAGACTAATTTCGATCGCGATACGAAAGTCAAGCCTAATGTGTTGCCCAAGCTTGCCTGTCACCTTAACACATAGTAGTCATTGCGTGGGATCATTTAGAGCCAATGTTGGTGGGCTAGGCTTTTGAATGTGGGAGTGCCCAAGTCTACTCATTTACCTCCTGAGCCTAAGCAGGCCAAGCAGCTTGGTTGCCCGTTGACAGTCTTAGGCTGCACATGGCAATGCTCTTTGGCCGGGGAACAATTTTTTTTTTTTTAAGAAATGGTTTTTTTCTATTTCTATTATGAGGATAATTTTTGTGTAAAAAAACCCGTTTGGTAATTACACAAAATTTTTACTCTATAAATAGAAAAAGAATAGAAATGTGTTTGGTAAAAAACTGTTTTTATTTATTTATTTGTTTTTTATTTTTGTTGGCCGATCGCCGCCGGACGCTGCCGCCGCCGGTCGCACGGCCCATCGGTGGCAGCGGTTGGCCGGCGGCGACATGCGGCGGCGGCAGCGATCGGTGACGGCGGCAGGCGACGGCGAGCGGCGGTCAATGGCGATTAGTAAGAGAAGAATAAAATAAAAAAAATTCACTTATTTCTTAAACTTGTTATAGGTAACCGAAGCAACTTTTTTACTTCTCATTTCTACTCCGGGCTAACTTTTTATCCTTGGGAACAAAAAACCAACTTGCCGTTACCATACAAGTTTCTATTCTTTTTTTGTTCCCTGGAACCAAAGAATATAAATTCTTCTTCCCGGGAAGGTTCTCATGCAAACCCTTAGTAACTAGGATATGATGGGGCTTTGCTTTCTCGAAGGTCCTTGACAATGGACGGGGATGCTATAAATGGTATAAATAGGTGATAGACAATTCAAATAATTATATATTTTATCTATTGGATAGATTTAAAAGTAATTTTGGTTAATAAAGAAGCTATGCTGCAATCACACGTGTAAAGTTCAATAAATTAGATAAAATAGATTTTAGGAGTGTTAACATTTTTAATCTATTCTATTATTTGTACCATGTTGGCTCATACGCTTACGGCGTGTGATACTTAAGTTTGCTAATGTGATGGCCACGTGGCAAGCCACGCGTGTCATAATTGTACCACACGAGACACGACCCATATTCGATCAATTACCATCAGTTTAATAATCTGTCATCCTCAAACGTTTGTTGCTTATGCAACTTACGTGTAAATTTAAGAATGGATGAAAAAAGTGTTTACAAGTGTATTCTTAAATGTATTGGACTAATAAAAGAGATAAATATAACAATTACGATAAAGATAAAAAATCTCATAATAAACTTTTATTCCCCTTCCCGAAGACCTATCTCTTTCGGTTTTTTCCCATTGATTTTAAATTTGAAAGCAAACAAAGTTTAAGTATTTTTGAATATATATAAGGGAAAAAACCACAAAAACCCTAAACTATGCACAAAGTGACAAAAATACCCCAAACTTTTTTTGCACCACCAAAACCCCAAACTTTGCCATCTATGACACATTTACCCCAAACTATTTTTTGTGACACAAAAAACCCCGAACTTTCATTTACGTGACACATTTACCCTAAATCTTAGGGGCATTTTGGTCATTTTGCTTTTAAAAACATTTTTCTCTTTTTTTTTTTTTTTTTTTTTTTTTTAATTTTCTCTTCCCTCCGCCGGCGTCGGCCCGGGCGTCGGGCGGCGGGCGTCGGGCGAGGGCGGCCCTCGCTGGGTCGGGCGAGGGCCTCCCTCGCCGGATCCGGCGAGGGCACCCTCGCCCGACGCCCTCGCCGACGCCGGCGAGGGTGCCCGCCCGACGCCGGCGAGGGGTGCCCGCCCGCGGCGAGGGGTGCCCTCGCCCGCGGGCGGCCCGCCGGCGAGGGCGGCCCTCCCCGGTCCTCGCCCGGGCCGACGCGGCGAGGGCGGCCTCGCCCGGCCGACGTCGGCGAGGGCAGCCCTTGCCGAATGCGGCGGCTTCCCTCCGCCGGAGCCGGCGGAGGGAAGAGAAAAGAAAAAAAAAAAAAAAAAAAAGAAAAAACAAATAAAAAGACGAAAATACCCTCGATGGGGTAAATGTGTCATAGATGGCAAACTTTGGGGTTTTTGGTGGTGCAAAAAAAAGTTTGGGGTATTTTTGTCACTTTGTGCATAGTTTAGGGTTTTTGGTGGTTTTTTCCCTATATATAAATTACTCGTTTTGTTTGAAATCACATCATAAAAAACATATATATCCTATTACACGAATGATATATCATTAAAGTGTAAATTTCGTTGACTACACGAATGAAAGCATTACATACCATCCAATTTAAAATTAAGTGAAAACACTTTAAAGAATAACTCGATTTATAGGGATAAATTTCACTAAATATTCACTGATTTAAGCATTCGAATGAAAGAATAAAAATTCCAACTAATTTTCAAACCTGCACGTTTATTTTTCATTTAGTTTTATTTCCTTCCTTTAAGATGCACACATATATATATATACACATACACACACGTGTGTGTATATATATATATATATTATATATATATATATATATATATATATATTTCAAGCAAATTCGTTCTAGAAAAAAATGAGAATGAGAATAAAGAGATCCAAATTCCACTTAATTTGAAATCGAGATATTTTTAGGAAAGAAAGCAAATAAGGGAGAGAGAGAGAGAGAGAGGTTAATGAATTTTACTCATTACCATAGTATTCGAAAGATAGTTAACTACGTAGAATTGCCTGTTATCCAAGTCGTATTTGAAATAGGTATTATAATTTTTCTAATCACGGAATTATTGATAAACATTGAATTAGCCAATCAAGTTCCTAGCACCAGGATGAAAGGCTCCTTTCCTTGTGTCTTTGTAAGTAGGAGGTTCCTCAATTTATATCGCCACCTTTCCCAGACGGAGACATACCGAAAGCACAAGGGATCGTTGCTTCTTAGAGATTGAAATTATTATTTCGCATAAAGACGTCATTTACGAATATATATATATATATTCGTGCAAAGCACGTGGTATTTTTTGTCACCTCGTCCCTCTTTAATGAAAAAAATTGGATCATTGATTTGTCATCCATCACATTTCAGTCTCATGGTTATAAATTTGATAGATATACACAAAACTATCTTTAATACATTTTTAAAAAGTATATACTGGTTTTTCAAGGGGGAAAAAATACTCTCGATAATCCAATCTGAAAATTTTATCTCTTTGAACATGAAATAGAAACAATAAAATATCTATAAATGTATATTTAATTAGAAGGAATAAGTGCGTCGATAATTCCAAAACTTATTGTGAGATCATAATTGAACTCTAAAACTTTCAAAAATCGTAAAGTAGTCCTAAAATTTGTTAACTTATAGGCTGTTTGGTAACCATGCAAACAAAAGATTCGATTCGATTTTTATTCCCATGAGTAGTTTTTGAACAAAATCCATTTGGTAAAATTTTTGTTTCCGGAAATAAATTTCTATTTTTTTGTTTCAAGTAGATTTGGAACAAAATCAAGAATAAAAAAAAAAAGTTGATTATTGTTTCGGGAATAAATTTAAGAATTAAAACCAACTCTTCTTCTTCTCTTTTTTTCTTCTTCATTGATTGCCATCCTACGGTTCTTTGTCCCACCGCCGTCCGCCACCATCTATTGGCGGTCGTCGGCAACTGGTTTGGCGAGCTCGCCGGAGGCTCGCTAGGTTAGGGCAAGGTCCGGTGAGCTCGCCGGGGCTACCTTGTCGGGGCTAGGCAAGCCTGGCCTTGCTGGGACGAGGATCGTCCTTGCCAAGGGTTGGCGACACTCCGGTGAGGTTGCCGGCATTCGTTTGGCTGGTCGCCGGTTTGGTGACTAGCCACTTGAAGAAGGAGAATAATAGGAGAGAAAAGAAAAAAAGAAAAGAAGAAAAAGGGAAAAAGTAAAAAAATATTTAAAAATTAAAAGAAATTGATTTGAAACAAAATTAATGTTTATGGTATCGAATGCAATTTTATTCAAAATTATAAATTTTGGACGGTTATCAAACGTCTTAAAATGCTTAGAAATTATTTTCAAAAATAGAATAAAAAAGAATCATTGCTGATCAGAATCTGTTATCGGGAACATAATTGTTATCAAACGCATCCTTAGTATAATTAAATTATTTTGTTTATTCTGTTCAATTTGACTAGTAGGAAGGGTGGACGCGATTCGTTCAATTATTTTTTTAAGACAAGTGGTGCCGAGAAAATAATTACCGTCCGTCAATGCCGTAGGATACCGAACGGAAAAGACGGAGCGGCCCTCGTGAAGCCCCGAGATCCTCAGGACTGCAGTAGATCCCCGTAAAACACCGCCGCGTGGTGTCTCTCCCTCTTCAGCTCCAGCAACTTAAAACTCAAGTTGTCTTTCGACCCCCTCAAAAAAAAAAAAAAAAAAAAAAAAAACTTAAGTTATAGTATTTCTCTCTTTTCATTTTTATATCTTTTTTTTTTTAATTTTCGTCATCTCTCTCTCTCTCTCTCTCTCTATGAATTGCGTGCCTATTTATAATGTCGTCGCGCTAACACATGCGATCCCTCCCCCCCACCGTCGCGAAATGCAAAATCCCTCTCTTCTTTCTCTTCTCCCTCTCTCTCTCCTTCTGTTGCGTCTTCCCTTTCCATCGACGTCGATTGATTAGTGAATCTCAGCTTCTAAAACCCTTCCGCCCCCCTTCCGCTTCCCCTTCCCCCCCTGCCCCTCCTCCCCTCCCTTCCCCCTTTTCTCTCTCCTAGGTTTTCGAACCTCGACTTCTCCCCCTCTCTCTCTAGCGCTTCGGCCACCACCTGTCATTGTAGGGTTTGCGCGACGTCGCTGTTTCCCCCCCAAATGATCGTGCGAGACTCCGCCTTTCCTCCGCGAAGCCGGCGGTTCGCCTCTGCAATTCGGCGTTGATTCGCCTCTCTGAGGTTCGTGCTCCTCGTCGCCCCCCCTTCGCCTCCTCCCTCGGTGGATTTGTCTGCTGCTCCGCTTTTGGGCTTTAGGTTTTTCGCTTTTGTTTTGTTTGACGGCGTCTCGGGCTTGCGGGGGAACCTCGGTTGTCAGTGATTCCGGGCGGGGGCGAGCGGGAAGGAGTGATTTTTAGGTTTTCCGTTCTTTTCGAGTGTCGCTGTGCGGCCTTCTCGGCAGCGGCGGCAGCGTGTGCGTGCGTGGGGGAGGGAGATTAGTGGATTGGTGAAGTGTTTTTTCCCTCTCGAATGTTGGGTCGCGAGTGAAGCGAATTTCTTCCTCTGTTTTCTCGTGGAAGTTTCTGCCTTTTCTCCCCTTCGTTGCGAAATATTCACTGGGCACGCCTTTGCCGTCTAAGGACGGCTCTGTGTTTTCTCCTGGTGCTATGACCTCGTGCTGGGATCCATCTAATTGTTTTGGGGCATTTCCCTTTGTGTGTGGGTTTTTATTTATTTATTTTTTCGTTTTTTTTTTTTCTTTTGGGCAGTTTGCTTGGAATATGTCCAGGAAGCTTAATCATGGGTTTTCATTTAAATAATAAGTAGGCTACTCATTTGCATACTTTCTGATGCTGCTGCTTAAGCTAAGCTTACAAAATTTTGATCTTTTCTTGTCACGGGCCTGCAGTTCCTGGTTGCTGAAGTGGCGAGCTCTAACAGGAGAAATTAGATTCTTCAGGGAAGGGTCTACTGTGGCAATGAGATTTCTTTTGTACTGAATGATTGTTGCGATGGACTTAAATGCCTTGCCCGAAGAGGATGAAGAAAGTTTCGATAGGCATGTGGAGGAGTATAGCGCACAAGAGGAGCGCAATGAGTCCGCCCTTGATATTGCCAACCGGGTGCTTACTAATTCTCTCTTTCGTCATTCCCTCTCTGCAGATTGTGTTTCAGCATGTTCAATTTGATTTAATTCTCCTCCGAATTCTTCCCTTTTCCTCATGGTACTGTTATGCAAAAGTTTGTATTTTCCGGAGCTAGCTTGTTTTTAGGTAACGCAGGTATTTGGAGTGGAAGTTTTATGATCTTTCCTATTTCTTTTGCTTTTGGTGCTTTGGAAACTGATAATATGCAGTGTGCTTTGTCGGTCGAGCAAGTTTGTGCACTTCGGCTTCTAAACATGACAATGCTATTGTACTAAGCAGCATAATCCTCTACAAAATTATGCTGAAATTTTGTCAGCATAGTCACTTCGGCTTATAATATGCCCGTGGAAACTTTAATTAGATGATGGCATGAGATGACGAGAGCAGTGGATCAGCTTCCAATTTGAACTCTGTTCCAGTTGTCAGTCTGCATGAACTAAGTTCTTTTTTTTTTTTTTTAATTAAAATCATTATGCCAAAAGAGAAAAAGAATAGAAAATGCAGATGTTGAGTGCATATATGCTATCAAATATGTCTCATTCAAATTTATGGCTTGAAATTGTAGTTTGTGCAGTGAACAATAACATCCTTTTTATGGCAGGAACGTGATGAAAGGCGCAAGAGATTGAGGAGAGAACGCTCAGATGAAAGAACAATGACTGTCTCTCAACGTTCTTCACATGATCAGTTTCATCAGACGAGACACATGAATAATAATCATAGAGGATCTAATGTTCCACATGGTATTTTTCTAGTGCCACCTTATTTGTATACTTCTATATCATATATCTGTGACAATGCTTTCACTTGTGATATTGCATTGGGATGTATGGGGATCGCGTTTGAGCTGTTATACTTAATTCTTCCGAGATATGGTAGCACCAGGCGACTAAATTTCATTTAGCGATCTGGTTTCTTTATTTCTTTGGCTTTTGAACTTGATAACTTGATAGTAGCTTTTGACATAGGGTGGCTTGTGTTGTTTTCCCTGATTACAAGATACTTCGTGTCTTCAGAAGTTTGCATTCATTTGAATGCGTAAGAAGGGAACTGGGTTTCATCTGTTAGGACGAGCAATTTGTGAGACTAATCACTCATTTATCTTGAAAGTACTATTATCTCTTGGGATTTGAGCACCGTCCCACTGGTCATTTATTGTTTTGTTTTTACTTAAATATTTTAGGTATTTCCATCTTGGCATAATTTGAATTATGTTTTATATGCATGTAGCATGATTTCTCTCTTTGATTAATAAGTAACTGATGTGACTTAAGTATTGAACCTATTGTTAGTTTATGATCTTTCTTATGATAAGACAAAGTCATGAATCCCGAGATAACTTTTGACCCATATCAACAATTTTAGTCATGTGCAGATTGAAATATTACTTGTAACGTACAAACTAATATAGGGTGAATTTGGGAGAACTTTGAAAAGCAGCTTTGTAATCCCAAAGTTATTTAGTGAAAAATGGTAATTAGGCTTTAAGGCAGCTCTGTGTTCAAAGAGTCTTGCAACAATCATACCGGACACCAAAATTTTAGTTAAAGGACTTTTGAGTGTCCAAAGCTATGTTTCACAAAATAGCCCTGATATTTGTAGGTCTCAAATGAGTCTGCAATTTATTAGGTGAACTCACTGTGTAATGTGTCATGGGATAGACATGCGCATTATGCATATTGTTATTGGAACTTTGACTTGAACAAACGTGAGAGTGTAGCCTGACCAATTTCAGGAAGTTCTGCAAGTAGCTACTGTGAACTAATGAATGACGTTGTCCAGTTACAGAGCAGTCAAAGTCATGGAACCAACCTCTAAATGAAATCCCCAGAAGAAAAAAATTGTTTCAGTGAAGCGTAACCTCACTGTTAAAACAATTTTCTGAATGACTCTGCTCCGGGGGATCTTTTTCTTTCCGTAAAGTCCTATAGATAGTCTCTGGGTTTCTGAACTACTGGTAGAATCATGAAAAACATTCACAATCATCCTCTCAATTAAATTCTGGATCTTCTATTTTCTATTTCGAAATTCTGCACTTTGCAGTCTCTGTCCTTTTAGAAAAAAATTACACTGGGTTTTCTATTTGGTGGTTTCTGAGACTTCAATGTGTGAAGTTTTCAATTTTTGAAAGTTCCGGGCACAGAGTGTATTTTTAAAAGTAGAGGATGCAAAATGTAGGATGAGAGAAAGCTAGAGATGGTTTACTTTACTTTAGTCAAACCATTTCCTCAGAGTTGAAATCGTTCATGGTACATTTTTTAATTAGCTGGCAAAAGTCCTCAGCTTTTGGCTTGTGGGTTAAGTCAGAAAGATCTGGGAGTATAATAGCCTTGAAGTACAACTAATTCAGTTTTGTTCAATCACTAAGGTGAGAGAAGGGTAGGCTATGGAATTCTTTATGGGGGTTATGAGTTTATTTCTTAGTATATTGGACTAATCCCCTCACAAATTCTGTGAACATTTAGTTTCACTTTGTGCTTTGAACAAGGACATAATTTTTTTTTTTTCAGGCATGCGTGTGTGTGTATCCTATCCTATGTTCTATTTACACTCACTCTCTCACTTTTGCAATTTCTGGGAGTTAAACACTGGACATTTTCCTCCCCCTGCCACTGGGCCAAGCGGCCAGTGGTACTTTGAGCAAGGACAGTTGGTGCAAATGTAACGCTTTCTGGCAGACAACATTTAACTGTCTTGGCAGTCAAACATTGTTGACTGCCTGAGAAAGACAATTTGTGGTCTGATCTACATGAAATCTTCAATTTGGTCATGTCAACAGTGGACTCTGAATTGTGATTACAATATTCATCATTCAATTACGAGGTTCATGTTGCAAAAATTCTGCAAACAGTGCTCTGTCATTAACGGAAAAAAGCAAGAGATTGTTAGGACAATGAGATTAATATTATAGATCTTATGAATAAGAAATGGTTTCTGGAAAACCGGAAACTCACTGAACTCAATCTAGTGGCTGTAGGACATTCTAGTTGTAATTTTGAAAGCTAAATTTTGCCTTTTTGGTTAGAGAATTTTTTATGCTACACATGACTTTGAAATTAAGGAATGGATATATGCAATTTTTTTCCCATTTGATTTTTTGCGTGTATTATAGTTTCTCTTCCCCTTGCCACTTGATGAGATTGCTATAACAACAAGGCCACTATATATGTGGAATGAGGAAACTTTTTTATGTAATCCCTGAGGAATTTTGTGTACTCCAATTGTAGCCTGAACCCTTTTTTTTTTTTCCTCGTGGGTCCTAGGGGGTCCTAGTGTTGTCTCTTTTCGGAAATGGTTGTGATTGCATACGGAGAATATCAAATTTAGTCCAGAAGGTACCCAATATGCCCTCTGTGGAAGAATTGATTTCTCCTTTTGAATTGGAGCTGCTTTGTCTTACGACTTTGAGCTAAGGGGCATTCGTTTGCTTAGACTTGTGAATTTTATATGTTCTTCTACTTGCAATGAGTGACCAAACAGAAATTAGTGGCCATGAGAAGGCTTTTTATCAGGTGCTAGTTGAGTGGAGCCTTTGGTAAACCTCTCAAAATATCATATCTACTACTACCTGTCATCGGTGACTAAGCAGAAAGTGGCCAGTGGGGCTCTTTATGGAATAAATGGATACCTTGGGGTCTATCATCAAATAAAAATGGTGAAGGGAGAAAGACCAATCAAATTGTGGTTCATTGTGGAGCTGCGAAATCAGAGAGTGTGTATTCGGCTAGAATGTCGGCTGTTGTCAATCCCTTGGTGGGTCCATTGTGCCCCCTAGTCTTGGACTGGAAAGGATTCAATTCCTTTTCATTTCTAGAGGAAACTTATGAAGCCACTTTTCTTTAACAGATGTTCCTTAGCTCTATCTATACCTTTGCCCCAGATTGTTCCTGTACTCCTTGGTCACATACAAAACTAGCTGATTCATTGATGGAATTATGATTTAAAAGTCTTGAATTGCTCCCTATGCATGATACAATCTTTCTCTAACTAGTCTTTGTAATTTCTTTTCACAACCGTGGTTCTTTTGGGTCTGTTAGGTTTGTGGGACATGAAAGTTCACTTTGTTTCCAGCACTCTGTAATATCATTATATGCTGTTGATGAGAGGAGATCCTGATGCTGAATGCTGCTGTCCAATAATAAGTGTCTCAAAAATTTATATTATGTGTTTGCAAAAATTTTGGGGTCAATTATTGAATTATGGCTTGTGAAAGTGCATCTCATTCCCTCCATTGGTTCCCTGGACAGTTCTGATTTACTTTGTCGCTTGAGTGGACATCAGGGAAATCAGTTGGCCTGATGGGAACCTACATGGCTTGATTGTCGAAGATTGGGGAGCATAAGCAATTTCCTTTAGTTCTCATCTATTGTTTTCTCTCATATGTTAATAAGAGTCAACCTGAATGGTGTATTTGGGTAGGAATTGCAATATCTTCATTCTGTTTGAAATTGGATGCTTTCTTTTTCAATTTTTAACAATTGGCTTTATCCACCCGAGCAGCACTTAATTGGTGTCTTTTGGTCTTATAGGTTGGTTAGACTGCCCATCGTATGGTCAAGAGATATTTTGCTTAATTCCTTCAAAGACGCCTCTTGGTGATGGCTTTGACATACCTCCTGGTAAAAGATATTCGTTCAAGCAAGTTCTACATCAACAAAGAGTTTTAGGAAGAAAGGTAAGTGGCTGGCTTTGACTACATTCACACTGCATACTCCTTTCTGATATCATGGCATCCTTTATGCAACAGAAACTTCTCTTTTGTTTTTGTTGCTATTTTTGGATGGGAGTTTTTTTTTTGGTGGGGGGGGTGCTGGGGGACGTGGTTGCAGATTTCTATGATGTTCAGGTCTTTATTGACCATTGTCATTTTACTTCGTTTTGTGAAACACTTGTACCAGAATATGATTCATGCTGTTAAAAATATGACTGCAAAAACTAGGATTCTACTTTGAGTCTTTGGCTTTATCCATGGCATACAGCTGATCTGACCATTTGGATTTTTGAGGATTTATTTCCATTGAAGAAGTAGATGAGTATGATTTTCATGTAGTAAGTGCAATTTCTTTTTACAAATAATGGGTAGAAAACTTATGTTAACAATGCATTTCAAGCTTTACAGTAATTGGATTATCCATTACATATCTGGTTGACTTTGCAAACTGAGTCATTGAAAGGGAAAAATTAGTGGAATACCGATTGTGGGTTTATTATGTTCCCAGCATCTGTGACAAATGAAGCATGGAAAGGTATCTTGTGTGCATGACAATTGCATTATTAATAAATACACATGCCGATTTCATTTCATGATTGGGCAAGTTTCTGATATATCAAAATGCTGTTGGCTCAGAGTGGTGAGATGTTTGACATGCTTCTCATTTGGAGTCTACTTTAATTTTCTCTTTTCTTAACATAAGGCTAAGAGTGCAACATTGAAAAATTCACAAAAAAAGTGGTTAAATATCTGCAGTGTACTCAGATGGGCCTTGAAGAAAAAGTGAAGTCAGAGTCAAAGGAAATATTGCTAACTCTGTTTATTGACAAATAAAAGGGGAAAAAACATTAAGAGAGTTATGTATGTAAAATAAGTCCTATACTCAATTTATTCATGATGTGGAGTAACAATTTGTTTTGAGTGAAGTGACAGAGCATGGAAAAACCTATCTGCCATTTCATTTTATGTGCCTTTCTTTGTTAATGTAGATAAAGACCTATATGGGGGTTGTTATCTTAGCTTGTTCAGACTTTTAGATATCTAAACTTCTTTTGTTGATTTTACAGATTGGCTTGGTGATTGACTTGACGAATTCCACAAGGTATTATTCCCCAGCAGATTTGAAGAAAGATGGCATTAAGTATGTCAAGGTAGGTATCAGCCTAAAGCTTGAAGCCTGTGGTTACCAATATGTTTGCGAACCGACGAAGTTTTCCTTCTCTAAAATTTAAATTTTGGGTCCAGATTCGATGTGTTGGGCGGCTTGAAGTTCCAGAGCCTTCAGCTGTAAATGAATTTGTGTTTGAGGTATGTTTCTTCTTAGATAGGTGGTTGGGGTGGATTAAATTGGGGGACAAGCTTCTGGTTTTCTTCATTGGACATGATGATGTCATGCGTCTTAGCATAGTTTCTCAAAGTGATAGTATTCTGGCGATATTTGCTTAGGTTGTCTTGTTCTTGACTTTGTTTTAGCCCAGGTACTCTGGAGGATCTAATGAGATCAAAGTGCAGCAATATTGTAGAAGTTGTCAGTAGAGCAGATAAGTGATGTATACACAGGTTAGAAGGGGTAAAATAAAACCACATAGAACTTAGAAGGAGAGGATAACAACAAATATCGAGCATTTAGATTGTGGGGAAGACTTGATATAGAATCAAGTGCAATGAGGTTAAAGGGCTGACACCACTTGGTGGAATAAGGCTTGGTTTTTGTTGTTGGATGTTCTTGCTGTTGTCACCTATATTCTTTGAGATGAATCTACCAAGTGAATGATTACAAGTTGCTGGAGAATTATTATCAACTTTCAAGTTTTTCAGTTGTATAGTCCCCTTTTGTAATTAATCATACTGGCATAAAAGATGGATAAAGGAAAACTTTTGAATGGCTCTTTTAGGTGGTTTAGTAATGATGGAAAGTAAGAAACGAAAGCTTTTTGATATCCTGTTGTTGGCCAATGACAATGACTACCCTTGGAGGACATTTAAGGCAAGCTGGGTTTTGTTGGCATTTTATTAATGAGCTTTGTGTTGATCATACTTCTTGTATTTCGACTGAGCAGGCTGTGTAAGATTTTTGCTTAGCGATCATTTGCACCATGAATCTAATTTGGTGAAAGGAATTTCCCTCATGACAGTTTATTATTGGTCATTTAGTTCTAACTTGCCTTTTCCCAATTCTTTCATAGGTAACTCAATTTCTGTCTCGCCAGAAACATTCTAAGAAATATATCTTCGTCCACTGTACGCATGGTCATAATCGTACAGGATACATGATCATCAATTATTTGATGAGATCCATGCCGATGTCGGTCACCCAGGTGGTAACAGCTATCCTAATTTCATTTATGTGGGCTTTTGAAATGGTTTCTTATGCTTTATTTATTCTGCAGGCCATAAAAATATTTTCTGATGCGCGTCCCCCTGGGATTTACAAACCTGAATACATCGAGGCATTGTATGCATGTTATCATGAAAGGAAGCCTGAAATGGTCATTTGTCCTCCCACTCCAGAGTGGAAGAGATCCTCTGATCTTGATCTTAATGGTGAAGCTATGCCTGATGAAGATGACGATGGAAATTTAGCTGCTCCTCGGCATGTAAGAACTGGAAGCATATAGTATTGATCTTTGATATTATAGTTTTGCGAGATGAAACTTCTGCAGGGAACAGTTCTTAGGATGTTAGATAAAGTTTTAGAGAACGCATGTGTACAATAAACTAGCAGATTGAAAAGTTCTTCTGGACTGAGCATTAGATTTATTTTCTTCTTCCTCTTTTGTTTCTTAAATTTAAATCCACTGCGCCTGAAAGATGTTGGATCACATTTTAACAAACTTCTGTGGGCCTTGTTAGAGAATATATTGTCAAGTGTTAAGAGCTGTTGGTGTGGCCCTTATCCTTTTGTTAGTTAGCATAAAAGAGGAACCATCATCTGAATCATTTGAAATGAGTATTTTCCATTTATGCATGCTTCCAGCATATCTTGACATTTGTTTCTTCATTAAGTTTGGCAGTCATGTTTTGTCATTGCGATATGTTGCTCTTAGTTCAAATCTTTGCCATTGGGACATGTTGCTGTCACACTTGTCAGTCTTGTGGGTGATCTTAATAAGATTCTTGTCAAGCGTTTAGTGTGAAGGTTAGAGATGTCGCAAAAGTGCAGTGGTTTGACACTCCTGGGGGTAAACTGACTGGAGATGCAACCTTCATCTGTCAGTTCAGAGTATGCAGATAATTGTGAGAGGGTGCTTACATTTTCACATGAAAATCAGATAGAATAAAGTTCAGATGTATGTCTTCTGGCAGATCCTTCCTATGTATTTGGAAGAAAGGGATTTCACAGTGGATGATGTTTTGGAATGTCATTTTAGTTAGCCTTTTCATCTCTTTTTTCCCTCACCTCCCTTTTTCCTCAGTTTATCCGGACTCTTTGGGCCCATTTTGCTGAAGTAAAATTGAAGTCAGTAATAGATGTTGCAGCAATTTAGAAGGTGGATGATCTTAACTGTTATCGTGTAATGGGAACAACCATGCAGGAGTAGGAAATTAATAAAGTTCTGTAATCTCTTCTATGCATGGAAGCTCTTATTGCTAATTTTTATGGAGAGCCATGGATGGTTAAGACAGTGTGAGAGAAATTATACTGGATAAGGGGTTGACTTTCATATAATGGGCAAAATCTCAAACCAGTATGGTTGATGTTGGCAATCATCCATTGGTAGAAATGAAATTTGACCCTCCCGAAAGGGTTGGATAAGTTTAAAGTGTCTATGGGTGTGTTGTCTGTAGGCAGTCTTTTTTCGCCTTTGGGGTCTCTCTTTTAACTGACGATGGACTTTTCTATATGAGGTGCCCCTTATTGCTCCTTTAATGATTGAGATATGTATGGTTTTGTTTCTAATCTTCTTGCTCTATTTGATTTTTTAACATTGATTTTTGAAAAATGAAATTAATTTCATTATACTACTTTTAACAAGTTCTTTTATTTCAGGATAATCACGAGGCTGAGAAACCGATGACAAATGATGATCTATTGGGTGATGAAATACCAAGGGACCAGAGTGATGGATTTAGGAATTTCTGCTATCAGACTCTTAAGCTCAATGCGGTGGGAAGATCATTCTATGATTTATTATGATTTTTCTTTCGCAATCGCATTTATTTACTTATGCGGATATGATCTGATCATGATCAACTTTTAAAAAAAGCTTAAGCTATTATGTGGACTGGGTTGGATATGAAAATGGGCCAATATCCCTTCACACATAGGTTGAGATTTAGCCTATGACAAGCATCGGAATATAATATAATTAGGAATGATAATGAAGGGCTTAAGTAATTTAAACAGCTGTTGTGAAACGAGACGTGTTACCATTGCCAATCTGTTCAAAAGCTGAAGCTATAAGATGAAGATGAGATTTAATAATCAATGCTTCTAGAACCTTGCGGGTTCCTAAAACCTTGTGGGATGAGTTTTGGAGTGAATGGTACATTATTTTGAGCCTTGAAGACAGCGCGTGAATGTTCAGATTAGATTGCTTGAAAGATGTTGAAGTGAATTTGTCATGCTTCCTGTAATAATAAATGTAAACCTCATCCCGTCCATTGTAGTCAGACTCAATTGTCCCTCCTATGCCAATGTGCTGTGTAGATGATGTCATCTTAATTGTTCTATTATTTCTCCATAGGCCCATTTTGTCTCGTTTACATACAGATGTATGGGGATTTGTTTAGCTAGTAAGAAGCCCTTTTTACTCCTCTTCATTAATTCCATGCTGGACTCTCTCACTCCAACTTCCATTTATTGCATGATGTTCAATGTTAATAAATATGGGAAATGATGATTCAAAAAGGAGACAACGAAAACAATGTGAGTAATGCAATAGGTAAAGTCTCAGCTCTATGTTACTCACTGTTGATGCTTTTTCATAATTTCAGGGAAGAGGAGGCTCACAATTTCCCGGATCCCATCCTGTTTCCCTCAACAGGTTTGATTATATTCTGGAGTGCATGAAAATTTTGGAAAAATCAATTAGGCATGGGAAAGATTCACTATTTGCTTCGTACATTTGCTGATGTAAATATGGTGTTTCTTTGAACATTAGTCATCAGCAGTTCTTAACTGAATTCTCACACAAATCCTATCCCAGTTTCACATGCTAAGTTGGGTTTGTGGGATGGGGGGTGTTCTCCCTTAGGGCAAGTATGGGAGATCAATATATCTGAATTGCTGATTGTGGTGTAAGGGATATTTGCTTACAATGGGTTAATCTATGTCTGTTGGTTATGCAGATAGTGGAACTTCTGACTAGCTCATTGATCTATGTTTTTCTTTGTTTTGCTCGCTTAACTGGGTATTCTGCTATGAGAAAATTTGGAAAGAAGAAACAAGCTATCTTGAATGGATGTTTTTTTTTTTTTTTTTTTTTTTTTTGGTAACGTCTTGAATGGATGTTTGTCTCATTTATTGCAAATTAAGGAAGAAGTGCTCTTGCATTTTGAACAATACAAATGTATGCATGGCAGTTGAGATATTAGATCTGTTGTTGTCAGAAAAATGATTTGTTTAAACTGGTGAAATCAGTTAAGTTAAATCCAGCGTGGTTTAGTCAAAGCACCTGCTCCTGCTGGAATGAGTAGTTGGCTTGTCAAACAGTTGAGATAGTTGAACTGCCGGTTGTTAACTGCTGAGGTCAATAATATAGACATAAAATAAAAGATGGTGGAGAGAGAATGGAAGTTGAATCCAGACCCATTGGCCATAACTTGACGAGTATGGGTGCACACATAAAGGATAGTGAGCGAGAGCGTGGCTTAATTGTTGGATCTTCATTCTGTTGAAGAGGGGTTAGGGGCTTGACTCCTGATATTTTTTATTCAAATCCAAACTTTGCTGAACCTATCTGCACCTGTTGATCTGTTTGATGGTTGAGCTGGGTCAAATCTCAACTGAAAGTGAACTGCAGCAAGATCACAGTTCAACTGGTCAAACTGGGGAGAATAGCTCCTCATGCTTAAGTTGTAGGATACTCTCAAGCTTAGGAGACATAAGGTTACTGATGGAGGAAATTGTGGCCTCAGCTTGAATTGTATAAAAAAGAGGATTCTTGATTCTGTTAGGTCAGAAATAATTTGGTTTAGGAGATAGTTTGGCTAGTGTTAGTCCATTTTCTTTGATCAGTTGCGGTCTGTTGGGCAGTTTTCTGAAAACTCTTGATGCAGTCTAAAACTTGAAAAATGATTCCCAGAAATGATTTTTTGGGATGAAAAATGTGCAGTGGCATTATTTTTGATGATCTTGAAACGTGACTCTTTTTTTACTGGGCTAGTGCTTAAATTAACTTACGCTAATCAAAGAAGCTGCGTTCTGTTAGACAATTGCCTAAATATAGTATAGTAAAATAGGTTTTTTGCTCTAATGGGCTTGATCCTTCAAGAGTAGTCTGTTTGGATAGTACAGATGCAAAAATAAATTTAGTGCTTTAGTTACACATTAATATTAGGCATTCTGGCACTTTCTTTGGGGAAAAAATAGTTGCACTGAAAATCTCTCTTCTGAAAGGGTTACTTCATCTCTCTCTCTCTCTCTATCTCGCGTGCACGCGTGCACACACAAAAGAAGTACCCAGCGAAAGATATTAGTATGGAAACTTGGGCAAAGAGTTACGCTTCTTTTCTTTCAGGGAAAATGTGACGTAATTGGAAAACATTTCCTAAGAAATCATTTTTCGGGAAATGGTAATGTTTTCCTGTGTTTGGCATCATTTCAAAAATATGTATTTCCGTCTTTTGGAATAGAAAAGTGATTTGTGTTTTTCGTTAGGTAGTGAATTATCTTTTCTGGAGCACTTTGTTGCATTGCTTGATTTTAAGTCAGATATCTTTGAGAATTTTCATAATCAGAGAGGGAGGGGGAGAGAGAGAGGGAGGGGGAGAGGGAGAGAGGGAGAGGGAGAGAAAAAGAAGTTTTTTGGGGGGGGGACACTGAAATTAAGGAGGCACCTGAAGAAGCCACAGAGAGAGAGGGAGGGAGGGAGGGAGGGAGAGAGAGGGAGAGGGAGAGGGAGAAGAAGATGCACTTCTGAGGCTGAAGCTGGAAGAATCACAAGTGACATGACTCTTTCGTGTGTTTTGGGAAAATGATTTCTAGTTTTAATAAGGAAATGTCAATTTTCATGTAAATGAACTAGAGTTTTCTGTCGAGCCATATCATTTTCCTAGATTCTTTGTTCAAACAAACACAGGAACTTGAAGAAACGAATATCCTGCAAATCAATGTAACATTAATCATGAGCCATAAGCCAATGGTGCATGTTTTGAAACCAATGTAATATTGCCTAGAAGTACTGATCTGGAAGATGTTTTTTTTTTTTCTTCTTTTTTTGGTCGTAACCTGGCAGATATTGATAGCTCTTTCATTGCTAATATTTTTTGGAAACGGTCTGCCTTTGAGTGCCAATAAAAGGCACTATGTCTAGCTATGGGCATAGCTTTTGCTTTGCTGAAGTTATTGGTGTCCATGATAGGAATTATGTGCTTAATTGCATGCAGGGAGAATTTGCAACTTCTAAGGCAGAGGTACTACTATGCAACATGGAAGGCTGATGGAACTCGTTATATGATGCTAATAACCATCGATGGATGTTATCTGATCGATAGAAGCTTTAATGTTAGAAGGGTTCAGATGAGATTTCCTTGCAGATTGGACGTATGAAACTATCTCCGTGCCCTTTAATTCTTCTATTTTTAGCAGTTGGGTGGTTTTTTTTTTTTCCTTTTTTTTTTTTTTTTTTTTTTTTTTTTTGGGGGGGAGGGGAGAGGGGTTAAGCTTATTATGCATCATGTTTGACATTACATTCTTCGGTTTTGAAGGGTTCAGGCGAGAAAAATCACCACTATACGCTACTGGATGGTGAGATGATCATTGACACTATGCCAGACTCACAGAAGCAGGAGAGGAGATACCTAATTTATGATCTGATGGCATTAAACCACGTTTCTGTTGTAGAGGTAGTATGTATGTCACTTCATTCTCGGAAAAAAAATTAGCTGAGGTTCTTGCCCCTCATTAAGATAATATCAATTGTGCTGGGCCTATGTAACAATCGTGTATAAATTTGATTGATTGGTCTGGTGGCATGACATACTGCTTTTTTTACTTTGTTATGTGCTTAATCATTAGTGATTTGTCTGACTATATCCTTCCTGTTTGGCTACCTTCATGGTATAGTATTGACCAATAGGCAGCTTATGTTTAGTTTATCCTCTCAGAAAAGTTCTCAAATTATCCGGTCGCACTCCACTCTGCTAATTTTAGAGCATGCATTTTCCTTTGTGATATTTTATTTTGTGAACTCAATAGAAAATGTGATATGGTTCCTGAACATGGTGTAGCGCCCTTTTCACGAGCGGTGGAAACTGATTGAGAAAGAAGTGATTGAACCTCGAAATCATGAGCGTCAGAATATATACCAAAGCAGGAATCCTCATTACAGATACGACTTGGAACCATTCAGGGTAAGGACTGTCTCTTGTTGGTTTGTATGCTTCACTTTCTAAGCTTTTGATGGTAGTGTTGATGATTATCTGCTTCACATATTGTCAGGTGAGAAGAAAGGATTTCTGGCTGCTTTCCACTGTGACGAGGCTTCTGAAGGAGTTTATTCCAAAGCTTTCACATGATGCAGATGGACTTATTTTTCAGGTATTTGCTTGTGATGCTGATGAATCTTCTCCTGATCAGTATTCTGCTTAACCATTATACCGAACATTTTTTTTGCTTCCGAGAAGATTATAGATGCTGTAGCTTTTTTCTTGTGTATTGTATTATGATCACAGGAGGGGGATTCTGATGTTATCTGTTATAGTATCTTTGAATCAAGTTAACCCTATACACGATGACTCAAATTGGGATTATCCTGAACAAGCTCCTCCTTTCTCACAGGAGGGGGATTCTGCTGTTATCTGTTATATTGATTGATTGATTGTTTTCTACATCTTTAATTTAGAGCATTGTTTTCTACATTTTTTGTTTAGAGCATTGTTTGTCACTGACGGTCCTCATCTGCTAGGGTTGGGATGATCCTTACGTTCCTCGCACCCATGAAGGTCTTTTGAAGTGGAAGTATCCTGAGATGAACTCTGTTGATTTTATGTTTGAGGTGCTCACTTAATCCTTAGCGATGCTTGAAGACCTTTCTTCTTTTAACCTAGGGGACGTGACTAATCTAATGTGGTGTTTGTTACCAGGTTGATGATGATGGAATTGAGCTTTTGTCACTGTATGAACGAGGCAAGAAGAAGGTGATGGAAGGAAATCGAGTTGTATTCAGAGGTCAGAAGTGAACCCTTGTATCTTGTGTACAAAACTTTTCCAAGAAACTATGCTTTGGTCCCATGCCTTGGACTTCTCGTGCACTTTAGCATTTTGAAGGAGGTCAACCACATGAAAGCAGTTTGTTTTGGGTGTTCTGCTTGACACTGTATCTGGTGCAATTATTGTGAATGTTCTTCTTTGGCCTTTACCACCACTTTGCATGGTCTGAATATCTCTGCTGTGAATGCGTTTTGTTGAAGTCTCTCATATATTATTGGCCGAAAGACAATTCGTATCGTCTTTGCTCTAGGACTCTAATTTAAGCTCTTGTGCATTGATTGGTTTATCCGCTCTTGACATTTTCACTATTGGGATTCTTGCTTTCATGAGTGGCTGTGGCCACCAGACTAACCGTAATAGCAGTTTGTCTGGGAAGGAAATCCCCGTCCCCCCCCCTCTCCTCTCCTCTCTCTCTCTCTCTCTCTCTCTCTCTCTCTCAGAGGAGTGTCCATCTGGTGTTTCTACTATTATCGTTTAGCCATTTGTTGAAGATAGTACTGCTGTTGATTGTATTTGGAGTCATCCTCCTTGCTGCTATAATTATAGTCTAATACTTGCGTCTGAACTTGCAGATGGTCTTGATCCCTCTTCATACTCTGGCAAGATAATCGAGTGTTCTTGGGATGCCGATGAACAAGTGTGGGTCTGTATGCGGATCCGGGTAGACAAATCTACTCCCAATGAATTTA
Organism: Eucalyptus erythrocorys; assembly: GCA_014182555.1. Lineage (NCBI taxonomy): Eukaryota > Viridiplantae > Streptophyta > Magnoliopsida > Myrtales > Myrtaceae > Eucalyptus > Eucalyptus erythrocorys. The sequence continues at coordinate 38,797,905 of CM024607.1, read as the reverse complement.
ACACCTACAGAAAGGTCCTTTCCATGTTCACAATAACTACTATATTATGCCTGTAGTTGAATTAGTCAGTTGCTGAATTAGGTGTCTGCCTATGTGAGATCAGGTGATGCGAAGCATAAAGGATAATATTACAGAAGAAGTCTTGCTAGGCGAGATCAACGAGATCATTCGCCTGCCCATGTATGCAGATCGAATAAGGAATGAAAGCAAAGCTCATATGAATTCAGCACGAAGAAGGTGATCTGTATGGAACTAACGGCTTCCACCGCGTCTTCGGAAATTCTGAAGAACCGACGCAGCTATGTCCTTGAAGGATGCTCAGTAATTGTGGGTCTGATCTGCTTGAAATCCGGTTTTCCAAATCTAGACTCACTTGGATAGTGACAACGATCTTGTGGGCCATGCTGGCGATTAGTCCAATATGGTCGGTGCGCATATAAGTTTTTAAGGATTCAAAATATTCGTTTCTCTTTCCTGCCCACCACCTTTTCCCTGTTAGCAGTGCAGAGATTTAGGGTTTAGAGCACCGTGTATATTTGTATTTGTTCTCTTTCTAGCAATTGTTAGCTTGCTTAAAAAGGTAGCCATTTTTAAAAATCGGATCGACAGTGAGGTATGTGATTTTGAGTTTACATATTCTATGTGAATATAGGTTCTCACCTCTCCTGTCTCCTCACTTTTGTTCCTGTTCCTGCTGGGATGGAATCATTTCCGGACCGTTGTGTACTTTTATATCCCAAGATTCCGCTCCATTTTGAGGTGTTGATGAGGCGTAGTGTGCCAATGTCTCTTGTAAGTAGAAATACCTGGCTTCATGTTGGAAATTTACATATAAGAATTCGATGGGAAATTTCGCAGTCCGACACTATGGCAGATATCTTATGAACTATGTAGGCAATTTCGATCAGAATATGATTTCCTTGCGCTAGTGCCGCTGACGGTAGCAACTGGACCGTGAAAGCCAAGGTCAAATGCGTTTCGCGATTACATTTTTCCTTCGTCTACATGGACAAGCATGAAAGGATGGGTTGGGTTTAGCCGCAGCCCGGAGGCTTGGGCGTTCATAAGATCTGTCTTGAGCAAGGATTTCATCTCCTCACAAAAATCTGTGACTTGAATGGTCATCGTGCTTGTGGTTTTGATGCCCTTGTCACGGTGGTAATTTGGGTTTCGAATGCTTGCACGGCTTCGTCAATGGTTGTAGACTGGGTACTCTGAATCACCGACGAGGGCTGTAGCATATGAGAGGGAGAGAGAGGTGGTGGCGCGGCCAAAGTCCGGTAAGACGCGAATGACCTATTGATCTATTTGAAAGAGTGCTATGCCTTTCTGAATATATCCCTTGTAAACATCCTACTTATTAACACCTACAGCAACAAAATCCACTACCAGAATGGTGCAAAGATGAGCAACGAATACATGCTTTTTTGGGTTCAAGTACAACGAATCTTTTTAGAAAGTGTAGATACTAGCTTGAGAAAAAACTATATAGGGATGTTCATGAATTTCAAGCAGAAGTAAGTGGACCAATTGCGGTATTACATTGAAAAATCAATCAAAACTATGTATGTCCGTGCAACTGCTTTGTTTGAATTGGTTACATCGAAAAATCAATCAAAACTATGTATGTCTGTGCAACTGCTTTGTTTGAATTGGTTACATGCTAGCCTCAGAGCAAAAAGAAAAAAGAGATAATGATACTAAAAGTCTCTCGTGTCGGTGTTGATTATACTTTACGGATACAAAGAAAAACCAAATCGAAAGATAGAAAAAAAGGGTGTCGTGCTCCTCTTCATCTCGTCCTTTGACAAGATGGATTGAGGTCGGCTTTAGTTTGTATGAAGAAAATGTGATTAGAGGAAACTACATACGGAATATTAAACGTAAATGGACATCCAGTAATTAATGGATGAAAATAAAGTTTGATTAGATATTAAAAAGCTTGTTTGATGATCATCTTGTTTTTCTATTTTTATGTCCTTTTATTCCCCAAAACCCCAAAAAGAATAAAATTACTAGGTGACATCAGCTAATTTTTCTATTTTTTAGAAAAAAAAAGTGGCTGGGGAATATATTTAAAAAAAAAGCAAAAAAAATATGTAATTCTTTGTTTTCGGAAATAAAAATATTTCAAAATAGAATTCATTACTAAACGGATGGTAAGTCCAAATCCTTTTCGAATGGACTCATTCTCACAATTTTTTCATCGGCCCAGCCCATAACACTTCGTGACGCTCGATGGCAAGCTCGTAATTACGAGCAGAAAAAGGGTCAATCTTCACCCTAGCCTCACTCGCAGCTTCGGTCTTCGCCTTCTTTAAACTTTCGACTCCGCCGCCGGCCGACCGCCTCTGCTCCATTTTCTCTCCAGCTGACCCGCCGCCGGCAAGTCGGCCACGGCCTCCCTCCCTCCCTCCCTCGTTGCCGGCGACCCTCTCCCTGGAATGAAGTGAGGCATGGCGAGCGAGCCGCCGCTTCGCGAGCGCTCATGGCTGCCCACCTCCCCAAGAACCCGCCGCTCTCCCCGAAGCGCCTCCTCCAGCGCCTCAAGGCCGAGAGGAGCCCCCTCGCCGCCCTCGCCCTCCTCCTCGACTCGCCCGCCCCCTCCCGCTCCCCCGACGTCTTCCACCACGTGCTCCGCCGTCTCGTCGGCTCCGGGCCCGCCGCCGCCCCCGTCCACGTCGGCCGCGTCGTCCAGCTCATCCGGGCCCAGGGCTGCCGGTGCCCCGAGGACGTCGCCCTCACCGTCATCAAAGGGTACGCCAAGAGCGCGATGCCCGACCAGGCGCTGGACGTGTTCCGGAACATGGGGGAGATCTTCGGGTGCGAGCCCGGGATAAGGTCGTATAACTCGTTGCTGAACGCGTTCGTCGAGTCGGGTCAGTGGGATCGGGCCGAGGCGTTCTTCGCCTACTTCGAAACGGCCGGGTTGGCGCCAAATCTGCAGACGTATAACGTTTTGCTCAAGATATCGTGCAAGAAGAGGAATTTTGAGAAGGCCAAGGAACTTTTGAAGTGGATGTGGGACAACGATTTGAAGCCTAATTTGTATAGTTACGGGACCGTGCTCAATGCACTTGCAAAGAGTGGGGACTTATTGGGTGCGTATGAACTGTTTGATGAAATGTCTGAGAGAGGTGTTATGCCTGATGTCACGTCTTATAACATTTTGATTGATGGGTTCTTTAGGGAGAGAGATTATGTGAAGGCCTGTGAAGTCTGGGAGAGGTTGGTGAAATCACCTTCTGTCTATCCAAATGTTGTGACTTACAATGTGATGATTAACGGCTTCTGTAAATGCGGCAAGTTTAGCGAGAGTTTGGAAGTATGGAAGAGGATGAAGGGAAATAAAAGAGAGATGGATTTGTTCACTTATAGTAATGTAATACACGCGTTCTGTGAGTCGGGAAATGTAGATGCTGCTGAGAAAGTGTACAAGGAGATGGTTGCCAGTGGGCTGTCTCCTGATGTGGTCGTGTACAACACAATGCTCAATGGGTTTTGTCGAGCGGGGAAGGTCATTGAGTCCTTTGAGTTGTGGAAGGTAATGGAGAAGGATGGCTGTCGTAATATCCGTAGTTATAACACATTCATCAGTGGCTTGTTAGAGAATGGGAAGGTGGATGAAGCAATTTTGATGTGGGAACAATTGCATTCTAGTGGTTGCTGTGCTGATTCAACAACTTTTGGAGTCATGGTAAAAGGGATGTGCAAGAATGGATACTTAAGTAAAGCTATCAGACTCTTGGAAGGGGCAGAAGATGAGAACATTGATTTAGATAACTCTGCATACTCATCGATGGTGAATGGGTTGTGCAAGGAAGGAAGATTAAATGAAGCAGTCAGCTTTCTTGGTCGGCTGGGTAAACATGGCCATAAGCTGGATCCACATGTTTGCAACCCATTGATTGATGGATTTGTTCACAACGGTAAATTTCAAGATGCGATCCACCTTCTAAAAATGATGAACAGTACTAGTTGTCCTCAAACCATTGTCACCTACAACATTCTAATAAAGGGTTTATGCAAGGCCGAACAGTTTGGTAAGGCTTATGATGTAGTGAAGGAGATGCTAGAAAAAGGGTGGAAGCCAGACATGATCACCTATAGCTTGCTGATGGATGGCCTTTGCAAAGGCAAGAAGGTTGACATGTCCCTTGAATTATGGAGACTGGTCCTAGCAAAGGGTTTAAAACCTGACATAACTATGCACAACATTATTATTCATGGGCTTTGCTCTGCAGGCAGAGTAGAAGCTGCCCTACAACTGTGTTCAAAGATGAGAGAGCAGAACTGCTCTCCAAATCTTGTCACCCTTAACACGTTGATGGAGGGCTTTTATAAGTTGAGAGATTGTGAAAAGGCCTCAGAAATTTGGCACTGCATCTTAAAGCAAGGGTTACAGCCAGATATTATTTCCTACAATATTACTTTCAAAGGTCTTTGTAATTGTGGAAAAACATCAAATGCTGTTAGTTTCCTAGATGACGCTTTGGCTCATGGAATAGTACCTACCGCCATTACCTGGAATATATTAGTCAGAGCTATAATTAAAGAAGCAACTCGATCTACCATATCATAATATCAAGGAAGTAAGTTGCTAACTTCTGTTATGTTGCTTGTTGACTTTTTTGGTTGGCATGTGAATTTTGATTGTATTGACCACCAAATAAATTGCTCTTGACACCCTTTTTAGCTTGTGATGAGAACTATACTGGGACTTTCATGCATGTCTCAGATTGTGCTTCTTTGGAATACGCTCTTTGCCCTTCTGTCAACTTTTCTTATATATATATTTTCAAGGATCATGATTGTTTAAGCTTGTGCTGGGCTTGTTGTTCCAGATATCAGTGACTTTTTATTTTGGATTCTGGTACTCGTATCCTCATTAGCATTTGGTGGTTGAGAACATGCAAGGTTTTTCAGCTAACTGGATGCCTGATGGTGAGGCACACGTTGGATAGTTTCGTGATATGATGCCAAAGTTCCTCCCACATAATGAGGTAAGACTTTTCTGCTGTTACCATTTAGCAGTTATTTAATTTCATAATCTTAACATGTTTTGTTTTCTTCAGCTAATTCTGCATGGTGGGTTACAGACATTTGCCTTTCTGGAAGGCACTGTGAACCACCCATTCACTTATCCTTAAAGTGGTGTCACCTTACCCAAACTTGAGTTCTTATGGTATGTAATTCTTTTTAATGATTCATTTGATTATATTTGTAAACATGAGACTGCATTTTTAGAAACTGTCAGCATTAATACTTATGTCAGTGGATGTTGGCTGCTTTCATTTATAAAAAAATTCTGCTGTTTTCAAACCAAGAATGGTTCTGATCTAAAGGTATGCCCTCCTCCTGCAGAAAAAAAGATATATTGCCTTCTCTTTGTTTTTACTCATTACGCCTTAGATTTTTCCATGATTTCTAAATTTAGGGGGCTTCACTTTGATCTTGCCTATTTACTGATTAGTCGAGGTTAAATTGTAGTTGGAATTCCATGAGGAAGTTGATACAAGTCAGTTAAGCATCAGAGATGGTAATTAACTTACCAGTGTCTTGGTAATTAGAGATATACTACTAAGACTGAATTCAATGATGCTAAAGCAAAATGGAGCATGATGTATCAACCCAAGAAATAAGATTATACTTGGGGTATTTTCTCATGCAACAGTCCTTGCCCCCACACCCTAAAGAACAGTATGAAAGTATCATATAACCAATTCTGTCTTTATGAGATTCTTTGGAAAGGGAAAAAAATGCTCCATGTTGTCCCTAATATCTCTTGCTTTAGGCAAATATTGCAAAAGCTAAGATGTGTACTTCCGGTCAATTCAGGATGAGAAGAAGGAATCAACTTCAACCATTGGCTTGCCCTTCAAGGTCTCAATCTTAAACATAAGGTACGAGTTCTGATTTATATGCTCATGTGTATCGCGTGATAGGGCATTACTGCTTCTGTGTTTTACTCGGTCTTTGTTCTCTGTGTCATTCTTATCTCCGGCTCAAGGGATCCTTTGTAGGATTGCAATCAATTCCGCTATTCACACACGACTTCAAGAAATTGATATGCTCCTGGCTGTGCTTCATCTTTTTCAAAGGACATTAAAATATTCTTCAAATTCTTCGTACCTGCAATGGTCCTTTAACATGCCATCTTGACAAGTAGTAGAGCCTCACGGTTGGGACGTAGACTTGCAAGTGGCGTGTTTACTTGGAGGTAGCACAATGGCGGTAGTTGAGGAGCTTTTAATTGGTAATTGGCACGTCCTATATATTTTTCTTTACATTGCATGGACTGGTGAGCATAAGCAAGGTTCAGGAGATTGACGTCATCTATTTATGCAGCCATGAAGCATTCGAAGGAAGGCACAGCTGACATTCATAGGGGAATTTTCAACAAGGATTGTGCTGCCTTTGTTCTCCTAAGCTGTGAAGGAAGATACAAATACAATGTACGAGGACTTCAGGCTGTTAATTTGCATTACTTGTAGAATAATTGAGCCTAGTTGAGTAAAATAGTAGGTCCCCCTCTCTCTGAGAGATCAAAAAAGTTATAAAATATATACCAAATGTGCATAGTTGATTAGGTGGGATGGTGAGTATTAGAAATCTTAACTTCTGGAAAATTCAGATTGTTTGAGATGTGTAGTAGGTTCTGTAATGAGAGTAATGCTTAGATTGTGGCCCCCACTGCAAAATCTCAATAGAAATACTGCCTGTAATACAAAAGATATCTTAAATAAGTGTTTTGTTTTATGTTCTTCTATGCCACGCCCCTCGTAAATTCAAGTTTCCTGTATCTAGCCTCAGCTCTTCTGTTGTCTTAGTGCCACCCGTCTCTTTTTCGGGTAAACACAGATTATCTTGAATAGGTGGAGGAGGTGCGATCCCAGACAGGTTGCTGCATCGCAACGACTGATCTGCATCATTAGGAAGGCACTGATATCCGTCCCTAGAGTGAATCTTTTTTCGAGCAAAAGGTGATAGTTTGGCATAAAACAAGGGGACAAAAAATCAGAAAAAAAGTAAACAAGGTGGCAAGAGATGGATGGGTAGTACAGACAATTTTTAATTCTTGAGACAGCTACTTCTCTAGCTAGAGATTGGCACTCACCCACCGTCGGTTCAATCTTTGCTTCGAAACCAAACTTTGGTTCTTGGTTTGCTCTGCGACATTTGATGCATGACCTGAAAAGTATTTCCTACCCATATTCATTAGTTGTGGTATCTGTCTGACACGCACTATGGACTTTGTTTTTCTGAGGTTCCACGTTTGAATATGACCCAGTTCACTTACGCCATGAAAAATGTGCAGCAGAAAGACTAAGTCAAATCGATTGGGGTCGAAGCAACTTTGCTGTTTCGTAATGTGCCGTTGAAATCTCATGCTTGTGTGAACATTTTTTCTTTCTTGCGCATGCTTTTCGGTCGCTATAGCGAACGTCATGCCCAGAATTTTAGGAGCACGACATCCAAAAGTTTTTTCAAAGTAAAATCTATATATATATATATAATCTTGAAAACATTTTTTTTTTGGCTTTGTTGACTTTGAGTTTCTTGCAATTGTTTATGCAATTTTTTTTTACCAACTTTTCAGTGTTTGGCTGATTAAAAATTAATTGATCTATGGAAAAAGATTTCCATCAACTAAAAACAATAAACTTAGACTGGAATAAAACTACTTTCCTTTCTAGTAAAAAGGAAATCATTTTCCTTAAACCATAAAATAAATGAAAATTAACAATTTTCCTTGAAAATGATTTCATGGAAAATACATTCCTTTAACATTTTTAGTAAAACAAACATACTCTTGCTCCATTTGTTAAAGAAAATGAATGATTTAGACAATAATTCCCTAAACGTGATTCCTTATATCACTTATGAAAATGATTGAAAGAAAAATATATTCATCATTTGTGAAATTATTTAAACATAACCTCGATAATGAAAACATTTTACATAAACAAATTATATTAAGAGGGATATCAATATAAGAAATTAAAATTAGGAAAATATTTTTAAATTATTCATTTCAGTGAAATAAAGGCACCATAAGGTTGGTGAGATTTGTCTCTCACTTATCAAGTGTAACGCCATGTGCTAGTAAGTAGCTATGATTAAAATACCCTTGTATAGGTTAGGAACAATTATTGTTTGGATTCAGTTTATTTAGATCCATTATCATCTTCAAGAAACAAGGGATACACATCAGATCCAAAGAAAAAAAAGAAAAGAAATGAAAAGAAAGGCATGTTTGACATATCTCTTTCACCGTTTTCTCCACTATAAAGTACAACGTACGGTAGAAAATGTGTACCTTGACAAGCTTTGTAATATAGCATCTTTCAAGCCACATGTTCGTGTAAACATATTAAGGCTCCTAAGTATACTTGCAGTAGTCATATTTTGTGACTGTATTATGGTGCAATATAATGTATTTGTTAGACAATCTTTATATAACAATAAAAAAAAGTTGCTTAGAATGAAACTTTATGTTGGATCCACATAATCACAAAATTCCATTCTCTGTCACCTTCAGTATACGTCAATTAGAACCAACCTCTTCACCTTATTTAGATTAAAAAATTGTTAGGGTTAATAAAAAACAAAAAAAAATCAAGTAGGTACCGCTACTCAATTTTTTTCTTTTTTTTGAGTCACCAAAACCTCTAAGCTTGTAGTATCATGACAAAAATGCTTTTCATTATAGTTTTATCAAAAACGACTAGTAAAAATGTGAAGTGGCAATTTCTATAGATGACAACAAGCTAATAGATAGAGTCGATGTAAATTTGACGCGATAAAAATATGACAAGTCATTTTAAATGAATAAAATATTTTCTTGTCTTTTTATGCTTTTCTTTTAACTTTTACTTCTTTTCACTTCCTCCTCCGTCTTCTTCCTTGGTGTGCACATGGCCGATGTGTCCACTTGGCGATGTCGATTTTCCTTCGGCCACGCTCTACGCCATCTCACACTGTCTGTCTATTTCTCTCTGGCTCTCTGGTCAACCTTCACTTGAGATCATGACCGGCCTCCACGCAACCTCAGATGTGGAGTTTGGCCTCAGATCAGAGGTAAAAGACCTCAAACATGAGTTGACGAAGAACGTCTCACATCCTCAACCTGTGTCTGCAACCTCCATTAAAAGCCGTTTCTGATGGTAGCCGAGTCTTGACTGTCAGGGATCATCGTGGCCAACCATGGTGGTGGTGGTGGTGTTGCCACCGTCATTCCGTAGTGAAAGTACTAATAAGTTTGTCATAACTCATAACATAACTTTATGTCAATCAATCTTCATTCTAGTCGATTAGTAATCAAAACTACATTTAATACCACAAAAAACTTCAAATTATGTTAACTATAGCACAAAAATCACGATTTTTTTTTGTATAATTAAAAACCTTAAACTTGTCAAGTATGACACGAATATCCGATTTTTTTGTGTCATGAAAATACTAGAATTTATATTAGTATAAAAAATATATCTTGGATGGAACTAGATAGATTGTATATAAATCATATACGTATAAATTTATATTTTTTGTGGCACAAAAAAGTTAGGGTATTCTTGTCATAGTGGATGTAATTTGAGTTTTTTTTTTTTTTTTTTGTAATTACCCGCTAAACTATTTGCAAATTACACACATATATACACATATATATTTGTTTCGATAACATAATCCCTTACTAATTTGAAATATATAGCTCGCACTATTGAAGAAAACAAATAGTTTTCATAGCACAATCTCGTGCAAAGCACGGATGAGAAAAACAGTACGTACTTTAATGTCGTACCCGGTCCTTTGAAGCTGAGAGGAACGGCTTCCTAAAGCTCTTGAGTGCGAGAGCTATTCCTAAATATCCTAGGAGGATTCAGAATGTTAGAAGCAACATCCACAGATGGGAGAGACCACCTAAAATCGTGTCGTGCTCTTGCAGTACTAGCACGCTGCATCATGTACTTTGCATCATGTGCTCCTGAATATGCAACCTGCCATTGCTATGCGGAAATCCAAGAATGAAACAACCTACATGTCCTTTATAAAAACCGTCAAGATTCCCAAGCTCCCGCAAACCCTAACCCTAGTCACCTCAATCTCTCCACCTCCCACCGCCCACAACCAACTGCCCCTCCGGGAGGCCACCCAACCGCCTTTGACCACCGTCTCGTTACTGACGTTGCCTTCCATTCCCTCTTCCACCCCGCCCTCTCTCTGGCTACGCGCGCAAGGCCGGGGGAGGGGGAGAGGCAAGCGTGCATGGTTAGGAAGACAGCAATGACCTTAGAGGGCGACAAATGCGGTGGAAAGGAGGGCGATGGCGAGATGAATTAGGTTTGCCACAGTGGGATCCAGGGTCCTATGTGGTCAGGCACTAAGAAGGTGGTGAGGGTACTTTGGAAATAAAGTGGAGAGTTAGTAATTTAGAACGCAGGTCGATAAATGAGTAAAATGTGAGGTTGGATATTGAAGTTTTTCCCAACGAATTTGGCGAATTAAGAGCAAGCGTGCATGGTTCGGAAGGCAACGCCGACATTAGATTGACATTGTCCGTGGCTTCCACGACCTCAATGTAGGATCGTAGGCGCTGACGGCCTAAGATTGAGGCTGCAAATGCGGCGACAAACTTTGATTTAAAGTTGCCATGGTGCACCTGCCTAGGGAAAGAGAGGGGTGGAGTGGGGGCGACAAGGGCAGTGGAAAGGAGGGCAATCTCGAGTTGAACTAAGTTTGCCACATTAGGGTCGTGGGTGTGGTCCGGCACAAAGAAAGGTGGCAAGGGTACTTCAAAAAAAAAAGTGGAGAGTTAATAGAGCCCAGGCTGATAAATGAGTAAATTGTAAAGATGACTACTGAAGGTTTTCTTAAAAAAAAATTGGCGAATTAAGTTGTGGTACCCATGTATTTGTAGTCAACTAGAATTATCGAATCTAGATGATAAGTAAATATCCACGATACTTGGTTTAAAAAACTTAAGATAGACCTTGCCTCATTATATACATACTAAGCAACCAGAAGCAGAAGTTAGTCGATGCTCCAGCCGAACTTTTTCAGGCAAACAGTTGGACCAAAAAAAAATTAATTCAAATAAAAAGAAAGGCATGGCAACTGGAAATTAAACAGATGTAATTGTCAGAAAAACAAGGGATTCTAGAATGTATGGTGCTGCAGCTTTTGATAGGAAAGAGGTCAATTTCATGGAGCGCACACCAGAAGTCGAGTGGCAACTTCCAGGATCAACTCACTGAGCGAACCTCTGAAAAGGAAAGAAGGAAGGAAGAACGAACGGACCCATACGCTTTATGTGATATGCAAGGAAATGAGAGGTTAAGACACCCGGGGGTATATCCCTTTGTTAGCTGGGGAAAATGAAAATCTTTATTTCCAAGAATTCCCTCCGCCCCACCTAACCAAGCTAAAACGACATTGCAGCAATTCTCTCCGTATCCTATATAAGCTTGCGTTGGCAAGTCCCTCATTAAAAGCAACAAATCATAGTTCCAAGGACAAACCTGATCGACCAGAGAGAAAGAGACCACAGAGAGAGAAAGAGAGAGAGAGAGAAAATGGAGTCGTGCTGGGTTCGTCTCCTTCTTCTTCTCTTGGGGGTGCTCGTTCTTCCTGCAGTGGTGGAGTGCAGAGTTCGACACTATAAGTTCAATGTGAGTTCGTGGTCTTTTGTTGTGTGTAGGGTTTTCGTCGTTCAATGGTGACATTGCTATCGTTTTTCTCCCATGCATGCGCATGTATTTACTGTTTCATGAACTGCTTCGCGTTCTAGCTTGCATGCATGATAAAGGAAAAGATTATACGTTTACTATCATACATATCTTTACTCCATATTCAAGCGATGTACGCAGGAGGATTTCGGAGTCTAACTTCGCTGTTTTTCGTACAAAAATGGGGCGGTGCAAAATGGGTTTGCTACATGCAAGTGGCGACAAGTCTGCTTTGAATGGGTCCATTAGTACATCATACTAGTCTATATAAATATATAAAGCTCTGCATCGATATACAGAGCTAGTAGCAAGAAGATATCAATCCTGCTGCTTTTGGGGTCCTATAATTAGAAGTTAGATGGACAATCAATAATGGCTTTAACTAATATCGTTGGTCTCACTACATATAATACGAAAGAAATTCAATGCGTCCCCTCTGTATGATAATCACGTCTCTCCACGTACCTAACGAGTCAACAAAAAGAATCTCAATTCTTACTCATTTTGGCTAATGCTATATGAAGCGCTTGTCAATTGGATTTCAAGTTGATTTTCCCTGACTTTTTTCTTTAGCATGAAAAGAGGAAGACGTGTGATACCTCAGCACTTTGTGTTTTCATGTCATATCCGACTATTCATATGAATTCAAATTGTTACAAAAATATTTCAATATGATCACAAAACGTTTTCATTAAAAATATATAAATTTATGCCAATCCGTATAAATTTTAAGTTTGGATTTAGTTCATTTCGAGTTTTTCTAAATAAAAACACGGTGTGTCATGTGGAGAAATGCTACCACATTCGTTAGCCTAGAATTTCTCTAAAACCATGCTCGGATTAGGGAACGTCTTAACTAGAGATCAATATGTTTTCATATATGGTATGCGTGGTAGGTGATTAGTCTCATATCCCCCACCAAACCACTGTGCGCCAGTAGAACAGAAGGAGACCGCTCGACCCCCTGCGACCAATCTCAGGAAGGTTTTCTGAGATTCTACTGTAGATGAATAAACGTTGATTGGGTATGGATGATTCTTGGGCAGGTGGTGATGAAGAACATGACGAGACTTTGCTCCTCCAAGCCCGTCGTCACCGTCAATGGGAAGCTCCCAGGACCCACCCTCTACGCCAGGGAAGGCGACAACGTGCTTGTCAAGGTCGTCAACCACGTCAAGTACAACGTTACTATTCACTGGTGAGACTCCCTACCTAGTTATCAACCGTCAATTAGGTTGAAATTGAGACTATTAAGCTGACAATCTGTGCGAACCAAATCTGCACACGTTCCTGTCTGCCTGGCAAAATCAAAATGTAGTAGTCCCATTTTCCTTTGTCTTCGGAGACTGTTTCCATTGGAAACAATTTCTGTCTTGACATTTTATTACGAGCATTGACCCTTTTCATCTTCAATACGTACGAATTTTGAATTCGAAAGAATCGTAACGTGTGCACCGCATGGCAGGCATGGTGTTCGACAGCTCAGAACGGGCTGGGCCGACGGGCCAGCGTACATTACCCAGTGCCCGATCCAGACGGGCCAAAACTTCGTCTACAACTTCACGATCACGGGGCAGAGAGGGACGCTTCTCTGGCATGCGCACATTCTGTGGCTGAGGGTGTCCCTGCACGGCGCCATCGTCATCTTGCCGAAGCGTGGCGTCCCCTATCCCTTCCCCAAACCCAGCAAGGAATATGTTATCATCTTGGGTGAGCCCACTTTAATCAATTTGATAGCTGTCACTAAGAAAGCACAGCCATTATTACTTAAAACTCCGTAATGGACGAGGGTACGATTGAGGTCTAATCTGTCACAAGATAAGATAAAGGGATGCTAGCTTGCGGCAGAAAACAGGAAATTCACTGTATTCGCTCTTAAATGCAAGGGTTGAGCCATAACCATAACAACCATGGCCTAAAATCTGAGGTTCTATAATGTGCTTTTTGTTGAAGATTAATAACATACTTCATCTGCCTGTAAATATGACAGCTGAATGGTGGAAATCGGACACCGAAACCGTGATCAACCAAGCTATGAGTCAAGGATTGGCGCCGAATGTCTCGGATGCTCACACCATTAATGGACATCCCGGCCCTGTCCCGGGTTGCCCTTCAGAACGTAATAACATCTACCGATCCAAATTCTGATCTGCATGACATTGACCATTCTATTTTCACCTATTGATGCTAATACTTTCATGAATATTTTTCTCTTTATCGTGCGAAGGTAGCTACACGTTGCCGGTGGAGAGCGGCAAGACCTATCTGCTGCGGATAGTCAATGCTGCACTCAATGAAGAGCTCTTCTTCAAGATCGCACAGCACAACCTAACCGTGGTGGAAGTCGATGCCACATATGTGAAACCGTTCCAAACGGACACCATCCTGATTACTCCAGGTCAGACCACAAACGTCCTCCTCACTACGAACCAAAACGCCGGCAAGTACTTGATCACCGCCTCCACCTTCATGGAAACGGCCATCGTGGCCATCGACAACGTGACCGCAAGCGCGGCCGTGCACTACTCCGGCACCCTCGCCAGCGCCTCCACGGTGCTCACCAAACCGCCTCCTCAAAATGCCTCCGCCGTGGCCAACAGATTTAACAACGCCCTCCGGAGCCTCAACTCGAAGAAGTACCCGGCCACTGTCCCGAAGACCGTCGATCACAACCTCTTCTTCACCATGGGCTTAGGGGTCAACCCCTGCCCCACTTGCACAGCCGGGAACGGAAGCAGGGTCGTGGCGGCCATAAACAATATCTCATTCGTGATGCCGACGATCGCCATCCTCCAAGCTCATGTCTTCAACATTAGCGGGGTCTTCACGACCGACTTTCCCGGTAGCCCTCCGACGACATACAACTACACTGCGACGCCGCCGCAGAACGCGAGCGTGCCGACCCTGAACGGCACCAGGGTCTACCGGTTGCCGTATAACGCTACGGTCCAGCTCGTTTTACAGGACACCGGGATAATCGCGCCGGAGACGCACCCCGTCCATCTGCACGGATTCAACTTCTTCGCTGTGGGCAAAGGAGTAGGGAATTATGACGCAAAGAAGGATCCCAAGAAGTTCAATCTGGTTGACCCAGTGGAGAGGAACACCATTGGAATCCCATCTGGTGGATGGATAGCCATCAGATTCAGAGCAGACAATCCAGGTAACAAGAAACATTCAGCTTAATTCCCTTTTCTTTTTCTGTCAAATCATTATATATTCTCATAAGCTTACTGATTCAAGATCCTTTCTTGGGTTCCAAATGAATAGGAGTTTGGTTCCTGCACTGCCATTTGGAAGTGCACACAACTTGGGGACTGAAGATGGCATTCTTGGTGGACAATGGAAAGGGGCCTAAAGAGACCCTGCTTCCACCTCCAAGTGATCTTCCGAAATGTTGATCATTTGATCATGAGGACAACGAGCGATTTCTAATTACACCAAGTTAGTGGAATCTTCTCATTGAAAAAGAAGAAGAAGAGCAAGAAGAATAAGAAAGATGAGGAGAGAATCCATAGAAGATTTGACCAAGAAGAGAGAGGGCAATAAACCAAAGAGACCCTTGAGATCACGACATCCCGCAATTGTTTCTAGAGTAATAGAAGGGATTTACTCGACACTGCTACAATAAATTAAGGAAGACAAGGAATTTGGTTTTTTCCTTGGAGGAGTGTTTTTTTTTTTTTTTTGGCAAGCTATACATGTATACGTGGAATAAAGAAAGCGAATTCTGAGATACATGGGAAACGTGCACTGAAAGTCATTAAAGAAAAAGAAAAAGGCACCATTGGCCGTTTCTAATAAATTAGAGATGGTATACAATGATAAAAAGACGATCTAGTTTAGAGGGTAAATTTAACTTCCTCAGTTTACCATAGAGAAAAATCAATGGCCCTAATTAACTTACAATAAAAAAAAAAAAAGAAAAAAAGAATTTCACGCCTCCAATCTCTCCACCTCATGACGCCCTAGCCGTGACAAAAGGCTAAGGTTGATCTCAAGCAACCTCCGGTATTGTTGGTGACATTGATCTATGGGCGTGCCAAAAGAGAGAAATGGGCTGGAATTGAAATTGCAAGGAACTGAAGTACACAGGAAATGAAATGCATTGAAGGGAAAGGTACATGGAATGCAAAGTATGTAAAGATAGATAAGATTGTCGGAGGGTGTTTCGGTCCAAGTGATGATGCGCGTGCTTGCCTTCCCCACGCCCGCCACTTTGACTTGAATTCCTTCTGAAGCTTCGACACGCGCATCGCCCAAACCCACTTCTTCTCTCTGGTCCAGCCTCCACGAGCGAGTTTCCTCTTCCACTTTGCCAAACTTCACGAGATTCGACCATGATGGTAGAGCACTTTGGTGGAGCTCCTCCTCTTCAAGGTCAATCAAGCTCGGAGTAACTTTCCCTCTTCAAGCAAAGAAATAGACACATGATCGAAGGGTGCATCCACTTTTCATAAAAAACTTTTTAAACATGTTTTAGAAATTGATTATCAGTAGGTATACACTTTGGAATCTCTAATTGTAAACAACAAGAAAGAAAAAATCATTTGTATATACATTCAAACAATCATCAGTCATAACTCATAAAGTTCATCAATCGCGAGTTTATTTATCTCAAATATGATTAAGCAACAACGAGAAGAACTTGCATGTGGTCAAGTCACATGGCACAACCATGTGTACTCTTTGCCTAATTTTACAATTGCATGTGGGAACAACAATAAAAACTACTAGATACACTACATGTGCCAAAATAAAATTTCAATTTAGAAAAATCACTAGAAGATTTGAATATTATTGTAGATTAAAATGTCAAGCATTGATCTTCAAAAGCCAAATGTCAAAAGTCAAATGGAACACCCTTATATAGTAATTGCCACTAATCACTTAGAGGTGATTGTCTAGAGCCGTGTGATGAAAACCGCCCGAACCAGGACTGAACTAGACTAGATTGGACCGGTCGGTTTGCGTGATTCTGGGGGATGCTAGTCCGGTTCATGATTCCCATTTTTGGAACCGGTGATTGGTCGGTCTAGTTCCCAATTTTAAGGTGGAAACCAGATCGAATGGACTGACCATTCATATATATTTTTAATTTTATAAAAAAAAAAATTTCTAAACGACCATTCTTCTATTAGGCCAATTACCTTCGGAACTCTTTCCCATTATGCCGTTGCTTTCCCCATTTCTTTCCCTTCCACTTCTCTTTTGCTAACCCTAACTTGTTAAATCAACCCTTTTCCCAATTTCTCTCTCACAGGCACAGCCTCACCTCATGCCTTGCTCCCACCTCACGCCTTGCTTCGAGCGAGTCGCTCGACTCTCACGGCGTTGCCTCTCACTCACTCGACATCCTCTCGTGGCCTTACCTCGGGCCCCCTTTCCCTCTCATGGCCTCGACTTCCGTCTCGTTCAACGTCCTCTCCCGGCCTTCCCTCAGGCCTCGCTCGACGTTGATGCCTCCTTTCCCTCTCATGGCCTCACCTCCGCCTCACTCATTGACCTTTCCTTCTCATCCCACGGCTCGCTTCTCAATGCAATGACAACAAGTGATTTGGGCCATTGAAATCGGAACTGGACTAGGAACTGATCACCCGGTCCCCTATGATTGCCAATCGCTTATTGAGTAGCCGTTTCGACCTAGCTGGGATGGAAATCTAAATCAGCCAAGTTAGAACCATGCTTCAATTTTATTTTGATGTTTTGGGTTTTGGGCTTGGGCCGCCCACAATGGGCTTGACCCAAGCCCAATCCAATTCTATTTAAAAATTCCTGGAGGGAGCAAGCAAAGAGAGAATAAAATCTTCCATTGAAATTGCAAATAATCCGTGAGATCAAGGGACAAATTTGGTTGCAAATAAACAAGTATGTCGGGGTTATCCCTCATCAGTCATGAAAGATGTCGGCGGTCGGTTTATATGTGTAAGGAAAAAAACTCACTCTTTGAGCTAGTTTTTTGGGGTTAAAGGGGTCTAAGACTACCCAATTCAGTATAGAAGCCCCTTGACCAAAAAACAGAAAAACAAAAAGTACAAGAGCCCCTACATACACAAATATTATATGGAGTAATCTCGATTTTTCGGGAAGCCAGGTACATTCCACCAAACCCATTATTGGTATTAGAGTGCCCGATTGTCTCTCATGCTTTGTTTGTATCCACAAAATGCTATTCCAAGCCCATTATTTTGAGCATGCATTCCTTGATTAACACATCCAAGGATAAAAAATCGGTATGTTTTGGAAATGGTCTTGATTTTGTAAGATATTCATGTATTTGTGGTCAATATATCCTTGAATGATTTTGAAAGTTTGGAGTTAGTTCGGTTTGTGAGAAAATCAGGCTTGAACTCGAAAATACCAACATTTTTCGAGACATATCTCTTTCCGAACCCTAATGCAATGAATTTTATAGCATCAGACAAGTCAAGAAACAAGCTTTCTAACCATGTATTATTGTACTTTTTGAACAACTGTAAATATTTAATAAATTATGTAGTTTAAATGAGAAATCTGTAGGGAGCTCCATGTCATCGTCGGGTTTGAAAAAAATTCACATATGTCGCTACATGGCAATATGACTGGGATGCCACATTGGATAGTGGTGTGGCAATTAGAGGACAACCATGTCAACATGACGTGGCCCATGCACAATCTAACATGTGGCATAGAATGCCGTAGTGGCTGACTAGGCAAAACATACAGTGTGCATGAAGGAATAGAATAGCATTTGGCGGTGATGCTAGTCTTGCCGGATTATCTACGTTAATCAGCATGTTAGGCTTAACAAGAATATTTGCATTGAGTAATACCGATGGAGCCACTAGCCTTTGGCAATTGACCTACCTATCGATCAATTTGATTTGTTAAATTATTGTTAATGATTTGGTTATTTTGACCAATATTAGTCTAAAAAATGGAGAGGGATTAGGAACATACCTCGTTACTGCTTGATTTGTTTGTAGTAGTTGGTTGAACTATCTTGGTCCTGACAGGGCATCGTTCATAGCATTTATGACGATTGGCTTGATCGTATCAGATATATGACCCATAATGTAGTTGACAATATCATGTTGCTGCTCTTCGAGCATTATTCTCATGGTTGATACCATGTAAGAATTTGGAGTAACATCCTTTAAGTGCTCTTCAGTATAATACCTCGAAACTTTCTTTATCTTCTACCACTCTCCTAGCGGCTGAAGTTATAGAATGCGTGGTTATCTCATTATTAGTTTGTGGTAATGAGTTGTTGTTGCTAGCGGCACAACGACATTATCAGACTCTTGTTGATTTTTGGTTTTTGCCATCGTAATCTCGTTGAATCAACAAAATATGTCCTATAAGGTATGCCAAAAAAACATCTTGCTGAAATGATTCTGCATTCTAAAATACCTTTCATCGAAGGTCGATCTTTGATTTTATTTGAATCAGGTTCATGGCAATAAGTTGATCTTTGATTTTTATTTTAATCAAGTTCGTGGCAATTTAGATAAGAAGTTGAATGCATAACAAAGAACTAGAATAAGTAAAAGTGTTGATGATATATCATTTCAAGAATATGAATGGATTGACAGGTGAATCGACAAAAGATATGAAGGGTATATTGTTGATTTTGGACTAGAAAGTATATGACAAGAAATCTAAAAGTAGGAAAACTGGAATGAATCTTGGCTAGCAATTTAAATTGCGAAAAAGTAAAGATAAATATAAATTTGCAAAAGACGTTGAGTATCATAATTGATTGGAGATCTTTTATGAAGAGTACAATATGACTATTTATAACCCATAATCATTAGTCACAAGTGGTCATTGAATTTAAAAAGATGATTTCCTAATCCTATCTTTTAGAACATATAACTTTCTAATCACATTTGTAGCCACAAGAAATTATAATGATACTTATCCACAAAAAGTTACGAAATAAAATATTGACCATAAGCATAACCACTTAGGTAGCGCATGGCAACGCTTACGGGCTTTGGGAGTAGTTTTTTTTTAGAAATGCTTCTTTTCTATTTCTACTCTAGGGACAATTTCTGGGTAAAAAAACCCGTTTGGTAACTACACAAAATTTCTACTCTATAAATAGAAAAAGAATAGAAATGCGTTTGGTAAAAAACGGTTTCTTTTTATATTTATTTGTTTTTATTTTTGTTGGCCGATCGCCGCCGGACGCCGCCGCCGCCGCCGGCCGGCCGCCGCCCGCCGCCGCATGTCGCCGCCGGCCGACCGCCGCCGCCCGCCGACCGCCGCCACCGGCCGACCGTCGCCACCTCCCGCGGTCCACCGGCCTCTCGCCGGTCGCCGGAGGTCGATCGACCGCCGCCGGCGGCCGGTGGGCCGACGGAGGCGGCCGAGTGGCTGCGGGAGGTGGCGGCCGATGGGCCCGTGCGGCCGGCGGCGGCGGCGGTCGGTCGGCGGGCGGGCGGCGGCGGGCGGCGGTCGGCCGGCGGCGGTGGCGGCCGGCCGGCGGTGGCGGCGGCGTGCGGCGGCGAGTGGCGGTCAACGGCGGTCAATGGGTCGCGTGCAAGAGAAGAATAAAAAAAAAAAAAAATTCACTTATTTCTTAAACTTGTTCTCGGGAACCGGCAAGTAACTTTTTTTTTTTTTTATTTCGGTTTTTGTTCCAAAACTATTCCCGGACTAACTTTTTGTTTCCTAGGAATAAAAAAACAACTTCGACGTTACCAAACGGTTTATTTTTTTTTTTATTCCTAACAAAAAAACGAAAATTGGGAGAATGAGAAATGTTATCATGCAGCACCTTAGAAGATATGTCTTTGTGCCGACTGTTCACTGACCATGATTTCCTCGGCGAGCTGTGACGCTCTTCAAGTTGTCGATAGTGTTTTTACATCAATAACTTCTATTGTTCATCAAATTATTTTAATATCATAGATCTGTCACTCGCCGATAATAACTAAGAATCTTTTGGGTGTCAGTAGGTGTAATTCTGACAAAATGAAATTCTCCTGTCTGAGAATCCCAAATTTACACGGATTGGCACTACCAAACGCGAGCTGCGGCCTCACCCGCATCGCGAGACCGATGGCTCATATCCTATCAAAAACATTTCTTCCAACACTGTTTCCGAGTCTGACAAAAAAACCCAGCAGTAAACAGTAAACACGAAGCAAAAAAGTCTGTGTTTCCCTAGTATCCACGCCACTTCCCTCTCTGTTCTGCCTGTCTCTCTGTCTCTCTGTCTCTCCACGAAACGAAATCAAGCACGGAAAGAGACACAACCGAGATTGGGTCGTCCTGGTTAAGACAGATTCCTGCAACAGAATCAAGACGGCCAACTAAAAGCAGAAAAAGAGTTCGGTCCACACTTGCCACACATCACCTCAAAAGCAGCACTCAACGACAGCAACTTCTTGTCTCTCTCTCCTCCCTTCTCTCTCTACCTCCTCATTTTACTCAACCTTCCTCTTCCTTTTGACCAAACCCCGCCCGGAGCTTCTTTATTCGGATATGGTTTTCTCCCTGCTATACTTAACCGTCCTTGTTCATACCTACTCCATGATTTGTCTAACCCACATAGCGAGAGACCCAATTGCAGATGAGTGGCATGGTGCGTGCTTAGCTTAATTATATTAGGCCAGTCGAGTCCTTTTCGTTTCACCACTCATTGACCTTGCTTTTAAGAATGGAGTCTGGGCATCATTCGTAGACCGACAAATGTCTTGACTGTTTAGAGAATTCTTGTGGGTTTTATGCTGAAAATTTTCCAAGAACCGATGAACTATCTAACTTATGAGAGTGAAAGTTTGTAACGGTTGTCTTACTAATTCCTTATTATTATTATTATTATTAGTTTTAGGGAAAATAACACAAATAAACCCTAAATTTTGGCCAATGTACAATGCGGTATGTGGTTCTTTAACCATTGATAAATGTCCAATATAGCCATTGTAAATGATAAATTAAACTTCATTTGGTGACATTGATTATTATATACTCAGTTGGATTTTTAAAATTGGTGAGTCAACATGCTCATGTTTTTATCTATCTCCTTGAAAAAAGAAACAAATATTTCCTTTTTTATTTGATAATTTAACGCGGATTATCATCTGATAATTGAAAATGAATATCTTACGCAGATATTCACGTCTAACTTTTTATTTTGGTCCACAGCTTACACTTAACAGATTGAAAGCCATATTGACATATTCCTCTAACTTAAATTAATGAAAAGACAACATCAAACATTTTCATTTTTTTTGACAAAAAATTTCATATAATTTGTGGATTAGATTGAACATTTGCTTGTAATTCAAGAGTCACGTCGAACAAATTACAAGATCAAAGACGACACTATACATTTGACCAAAATTTGAGGATTGTTTGTCATTTACCCTCACTATTATCTTGTAATTATTGGCTGTCCTCGGATCGGTTCGGTTGGGTTTATCATTCAAATAGAACCTTCACCCAAGAACCTTAAAAAAAGAAGAAGAAGAAGAAGAAGATGAAGCATCTGGGGCTAACATATGATATTCCCAAAGACTAAAACACGCACTTCCCAACAACATTTTCTTCCAATTTAAGCGTTAAATACTGCCACGAATGTGAATGTGAACCTGAAGTTTCCTGGTCAAAATATGCGATGTCCTGTTTCGCATTACTATGAGAATACTATACTATCATTTAGTCTTTATCATACGCACCTAACAAATAATGTATATAAACGTGACAGAGACCGCAGGAGGTAGAGTAATTGCTCGGTCAAGTCAAAAACTACTTGTGCATGGGCATAGGCTTTTCAGAAACATCAACGGATTTCAATCATTTCAAGGAGAAGTTTCATTAATTTCTGCTTTTTGTTAGCTTGTCCCCCTTTATCTTTTTCCTTCTTTCTTGCCCATACGTGATTTCATATCAGCACAGCAATATAAATTCAGCACAATCCGGCCACTGTCGTAGTTGCTCCTTCATATCTCAATTTCATTTCAGCTCCCGTCTCGCAAAACAACAAGACCCTCTCCCTCTCTCTCTCTCTCTCTCTCTCTGTGGCACACGCAAACACAATTCAGGCAAAAGACTTTCTGTCGAGCGAATTCTCCCCTTAGGGCTCCTAAATGTCTAGAAAAGCAAGCAAGCGGGTAAGTTTCAGTCCAGACATCGACGACAGGCCCACGATCTTTCTCGAATACGGTGGGAGCGCCAAAGATGGAAGAAGCAGAAAGAGGGCCGCCGCCACATGGTCGTTCCGGCTCGCCAAGGAGTTGCAGTTCTCGCCGTCGGAGTTTCTCCGGCGCCTCGGAGATAAGGCGACCAAAGTTCTGAGATGCGTGTCGAGCAGTAGGTCTTCACGTAAGGTGTCGTCGTCGTCGGCGCCTCAGCTCATGAGGTCGCGGTCCTTGGCGGACCAGTCGGAATCCCACAGAGCTGAAGCTATCGAGGATTGCATCAAGTTCTTGAATTCCTCGTGCTCGCTGCAGAGATCGAGTTCAGTTTCCAGCGCTTGTTAACGCCCCCCCGCCTTTATTTCAGTCGCTGTCTGCTTTTTCGCTGAGGCATGTGATCATGCAAACTATGTAAAGGAAGCGCGAGAATTGTGTTGGGTGATCTTCGAGAATCGTTGTTCAGATTAGAAAAAATACGGGTATATGCTTTAGTTGCAATCCGACTGTGGTCAAACCGCGTAAATCATGTGTTTGCTCGGCACATAGACGCTTTGTTAAGGTAAATCAAATGGAAGTGATGCAGCAAGTACGGTATGAGTGCTCTTTTTCCATGTGAATTTGATTGTACCATGGCAGCCACTGTCCCCTCTGCAAAACCATTTCTGGAACAAAGTCCCTGTTGATTCCAACAACCACAAGGTTTGATACGATCTTCCAGGATCGAAACAGTTTCAATCGCACCTGCCATTCCGACGAAATCTTTCTTGGTTTGAACCGTGACATATCGTTCATCTTCGATGTTCGCTGGATGCAGTCTATGTGAAGCGTCTGATGTCTTCATTGTAAATGATGCAAAGCGTGCGAGAAAATTCAAGCTAAGTACGTCGAATTCATGTAATAAGGTGCCTCCGGATCATGAGTTCGCCGAGGCGGATTTGATATATCAGGTCTCTCTTTCAAAATATGTCGAATTTATGCATATGAATCTGGCAAGCGAAGAGATAAGCCGCCTCCGATGGAAGTCAAAACAAGGGTAGGAAATACTGATTCTTTTTCGATTGGCCCATTTAGCCATTAGGATCGTTCCTTTTCCGGACATATATTCAAAGAAAAAGTATTGTAAGGACCACCCACAATTCTAAAGCGTGACCAAGTGTCTCTCTTGGCGACAGCTTTCTCCCAATCTTTTTGACTGCGCTTAAATGCTTACCCGCACAAGTTCTTGGCCACTCCTAGCCTCTCACACACACAAAATAAAAGGAGGGGCACTGTCCTTGCGTGTTCTACACAGCAAACATCGGAGAGATTGCTCGTGCGAGAAAAGGGGCTTAAATGTACACAGCTCTCAGGTCTATCATTCAATAGCTTGTTGACGACAGACGTACACATTAATTTCTTGGTCTCTGTGAAATTAAAGTAAACATTCAATGGCAAGAATCAGGAATCCAAGGATAGCTTTTCGAGCTCTTGAACTCCATGACAAGAGGCTTTCTTCAGCTCCAGAGCTCTCTTGTAAGGCGGGGCGATTGGGGGTTGCACGGGATCGAGGCTCTTGTAAGTCCCATCGGGCGCTTTAGGAAGCGGGTATGACCGGTCGGAGTCATAGCCACTGAGGTCACCGCAGGCTAAAAATGGAATGTACACCTTATTCGGTCCCTCCAACCATCCACTACTGCAATCTGTCACGCACCACACAATTGAATATTTACCGCATTGCCTCAAATGACTAAAACATCATTCAGCAAAATCAGGCACTCAATGAAAAGCCGCTAATATTGGAAACTTCAATTTTGATAAAACATTGTACCCACAAATGATTAAATATCATTCATGAAAATCAGGCACTCGACAAATAACATTGGGAGCTTCAACTCCGATAAAACTTTATAACCTCCTCCTCTTTTTACATTCCAGAGCAAGTTACATTGATAATAATCCAAAAGGAGGAGACAGCTGACCAGAATATTCTCTTTTCAGCAAATTTTACTTCATAATACTCTGATTATGATGCGGAGTTTGCAACTTAAAGGACTCGAATCACATATTCAAGCTGCATCTAAAAATTTCATGAAAATTACAAAACAATATATTTCTTGAAAAGTCATTTAACATTGGTAGGCAATCAATTGAAGAAGAAGATGAAGAAAAGAAAAAAAAGTACAGGAATGTCATAGTTACCTAGTCATCAACTCCAGATGGACTCCCGATCTTTTCTAGTAGGCGATGCAAATCCTTAGGATTAAATCCTTCAGGGGGAGAATAGTTCTCACAAACAGCAAATGCCTCTGTAGAATTAAAAAGATTGGCGTAAGTTTTTATCATTGTATAGGAACTAATGAAAAGAGAAAAATCACTAACATTTTTGTCGAACAAGATCAAAGTAACGCATACATCAAAGACCAGCTCTATACCATTTTTCCCCTTGATAGATTTTCTTACGTGAGGCTGCATGAAATCAAACAGATCACCTCCCTCCCTCCCTCCCTCACCCGTCCAATCCCTCGTGCAATTTTTCACACACGTAGACATTTCCTGATCAGGAAGAAAATCTAAATCTGGTAAACCCCATACAGCCTTTAGACCTTTAGATACAGACCCATCAACATGAGAACTTAAAACATCCAAGGATTAACCTTTCTTGGTGGATGCTACCCGGATTACTGATAGGATGCTCCAGAGAAAATGAATCAGACCCACTCAGGAAAACTACAATTGGACAAGCTTTTTTCTTTACTTCCTTAGACGAGGGTCTACTGTAACAAGAACTCGAAGATGCAAATATAGAGCAATTCAGACCCACTCAGGAAAACCAAAATTGGACAAGCTTTTTCTTCACTTCCTTAGAAGAGGGTCTACTCTAACAAGAACCCGAAGATGCCCATTCAGAGGAATAGCTGAGGTTCACTGGATGTTTTAAACAATCCATTTCAACACATATTACCCAGTGTCCAGAACAACTAACGAGGTCATGTACAACAACGACTGCTTTACCGTCTTGTCTGTTTTTATCCCTACAGCAGTGAATTCTTCAAACACTCATTGATGATGATGTCATCAAGTGTTCATAAATGGAATGGCAAAAATTGCATAGAAAATGAAAAGCAAATGGAAAGAGAAGATAAATACTTTGTGCATGAGCTTCTAGAGAGTGCAACTAAAATGGCATGGTTCTAAGCATAAAATTTTTAGATAGTTACCATTATGAATTTTGCTTAACAATGAGAAAAATTTTCAAAACAGGGTTGAAACACAATACAAAAAGTATTCTAAAATATAAGTGGTCCAGCTGTTAGGCAAATGACCTAGCAATTTGACACGTAGTTTACTCACCATCTAGATGTATAGTTACATCCCATCTTTTACACATAACAAAATACACAGAATAAACATGATTGCTAAGATAAATGAATTAGTGACTGACCAGCATGTGAAATTTAGAGAAGACAGAACTCATACCTATGCTCGGAATTGCGACTACTTTTTGGCTTTGCAAATGTCACAATCGGGAAGAATAACTTCAGCTGCAACAAGCAAATGAAGAAGGTACGGAATGACGATGTAATAGTTCAAAAACCACACATCAACACAATGGTAAATGATCTCAACAAAAGATAATTTTAATGACAAGCTTGTGAACAATGAATAATCCACTGCGCATTGGCAACATCACAATTGGAAAAGAAGAAAATCAAGGATTGGCCAACTCCCATGACAATTCTTGGAATGAAAACCAATAACTTTCTAAAATTACTACCCATCAATATTTACTTTATATGATATATAACACATCGGACACTTGTACAAAGCACAAAACAATTCCAATGTCATGTAAATTCTCTATGACTACCAGCTACTGTAAGTGCAAGTCTCACAAGAGCAAATAGATAACTTACCTGGCAATAAAGAAGACTTGTGTCTTTCCCACGAAATATTTTTGCGATAAACTTTCCACCTTCTTTTAGTACATGAGTAACAATGGTTAGTCCCTGCAGAATGCAACAGGTGAGTAGAGAGGACGGGAGGTCTTTCTACTAGGGTCATTCATGGCTAATAAACAAGGTTATACTTGCAACAGTTAACAGGTAAGAATCTTAAACTGGATTGATTTTATTGACATAGCAAATTGACTATTCTTGGTTTCAGTGGCTACTGGAACTATAAGGTACTATTAAGTAGGACTCCCCCATTTTTCCAGGTTAGCTTTCTCTATAACTTCATTTTTAGTACTCTATTTTCCCTGGTTCTCACTTTCTCTTTACAGGTAATATAGAAACAAGAAGGAAAACAGCTAAGTGGACAAGTGAAACCTGATAGTTGAGTTACCTAATTACTTATGTAAAGTTTTAACCAAGGGGCAAGTTAGCTCAATTAAATAATGCCATAATACTGGGACAAGAACTCAAAGAAAACCCTATACAACTGAGTGAAATCAGTCACAATAGATAAAAAGAGCTTGTATAGGAGAATTTTTGCTGCTCACTTCTGTTTGTAACTTTTCTCCCTGGATTGAACTTGCTATTTGGCATCTAAAGCTTGTCAAAAACCCGTAAATCCAAAAGTCAAAGATCCAGATATTATAGTTTCAAAAGTTACACCGTCCAAACACAATAGTTCACTAAAATGTAAAGCTAAACTCAAAGTGTAAAAAATGCAGTTGAAGTGAAAAGGCCACAGTTAAAAGTGTAAAACACCCTAATTGGGCTCTTAGTATTCCTGCTGAAGGAAATGACCCTAAAATACAAAGATTCCAAGTCATAGATTATAGTTTATTCTTAGGAGTAACTGCAAAACTTACTGCCAAAATCAGTTGAGACTGAACAAACTCATCCATGTCATGAAGACCAGTGACTGCAAGTTCCAGAAGTTAGAATAGCCTTAGCGAACATTTCACCAAAAAGAGCAGACATAAGGGCATGAACTAGCAGGTGGCCCAATATAATACACTCACCATCAGGAGCGCCATCGCAGACCACCAACTCAGCTTTGCAACCATCAAAGTGTCTGATTACCTAGCCCGAGAGAGAGAGAGAGAGAGAGAAATATAAGTAATCTTGTGAAATAAATGTTTATGAAGCCGTGGACTGCAAGAACATAAAGTTCTTACATAACATCCTGAAAAGTAAATAACAAAATAGCTCTGCTTGCATAATGTAAATTGAAAGTTTTTGAATCATGAAGCTACATCCATAGCCTTGCATAATCCTTGGTAGGATTTTGTTGAATAAATTATTTACATACAAAACCCTCCAAAAATACAAAGAGGAACATCACTTGAAAATCCAGAATACTATACTAAAACCAGGCCTACTGCACCTGTAACAATTTACATAGGGCTAAAACATTTATTCATCCAAAAAGCAATTAGGAAATTGTAAGTATTTTGTAATCTCTCTTACATCGACATGTCTAAATACTCATCATATCTATGTCGATAAAATGCACACAGAAAATCTGAAATGGCTTCAGTTCATATTTCATATCCCTGCGAGATGAAAGTCTCATGCAATTTTGAATGAGAGAAAGAAGTATTTTCTCTCAAATAAAGGTATTTTCATATTCAAACATAATCTTCTTCTATTTAAATAAGCAACGTATTACAGTAAGCGTTTACCACATAAGCTACACTTGTCCCCTTGCATTACTTCTACAAAAAAATTCTCCAGAAAGCAATGTAAAGGTGAAAAATAAAATGATTATTTGGAATAATATCTCAGTAAATTTGAAAATATATATTTGAGTGACACAGCTTGTTGAAATAATGCAATAGTTGATGAAGTTAAAAAGACACTTTTTAAAGTTTGGGAGGCTTTTCTTTCATTCTTTCTTTCCTCCTCTGCTTCTGATTCTTAATTATATTTATTTTCTGTTTTATTGTGTCAGGATTTTCATTTTTTTTTTCTTTTTTTTTTTTTGGGGGGGGGGGTGTGTTGGTTAGGACCAATATGATTTGAGTGTGAACATTTTGAGCATGGTAATGAAAATAAAATGCAAGATCTGTTATGGTCCATCTGACATTTACACCAAATTCATGCTTTTAAAACTTTGAAAGGGAAATAGAAATTCAATCTTGTTCCTACCAAGCATGATTAAGGCTTTATTCTCTCTTTTTTTTTCTTCTCAAGATTCATCACCTTGTATCATCTCATTTCCCATTGCCAGTTATATGTCATTGTCCACCTTTAAGTGTCACATCACAAGCCAAAGAAACTTACCACTTCAGCTGTTCGGGCATTTGTTATATCACCCTGTACTTGGATGACTCCTTCAATTGGAGCCATAGGCTGTAGATCAATTGCGACTATAAGAGGAAGATCACCTTCCCTGCAAATTTGGACAAAGAACAATGGTCTAAACAGAAGTCTCAGCAAAAACACAAACATCAAGATGTAATACCAATATCTCTAAGAAACAATAACGTCAAAATCCTAATTCTAAATATGGCTATGGAAAAAGTTTGTCCAAAGCAGGTGAAAGGGACATGGTACTCTGATGTCCAGTATGCATGTTTTTCAGAGGCCCATGTTCAAAATATATTACGAAGTTTCACACAATAGAAAGTATGTCAATTGGAAAACACATTTGATCCTCTAAACGCTGTTACATGGACTTCATGACCCATATCTAGTGCAGAAATATGGTTCAATGTCCACTTTCAGTATCTCAACTGATTTGCATCGTTTACCATGATATTCTCCTCCAAGTCACCTACCGGATTTAGAATGCTATAGAGTGAATTGAGCATCCGTGAACATGGATTTAGACAGTATCCAGTACTTTGAAGAGAAACATCAAGCTTTTAGGAAGTGATTCATGGTTAAATGCCATAAAAGCAGTTCAGATTAAGGCCCAGTACAATTTATTCTTCAAGGATATGACAAGATCCATACTAGGAGTAAATGTTTAAACTCTTTATTCCCCATTGCCCTTTTCAATATGGTGTCCAAACTCTTAGTATGATTTGTAACCAATAAATAAGCATGACAGGAAGTTAACTAATACTAGTGCACGCTTCCAGAATCGATTCTGTCACCTAAACATCTGCCTTGAAATATCAAAATAAATTGAACATTTGTTAAGCAGACAAAATGGAACAGCCCAACTCAATTTTATTGTCTTTAAACCATAACATTCTAAGGGCACCATACCTGAATTACCAAGGATAATCTATTAAAAATTTGGGGAAATGCAAAATAAAGAAGCATGGTTGGTTCACCAAAGGCTCATTTAAATAGACACCCGAGAGCTTGTCAGGTATGAATACAACAACAGCCAACTTATACGATCAATCATCCACAACTCATAAAATTTCCAGCCACTGTGCTCTAGTCTGATTCCCCTTTCAAGATGAAATGCTATATAGTGAACCTCAACATACGTAAAGCATCTCCAAGGCATTCATATAAAAGAATCGTAGAATAATTATCTCTGGGCTCCACAATGTGCAAGTCAGTTACCAGAAAAAATAAATAAATAGAAAATCTGACTTTCATGACGATCAAGTAAGAACCCTAAAGGAAGTATCTGAAAAGACATGATAAAAGGAAACAGAAAGATAAAGAGAGACAGGCGGGCATGAAAGAAGTTGCCAACTACAGCACCTATGATTTGATATTATTGCCTGAAAGATGCTTTTGAAAAATGTTTAGAGACATATGGCCCAGCATCCCAGCTCAACAAAAACTCTTGATGCTCATTTTCAACAAATGCTTTGAATCTTTAGAAAGCCTAAACTTTTCTTTTTTGGATTTGAAACTTGCTCAATTGGGATGCCTATATCAATATAGTATATGATTGGTTTTGTACACTTCGCATCATTCCCATGCCAAGTATAGTGTGATGCGTAGAACATATAACAAAGGTGTGACCCAGTGTTATCAACTCTTGAAATTGTTCTCACATGATATATCAAATGGGGAAGTCTGGCCTTTCGATCTTTGGAAGAAGCATTTGAAATTCTCATCACATCTAAATAACAAGAAAAAAAAAAGTCAACTAAATCCTGCAATGATATGGCAAATTGACGATGCTCTCATAGTCTGAAGATGGTTTTAATCAATTAAAGAAAAAGCCAAGCCTTAGCATCACCTTAATAGCAATTTTTACAAAAAGAGAAATCATAGTAGCATATAGAATCAACATTTACATGATCAATGAAGAATTTTATACCTAGCATCAGGTGAAAGCTTTGCGGGAAGATACAACTTACGACTTAAAACCTGCACATGGAAAGCACGCAACATAAGATAACTTTAATCTATTTTAACCAGCACAATTCCACACATGGCAACAAGCCCAAAGGAGAAGCTATAGAGGAAAAGATGTTAATAACTAAGTTATACAAAAAACAAAGAAATTCGCACATAGATCAATCAATTCCAGCATGCATGAGACTTGAGTAAGACAGGCAAGGCAAACAATTTCCCAAGGATCTCACCAGACTGTGGTTCTTAGAAGAATATACTTTAGGAAGAAGGATACACTTTGAAAGAAACACACCCATGTCCAACGTTTTTCAATGCCCGCAATGCATTTCTGATAATAATTAGCTGAGAAAACTTTAAAAATAACTATCATACTATGAACATAACCAGTTTTAACCAGTCTTTCAAGTAAGAAGGAAGCTGTGATATCTAATGCCACCAAAAGAGAAAAGCAGAAACAGCTTCTGAAAAGAGGGATCGCAGCCCTAGATCACTTAATGCATGATCATTGATAAACCTTGTGCTTTTATATACACTAAAATCTACATGGTGTTGAATGGATACAGTTTTCATGTTCAGGTGCTATAATCATGCAATTGATCACCATGCAGAAATGTACATTTAGTGACAAGAGATACCACCTAAATGAGTGATTCCTGTTTTCTTCTGGTATGCTCATTCCAAATATTGGATAAGCAGAAAATGAACAAATTGACATTTGCTTACATCTAAATAGTTAATGAATGACTGGATTGTTCTCCTATTAACCATCAAATATCATAACTTCTTTTAGTCTAATGATATTCCCACTCTTCAGTAAATTAAGGTTCTTGGCATGTTTCGGAATTTATTTCAATAAGTCCTCTTTCAGTGTGAACGAAAATCAGAGAATCAACTCAATTACAGAATGGTCTTTCTAAAACCATTTTACGAGTATTTTGTGCTGTTGAAACTTGAAGATTTGACCATTGATTAAAAAAAAAGATCATTCTCAGTTTCATTAGAGATTGCCAAGTCATCTATGTCTGTACCTATGCAACAATCACGATGATTCATTACATACAAAAAGTTGACGTGACTAAATTTTCTTCCATAAAGCAGTTGACACAAATCATAAATTATTTGCTTTAACATTTGTAGTAGAATGTAAAGTCCTTATAAGAGCACCGCTGGAATTATATTCAATTTTTCACTAGGCATCAGTAATCAACATCCCCCTCTCACTGAATAGTATACCTGACTCCAACTACCAGGGGCAGCACATAAATCTACCACGCGTTTCACTCCTGCAAAAGCCAAAATAAACACAAGAAAGGTCTCAGTATATCCAATATGATGATTATGTTTCCTCCACTGCATATGCTTTTTAGCAAATAAAATACCCTGTTTCTCAAAATATGGATGCCTAATAAGAGAAATCTTTTTTGGCTCGTCACCCCAACAAATGAAAGAACTCATTCAATATGATACACTCCCCCTATTTAGCATGCATCTACTGCAGACGAACATGAATAAGTAGCTGCGATTATTGTCACGCTCGACAAACCTTTGCCATCAAGCATGGCATGAACAATAGAGACCTCATGCTTTGCCAAAGATGCAGCACCAAACCACATTTGAGACTATCAAACATTGACTTTCCTGTCTAGCAATGAGAAGATAGACGCCTTCAAGCTACGCAACTTTTCAATCAAATGTGATCTCTTGCAACATGTCAAAACCTATAGATCTCATTAGATCATTCTAAAAATCGTCATTTAGGTGAGGTCGGAGTAAACACGCAAGTTGACTCAATGAATTCGCTAAAAATGCGAGTTGGCTCATGACAACACACTTATTATAAATTGTTACATTATCTCGAGTTGGCATCTTCAACTAGCACAGGGTGAAAATCAAGCTCACTTGCACAGTGGGCCAACTTTGCTACCTCCTGACTCAAAGACAAACTTCCTTTCAAAGTGATGCAGAAGCACCAAAGTTTGGAAGTTTCATTGAAGACAATCAACTCACAAGCCCCACTCAAGCCTCACTAATTAACAAAGCCCATTCATTAGTTATGCAAGCACGAGGAATAGATTTCGGCCCAGCCAAGAAGCAAAATGTGATGCAGTAGATTCAATGAGGAGGAAGAAGCCAAAGAAATTCTAGACTTTGCAGTATAAATGCAGATTGAATTGCAAGGCTGCGGGTTCAATTTTAAGTTCCCATTTGTTTTAAATTTCCTATGTCTTTAATTTTCCTAGGTTTAGAATTTTAAGTTTCCTTGTGTCATAAATTTTCCTTTGTCTTTAATGTTTGACTTCCAATATAACATGGGTAATCAATTTATTCATCATACTGGACTATACATCAAAAATCATTTTATTATGTACATAACATGTCCAGGAACAAGTTTATCGTTCTAATAACATTTTTTAAGGATACTTCGCAGAGTTTCCAAAGTCTTAGGATTTGAAGATTCGATCTTCTGATACATATTATCAAACCCCCCTACCGATCTTAGTCAAGCACGTGACTTGACTACCCTGATCTCTTGTATCCACTCCCCATCCCATCCTCACTATATCTGTGTGTCTGCGTGTGCGAGAGAGAGAGAGAGAGAGAGAGAGAGAGAGAGAGAGAGAGAGGCCCCCTACCCTCAAATATATTGAACTCCTCGTCTATTTGAAGAAGTTTAAAAGCACTTCGAGCACGCCAACCTTCTTCTTTTGCTTTCCGATAGTAGATATCCTACAAAGAAATTTACTCCGAGTTTAATATGGGTGGAATGGGATAATCCCATCAAACGGATGTCCTGCAAAATGTTAAGTTACCCTTTTGTCCCTTGAAGCTTTGCCCATGTCTTATTATGCTCCTGTAAGAGAACCCCACAATGCACCATATTCAAAGAATGAAAACAACATCAATAAATTGGACAAAGGAGCGATATCAAGTACAGAAACTAAATTTCGACAAAGCAGCTTCATGAGGAATAAACTTCAGGGTTTTCAACATCAATTCAACAACAAATCTCTCGATTTTACTGCCAGTTACTCATAATGACATTCCAAAGTCATCATCGTCAAACTGAAGAGCCACAAGATTCAAACAACATGAAACCTCATCAAGAAAAGGAATACGGCCTAAGGCTATTGGCCAATAAAACTTGGTTTAGCGGCCGTTGCTTCAATCAAAAGTTATTCATGAAAGGTGGTTCAACTTTGACTTGGAACATACTAAAATAGCTTGCATACATTGACCACCAACATGAGTACATGATTATGTAACCACATAGCATAACATCACCATAAATGTCAAAGATTATGCATACAGCAATAATCTCAGCAAATTCATATTTTCAGAATGCATGATGTCGAAGGCACCCCATTATGCTATGAAATATCGAGAGGAAATCCTAAATACCAAAACTAGTTAAAATGATGTTACAACACAATTCTTGTAACAGTCAAGGACATAAAGCATGCTTGTCCAGAATGAGATGCTTTAAGCAAGTCATCCCCTTCCTTCAACAACTAACAAAAGTCCCAATACCTCAGTCAGCTCATCACAATCTAAGGCTTTCAATGGTCCACATCAGCTTCTCATTGCAGGGCATCACTAAAGGATCATCCATAACCATCTGTTCCAAGCTGAAGTGAGTGGCACCGGCATCTCCACAGAACAAAGTCTAACCATGTATCGTCTTTCTTAGCTAAAGGCCGAGCTTCAAACTTTTCATATCAAAATAAACAGATACTCCATAGCCATTCAATTCAAGGACTTCTACACGCCTCGAAAGACCATTTTCTTCAACAAGGACAAGGCCGACATCGGTTTATTCCATCAAACAGGTGGAGGGCATTTCAAGGTATGGAACAAATGGCGCCAAACAGAACATCACGAACCCGGGGATTATCACGAACGACACGCAAGCTAAGGTAACTTGGTAGCTAATGAAAGCACGCAACTTCGGAGCGAGAAAGCAGATACAAGTACAAAATCGAAAGAGAAAGAGCGAAATTGCAGAGTGACGGAGAAGCAATACCTCAATCAAGCAACGGAAGGCGTTGAAGGCGAGAGAGAGAGAGAGAGAAGGACGCTTTCGACGTAGCACTCGGGGGGTTGGAGAACGGCGAAGACGAGTGGGTGATTTGCTGTTTCTGGGCCGGAGGCGGCGGCGGCGGCGGAGGAACTGGCGGCGGCGGGCACGGGGTCGCAGAATATGTTCCGACACCAGGGGAGCGTGTGCGTTTGCCTACGTAAAAAGCTCAAAAAAAAGAGCAAATTTTGCACTTATAATATTATAAAATAATAATAAACCTATAAAGTTCAACTCAATATATAACTGGTTCCTGAATTTATACTCATTCAAAACCGAAATCCAGACAAGAGGGGCCTGGAACTAGATCGGATTAGATGAGCGCTAGTGTGTAGTTGAAGATTTAAATAAGAAGAGAAAAAATCTGCGGATATTATGAATTTGTGATTTCAATCCTAGGATATAATAGAAATCATCTTTTCCATCCTAATAATTTGATCGGCTTGATTCTACTCTGAAATCTGAAACTGGATCATTCATCACTAATCTCATTTCTATGGAATCAAAAGCTAGACTGGCGCTCTTACCGGTCTTGGGCAATTTCAGTTGCACGCCACCAGCAGATACTAAAAAAATCTAATGACTACACTTAACTCTAATGTAACTTGACTGCACGTGGGTTTTAGCTACTCAGAGGATTTTTTAGCTAAAAAAACACGTGCCAAAGTTGCAGCCTACGTGGCACTCATTATGTTGACGTGTACAGCAAGTGGCGTTTTATTACATAACGGATAAAGGGAAAATTCTTAGACAAAAAAATAAGTAAAGGGAAAATTCTTTGACCGAAACAAAAGTAAAGGGAAAATTCAAACGATCGAAATCGAGCTGTTTCTCCGTCTATTTTTTTATATAATAAAATCACAGGAATTAGTTTTTTTTCTTTTTTTTTTTTTTCACAAAAATCAATAGATCCCTTATCGGGGATTTAGAGTTTAGACTTTCTAAATCTCCCCAACAAATATCAAAATTGGCATTAATGTCAATTTTTTAAGGCCGCGATGATTCCTTAAAGATCTTTTGAGGAAGAAATCTTTGTGACGATGGCTCAAATTGTTGCTACGATTAGAGTTTAAGTTGGAGCTCATAAATCGAGACAAACTCGAGATAAGGTTAGAGGTATTGCAAAGGAACAAAGGACAACAATGCAAATAGTTCATGAACTTTGATTCAATATGTAATATGTTTCCTAAACTTTAGCTTAATGTGCAATGTCATCCAAGAACTATATTTGTTCATTGTAATTTTTTAACTATTAATAAATGTTTAAACTATATGAAAATATCCAATTTTATACATTCATTAATTTGAGTTTGAGGAGGACATATCCTTATCGTATTCTAAGTAGAAGACCCCACGTACTATCCGAAAGGCGGATTCGTCTTAGTCTTCCGCTTTTTCTAAAGGGAGTGAAAACCAGTTCACGGTGAGCCGAGGGTTAGGAGAAGAGGTCGGTATCATGAGCTCGTCTGTCTATCTTGTATACAATTTGGGGTGCTAAGAAGCTAGGGCTTTAGCTAGCTCTTATCCTCAACCTCTTCAAGCGGCGGCGTAGCTTTCATATAATTCATATATTAGTTTGAATATATACACACGTTCAAGGACAATTTTGAATAAATTAAGAGCTTAGAGATAATATTGCATATTATACTAAAGTTTATGAATTGCATTGAATAAATAAAAAAAATTCAAGGACCATACATATTGAATGAAAGTTTAAGGACTATTTATGTTATTTTTCAAAAGAACAACGAGTCGGTCACGCTATTAATCATAGAAAGCTCAATAAGCAAAGCTAACAAGTATGGGGAGGGGGCCTGGCAAGTGGCTGAGCTAATGGCCAAGCCTTGAGGTTGTGCATTTTGCACTGGTCATTTCCGGGGTGTTGACCCTAACAAGACTTGTCAAAAGAAAAACAAAAACTGCTCACAATTCGTGTACTTGGATATGGGAGCGCAAGGGCAATCGATCGTAATTTTGTGATTCTCCTATCTAATCAAATCTTTGCAGCTAGCTCTTTATATGGACTGTGTATCAATATCGGATTCGAATCTTATACGTTTTTTATGTCCTTATTGCTTTTTGTTGATTTATATAGTAAGCATGGAAGATGAAGAGTATAAACATACTTATTTTCTGAAATATGTCATGATTATTAAGTTTTTTTCCCCTAATCAAATCCAATGTTGGTCACCGGAGGACTAACGATTGTCTCTGGGGGGCTCTATCTTTAAGATAGTTGCCGCTGGGCCATTTGACATTGGATGTCATACACAATCGATTGGAACTGCCGTTGATACCGCCACTGAAATTGTTGACATTTGTATGAGCAATGTAAAGTTGAAGTCGCGAATATCACTTTTAATAAAGTTGCGACTGAATAGGTTTGATAGACTGGAACTAAGCCTTAGTTAGCTGCGTAGATATGACTAGGGACCATGTTCTTGTATTTTACATTAATAGGTTGATTGAGACATGGGAATTCGTTTAATTAAGAAAGTCGAAAGACTGAAAACTGAAATTCTTGTTTAAAAAATGTTACAAGATAAGAGGGAAATGTGAATGTGTATTCACCATCAGATTGATAATCATCAAATTGCATATACAAGATACTTCCTCATTCACATCTTCACCGCCAAGAAGAACTGCCCAGATAAGGCCGGATCGGATCGGATACACACAACTCAACCAAAGGGCGAGCAAATCAAGCGCCGCAGCCAGGCCGAGCGAGCGAGCATTGCACGAGCATTGCATACAAGATAGGAACCACTGCAAAAATGTTCTCTAAACTAACAGAGATTCGAGTGCCAAAAAATCAAAGAGACGTCACGAGACCGGAACGACAACGGCAAATCTAGAGCTCTCCCACACCTCCACCCCCTCCACCCCGTCCCTACTCACGAACAGCCGGTTCCCGCCGCCGTCCATCCGCCGTATCACTCCCCTCCCCCTCTCCTCCCCCTCCCCCTCCGCCGCCACAGCCGCCGCAGCTCTATTCACATAATTCCTCCTATACATTTCCTCCCCCTCATCCGCCCCCTCCGCCGCCCGCCGCCGCCGCCGCCCTCGACCACACCTCCAGATCCCCTTCCCTCCCCACGAACACCTGCCCCCGGTAGCAGCGCACGACGCTCGTCCCGGCGCCGCTCCTCGCCGTGCTCCCCATGCCCGGGTTCTTCTCCCGCAGGTACACCCACGGGTCGTCCCCCAGCTTGCGCAGGTCCGCCATCCCCAGGTCCCCCGACTTGGAGCACACCTTGAACAGCCTCGACGACTCGGCGTCGGCGTCCACGTCCGCGAACGAGTCCCCGAACCGGCTGCTCCGCCCCGACCCGGGCTCGCTCGTCTCCCACGCCGCCTTCCCGGACCTCGGGTCCCACAGCCGGATGTAGCCCGAGTACCCGAACGCGCCGCACGTGACGGCGCTCCCGGCGAGGAGGCCCATCTCCGGCAGCCAGGCGAGCTTCCCGGGGGCCATGTGCTTGGTGGAGCTGCCCGGCTGCCGGCCCAGCGCGGACGCGATCTGGAGCGTGGACTTGTCGATCTCGAGGACGCAGTTCTCCCTGTGCGGGCACTCGAACGCGGTGTACACCGAGCCCGGCGAGTCGGCGACGGCCGTGACCCAGGCCTTGTAGATCCGCGGGTCCGTCGGGTCGCTCCAGTGGGCGGCGCCGACGTGGAGGCCGCTGGAGAAGTCGTAGAAGTGGAGGCCGGCGGCCGATTCCGACCCCGCGGCGGCTATCTCCGGCCAGACGCGGCGGATCGAGGTGACGTCGTCCAGGTGCGTGCGGACGGTGGCGGAGTGGGCGAGGTTCCAGTCGTAGCTGGAGATCTGGCCGCCGTGGGCGATCCAGACGGAGCCGTCAGGGGTGGGCGGAGAGGGCGGAGGGGAGGCCCTCGGAGGCGGGGCGGACGGTGGCGACGACGGAGGCGTCGATGCCGTCGAGGGGAGGCGGGGACATGGCGGAGCGGAGGCGGGATTCGACGCCGTAGTAGAGGGCCTCGTCGGCGAGGTCCTGCTTGGAGAAGCGGAGGGCGGTGGAGGGGAGGCGGTCGGTGCGGAGGAGGGAGAGGATGACGGAGAAGACGTCCGGGTCGCGGTCGATGAAGATGGGGCTGGGGTCCGGGTCCGGGTCCTGGGCGGCTCGGCTGGAGAGGGCGTAGAGGAGGGAGTCGGGGCCGGCGGACCGGAGGGTGGAGGCCGTCGTCTCGAAGAGCTTGCCGCCGACGTTGAGCTTGATGCGGTCGGGATTGGGAGGCAGCGGCGGCGGCAGCGCGGCGGCGTCGGAGGAATCGCCGTTCTCCATGCCGGGACGATTATGAATTTTCTGCGATTGCAATGGCGATGAACAAGAACGACTGCGACTGAGCTTCCGAGAAGGAAGTTCGGGAGGAAGGAAGACTGGAGCTCGCACGAAATGACCTTTGTGTCCCCATTAACTTCTGATATACATTTTTTGCCCCATTTTTTTTTTTATGTGGCTTTCTGCAATAATTCTTTTTCTCTTCTCTAGGGATATCTTATCTCACTTTATGAAGGCTCCGTTTGCTTTCCAAAAAATTTCTCCCAGAGAATATTTTCTCCAATTCTGTATTTGAAATATTTAGGAAAATGAGTTAACTGAAAATTTTTCAAGAAAATGATTTTCTCTTTAAACAATCAAAAATCATTTTTTGAAAGAGGACTAAACCTCAATACTTAAAATAATGACAAAAACTCAACGTTTGAAATAAAGACTTGCCGCTTGGGTAAAGGGTGCTTGATATTTGTGCTTAGGGATGAGACATTTTCAGGTTCTATATGAAATCCGAAACTTACCTTGTCAAGAGTAGCTCCTTAGTTTTTTGAATCTAAAACAATTCTTTCATGTCCCGATCAATCTTGTCAATCGATTTTAGGGTCTACTTAGAAATCGGTTGCTATTTTTTCATTTCTTTTTAATTAAGTAAAATGAAAGTGAGCATAGTAAAAAAAATCCTCATTCTTCAATATCAACAAACCATAGAAGATAAACAGGTAAAATAATTAGTAGAATGAGCGACAAACATGTAATGAACAGAGGTTGAAAGGAAGCACAGAAGGGGCAAGAAAAGGCAAACAGGCATACAGGAGAGAGGAAGAAGAAAAGATGAAGGGGCAGATGGGGCGAAAGAGAAGGAAACTGCGAAATTTTTGTGCTTGGGTGCATTCCCGGAGAATCAACTGTCATCGAGAAACAACACGTGAAGACTCGTGTATTTTATGGGATCTTAAGGTGGTTTCCGGCAAAGATAGAAACTTCAATGAATTACCGCAAGTCTTCTATCTATTTGGAAGATTGGGGAATAGATTGGATTCTTTTTAAAGTTAAGGCTATAGTTTAATCAATGTTACGATAAGCACTTATTGTTGAGAGGTGTATCATTTAGTTATTTGTAAATGAGACCAAATCACACATTGTTCTTAACAATTTTCTCTTCTTTGGAGCTTTTTCTTTAAAACAACTTTTTCTTCTTCTCTTTTTGAATATTAATTTGATAATACATTCTAGGTGAAGTTTCGGGAGAGAAAGTGAGTATGTTGAACTTGTTTCTATAGTGAGAATGCAAACAACAATTTAAGGACAATGATTGTCATCAAGTGTCAAACATGAAAAGTAAAAAATGAAAACTACATGTCACTACTTGTATCTTTATCAACAATATAATCATCCACGAATTTTATTGAACTTAAAGGAGGGCATGCAACAACAGTGCTCACATGTCACCCACCCAATACAAACATACATACACTTATTTAGGAATACAATAATTTATATACATTAAGACATCATTCAAAACCACCCCATATTTTTTCAAATTCAAACGATATACTTGGATCTGAAAAAATTTGATTTGACAAAAACGGCCCTGATCACCAGCTGATGGTACATTGCTGCGAGTGCCGCTCCGTAAATGGCCCCACCCAAAATATCCACTACATCCAATAAAATATCACACATCAGTTGAGGATCTCGACTTACTTTGATCTTTTTTAATCTTTTTAATAAGTGACTAAAGTCCGAAATAATCTTTTTATGTATATTTTTGTCAAATAAAAAAATTCAAAAAATGATGGAAAGGAGAAGCTTACATGGTCATCCCAGGCTTGGGCCCTGTCATAGACGAGGGCTGCCCCAAAACTCCTGGCCGGGTTAATGCCAGTCCCGGTTATCGGAATCGTGGCCAAGTGCACCACGAACACTGCGAATCCAATGGGCAACGGCGCCAATACCTAACCACATCACAAGAGCAAGATTTCAACATGATCCCGATGCACATTGCTGATAAAGTGGAGGCACGCGTTTCGTTTTCGAGAGCAGATTTGTGTTTCTTACAGGGACGTGGGAGTCGCGCACGTTGCGCTTGGCGTCGGTGGCGGAGAAGACGGTGTAGACGAGGAAGAAGGTGCCGAGGATCTCCGCCCCGAGGGCGACGCCCCTGGAGTAACCGGAGCTCACGGTGTTGGCGGCGCCGCCGAGCGTCTCGAACTGGCTCTTCTGGAAGCTCTTCACCACCAGGGCGCCGCACGCAGCTCCCATGCACTGCATCAGCATGTACCACACCGCCCTGACCAGCGACAGCTTCCTCGCCAGCAGCAGCCCGAAGGTGACGGCCGGATTAATGTGACCCCCTGTACACGATACGATGCCATACAACATGAACCGTCGAGTGTCAACCGTCGAATAATATCTATCGCTAAAGAAATGTGAACTAATTGACAGATCTCGACCGTGTAAGGCAAGCAAAACGTGCCATTTTGCATGGAAGTACCAAGGACCAAACCTGAAATGCCGGCGGTACAATACACGAGAGCGAAGATCATGCCACCGAAGGCCCAGGCGATGCCTTGGGGACCCACGGTCGCGCACTTGTTGCTAGATCTCTCCACGCCCATCACCGTAAGCACCGTCACGTAGAGGAACAAGAAGGTCGCAACGAACTCCGCTATCCCCGCCCGGAAGAACGACCACGAGGACAGCTCCGCCGTCTCGAACAGCGGCGCGGGCGGCGGCTCTTGGTAGTCCTTGCCTTCTCGGAGGGTCGGGGCGGCCGTCCCGATGGCTTGGCCCTCCCCGTAGCGATGCGCTCCCATCCTCACGTCTTCTTCTCCACCCTCCATTGTTTCCTCCTCTTCGTTTGCGGCTGTCTTGGCGTTGCTTGAATGGATGTGAGACTGTGAAGGAGAGAATGGGATGCAGTGACGTGCTTGACATTGAATGCTTTTTATAGAACCAAAATCGGATCCGTCAAAAGGATCGATCGTCTCGTGAGTCGCAAGTGAAGTGAGAGATGCGCTTGTGAGGGGTTGGAGACATGGAGTGGCGTGAGATTTGGAGAAATGGCGTGGGATTCCTTAGCCGAAAGGCTCTGCTCCTTTTCGTTTTCATTGATAAGGGGAGACCTCCACTTCATTTATTTGACATTTTCCGGTATTTATTTCATGAAAAATAAATTCATCGGGGAAAATTTTTTTTATGAAAGAAAAAATAGTCTTTTAAAATAGAGAAATGTTTTTCACTTTTGAGAAAGAAAGAGGAAAACAATTCTCTCACTTAATATCTCTTATCTCATACTCATGTTAAACTTTTTATCTTTTTTTTCTTGTTTTCTTTTTTAAAAAAAATCAAATTTTTAGTTTTTTTTTTTTTAATTCTGTCTTGGCCAAACACTGCAACGACGATCACGGGTGACCAGCCACAAATGAGCCTTGAACTCGCCACTCGCCCGATTGGCGATGAGCTAGGCGAGCGGTGAGCTCAAGCTCGCCTTCGTCGATCGCTGATCGTCGCTATGGCCAGTGTGGCTAGCGACGAGGAAAGAAGAGGAAGACGAAAACAAATAAAATATAAATATAAAATAATTAAAATTTTGATTTTTAAATATAAAATTAATTAAAAATTGTATTTTGAAAAATAAAATATTTAAAAATATTTAAAAAGAGTACATGAAAGAAAAAAATTTCTTATCAAACAATGGAAAATATTTTCAGATTCTTTTCGGGTTGCGGCCGAACACTAGAAAATAATTATATTTTCCAAAAAGAAGGTTTCTTGGAAAATATTTTCCAAAAATGCTACATTTTTCGCAAAAACGAATGGAGTTTTAATATTTGATGGAAAAATGTCCTTTTTATGCATTGACTTATTTTCGGTAATATTCATAATTCATATTTTCAATATTACAGAAATCAAAGATATTTGTGGAGTATACTTAGAACGTTTGTTGATATGACGCAAATAATATTCCGCGTAGATTTATGTTATGAATGATGCAATGGACGGAATCAATCTTAAAATGATAATTACATTACAATTTGTTTTGTCGATCATTTGAGGTTGAGGCCTAGTCTATCATGAACAAAGTAGATTACAACTACTACTGACAGTTATGGTATCTCAACAATAGTCTCTATGCTATCTAATTTTGGTCGCAATTGACTCTAGCTTCATGCAAGAATTCTCATACACCGGACCCCGATCATCTGCTAATTTGAGATGATTTCCTTGTATTGATAAATGATGATATATAAGACACCATCCATGTAGAGGGTACTATTTGCACAAGGAGAGTGCCAGCGAAGAAAACCGTAATGCTATCATAGTGTGTTGGAAAAAAAGAACACGTTCGTGTTGCTTGAAATTGAAATGAATTTGTGATTGGACTATTCTTAAGCTACAAAAAGAATGCATACAAAAACCCAGTATGTGAAAAGAGGAGATTTATATGCAAACCTCCAATATGTACGCTGAGGCGATGTGAGAATAAGCCCGATCAAAGGCCCTTTTGGATTGAATAGTCTAATTTGAAAGAAAGTGTAGATAAAACAGCCAGGCATAGCTTGCAACTCTGAGGGATAGAGGACGTTATCAGATGGCCTCAATGACAATTGGCTATTTCCATGAGTAGGTGCCAATAGGGTTTACTAGTTAAATGATTTCTTAGGCTGGCTCGAAGACATCATGATCTCTTCCCCAAGTGTCGCCACTAAAATCACATCGATACGCGAAACCCCAATGGCAGAACCTGAGTTCACTCTTTTCCAGGTTTTCCAGGAGACTCAATCCATTTGTCGAGCTCAAGTACAGATTCGATCTAAAAAAAAAAAAGTACAGATTCGATCTTGATCTCTTACCTCCATTGGATTTCGTGGACGAAATCGACATGGATCAGTTGTCACGTTCGCTTGTCGTAAGGATTTTAGTTACTTGGCTTGCAGTCATCCTTCCCTTAAAATAAAAGTGCAAATCATTTTCAGAAAATGACAGTGAAAAGGTTACAGAAACACCATGGAATAAGTGTCCTTCTCGCTCAAGTCAAAAAAAAAAAAAAAAAAAAAAAAAATTGCTCTTGTTAGAACAT
Source organism: Eucalyptus erythrocorys (assembly GCA_014182555.1). Taxonomy (NCBI): domain Eukaryota; kingdom Viridiplantae; phylum Streptophyta; class Magnoliopsida; order Myrtales; family Myrtaceae; genus Eucalyptus; species Eucalyptus erythrocorys. The sequence continues at coordinate 38,753,393 of CM024607.1, read as the reverse complement.
TTTTTAGAATAGCAAAACTTCCCGTGACATAACGATGAGAAAGTGGAGCAGCGGGACTTTTCTTTTCTTTGATCCGGTTGAAAGTACCCGTGAGATGACGGTTGATCTCAGCTTGAACGGAATCGGAGTACTTTAACCCAATGCTGTTTTGTCTCCCTTGCAATCTCTCACGTATATGCATACGTCAAGAATTCCGAAGACCAACCACGGAAGGCGCACACCTATGCGGGCAAGAACCTAATGGATCATATTGACTAGTAAGGGAGTTGGCCAGTAGGAAAAGGTATATAATACCATCTATTGCAGAACCACATGGTATACTTGATTCAACTTTATAGATGAGTTTTGGGGAAATGCAAATGCCTTTGATCTAAAGCGCATCGAGGAAATGTAAATTGCATTTGATAAAAATTACTTACCAAAGCCACTTTGTCATATATAGTCTTTGACAAATATTTTTTTTGTAAAGGGCTTTTGGGCCTTTTTTTTTTCTTTTAAATCAAAACCCTCCGATATAGGGCTAAGGATGCCGACAAACCAGATCTGACATCGACGACCGTCCTCCAAAGTCATGCAACCCCCAACAAGGGTCGTGCGACCCAAGCGACTAGCCAGGGTCGTGCGACCTTAGGCCTCATTGCTTGGGGTTATGCAACTCAGGTGAGGGTTGCCTTAATTGCGACACCTAATGTCGCACGACCCAAGCAACCGTCACATGACTTTGCCAACCTCGCGTCGACCCCTTGCCAACCCGATGTAGCCTCATCAGCTGCCATTTCTCCAAAAAAAAAAAATGAATAGTAACAAGGATAAAACTGGAAAATTAAAGAAATGGTAGGATAGTCTTGGAGGAAGAAATCTAGTTTTGGCATTCGGCCGATGGACTTTTCGCTTTTCCAACGCTAGCATTTGGCCGAAAGCCTTTTGGGAAAACTTGCCAAACACCCTGCCCTTCCCCCAAAAGGCTTAAAACCTCTTGAGAAAGCTGAACCAAATGCACCCGTAGTCTTACATGCACATCCGAATTCATATATTCATCGTTGGAGCTTCATCAATGTAAACTGAGACAAAAACTTCAGACTCTCCGTCAATTAAGCAGGAGAGACAACCACGCTGCCGTAGGCATTTTTGTTAAGAGGACAAAATTTTCCCTCAGTATAAACGAACAGAAGAAAGAAAGCAGATCACCAGCACGGTCAGTGCAGGACCAGTATCAGACTCGGCCTCTGTTAACTGAAGCCCACTTCTTTTCAACTGTGCACTTGCTTCATGGAGGGCGGGCTTTTCAAAGGGCACCGATACTCCACCTACATGGGCTTGCTTTGGACTGATATCATATGGTCAATTGAATCTCTATCTCTCGCATGCTCTGTAAGCGTCCTGGTTCCGCCCGGTCAATGGCATGTTTGTCCGCTAAATAGGCCTTTGGCTAGTGTTCCCCAGGAATGTCCTTTCGCCTGAAGACATGGATGAATTCAGTTGCGATTAGTGCATTTTCTGACCTCTGAACATGTGTAATCTCGCTTTTGTTATCACTAGCTTTCGAGCACTCGCACAATCCGTTTCTCTTGGCTGAGAAAAGTTAAGAGAAAAAAACTTAAAGGACATGCGTACTTGATCTTTCTAATCCTAGTATGGGAGCAAAACCAAAAGAGGGTGTGCTCAGTTCTTTGTTGCTTTGGGCAAAACTCTCGTCTCAAATGGAGGCTTCTCCTCTATGATTTCGCATAGAAGCCGGCGAGCCGGCTGTTGATGGTGAGGAACGTGCCTTTGAAGGGTCTGGTGCGTACTCCTTATGATCAAGGGCGTGCTCCTTGAAGTCGAGGATGCCCTCCTTCTCAGCCCAGGGTGTGCGTCTCATTGTCAAGGGCGTGCACCTTAGTTCCCATCGTGTTAGTTAGTCATATCTTGGATGCTGCTTGTAATCGAATCTCGGTTAATCACTTCAATCTTGACCCCTAGTAAACCAAAAAACTCGATTCAACCAGTTTCTTGCATAAACGCGCTTTCGAGTGAAGAACACTGACAAGTTCAACCAACTACCAGCCCGAGTCGATCGGTCAAAGTTCAATTTGCTTTTTATGTTGCCCTTTCGGCTAACTGTTTTTCGGGATCAAAGATTAGAGGTGACGACAATCACCACGATAACATGTGAATATAATGATTTTCTTTTGTTGCCCTTAGGTTACAATCTGATTTAAGATCTAACCAGAAGGTCTTTGGGCAAAAAATGGATAATAAACTAAATCCAACTTTTCAAAAAATGTAGAAAATTCAGCGAGATTTAAGCAAAGTATTTCTTCTCTACAACTTGACTATAATTTCTTTTTACACTCAAAGGTTCAGGCATAGAGAATTGGTTATTTGAAGGATCATGAAACACCCTATAAGTCTCATGAACCAGTTAAGTTCAGACTTTTGACCTGTCTAGGTGACCCTAATTTAAAATAAAATAAATTTATTGAAAAGTCACGAAATTGAGTCAAAGATCTCAATCATTTTGCGAATCCCAATCCCATTAACAATCTCACGGAATCGACATCCACATTCTCGAGATCTTAGAGAGATACGTGAATCGCAATTGTGCTCACAATCTTATAGAGGGGGGTGACCGAATGGACAAGACAAAGGGAGGATCTCGAAGCATGTGGGGGGGTAAGGAGCGATGGGACGCGCCCCATCCCTCCATCAATTAGGGCTTGGAGAATCCTGTACCACCCTTCGTTCACACTCCATATGTGCCCTGCACCGGACGTGCACATCGCTCGATTTCCGCCCCTTGAGGGATGACGACGGGGCCAATCGAGTCTCTTCACAGGGAGACAGGCCGGAGACAGTCACCATTGCTCCCTCCAACTTGCGGGTGGTGCTGCACACCTGGGGTAGTGGAAGCAATCCTGCCCCATTATTTCTTCCCACGGTTTGATGAAACTAGAGACGATTTGAAAGATTATCGTGGGAAGAACATGCTAGATAACGGGGAATTTGTGCTTAGACAGGCTAGATTATCGCAATCATAATAATTGTGATTGACACCGTTCATCACTCAGTAAACTCAGAATAGTCTCAAGTTTCGTGTCCACCACCCAATGTGGGGGTAGAGCCTAGTCTTAATGAGAGGCACGTGAGATAGACAACTCATGTATATGTACATAATATCCGTTGTACTTGGACAAGTAGGATTATCGTGATCATGATTATTGTGATTGACACCGTCCACCACTCACGAACTCAGAGTAATCTTAAGTTTCACGTCCACCACCCAATGTGGGGTGGAGCTTAGCCACAATGAGAGACACGTGGGTTGGGCAGCTTATGAGTATGTAGCTGAGTTGGAAATTTGGATAAGTTGAATCCAGAAGAGACTCCTTCAAAGTTCGTATGGATATTTTTTCAAGAGTTATCGTGGTTCCCGTGTTTGTCTTCGTGCTTTTACTATTGAAGATTTTAGTCTTTATGCATTGACATCAACTAATTGGGTGATTTGCTCCTCTGCAATTGGCACCTATCTTTTAGTGGAAAGAACATATGTCACGAGGTATATACACAGTAGACTCCACGATGCGTTGTGATCCTTGATGACAACGCTATGTGTCTCCACTACCGACGATGATAAATTTCTCATTTCCTGAGACTTGACTTCACCTTAATTCCTATCCATAACTTGCCTTAATCCAATCAGATTGCTTGAAACAATAGCTATTGTAGGCACTACATGCATCATAAGAAGAGCTTACTACTTAAATGTCAATGTTATGAGTAGGTTTTTAACTTTTACTCGATGTTCAACATCATCCTTAAACATTTATTGCCTCATCTTGTCAGATTTTCTCCATACAATCATTCCATTTCTTCACTTTATACATTGTGCTGCCCAAGTGCCATCGTCCCCCACCCCCAACGACCCCCATCTCTCTCCCCCCAAAACAAAGAGCACTTCGACGATCGGCCACACTCGCTGCTGCAATCCACCGCCGCCGCCGTACTTGAATGTTACCATTGCCGACTTGGCCACCAACAACAACCTGAAACATGACCTCCACCACCCAACAAGACAAACTCAACACCATCACCACCACTACTTGCAAGAAAGGATGCCACAGATGAAACAATTTTCTATGAATGCAATTTTGACTTTACTGAGACGTAATCAGATGGAAATCTCTCATCATTAGACACCCTAGCATGACTCTGCGTGATATGTGTTTGTATTCTTGAAAATATGCTTGATGACGCATGAAACCTAATTTTGAGTTTGCATGCGCAATTAACTAAGTGGCATTTATCTATTGATGACAGTCAATGGAGTGATGTTATTATTTTCCCTATTTACCATTTAAGCAGGGTATTTTCGTCCTTTCCGCCATATATATATATATATATATATATATATATATATTGACTATTGAAATTTGAAAATAAAAAGTATTTTTAAGAGGAAATACTCTATAATTTTGAGAACGCTATCTTAGAAAACATGAGATGGGCGGGACCTTAATTCGCGATCACGTGGCCGTTAGCTACCCAAAGATTAATAAGTCCAACTGGACCAAATCCGTCAAAATTACTACCTATGGGTAGGTTTAAACGTAGGGATTTTCCAAATACTTCAAATAGACAGTAACGATCTATGAAAGTATAATTTTGTTAGATTTTACTCACTAGAATAATTACTATGTTTTTTATATAAAAAAATTCAAGATTTTACTATCATAATTATAGTCTATAACTTATTTAAAAGAGGGATCAAGAACATTATCGGGATTTCCTCCAAACAGAAGATCAAGAAGTTAATAACTTAAAAATAAGAGAGAAATCACAAGTTAGAGAGGAGGGAATGAGCTTACCTTGCTTGGAAATGAGACATCGATCTCTACTTTTAGTAGAATTTTTTAAGCAAAAGGCCTTGCGAAAGGACGCCAAAATGCGAGAAAAGGCCACTCGGGCCTTGCACAGGGAAACGAGGACGTTGGGCCGGGCAACAGGCCCACTAAACAGCAGCTATTGCAAGCTGGGCCGCATTGGGCTCATGCGGCCTGATGGGCCTGGGTCGCGTTGCCCCGATCCTCTCTATGCCACGGGCAGCCATCGAGCTCGCCACCACTGGGTGTGAAGCAATAAATATACGTCAATAGTCACTTGTTAAACTTATAAGTTTTAAGTTTTTAGTTCAGATTAACATAACTGAATACATAAATAAACTTGTCCTTGTATTCTCTCTTAATGGTCTTCCTAGGACAAGGTATCTACATTTTGCTGCGTGTTCCAACAAGTGGCCATATCGGAATAAATGGTTGATTTGGCAGTCTCCCAGTGTCTCCTAGGTGCTTGGTGACTATCTTAAAGAGCGAATCTCGAATGCAACTTCCGAATCAGATGGCTAATGAATTGTTTCCATCAAACTTGGTCGGACTAAAGAGATCAAGGAGGAGTCTCTAGGGCAATCCTTGCCAAACTAGCTCGAATCAAGATAGAGATATAGTGGCGTGGAAGGGAAACCAAATTAAGAGGAGCAGGATATAAAGACTCATGCCCAAAGGGAAGATTAACAAATGTACGTTTGAAAAGTACATTAAACAGAAAAATCTCACATTGGAAATTCGATAGAGTACGAATAATTAATATACGTTGATTTGATCATAATATATCGACTTATATTTTTAAATAAAGGTGATCTAACTAAATATATCTATGAAATTCGGATCAAGACCCTTTCTTTACCAATGGTTGAAGTTAAGATGTTGGACTTTTCCCGGGTGGCCCCCCATCGCTCGATGAGGAGGAAAGTTCTTTAAAGGAGGATCTGATTCTGCCTTATACGCCGTGCGTCCTGCGGTCATCCTAGCGTGACCGAGAGAAGAAATAATTGAATTAGGCTGTCCTTTCCTAGGGCTGACAAGATTGGATCGGGAAGCATGCATTGCATTTGCATGCATGTCGTGCTGAGAGAGGCCCTTCGGCTTTTTGACCCAAATTTCTTTGTTTCGAAGGCATGGGACGACGAGCCTCGGCGCGACGCCCCCTCTGACCGATGCTGTCATAAAAACAGCGTCCGGAGCTTGCTGGACACTGCATCCTTTCCTGGCCTCCAAGGAGGCCCCCGTCAATAGCAGTATGCCACACGCTCTCTCTCTCTCTCTCTCTCTCATATGTTATTGAGGAAGAGGTACACGAGTTGGTGACGGAGCAAAGCCGGACATCGATCACCTGTCCGTGCATCTGTAAAGCCAGGCAATTCACCTTCTATCTACCCCTCCTAACAAATCGCCCGCAACTTTTACATATGATGGTGATAAGCATATCATAAATGTTATAATTTTTACATGGCAGTGACTTGGGTGCCATAAAGTGCCAAAATTTTCAAAAAATATCCATCCAAATGCTGGAAATCCGATATGACATAATATTTATAGTGAACGTTATTAAAAAAATCATGACACTCAAATGATCGGAAAAAAAAAAAAGTAATGATACTCAAGTGAGCATGATACATAAGTTATTATATTCAAATGATCAAAAAAAAATTATGACACTTAAATAAGTACGGACATTATGATTCTTATGATGTCTTTTTCTTGAGATATGGAGTGTCTGTCGTCCATTGGATGCCCGTGACTTTGACAATACATGTGTATGTGTATATGGACAAAATGCCGAAGGTTGGGATTGTCAAATTGATTGAAATTACCCCCACATGACCTCTGTAAGTCGGCATCATCATACTTCACCCATCTGAGTGCTGATCTCTTTTAAGGTAATTGTCAACTTCAGCGTTGTTTTGCAATGTCACATAGGGGGAGTAGGTAAGCGGATGTCGCGTAGCGTAGCACCTAGGGAACAACGTCAACATTTTACTTGGGTAATCTTGGGAAGATGATCAGTAAAGTATGGTGTATTTGGCAGCGAGCACGTCATTGAACGAAAATGCTCTCGATTTCGATTTTTTTTTCTTTAATCGATCCAATATCAATGTGATCTTTTGCGTACCCATAATGCTGATTGTAGGGCCATAGAGGTGCCATTTCAACAAATATGAGAAAAGAAACACACACGAAATAAAAGAAAAAGGAGAGCTCGGGGAGTCGGGGCACGAGCGGAGGGGAGATCAGGCGAGGGCTGGCGAGCACGCGCGACTTTCTCCCTGCACTATTTCTGAGGGAACCAAAGGATTCCAACAATCTATGCTTTATTTTTTGAAACTTACTTTATGTTTCGATGTAATCATCAATTCTGCTGGGATGGCATAACGATTAGTTTATTAATTAAGTGGCGTCACATCAATACCATTTATAGTCCCGCCATGGGCATCGCATAGGTTTCGATAAAGAAACACAATTGAAAAAAGTGCTAAAGCACCGTCGGCATTCGATGTATTCAATTAGTGAAAAGAGATTCAAGTAACCTAATCGAGAAATATACCATATTCGATGACCATTAGCAGAATTTACCCTTGTTTTTTTTGGGGTTATATACCTTAAGATAACGTAATTAGGAAAAGCTATCTCACAAGAAGAACCGAAGTTTTGCGTTTTGGGGAGGAAAGGTAGAGGAGAGGAAAAAACAAAAGGAGCGGAAGTGAGTGGAACGAATGTGAGGTGGAAAGAAAGTTTTTCCTTATCGCGCTGTTTTGGACATAAAAAGTCAAAATGAAAAGAAGTATAGTGGAGAGAAAGTAGGAGTAGCGAATCAAAATCCATCTTTCGGCAGAAGTAGAGAAGATGCCACGTGCCATATGGTTCATGTGCTAATAAAGGATAGCCCGGGTGACTCCTGCGTCGTTTGGGGATTAGTGAGCAAGGTATTATAAAAGTTTAGGGAGAATTATCATAAAGATATTTGAGATTATTGTGTTTAAATTTAGTCAATTTAGTTATAAACCTTTAACTAATTTATCAATTGAGTTTTTTCAACTAATTTTGACCGGAAATCGATGTGAATGTCTTACGTGACACGATCGAACGTTGACATAAATAATTTTTATAAATTTTTAGAAAATTAAAAAATTATTTATTTATTTCATTTTAGCTAGGGAAGACTACCGAAGACCTCCCTAGGCCCACAAGCCCTTATTGCCCACTAACAAGGGCTCTTTGCACCCTCACCAATGACCTCGCCGGTTGTGGGCGAGGCCTTCATGGTGAGCAAGATAGCCTTGTCAGCCATAATGAAAATAAGGAAAAGAAAAAAATTACAAAATATAAAAAAATTACAAAAAAAAATTATAAAAGTTGTATGCATCAGTGTGAGTTGTGCTACCTAGAACGATTAGCATTCATGTTTTCAATTTGCGATTGAAAGTGGTTAGGGAGACTTAATTAGCAAATTATCAAAAGGTTTAAAATTTACTAAATTAGGCAAAATTGGTCGGAAGGATACAATTGGCAATTTTGTCAAAAGGTGTAATTCTAATTGGATATGTCGATAAGCTCGGACTTAGGCCCTCTTATAGCGATCTCCCTAGATAAAAGTATCGGGTTTTCATCGCCCGTTCTTGTCGCAATCAATCTGAGCAACTCCTTCGGTGCAAGGCCTCCGAACGCAAAGAAGATCATGGAGATGGGATGGCACCAGGTTGGAGTTTTCTTCTTCCTAGTTCTAGGGCAAATCATCGATGATGACTAATAATGCTGCTAGGGTTCCAGCTGCTTCCACACCGTAGATCACAAGGGTCGCTAAGTTGCGACTGTTCCAGGTCAACTGGGACCTTCCATGTTCTTGTTTTTCTTTCCATATTCATAGCATTCGACTTACTTCTCGGGCCCGAAAATTCCATGTTAGGTTTCTTGTTCTTAGTACCACAAGAAGATGCTTCTCCATCGACCTATTACATGTTTTTTTTTTTTTTTTTTTTTTGATTTATGATTACTATCACCAATTTATAAAAGTGGGACTCGAATATTTTAGCTTGGCAATAATTTGGTTTCGACCAGTGATTGCGTGACAAGTTTACACTCTACGTCGGTAGTTAATGTAAAACGTGCTGTTGAACTTGATAAGGATTATGTACCGACAACATTATTCCAGCATAAGGATTGCCAGAGATAATGATTCCAAATAGTTTGATTTTTACTACTAATTTTGTGACGATTTGTGCGCCTAACAATCATCAATATAAAACACGCCTGTGAATTTGAGCACTAAAAATCCCACATTAATATTCTAGCGCGTGGAGATAACGAGGATAGCCTTTCTTTGAGAAAATTGTCCAAAAAGTTGTAAACCTATTATATTTTTGTCAATTTAGTTCTAAACATTTTAATTGCACTAATTATGCCCTAAACATTTTAAATGTTGCTCCTATATTTAAATAACAATCGTGACACAAAGTGATTTGCTTTCACTTTGCATGTCATCATCCTCAATCAATATCGCCCAAGAGGAATATGAATCGTTCTAGATATACAGATACCGACTTACAAGATGAGGCGATGCACTGTAATAGTTTCGAAGTGGCTCAAGTTTTAATTAATTGCATAGAGATCGTCAAACGTTTTCAATATCGATTTCATAAACCAATCTCTCTATAATTAGTTATATCTTATAATTCTAAGCGCATCTAAAATCTAATTCCTATTTTTTTTCAGGCATTTATTTCATTGTAATTATGCTCTCTTTATTTATATCATTCCCAGTAATTGAGTTGAGATTCGAAAGAAAACAAAGGGGGGGAAGATTGACGTAAGTGTAGGGTCACAAACTTCCCTTTTGCGCCACCTTAATTATCTATAAACTTATCTATTCAGTGCCGAAATTTTTTTGTGCGCTAGCTTATCCAAACCATGGCATGACAATCCTTTCAAACAAGATTTTCAGGGGAAACCCACAAGCTCTACCTTTTGCATTCCACTCAAAACAGCAGTGTAGTCTTTTTGTGGGTTGGTGCCTGTGCTCACATATAACTATATTCGTCCGTATTATCATTATAGCTTGGCATTATAAAATAGGGATGTTTACATAATTAGGTAGGTCAGCCACGTCAAAAAATGGGGAAATTAATATCGCCTTTGAAAAATGAAAGATTGTTATACACGAAACGAAAAGTTATCTGTCGAGGAATCTTTGAAAAAGAGATAATCTTGAAGGAGAATTTAGGTCAATGATAGGCACGATGACGATGGCGTGTTAGCGTGGAAGGCCATCTCTCTATGAATAAGTACTTGCACAGCAATTAGCCGAAGAATCAACAGCTAGTACGTCCAAAATTCCTGCACCCAGTCTTCTCAGTTCACTGCTAATTCTCCTCAAATCGTCAACCGATTAGCTGTAGAATCAACAGCTAGTAAATCCACAATTCCTGCACTAAGTCTTCTCAATTCACTGATAATCCTCCTCAAATTGTCAACCGTAATTCTAGTCGAAATAGACGTCATACCAGTCTTGAAAAGACTAAAGACCCATTTGATATAGATGTTGCGGAACTATAGTTTCCCTAGGACGTAGGTGCACTGTAAGGTACCGTGACTTTTGTATTTTGTAATACTAGCACATGTTGTAAAGTCGTAGAATCTAAGAACTAGGTGCGGCAATTTCATAAGAAGCTGTTAGAAACTGTCGTAACTATAGAAGTACTGCTATCATGAGGTGATTGCCAAACACCCCATAAAAAGTTGTAGCATCCATTTTCACAACTGAAACTGTTATGAGAAAGTTGTACCAAACAGACACTCCATTGCCAACATAATACAATATTATTTTTTGCAATTAGTAAAATTAAACAGTCTAAGAAAGGGATAACATATAAACTTACTTGATTGCTATAAAATTATGACAAAATTAAATAGAAAGTGAGGTACTGATTACTGAATCTCCCTAGGTTGATTAATTCTTACCAATGATACTTTGCAAATTCACAAACTATACTTCCCAAGGTACAATACTCAAACCTATTTGCACTAGCACTATCTAAACATGAGTCAATCGAACTTCCCTCGACCCGGTACACTTAGAGATGTTGTGTAATTTGCTTTCAAATGAAGAATAATTGAATTCTATTTATAAAGTTTGAAAGGAGATTATCCGAAGAAAGAATTTGGTGAAGGTATCGAGCTTCCACTGCACACTTTCAACTAAAAGTATCAAAGTCGATCGTTGATTGGTAGACACTCCCAATATGTATTGGTGTTTCATTCTAGGCTATTGGTTTGTGAATAATATCACAGTCATAATGGCAACCTCCATGGTTCGGTCTAGATGAAGAGATTAGGACTGAAAGTGGATATTCAAGATTCAAGTTGAGATATGTTGGTGTATAAGGATACTTGAATTGGGGAGGAACAAACCTAATACTGAGTTTACACATCACGTATGAGTTATGTTAGAGAAGTCTCACATCGAAAAATTAATATAGTATGGAGTAGTTAATATATTCTAATTGACTCATATCTCATTAGCTTAATCACTTAAGTAAAGGTAGATACAACTGGATATATTGATGAGCTCGGACTTGGCAGTCTCTTTGGGTGAAGGTATCAGACTTTTACCACGTGCTCCCAAAAGATGATATAAAAGCCGATGATTGATTGGCACAACACAATTTTGGGCATTGGACGTTGTGGTGTAGCAATGTTAGCCTGATGGAAAATTTCATTATTTGGTCTGGAAAAAGAGACTAGGGATGAAGTTGATTGTTGACGGAGATTCAAGTTAAGATCCCAATGCATAACAATATTTAGATTGAGATGGAAGCAAAATTAAACCAAGCTTATATGTGAGGAGGAGATTGTTAATATACATATGTGAATAGTGTTAAGAGAAGTCCCGCATCAAAAAATTGATGTGGTGTTAAACAATTAATATATCATAGTTGACCCATAACTCATTGATTTAAACTTTTGAGCCAATATGAGTTCAACTAGTTGCTCCCAATAAAGAGGACGGTGATGGCATCGTCATTTGGAGACTTCACAAGGAGGGATAGCAATTGGAGTGGCTGGGCACGATGGAAGGTAGAGGTGGTGGGTGGTGGAGACATTGAGGGTATTGTTTATAGATAAGTGAAATGTACTTTTGAAAATAGAAATTTGCAAGTGGCACGTTAGTGAAATGTCATGAATGTTTTGTTTGTATTTTCCCCCATTTTCCAGAGTAGTCCAGCTTCAAACAGGGGAAAAGAAAAAAAATGAGTCATCTTTCTAGATCAAGTGCCACCACACTATTGGAATAACAACAATAAAGTGAATCAAGGACCAAGCATCTTCCTTAATTCGATTTTTGGCCCCAAAAGCATCACAAGAAAGAGGCAGAACATTAAAAAGCATCCCTAGGTAAGACCACATAAATATTCCAATGCCAAAAAAAAATAATAATAATAATAAGAAAGAGAAGAGAGAGAGAGAGAGAGAGAGAGAGAGAGAGATAGTGAAATTCCCTAATTTAAGAGGAGGCATTCCGGTAAGTAGCCATTTATAGCTTGGCGAGGATAGGACTACTTTTGGGCGTTGTGTTGGGTAGGGACACATGACTAGACAGTCTGGTACGAAATAGAGAAAATTTAATGAGATGGGGGCCTCATGATGCATCAATTATCAGATTTGAAGCACAGGTTCTCTTATCCGAATACCCCCTTTTATCCGTCCAGTCATTTGTCATCAATTATTGAAGCGTAATATTCTCCTCCATAGGGTCAGTAAAACTATAGTGAAGACCATTTTTCTTTCTTCAATCCCATTATGCTACCGCCGTGTTCACATGCATCGAATAACAACAAATCTCGGTGACTCTTTGAGACTTAAAACCATGGATGGCATTTGTCGGGATTATGAATATGATTTTTTTAAACATATCAAAGAAGGGTCATGGACTTATGACTTAAGCATTGACGTCATCTGTAATGTCACTCTGTAGAAACTCGTGATTTGCATTATTCGACTCTTTGACATCGCTGTCCTTGAAGCTGGCCCTCATCAAAGTGGGCTAAGTTCGTCATGAGTCACTATGGTTAACTCCTCGAAGTTAATTCATAGGAATTAAATTTTCAAAAAGGGTTCTCAAGTGATAACCATTTGGAGTGGGCCAGAAATCAATTACTAAGTTGTCTCACTTGCAACTCGGAGTGCAATAGCAGTAATGATCTGTAACCAACCAACTATGCCATGGAGGATTGATAACGTAGAATCATAACTAATCTAACATCACATGATTGTGAATAGTGAAATTAGTCGTTGACTACTAAATAGATAGTTGTCTAGTAATTAAAAATAAAAGTATGCTGTGTTACCTTTATATTAACCATAAAATAACTTTTGATATATTAATATCTAGTTCATTTGTTGCTGTTAATTACATAGCAAAACAATAAAACATGAATTATGCAATCAAGTATTATTCGTTATATAACAATTGAGATGATTATCAATTGGTTCATACTTTATTGAAATCAATTATAATAAAAAAATTACGAGATATAATTATTACACCAATATAATTATTATTTAATCTTACAGTGATGGCATTTTGGATAATTTACTGATATTTTCTTATTATGGTAATTTTCAAATCAAGCAAGTAATAGCTACTTTATTACTTAAATCAAACTGCGTAATATCCACTACATCTCATTCGATTCCAGCCGTAACAAGTATTATGATGTGATATGATGGATTCATGTTCAGCTTTTAATGGGTGCAAATTACGTTAGATTGAAGACAATCAATGTAAAATTGATGGATGTAACCACTAACCAGCCTAGAAAATCAACTTCTAAGGCAATTAATATGAAATTCTAGGTCAGGATCTGATCTAACCTGAAAATGATCGCGCCTAATTATGAGCCCCCCTCTTTTTTAACTTCCTAGTCTTTAAATGGGGGTAAATTAAGGAAACCCGAAAGCGGACCTTTAACTTTACTTTATAGATATTTCAATTTTCAACTCGATTAATCTCCATACATGGAAAGATTTTATCACCAATTTTATTTATCAAATGACGCGTTCCGATATAATTAATTAAAGGTTATTCATAGTAATATCCATTCTTTTACCGTAACACTTCCTTTCCCTTTTCCGTGCACTTTGTACATATCATTGTTATGCTTTTTGCTAGAAGAAACACATTAATATATTAGTTAGTTGCTAATGAGAATCGTTACCTTATCTTCGACTTGCATGAATATCATGCTTTTTAATAAATATAATCTAGGGTCATTAATCAAACCTTTTCCGGGAAAAAAAAAGAAAGAAAGTAAACGACCAAAAAACTCATGTCTACTGCGAAACGATGACGAGTTTGGATTAGATTCTAATTTATTCATAAACACTTCCCTTGTAATTGGTAAATTTAATGAAAATAAAAATATATGAAACTAGGAGCAGAACTCTCAATTATATGATGTTCTGTCGTGGAGTGCGTCGCGATGTGTTCTCTCCACTCTGCAATCAATTGCTTTCAGCATGCAAGGCGCCATCTCAATAATGTTACATAATTGATTTTTCGACAGTGGAAACTGATCGAAATTATGGCTTCCGGTGCAATCTTTTATTATTTTATTTTCGGTGTTTCCATGTTTTAAGGATGGAAAAATTGCAAACAATAGCCGGATGCAATGGGGCTGCGGGTCATGAGTTTGAGTGGGTTTTCTCTATTTAGCTTCTTTTCTTTTTTAAATTAGATTCTATCTTGATCCCCAGAACATTTCAAATTCCCATAAACAAATCTAAACTACAATATCCAAACTCATTCTGAGTTTTTCGGTAATCGAATCACTATTTTCCTGTCCGAAAACATAAACTGTGCCACTTAAAGCTATTTCAATTTTCCGAATCGAATCATTGTATCTTCTTTCGAATTTATAGGAAAATCCGGGCATACCGAAAGCCTCATAAAATTGAAAAAAAAAAAAAAGAAAGAGAAACGCATAATTTGGGAGAATGGGATATTTGGGAATTTTGAGGAGGAGCAAGAGCTCAAGATGATCGGATGATGGAGGGCGGCGGTGGTGGTAATGGGCCCTGAAATTCTTCGTGGGCCCGAGATTTCTTTTTGTGGGGGGGAGTGGGGCCCAAGGGAGGGGCAGGGATGGGAACATTCTCCGAACTTTGATCCCTTTTTTGTGGCCTCAAAGAAACCCCATCTTCACTCCCTCATCATTGCTCCCCCCACTAAAATTTGGTGCCACAACCCCTTTCAGCCGCGACCTCCCTAATTGGCTCCTTTCTCAGTCAAAAATTTGCTTAGTCACTTAACCACGACATCGTGGGTTGGAAAAGGGCGTAGAAAAGAATCGATTGCCCGAGGCGCGAAAACTGTGCGGTCAATCGCAGCAGTTGAAATCAGAATCGCCGTCTTTTAAAACAGCCCGAAACTTCAAAAGGGTAAGATAATTCAAGATACGGCGACTTCGCCACACACCCGCTCGGAGGAAACTTCCCCCGAACCGGCGACATGATCGGCGAGCTACACGCGTGGACGCCACCCACGTTTCTATTTGATTGAATTTGCATGCGGGGCGGGGCGATGTCCATAAGTCTTCGGATATAGGTCTATCATTCTTTTACTGCTCGAGGGATGGCCCAAGGCGCACGTCATGTCCAATCTTATATTTGCCAAAAGAAGAAAAGCGAACGGGGGAAAAGGTCCTTTGAAATTTTCTCTTCGGAAGTGGGAGAAATAATGAATTGCTCGGAGGAGGAGAAGAGCGAGTGCGTCGGTACCGAACCCCTCACCCAGCCGACAAATCCCCTCTTCGCGGGGTGTCTTGTAAAGCATCGCGGCAACACGCTTCTCCCTCCACCTCAGCACGTGTCGCGCGGGGACTCCCCCGCCCCGCCCGCCTCCGCCCCAGACCGCGGTGGCTCCACCGCCACCCGGTGGCCGCCACCATGTCCCGGTCAGCGCCATTTGACCCACCCGTCGTCGTCTCTGTACCGCACTCGTCATGGAAAAATTTATATTATTTCTCCACGAGCGTTGCGTAGGGGGGAGCTTTTCACGTGTGCGCCTTTGGAAGCGGCTTCTGGCTGCAGCATGAAAGCCACCAGATAAAAGAAGAGAGTGGCAATACAGAAAGCTTCTCGATTCCTTTTGTTCGTATCGTGGTCAGGTGATTTCGGGCATATTTTTGGGAAATACTTTGGTATTGTCTTGCTTCAATCTGGTCAAAGCAGGTCACGTGTCGACCTCATATGTTTCCCTTCGGCCTAGTCGATGTCGAATGAGATAGTGCAGACAGGGGCACAGAGATTTAAGACGTGTAAGGTTGACACATGACCACATCCTCAAAAACTTTCCTTGAGTAGGAATCGTTGGTCCCTAAAAATTGACTAAAATAGGCATTGGTCATTTTGAAAGAAACATTAACGTCATGAGGTATCGCATGTATTAAGTAAGCTCGGCGTTATAATCATAAGATGCCGTGTGACTTATTGTGGTCAGATTGTGATTGGCATAGGTTTGACTAACAAGAGGATTAGCAAGTGCCAGAATGGCATCGGCTAATATTGGCACCAAGGTTTGACATATCTGGCATGAATGATTGATATCAAAGAGGGAATCAAAATCGATACGTCAGAAACAGTTGACATACACTTAGTACAAGCAATCGGCATATACATGGTGGGGGCAGCTAGCAAAACGGGGCAAAAGTAACCAGCATCATGCCTAAATGGTTAAAAGTATGAGAAAGTGCATGAACAATTACTTTCTTATCAAAATGTTGTCCCTAGAACATAAAGAGTGATGCAAATCGTGGTTCGACACATGGTAGTAACAGATTGGCCTACGTGGCGAAGTGGTTGCCGTGAGTAGCTAATGTGCTATTAGAGATTGATACGTCTAAAACTCATGAATGAGCTCCAAACGTCTGAGGACACGTTCACAACATGGAGAACACATCTAGAATTTGGACAACATGCCTTAGAAAGTGGAATTTGACATCTCAAAAACTCCATGGCTAAAATTAGAACGTCTTACATGAAGAAGGACACTCATACTGGACCACATAGCAGGATTTTGCTTGTTGTGTCCAAGTTTTTCGTTCCTTTTTCCTTCATTCTACCAAACTCTTGCTCTTGTTAGTTTGATCTGAGTTTGTGTTGGCGGTTTTAATACCGGGTCACCCATAAGCTTTGTTCGTGTTCCTTCCCAAGTTGAAAATTGTTTGATCGATAAAACAAGGATTACGTACATTTATATTTTGTCAATTTTGAGTTTCGCCTTCGTTGGGAAGTCTTCCTTGAAGAGGTTAGGATTATTTTGAGAAAAGCAGAAGCCGAATACGAGATCTCATGTTTTGTGAAAGTCCCAAATAACCTGACTGTTAATGATCCTTATAATTGTCATAAAGAAATTAATTAGTAATTAGTTACTTGTCCCGTGCTTTGCATCGTCTTGTATGCATTCTTGATTTCAAATCATTAGTGATATCAGTCAAACAATCCTAGGACTGAATGATAACAAGAGTAGAGACGGCGATTGTATGATAATCTTAATAAATAAACGAGGAAATTCTAAAATTGTTATGGGGAAGAAGGAGCCATATGATGTCATGTACAATTGACAAGCTAAGAGATAAAGTTATTTAAGTGATTATAGGAAATGCAACATAAAAGATTAAAAAAGAAAGAAAGAAAGAAAGTTGCAATCCTACGAACTAAAGCTCGTGACCTTTATCTTTATCAACATTTTATTTAATATTTTATATGTACAATTCTACATTGATAGGCTTTCTTGAATCATGAAAGCTATATATAAAGGTGCGCTTGGGAAGTGGGAACTATAATCATGCAAAACATATATATGATATGTTCGAAATAAACTCTATCATTAAAGAATATATTTGAATATATTTTTTATCCTCTAGCATAAGAGGCAGAAGTTATCAATTTTTTAAAATTTAAACTCGATAAGCAAAAGAAATGTGGAGACGACAAAGCAATAAGGTAATGCAATAATACCTATTGATCGAACGTGGGCCAAGCGGCAAACCTATGCCTCGTGGTAATTGACATGCAAAGTGAAGTGCCACGTGGACATACAACATACCTTTCTATATTTCCATTTTCATAAGTTTAGATGTTTTGGTTAGTTAATTTTTAATTTTAAAAAAATTAGTTTCATGGGTTTGGACAGGTTTTGTTGAACTAGATAAACTATCCTATTTAAATATCGGATTCTATCATTCGAGAATATAATGAATATATTCAAAAAATATATAATATTTATGATCACATTTGAAGATATTTTTCTTTATTGGTCTATTTTCCATAATTTAAACTCAATAAGAAAATGAAATTTGGAAATGACAGAGTGATAGATTAATTTTTATTGGTCAAATGTTAGCCAAAGTAATAAAGTTGTGCAAATTTGTCGCATCACATGGCAAAAACAATGACAAAGTGACGTACGCCATGTGGCGAGCATATAAAATAATATTATCTCGATTACAACTTTAACAATATATAATAAATAACACTAACAAAAAAAAAATGAGATTCACTCAATCTAACTTATTCTAGCGATATTTTGAGTTGGCTTTCTTGAAGATCAAGTTAGACAAGTTGTTAGGGTGAAATTTACACTCTCTAATAGGAATGCACAAAGATCCTACCCCTAATGAGTTAGCAAGGCTCCCAAGGGGCCCTCATGGGGGTCTCAGGGGACAACACCCTCTAGACACTAGAGGATTTTCATAATTTAAGCTCGTATTTTATTGATAATTTAGGCTTTGACCCATAAATAACTACTGAATATATCAAATTTATTTCTCTTGTAATTGAGAACTATAATAGAAAGTTTGGAGGTATTAATTATAGTGGAATCCGTTGTTGGTTGTGGCTCTAATTTAAGGGCGAAATAGGATAAATCTTGTGTTTTGATTTCTTTTTCTTATCTTTACACTTTATTGCATGGTATTTATGTGTCTAATCCTAACATTATTTAGTAATTAGGTGAAGGCCACTCGCACCTCAATTGCAATGTTGAAAAAGAAAGGTGAATATCTAGAATGATAAGTATTGGTCACACCCGTGGGTTAGCTCAGTGTTGAACATATGACTTATGTGGAGTAGGCTACACGGGCTTGATTCCTTCGAGCACCAAATGCAAATAGTTTCATGTTTAGGCCACTCGCCCCAACTTAAGCCCATGTCTCACCTTGTTGACGAGATCAATAAGATCTTTGATGGATTTGGAATTAACCTAACTAAGGTGGGTTTCCTCATGGTAGAACTAAGTAGTGTCAATGTACATATTCATCGTAAAAACTCCACAATATATGCCATCAATTCCACCATCAATATACAAAAAATCATTTATTTAGTCATCGTTCGTGTGCCATTAGTCTTGGAGCTTAATTCTTTAACTTGCCATCCATCTCATTCTTATCCCGTGAACAGACCATGACAATCGACCAAACAAAATTCCGACTTTACAAATGCCCCGAGTATAAACATCATAAAGAATCAATATCTAAATCCCTCAAGATGTGTGGCATGTCGTAGCTTCAAACAAATCATCGGACTAAACAAATCGCGCCATCCACTAGATTGTGTCTAGGGTTCTTCCCATTTAACTAAAAGAAACCAAAAAAAAAACCATAAGAATACTAATGACCTAATTAAGTATTCTTTTTAAATTCGGAAAAAAAAAAAAAAACAATTCAAAGTGCTTCGTGTTTTGGTCAAAAAAGGAATAAGGCCTTGATTCCTGAGATAATGGGGCAGTGATGTGGGGCGCGGGTCCCACCTCCGGGGGACGGGCCAAAATCCGAGCCGTCCGATGTCCGGAGATCGAGAGGCCGTCCGTTCGGGTTTCGCGGTACGTGTGGGGGCTTCGGTCGTGCGTGCGAGGGCGCTCTTATTGCGCGCGTGTCCGTCTTTTTCACGCGTGCGAGCGTGGGTCTCGAGCCCTATCATTAGGGCTCGGCTCGAGCCAACACCTTATTATTCCGGGAGCGAGCCACGCCACGCCACGTCGGAAGTCCCGACCGACGCGGCTCCGGAAACTTTTTAATTTTTAGTTTAATTGGTAATTTCGTATAATCACCCGGGCCTCCCAATTTTCGGCGATTGGTTCAATCGGACGGCCCACAGCTGAGGAATCCATTCGTACGTGTCTCCACCTTCCCACTCACCTGCGGGGGGGCGTGGGAATCACGCGCCACGCGTTGAACCCATGTTCTATTGTACTAATCCAGTATCAATATTTCATGAGGTAAGTCCCGAATTTTTATTTTATATTTTTTATCACCGTGATCCAATCGGGGTCGTTCTAACATGCCATTATAAAAATAAATAAATAAATAAGAATTGAGGGAAAAAAATGAATTATCAATCGACTAACATTTAGATTCGAGCATTTTGATTTAGAGCAATTTCCCAAAAGCATATTCCATAATTCGGAAAATGAAATGGACACTCCTTGCAAAATTCTATGGGTGTTTGCAACTTGACGTAAGCTCAATTCATATGTACCATTAGATTAGGTGGATCTCATGCAATACTCACTTGAATGGTGCATTTTGAAACCAAACATCCATGCGTTAGATAATTTAATACAAATGATCCATGAATCTTGTTAATTTGTTTGATATGATCTATGAATAATTGGTAGATATTCAATTTAGTCCGTAAATCATATAAAATGATGTAAATAAGTAGACTACATTGAATATTTACTAATAATTTAGGACCCCGTCAGGAGGGCTTGAAAGGGAAGACTGGTCCCATTTCCATGAGTGATTAGATGAGAACAACGTCCCACTCACATTTTTAGCTCTCCCAAAAATTCCCCCTCTCTCTCTTTCTATCTCTCTCACTCACCAAACGAAGACCCAAGAATCGAATAACCCAGTGAGGGGGGGATACAGGGAATTTGGGCTCTCTCTCCCTCTCATGCTTTTGCCAAGGGAAGAGAGAGAGAGAGAGAGAGAGAGAGAGAGAAAGGGGAATTTCAAAGCCCACAGATAGAGAGAAAGGGGAAAAAAGAGAATAGAAAAAGGAGAAATACGAGTTGTTAGTGAAGTATATTGTATGGCTTCCCTTTTGTTGTTTTGCTATAAATATAAAGCACGTTTCAGCAGAGAGCCGAAACTGGAAAAGGTGGTCTCTTTTGCTTTCCTTCTCCCCACGCAGCAGCCTCCCCCTCCCGACCTGCCCCCCCTGACACTGCGAGGCCGTACCAAGGTCGCTCTGCTCTGCTCTACTGGCGTTCCACTGAGACGGGCCGCTTTGTTTTTTCGCTTTCGAGGATCGCCGTCTTCGGCCGTCGCTTTTCGCGCCCGCCGCTGCAGATTGGTGGCTCATTTAATTCTCGTTCGCGCAACCCGAGCGACAGAGGAGAGGGCAGCCTGCCGTGGAGCCGCGGGGAAGAAGCTCGCGCAATTATTTCGAGCATTCAAGTCTCGCTGCTCCCCCCTTCCTTCCCTTCCCTCCCTCTCGCTTCGGTCGTGCTGATACGGACAGCTGCTCTCTCTACATAGAAATCCACGAGAGCTCTTCGACAGCGGACTCGAGTCTGAGTTGATTCTGTCCGGTTCCTCTCCGTTTTCGAACCGAGAGACCTGTCGAAACCCAAAGGGTAACTTCTTTTTTCTAGGTTCCTTTGGTCCCGATCCATTCTTTCGAGGTCTTTCCAGTTTTCATTTTGCTCGGAGCGCTTCGTTTTCTTCGGATCTATAGTCTTGACGGACTTGGTTCTCCTTTTCTTTTGGTCCCCCCTTCAGATCGAAGCGCGAAGTTTCGGAGAGGGGCGACGGAAACGAAGACGCGCGGAAACGCACGCACAATGTTGGGTCAGAAGCAAGCAGAAGAAGCCATCGTGGCCTCCAACCTGAGCGAGTCGGCGGAGCATGACGCCGTCAAGCTGGAAGAAGACGGCGGCGCCGAGAAGCAGCTGGGCGAGCGCTCCCCCGGCTCCTCCATCTTCAACGTCAAGAGTATCCTCTGGCACGGCGGATCCGCCTGGGACGCCTGGTTCAGCTGCGCCTCCAATCAGGTAACGATTCCAACCCCCCCACCGAAAGCGTAAACGAAGAAGACCCATTTAATTTCCGCAAGCTCTCTTCACTGTTTTCTTCATCTTTTTCCCATAAATTCTGGGATTATATGGGTAAAAATTTGTTCATCAGGTGGCGCAAGTGCTGCTGACGCTGCCGTACTCGTTCTCGCAGCTGGGGATGCTGTCGGGGATACTGTTCCAGATATTCTACGGGCTCATGGGAAGCTGGACGGCCTACCTCATCAGTGTCCTCTACATTGAGTACCGAACCCGCAAGGAGAAAGAGAATGTCAGCTTCAAGAACCATGTCATTCAGGTCTCTCTCCTTATTTCTCTTTGTTTTCGGGATGAATTCTTGCTCACATCCTCCCCTACTGCTTCCCCAATCTACTCTCTCTCTCTCTCTCTCTCTCTCTCTCTCTCTCTATATCTCTGTATTAATATCCATGATCCGACATGATCTCGATCCCGCACACAGCACGCACCACTCTACAGTCGCTCTTTTCTACAGTCTACATTAGAAAAGACATCGATTTACACAGTATTTCACTGAATAAACAAACGATTGAATTCGTCGGTTTGCTGCGTATGTGCGGTGTGGGTTTGATGAGCAGTGGTTCGAAGTGCTGGATGGATTACTGGGTCCTTACTGGAAAGCGGTGGGACTCGCCTTCAACTGTACTTTCCTCCTGTTCGGTTCCGTTATTCAGCTCATCGCTTGTGCCAGGTAAAAAAAAAAAAAAAAAACTGACAAGACTAATAGCGACCAACTCGTGACTCGGTCTCCTTTTATTTTTTGTTCTCTTCCCTCACGCTACCCCCTCCCTAGAGGAGGAGGATGAGGAGCGTGAAAAAGACCGGAGGAGAAAATGCCCGTTTTCCAGATTTCGTCTGATTTTCCGCCCTTTTTTCACCCCCCACCGCCCGTCTTTGGTGTTCGCAGCAACATATACTACATCAACGACCATCTGGACAAGCGGACGTGGACCTACATCTTCGGCGCCTGCTGCGCCACCACCGTCTTCATCCCCTCCTTCCACAACTACCGGATTTGGTCGTTCCTCGGCCTCGGCATGACCACCTACACCGCCTGGTACCTCACCATCGCCGCCATCGTCAACGGCCAGGTTCGCCACCACCAACCCACCCACCGCCCCCGCCGCACGAGCCCTCGTGCTCTAGCTAAACGAATCCGGACATGATGATAAGGTTGTGAGACGAGATTTCCTCTTTTTTTTTTTTTGTTGTGGTGGGGTTTTTGCAGGAGAAGGGGGTGACGCACACGGCGCCGTCGAAGCTGGTGCTCTACTTCACCGGAGCCACCAACATACTCTACACCTTCGGCGGACATGCCGTCACTGTGTAAGAAGACTCTCCGTTTATTTCTGGATTTATTTAATTATCTTGGCAACTGCGAATATTCTATCCGCTGTCGGTACCCAGAAGAAAAATAAATTTATGTCAGAAAATCGGAAAATTTTCCATCTCTGATGGAAATGTTTCTACGCGGCTTCTCTTTGCAGCTTTTGCCGGCTAATCCGGAATTGAAACCCCCAACCCCCCAAAAAAACAAAGAAGAAAAAAAGAGAGAAGAAAAGAGAGTTAGTAATCATGCAAAAATCCAACTTTTGGTTCGCTCTAAGCCAACACGAATCATTAGTCTCTCTCCATTTTCCTTTTTTGTCCTTTTCACTGAGCGGTAAAAGGAAATTTGTCTTCGTCTTTTAGCCCAGTCCTGGTCTTGAGCCACGGTGGTGAATGTAACAGTAAAAAGAAAAGCGTCCTTTTTTGAAATAAAACGGGACTTATTATTATTATAGGATATATATATATATATATATATATATATATATGTTGGTGAAATTTTTATGGTGAACGAAAATTGGGTTCGCAGGGAGATCATGCATGCAATGTGGAAGCCCCAGAAGTTCAAGTACATATATCTGATCGCCACGCTCTACGTCTTCACGCTTACCATTCCGTCGGCCACCGCCGTCTACTGGGCCTTCGGCGACCGGCTCCTCGACCACTCCAATGCCTTCTCTCTCATGCCGAAGACCGGGTTCCGCGACGCCGCCGTCATCCTGATGCTCATTCATCAGGTACACATGCACACACGCGCCAGTCTGCAGCGTCTCTCGTGACTGTAAGGTCGTAGGCTTATAACTGCTTCGATGTGAGCATTAATTAGCTGGTGTGCTTTTTTTTTTTTTGGGCAGTTCATCACGTTCGGGTTCGCGTGCACGCCGCTCTACTTCGTGTGGGAGAAAGTGATCGGGATGCACGACACGAAGAGCATATGCCTGAGGGCGCTCGCCCGGCTGCCGGTGGTCATACCCATCTGGTTCCTGGCCATCATCTTCCCCTTCTTCGGCCCCATCAACTCCGCCGTCGGCGCCCTCCTCGTCAGCTTCACCGTCTACATCATCCCCTCCCTCGCCCACATGCTCACCTTCCGAACGGCCTCCGCTCGCCAGGTAAAAAAACACGAAACCCTCCCACCGCCCTCCAATTCGTCTCGGATTCTCGATCCGATGCGCAATCATTTCGTCAAGAACGGTGCATGGACCTTTAGAACAGATTAGTCATGATTAACTTCAGATTACCCAGAGTCCAGCTTCGAGTAGGGTTAGGTGGTCTCTCAAAGTCGATGACTGGCAGCATCGAAGTGCAAGCATCGAGCGGGAGAGGGACCACTCGAGTACAAAGCGAGCATTTAAGAAACGGACCTGAGGGACACATTTAGGAAATGCACCCTAGGTAGGTGGGACGTCCTTTTCAGCACAAAGAATTTTTTTTATAAAAAAAAAATATCTCGAATTTTTCTGATTTTCCCATGAATGAAGTTCGTTATAAATAATAATATTTTTTTATTTTACGAGGTGGACTGTCGTCCTACGTGTCCCTCTCTGCTTAGATGAGCTGGACGGCTTTCTCCCGAGAGAGGCCTCTGCTGAACTCATCAATCAAATCAAATCCCAAACCAAACCCACACAAGGCGAAAAATTGACCGTTGCCAGGCTCTTTTTGTCAAAGCTCTTTCTTAGTGTCCTACCTTTTTTGAAATTACAACCTCGGAGTAGGTCATCTAACTAAATTCTCATT
This sequence comes from Eucalyptus erythrocorys, assembly GCA_014182555.1. Lineage (NCBI taxonomy): Eukaryota > Viridiplantae > Streptophyta > Magnoliopsida > Myrtales > Myrtaceae > Eucalyptus > Eucalyptus erythrocorys. The sequence goes on along the minus strand of CM024607.1, from coordinate 38,728,358 downwards.
GGAGCATCCGAAAGCACCCGTGATAGAATTTCGACCAACGTTACGTCCCGGACTCTGGTTCGGAATCTGGTAGTTATTACCGAGCTGCGATTGGTCGTGATAGAATCGAGATTATCTGTGCGATGGCGATGTAGCCGATACGTGATCGTCCGGGTTTCGAGGCTTGGCCTCTCTGATCTTTTTTTTCGCCCCCGTCGTGATCTTGCAGAATGCGGTGGAGAAGCCGCCCTTCTTCCTCCCGAGCTGGACCGCGATGTACGTGTTCAACGCGTTCGTGGTCGGGTGGGTCCTCGTCGTGGGATTCGGGTTCGGCGGGTGGGCCAGCATGAGCAACTTCGTCAAGCAGGTCGACACCTTCGGGCTCTTCGCCAAGTGCTACCAGTGCAAGCCTCCCGCACCCCCCGTGGCGGCGGGGGCAGCCGCAACCCACCATCGCTGAGCCCGCCTCGCCTCCCCTCCGCCGGAGTCAGTGGCCTCGATTTCTCTTCAGTCCCCGCGCGTCCATAGATTGTAACATACATGGGGAGGTAGCTTCCCTAAGTTGTGTGTGTGTGGTTGAGTAGTCTGCTTTTTATTTTTATTTTTGCGCTTTTAATGGCGTTTCCATTTATTTTTTATTTGTTAATTTAGGTGGTAATATATATATATAGAGAGAGAGAGAGAGTGTGTGTGTGCTGAATGATGGAGATTCCTTTTGGTATTAATTTAAAAATTTAGATAATAGTCTTCAGTTTGTGGCAGCTGCTTTTTGAATTTCGCTTTGTCCTTGTGGTACGAATTGATTAAAATATACCTGCACGCTACTAATGATTAATAGCATGTTCCCGTAGTGCATCGAACAACAGGATTATTTCATAAACGAAACATATATCATTACCACTACTTCAATAATTATCACTTCACCGTGCTCATGCCACGTGGCACGACCCTAGTGGATGTGTGGTGGGGGGACAATTTTTTCGTAGCCCTTACCACCCTAGATTCTGTAGGAAGACGGACCGGCCTTTCATCAGATGGCTTATAACGTGCATGTGTAGATTCCACTTAATTTAAAATTCGCGGCGGGATTTCGTCTTGCTCTAGGCACGCAAATTTTCATGATACACAAATGTTCGATACGGGGAGATTCATATATTACTCCTGTGATAATATTTTAAATTTGAATCGTGTTATAAATTTTGACAGAAAAGCAAAAGAATATTTTTACTTTTTAATATTAAACATACATTGCTCGTCTCATTATAATATTGTATTAATATAATGCACTTATCCCGTACGACCTGATTCATTAACAATTACTTCTTCACATCTCATGTCTGTGATTTGCCTATGTCGTCTCTACATTTTCTATTTGATCCGATTCTTGTGAATCGAGCTCTCACAAGTGGTGAACTTCAATAGTAGAATTTAAAAGTCATTTCATAAGCTCTCTCTCATGCTTGTGATTTGCCTTTGTCGTCTCCGCATTTTCTATTTAATCCGATTCATGTGAGCCGAACTCTCATGGGTGGTGAACTTCAAGAGCATAATTTAAAAGTCATCTCATAAGCTCTCTCATGCCTGTGATTTGCCTTTGTCGTCTCCATATTTTCTATTTGATTCGATTCGTGTGAGCCGAACTCTCACAAGTGGTGAACTTTGAGAGTAGAATTTAAAAGCCACTTTATAAACTCTCTCTCTCTCTCTCTCTCTCTCTCTCTCTCTCTCTCTCCATTTGAAATTTCAAGTGGCAAAAGCTTTGTTGCTTATGGTACAACATCCTTATGAACGAGCTGCAATACGATGCTAGGTTATACTTTCTCACCTATTTCATGTCCTTCCCACTTTGCCATCCTCGAAACTTCCTCATACAAGTACATTTTCCTAGTCCAACTGTCTAGTCTATTCCGAACTACTCATCTATCAAAAAGGTCATACTTTTACATCATTAAGCAATACGATTAAATCCGTGTATGTCAAACATTAAGCCCCCATGGAGATCACTTAAAAGGGCGACCTTTTGTGGCGGATGTTAACTTATAAATAATTTCACGAGCTTTCTCCCACCCATCCCTACAAATTAATTCTAAACTTTTCCAAGGTCAATTGGAGAGTCCCAAGGAAAAGTATGGTTACTAAACAAACCCGATAATTTTTTTCCTCAGCCATTACTTGCAAAAAGCATATGAATTGGATAAGTTCTTAAATGGTGCTGTGGACACAAATTCGAAAACCCTCTACTTTCCGTCTATCATCGTTTTGTACTTGGGCTTCGCCCTCAACTCTTCACGTCTTCGTTAGTAGGGGTGTCAAGACCCGAACTGGAAACCGAACCGAACCGCAAACCGAACCGAACCGAACCGAAAATTCGATTTTTTCGGTTCGGTTTTCGGTTCGATTATCATAAAAAACCGAAATTTTTTATCGGTTCGGTTTTTATTGGTTAACCGAACCGAAAACCGAACCACAAAGGCACAAACCGAAAACTGCTCCCGACTCCCGTCCGCACCAAAAAAAAAAAAAAAAAAAAAAACGAAAACCAAAAGTTAAAAATTGAAAAACCGAAAAAAAAAAAACTGAACCGAACCGAACCGAACCGAGATTTCGGTTCGGTTCGTATGCGGTTCGGTTCGGTTCGGTTTCGGTTCGGTTCGAAGATTTTTCTAACGGTTCGGTTCGGTTCGGTTTTTAAAAACCGAACCGAACCGAACCGTTGATCATGGACTTTTGGACCCGGTTTAGTAAATGACTTATAGGGCCCCGTCTCAAAATTTATAAACTTGATTCGTTTCTAAATGGGTTGGAGTAGCTGGCCCATTCTCAACCCACTTGTTTGGCAATCCACGTGTTTAGAAGCTTACCGGCCCTTAACCCGTATCCAGATCCGCTTGACCATTTGGATCCGGTCAACTGATGAACGGGCCCGGTGGGCCTGTCCAGACTCGAGAGTTCCGGCTTGGGAAGGCCTGAACAATGAGCTTCTATTAAAAGGTCCGACCCGCCCAACTTTGGCTCGGGTCCGGTGGAAATGATAGTAGGTGCACGTCAATGTGGCATGCATATTTTATACTAATGTGGCACTTGTTGGTGTCGCACTAACATAGCATGACAATTTTTGCCATGTGAGTTCATCAAATTAATTGAATGACTATTGGTTAATAGACCAAGGTTTGATTGCACAATTCGTGAAAGTTACGGGGCTTGGTCACGCAAAAAATAAGTAAAAGAGAAAGACATCGACTCATCCCGATGGATAAAACAAGACACCAAATTAAGAGAGTTGGAACTGTGCTTAATTTTTCTTCTTCTTTTTTTTAAATTTCGTCAGTATTGTAAATGAGCAATAGGAAACAATAAAGCAAGTAAGGTATGTCACAAGGACTGCCCTCATTGACAAAAAAGAATAAAGCGACACTTTCGAATATAAGGACCAAAAGTGTATTTTTCATTGAGAGGCACGTACGTGTGATCGACACGTGTTGATGTCTAGTGTTGACCTAAAAATTATGGCCAAAGCTTAATACAAAGACTAAAATAGTGACAAAAAAGGGGTAAACAACGAAGATGGACTCTCCTAAATATATACGGATCAAGGATATCATATCTTTCAAAAAAATAAAAATAAATAAAAACCAACTTAATAGTGTAACTGAGTCGAGTCAACTCCACGTGGATTAATACTCGAGCACGACTCGATTTGTCATTAAATTCGAGTTGAACTCAAATCAGCTTCATTTGATGATAAAATTGACCATAATGAAAGATTAAAAATATCGTTTGTGCCTATTTTGCTGGAATTTAATCAATTACAAAACATCTTTTCTGAAAGTCATTCTTTGGCTTTTAATGAGAACAGATGGATTTTATAGCGACTTCAGACAAGAAATATATAGACGGACAATAAATAACGGCAAACCTTTATTTCGAACTTCAAATCAAATTATACATATAAATCATGCCAGAATTTATTGATGGCACGTACATGGACTGTGCCGAAATTTATTGATGACAAAACTCGAGCATATGAAAAGATGTAACGCCAAAATTTAATTGACAGCGTGACACCCATAATAGAGGTACACGCCAGAATTGAATCGACAGCATAGCATCGAGATAAAGATACGCGTTAGGATTTGATCAACGCATGAATCGAAAAGTTATAACTAAGGAAAAATAAAGTACAGGAAAGTAAAGATAATAAAATACTATGTTTTGATTGTTGAGGGGGCTTCTTCCAATTGATAAAACGTGGTATTTATAGACCGTCTATCATTATCGTCCGGGAACAGGTACTTCATGGTTAAACTATAGTTTGATGCTATCGAAAATAATGGCCTTACATTCCCATGTTGTCAACTTCCTTCAAAATAGCAGTCTCATCTCCAATGAGTTGTTCATTTCTCATGTTATCAATTTCCGTAAAAAAATAAAATAAAATAGCAGCCTTATGTCCAAGGAGGTTGCTCATTTTCCCTTCAAAATAGCAACTTATCTATAAAGAGTTGTTCATTTCCCTCATTTCCCATGTTGTCAATTCCCTTCAAACAACAACTTCAATATCTATTTTCACTTAACTATTTTCCACAAGCTCCTTAATGGATCTTTGCATGCACGAGCCTTGGTGCAATCCTTTACCACTTGTCGATATGTGCCAACATATATACCTAAGTCATCAAACATAATACCGATCAATCTTCAATCCATTAAATTGGCTTCCTCCATGGATGATCAAATATGCCCAAATAATATATTCTCCACTATTTTCCTCTTTTTTTCGTTAATTTTGATAGTTACGTATGATATTGTCAAGTCTACTTTTATTGCTTATGAACAATCATTACTAATTAAATATCAGGCATTTATGGGTGTTAATAGTGTCACTTATTAAAATAATTGAACGAAGAATATTTTCATCGTTTATGGAATATTTAGACAAACTTTTGTCAAAAAAAATGAAAATATTTTTCATTGATTAATTATTTTTAATGGTATAAGCTATTGCTTTTAAAAAAAATAATTAATTTTTTTTTTTTCTAGGACCGAGACTCATTTACTGACGAGACCCCGAGGAGTAAAGAAGTAGGCCGATGAAATTTGGGGATAAAGAGAAGTACCAACGTTCGCAGGCCGCCTTATCCCCTTCCAACAATGGCTTCCCTCCTGCTCGGAGCTCCCTCCGTCGCCTCTCCGTCGCCGCTCGCCGTCTCTCCTCGCCTCGCCTTCTCTCGCTCCCAGACCCTAGGCGTTTCTCTCTCCACTCCCGCCGCCGCCACCAGTGGTTCTCTCTCTCTCCCCGGCGCCGCCGCCTCCCCTCCGTCCGTCCCTCTCGGTAAGCAAGACTCCGCCCCCCACGCGGCGGCGATTCTCGGTCTCGCGTTCGCCTAATCCCTCTTCGCGTTTCTCACTCTTCCGGGGCTCTCTCTTTCAGTGTACTGCGGCAGAGGCGACAAGAAGACCGCCAAAGGGAAGCGCTTCAATCACTCCTTCGGCAACGTGAGTGCGCTCTCGGCCCTCCCGTCGTCGAGAAATTAAGAGTCGGTTCGGCCCTTCGTGCCGATTTTTCGTGCGGAATTTTGAAACTTTTCGTTTGCCCTTCGTCGGAATCGTTGGGGATTTGTGGTGCAGGCGAGGCCGCGGGACAAGAAGAAAGGGAGAGGCCCGCCGCGGGTGGCTGCTCCTCCCGCCCCTCCGAAGAAGGACCGGTTCGAGGACAACGAGGTTATCAAGATCGAAATCGATGAGTCCCTCTTCGCTAATTGATTCCGGGCGAAAGCTTGTTGATTTTTCCCGGTCGATGTAATCTCTTTTCCCATCGAAATGCGTTCGTTGGCGCTACTGTTTCGTCGATACATGCTTATGTGAAATTCTCGATCTCAATGCGGTTCATATGTGCTCTGATTTTGTTCTTCTTCGTCTTGATTTTTGAAGTTGTCGAACTTCATCGTCCCAGAATAGCTGAAACCACCGGAGGCTGACGATCAGCGGGGGGTTTTTGATGAATTAGTCGCGGTAATTTAGTTGGACTTAGTTCATTAAAATTTGGGTCAGTCACTATGTAGCGTATTAGATGCTAAGGAAAGTTTTTATAGGGTTAGCTTATGCAGGAATAAATTTTGGATGAGCGGTCCGTTTCACCCGGACATGTGTTGGGGCACAAGGTTAGAATTGGTTCTACCATCTTACTTGAAAAAAATCCTCTATCACAATAGAGAAAGAATGCTATCTTTCTGTGGGTTTAACTTAAATTTCCGAGGATGAGATTCTCATTATGCTTTACTATCAGAGAATTTCGGAGGCAGCGTAGTGGTTTCAAAATGATTCTGAATCTATGCCGGTGATAATCATGTGGCTTCTGTCAAACAGAAATTAGAAGGGAGGTTTTCGGGAGGCCTTCTGTCCATTGTTTCAAAGATTCTTACTGTCTGCATTTCCTTTCAGCAACCCTGCCTCTAGTAAGCGTGGTTTGATCTTGGGGCTTCTCTGCGCTTTCCCTTGTAATTGTCAGAACAAAAAATCTGACAAAGTTGAGCTTTTGAACCTCAGTTCGAATCTGCAAATTCTAATGTTGAATCGAAATGGCACTGAGGTTTATGTTATTTCTCTTCTTTCATTCCCACCACCAGTTTGCCGTTTACTTGAGTTATCCTGCATTTCAGTTGGTGCAGCCTTTGTTTTTCTGCTGGGACTCAGGAAGCTGCAGGAAGTAGTTACCACCCTCCAACTCAGCCTCTTATATCACCTTGCTGTTAATAGGCATTTCATGTGAAAATTGGTAAAGGTGAAATTGAAGAAGCCACTTCCTTGGTCCTAATGCTTTACTCCCGAAAGGAACTGGATACCGCAACGAATCACAGTAGATGATAATCACTGCTATTGCCAAAGTTGACCTGAAGTGGCCTCTCAATTGGCTAATTCATTAGATAAGTGCATGGTATGTTGCAGCGTGGCAGCAAATCTGGATTGGCATCATGACTACTTTCACGCTGCTGTTACTTTCAGCTTGCTTGAATTTTCATTGCTGTTTAACGATATGATGCAAGAATGAGCATGCAATCAGGGTTTCCATTGGACCATACATGCATCTGTTCGTCGAGAAAATAACATCAGATAATATAGATGATGTACGACGAAGCGAGAAAATAACATCAGATAATATAGATGATGTACGACTAAGCACCATGTGACCTAGTAGTTTCTACCGTATGGACAAGATGAACTACGACAGGTGATATAATAATTTCTCAAGTTTTCTCCTTTGATAGATACATAATCAGTGTTGTTTGAGTGCAGACATACTTAGAAAATGCACAACCAGATCATTTTCGTAAAAAGATAATGAATGACAACTATTCCCCATCCGTATCATCGCACCTGCATAAGGCCCTTGATGCAGAGTCTTGAGCATTGCTATGAAATATCCATGTCAATCTAAGCCATAAAGTTCTTTTGTTGGGATTCATATTGTTCACAAGCTTCCTAAATGAGCAATGATCCTCTGTTTTGGGAGATAGGATACTCCGGAATAAGAAACTGCTATTTTGGATTCAGCTTTGTCATGTAGAATATTTCAAAGCTTAATTTCCGTGTCAGTGGCAGTTCGACAATGGTGTAGTAGAGTTAGTCTTACTTACTTCTCGAGCATTATTGACAGAGAAATACTTGGAGGATAATCCCAAGCCAAAATCAGTAGAGGAAGAGAAGAGCAGGGAAGGGGTTAGAGATGAAAGCAAATGGGTCAAGACAGCATCCAGCTGTGAGTAGCTGCATTATAAGGAGGAATAACTAGACAAACATTCTAATCTTGGTATTACAGACACTCATAGCTTACTTGTTCATTGCGGTGCTGCCACTTCCAGTGCGCTGCATGTTTTTTTAATCAAGAGCTATGTATTGATCGGCAGCGACTTCCCTAGTCAAATAGAAGTGCAAACCGTGTTACATTCAGAGACCACATTTACTAAAAATGAAAGATCTCCTGGTTCTTGAATTAAACGTAGCCTAAGTAGCACGGACACGCGACACAGACACGTGACACAACACAACACGACACGTCGACACGTTATTTCTCAAAAATAAAGAATTTCAATACGTTGGGACACGTTGTATATTAAATGAATAATTAATTTATTAAAAAAAGTGCCTACAATGAATTTACACTAATAATATTAATAAGTCAATTCATTGAAAATTCGAAAAACATATTCATAGTTAATATGTATCCATGTTTGGAAATGTGTTTTTAACTTTAACAAAAGTTATTGATGAAATTAATGATATAATAAATTCAAATACTTTTATTTTTCAAAATTATTTTTAATGTCATTTATTTATTTTTCTGTTTAAAAAAAGTCCCACACCCCCACTCTCTACTTTCCCTCGTCCATTGCCCCCACCCCCAAATTTATTACATTTTTATTCCCCCCCCCCCCCAACCCCACCAGATAGTGACTTCCCCTCCCCCAAAATTTAAAACTCACGCCATCGATCTCCTTTTCTATTTTTTTTTTTTTTAGTTTTCTTATCAAACCCTAGCCAGCCCTCCTTTTCCTCCTCCTCCTCGCCGCTCGTCACACGACTCCCTTCCCTCTCCTCTTCCTCTCGATCCTGCTCCTCCTCCTCCTCGCCGCACGACCGCCTTCCTCTCCTCTTTTGTCTCTTGCCATCTCTCACCGTCTCTCGCCGTCATGGGCTTGCCGTCTCTCACCGTCGTGGGCTCGCCGTCTCTCGCCATCGTGGGGTCGCCGTCGCTCACAACCTCGTCGCGGGCTCACCGTCATTCATAGCTCGTCTCTGCTCCCTCGCCTCTCGCCATCGCTCGCTGCCTCGTCGCGAGCTCGCCGTCGCTCACAGCTTGTCTGTGCTCCCTCGCCCTCGCCTCTACCCTCCATCTTCTGGACACGCGTGTCAAAACGTGTGTTGACCATGTGTCGGACACAACACGGAAGCACGGACAATGCTTCATAGAACTTAGCGACATATGCACGATGAATAATGGAGTCCTAAACGAATAGCTCACCAACTAATCTTTCAGTCCTTGGTTTGAGACATAGTTTTGGAGATGTAGAACTGCCTGCATAATGTCCAAGGACAAACCCGTTTCTATGGATTGATTGTTCATAGGTCTTTACGTATCTATACGTATTTTAGTTCCTTGGAGACATGAGTCTATACCATCTTGAAGTGATTCTCTTTTTCAGATCTTAGTCGGAGCATCCAAGAACGGCCAGGAACAATGATACGGGCTTGATCTACTCCAGTAATTGAAAGGATAAACAATTCATTAACGGTCTAGAGATAAAGAAACATGCATTCAAATGTGAAATCCTTTAACATCGAAGATAAAGAAACACGCTTTCCTACTTCAAAAAAGTATTGACTCTTCGTCGAAGACAAAGAAACAAACAGTGAAATCTTTTATAAGGAGGCCAGTAGTAATTATGTTCACTAATTCAAATGTGAAATATTTTAATATCGAAAAAGAAACATGCGTTCCTACTTCTTTAACATGTTCACATCTTATTGACTCTCATACGTTTATAGTTTCATTCTAAAAAATGTCCAAGGACAAACCGTTTCTATGGATCGATTGTTCATAGGTCTTTACGTATCTATACGTACTTTAGTTCCTTGGAGACATGAGTTTATACCATCCTGAAGCGATTCTCTTTTTCAGATCTTAGTCGGAGCATCCAAGAATGGCCAGGAACATTGATAAGGGCTTGATCTACTCCAGCAATTGAAAAGATAAACAATTCATTAACGGTCTAGAGATAAAGAAACATGCATTCAAATGTGAAATCCTTTAACATCGAACATAAAGAAACACACTTTCCTACTTCAAAAAAGTATTGACTCTTCATCGAAGACAAAGAAACAAACAATGAAATCTTTTATGAGGAGGCCAGTAGTAATTATGTCCACTAATTCTAATGTGAAACATTTTAGTATCAAAAAAGAAACATGCGTTCCTACTTCTTTAACATGTTAAAGAAACACGCTTTCCTACTTCAAAAAAGTATTGACTCTTCATCGAAGACAAAGAAACAAACAGTGAAATCTTTTATGAGGAGGCCAAAGTAGTAATTATGTCCACTAATTCTAATGTGAAACATTTTAGTATCAAAAAAGAAACATGCGTTCCTACTTCTTTAACATGTTAAAGAAACACGCTTTCCTACTTCAAAAAAGAATTGACTTTTCATCGAAGACAAAGAAACAAACAGTGAAATCTTTTATAAGGAGGCCAGTAGTAATTATGTCCACTAATTCTAATGTGAAACATTTTAATATCGAAAAAGAAATATGCGTTCCTACTTCTTTAACATGTTCACATATGATTGGCTCTCATGCGTTTATGGCCGACAAAGTCTTTTCCAAAGTCAGAGTCAATGGTAGAAGATCGGCTTGGGTAGCTTCGCTGTTCCATGACCATTGACTGAAGACCATTTACTTCGACGATGTCTCTACTTTTATGAAGATGGGATTCACTGGCCTCTTGTTTCTTCTTGACTTGCTTTCTTAGCTACCCGCTTCCTTCGCCTTTGAGTCATGAAACCCGTGAGCTGTAGTTTTGCGGAGTTTCGATCATGCCACTTGCTTCTTGGGATTGCTCTTGCGCTATGCTTTAACCGAGTTTCTTGCACCACCAATGAAACAGACAGACTCGCGCTACTCGCCTTTAAGGCCGGCATATCTGAAGATCCTTTTGGGGTGCTCAGCTCATGGAACAATAGCATTGGGTTTTGCCAGTGGTATGGCATTATATGTGGCAGGAGACATCGGAGGGTCACGATGCTAGACTTGCGATCACAAGGACTGTTCGGATCAATCTCTCCTCATATCGGAAACCTCAGCTTCTTAGGGGAAATGTGGCTACAAAACAACAGCTTCAATCAAGAAATCCCTCCACAAATCGGCCAGTTGCACCGCCTGCATATTCTAACATTGACCAACAACTCGTTGATTGGCAAAATTCCCAAAAACATATCGGATTGCTCAGATCTGGTCATCCTTGGGCTTGGTAACAATGAATTAACTGGAGAAATTCCTAGAGAGATTGGGTCATTGCCGAAGCTCCGGGAGTTCTATTTGTATGGTAATAATCTTATCGGGAGTATGCCTTCCTCCATTGGGAACTTATCTTTACTGGAGGTGCTTTTTTTAACCGAGAACAACTTGAGCGGGAGCATTCCCCAAGTTTTAGGCCATCTGAAAAACTTGCAATTAATTACCTTTGGAGGAAATAGAGTGTCGGGTACGATTCCGTCTTCTTTACTCAATCTCTCTTCCCTAACTATGTTTGATGTTGGAGACAACCAGATACAGGGGACACTTCCTACAAGCATAGGTCTCAAACTCCCAGATCTTATATTTTTTAGTGTTTTTGGGAACCAACTTGAGGGAGTGATTTCTCCGTCAATATCAAATTGCACAAAGCTAGATTTGCTTGACCTTGGAGATAATAGATTTACTGGAAAAGTACCTTCTTTGGAAAATTTGTATAATCTTAGTAAGCTACAAATCTTGGGTAATCAGCTTGGCGGTGGAGAACCTGAAAACTTGAACTTCCTTTGCTCATTAACCAACAGCAGCAAATTAAGGTACGTGGTAATTGGCAGGAACAAGTTCGGTGGAGTGTTGCCTACATGCGTAGGTAATTTATCGATCACTCTCACCTATTTTGATGTACGAGAGAATCAAATATTTGGAAAGATTCAGGAAGAAATTGGGAATTTTATCAACCTGGAAGTGTTGCATATGAATCTCAATAAGCTTTCAGGTGTTATCCCCTCAAATTTGGGAAATCTACGAGGTCTATCAATACTGCTCTTAAGTGATAACAACCTAGGAGGCACTATTCCATCTTCTTTAGGAAATCTAAGCAAGTTGATTGACCTACTCCTTGATGGGAACAACTTTCATGGGCAATCAAACTGCCAATCTCTTAATTTGCTCGATCTGTCCAATAACAATCTCAGTGGTGCCATACCCCTGCAACTTATGAGCCTTTCATCATTAACAATCATTTTGAACTTATCTAGAAACCATTTGACTAGGGATTTACCCCCAGAAGTTGGCAACTTGAGAACTTTGACTGCGATGGATATCTCGAACAATTTATTGGTAGGTGAAATCCCAAGTAGTTTAGGTGATTGCAGTTCATTGACATCATTGAGGATGGGGGGCAACTTCTTCCATGGGTCGATTCCTCAATCAATCATATTATTAGGAGGCATTGAAGAACTAGATCTTTCATGCAATAATTTGTCGGGTCAAATTCCGGAATTTTTAAAAGTATTTCGTTCCTTGAAGCTTTTGAATTTTTCCTACAATAACTTTGAAGGCGTGTTGCCACATGAAGGAGTCTTTAGGAATGCTACCGGTACTTCTATTATTGGGAACAATAAGCTTTGTGATGGGTTACCAGAATTTCACCTCCCCAATTGCATCTCTAAAAGCTCCAAGAATAGAAAGATCAATTTAGTGATATTGTCCACTTCTGTTATTCTTGGAGTTCTTGGAATAGCTCTTATTCTAGCTTCCATATATTTTTGTTGGTTGAAGAAGACGGTGATGGAACAAGTTTCAAGTTCAAGGGATGATTCATGTCCAAACATATCTTATGGAACACTCCTAAAAGCAACCGATGGTTTTTCTTCAACAAATTTGATCGGTGCTGGAAGCTTTGGTTCTGTTTACAAGGGTGTACTTGAGGTCAGTGGAATTACCGTTGCTGTGAAGGTGCTTCATCTAGTCTGTCACGGTGCTCTCAAGAGTTTCAATGTCGAGTGCAAGGCATTAAAGAACATTAGACACCGAAATCTTTTGAAGATATTGACAGTTTGCTCTAGCAATGATTATCAAGGAAATGATTTTAAGGCCTTAATCTATGAATTCATGGACAATGGTAGCCTGGGACAATGGCTCCACCCAAGTGCAACATCATCTCATTGCAATGGACTTCCAAGAAAGTTGAATTTCATTCAAAAGATAAATATTGCCATTGGTGTTGCTTCTGCGCTGGATTATCTTCATCACCAGTGCCACATCCCCATCATTCATTGTGATATAAAGCCAAGCAATATCCTCTTGGATTCTGAGATGGTCGCACATGTTGGTGATTTTGGATTGGCAAAATTCCTTTTTGGATCATCTTTTGATATTGCAGCTAATGAGATGACTTCTGTGGGTTTTAGAGGGACAATTGGTTATGCTCCACCAGGTACTCTCTCTCTCTCTCTCTCTCTCTCTCTCTCTCTCTCTCTCTCTCAGAAAGAAAGTTTATTTACCCAAAAAATTATTGATGGTCTTCCCGTTTGAAGTTTGGTAGCGAATAATAATTCTTATAGTCTTACACACATTAGATTTTGATTGATGATATGCACTCCAAATTTGACCTGCACTTTGATCTCCATGTGTGGCAGAATATGCAATGGGATGCAAGGTTTCAAGAGAAGGTGACGTCTATAGTTACGGTATTCTTTTACTAGAAATGTTCACAGGATTAAGTCCCACCGATGACACCTTTAGAGACAATTGCACCCTTCATGGTTTTGTCGCAAAAGCTTTGCCTGAACGAGTGCTCGAAATCACGGATAGCGCTCTACTTCAAGAAAGAGAGAGCCATCTAGGTCCCTATAATCCTCAGCATGACATATTTCATGAGTGTTTGGTTATGATCTATAATATTGGAGTTGATTGTTCAAATGAAGTGCCTGGAAGACGAATGAGCATTAGTGAAGTTACAAATCAGCTGCATCGGATTAGGGAGAAACTCTTTGCTTCGGACTTATATGGACAGGTAAATTCTATAACTGAAGAGAGAATCAATCATCCTTTTCTCCTTTAGACCAAAGTCGATGATTATTCATCATCTGCGTCTATACATATCTAACCTTACACATGGCCTTGGGTGCCTACACTTTTTTTAGTACTTTTAGTTTTCTCAAAGCTCTGATTTGCTGCTATGTCATGTAAAAGTGAATCAAAAGTAAATTTTCTTGACTTGTTTTATTTTTTTTTTTTCCTTTTCATTTGTATGATGCTTATTAAGACGTTTTGCAATCGATTAACCGATGGAAATCTAATTTAAGGGAAAGCTTGGTTTCTGCAGATCAACTAGGAATTGCTAGGAAATGAACTAAAGTTCCTAAAGCTATGTGCAGTCAAGCATGAGCAATATTGCTGTTCTAGTGGGTGAATAAGGATGTACAGTTTTTGATTTAGCGTACTAGCATGACGTGCAGGGCAGGAATTATCTAGGAATGTTTTGTAGAATGATGTTGCATTAGTATTGGGTTTTTCTTGGTGTGTAATTGCAAATTCTTTGGCACTACTATTGTCATTAAATTTTATTCTGGCGTTTTAGAAAAGTTACTTGATCACCTTTTTTTTAAAGCACCTAATCACATATGCATATGACTTACTATAGTTATATGGACCGGTCATATTTCTTTATATGGAATTCGTTAATTGCGTGGATAACCAACTTTTAAAGGTAGTAATTACCGATTAATTGAGAAATTAGTAACTATTGATACGCTCAAATTGGTCGGTTCGGTCCAATCCAGGTAGTTCCTAGTTTTTTTTTTTTTTTTTTTTTGAACGAAAGCTGCTGAGACGATGCAATTACTGATTAAAGGAGTTTACACCAAGAACATCAATGCATAATAAGTCTAGGAGGGCAGGGGGAGGATGAGAAAGCCAATTTGGTGGGAGTGCATCAATTCGGCGGGTCTTGGACAGCCAATCAACGACCCGATTTGTTGAACGGCTGCAGTGGGCTAGATGAAGACCCGGTATTCTTTTGCTTATGTCTCTGGCCCAGCCCACTATCTCCTCAATTTCCCACGGGGGTGTGTCGGCTTCTGAAGTGGGTTGAGTTAAAGAGTTGAAGACTTCCACCAGTTGAAGACAATCAGCTCGTACCTGAGGAGTTCCTAGTTCGATGTGTCCGTTTTGCACATCCCTACTAGTTACTTCATTATAACTGATTTTAAAATGTTGTGGGGTGGATATTGCAAAAAATCGAGATACCGAGGCGGCAAATCGCGAGAGTCTCAAAAACCTAGGGGGCATGATGCAATCTTTCCCCCGAGAGACCCGCAGAGTCTTGACACCCTATGGGAGTCTGCTGCACTTAGACAAATTCCCTCGCCAGTCGGAGAGACGATCGAGCACTCGCGCACGAAGATGGGGTTTCGGTTCGACCTGCTGGTCCTCGCGGTGGCCCTGCTCTCGATTCCGGCGCTCTCTGATCTGGTGTTGACCAGGGTCGATCGGCGCTTGAGTCTGTCTCTCTCTTCTTCTCCGTTCGCCCGGCGAGCTCGCGGCTGTTAACTCTTCGATCGGGCTCGTATCGAGCAGGTTTTAGAGGGGTTCCTGGTTTTGAGGTCTTTAAGATGGGATTGCTTTTGCCGTGAAGTTTGAGCTGGTTCCGATGCCATCGGCGTCGTCGATGTGCGATTCGCGAATCGAGTATCGAGAGATGCGCCGTGAGGCCTTTGTTGTTTGAATCAGATGCGAGGAGGCGGGCTCGGAGGATGTGTAGGTTCTGTAGTTTTGTTTGCATTTTAGAGCATTTGAGCTCGTGTCGGATGATTGGGCTGTCTGATAGTGGTTCTTTACTTGAGTGGTCAGTTCTAACGATCCTCCTGTCGTGAGGATGATGAGAGTTGATTGTGATAAGTGAATGGGCTCCTCGAAATTTAAAGGATTTTTTTGCTGGTCGAAAGGTCCAATGGGTTTTGTCTGGTTTCGATATGATGAGAAAAGGATTAACTCAATTCAGAATAGAGGGTTTCCATATCTAAATCTGCAAGACTATCACGTGGAATAATGGAGCCGAAAAAGCATTCATTTGAACCATGATGCTTATGGTATTCATTGACAATTACATGAACCGCTTGACTAAAATTATCAGAAAAGAATTTTGGGAAGAATGCTGAAAATCTAATGTTCAATAATTCAAACAAAATCTAACCAAAATGAAGGTGAATTCCTACACCATGGGTAGGATATTGCAGAAAATGTCAGTACCTGAGGTGCATATACACAACCAAGGGCACCGACTATAATTCCTCCTAAGACAAAGCCGCCAACAAAGATGCTTGCACTGCTCGGCCTTCCACCATCTCTGCTTTAGAAAACAATCAAAAGACTAGCATCAGATAGATTCAGTCACAACTAGGACTATAGCCATTATGTCACAATTCGATAGAATTATGAAAATTTTAGGAAATGAGTTTCATATTATGAACAGAAATTTCTTCTCATTGGCTGACCTATCTCACATGTCAAGCATAAAACGAAAGAATTTATTATTGAAATAAATATCATTGGTATGTTTAGAATTGTGGAATGCGTTTGCCTCCACTGCACAAATCTTCCAGATCCATCGTTGAAATAGATTTAGAAAAACATTTTCCATGCTGATCAGATATACAAGTTTAGAGTAACTAAACTATGTCTGCACATCAATGGAAGGAAGCTAGGAATAGAGAAACAGGATAAGGAAATACTGCATAAAAATATGTCCTGGCTCTCTCTTTATCTCCTCCCTCGGCCCCTTTCCCCTCAACTTCTTCTTTTCCCTCTTGTCACCCACAACATTTTACAGATTTGCCAGATCTTGACAAGTATTCAATGTGTATCTGTTTTGAATACCCATTTCTGCAACATAAGGTCTATACAGGTCTGACATAGACGGGACGATAATAGAAGAAAAACTGACTGCTGATTAAGCTCCAGTTAGTAATTGCATCCAAATTCCAGTACCTCAACATCAGATCACAACTAAGTCGCAATACTTGGCAGTACCTATACTCAGCACTGACAGTGAGTTGCCTTAACGAGGGAAGCTGCAGCATTCCAATTTGATTTGTAGCAAACAACAAGTTTGTACGCCGTACACTTCCCAGGCATCGGACTGATGGCTTGAGCGGACAACCTGGCAATATGTTCCGGAATAAATAGCATAAGTCTGCTTAACTAAATGATAAGTCGAAGCTCTAAGCACAACAAGCCTTAAATATGTACTGCCGGTGAAACATGAGAGAAGAAACAAAGTTCTTCTAAATCTAGGAGTCAGATTATGGCAACATAAACCATAAAATGTAGGATGACGTCCTATCAAATCAGAAGCTAAGGAAAGATGCCGATGTCTAAATAAAGGATGCACAAAACCTCTGCTCAGCAATCAGGCAGATTCATTCCAACATGAAAAGATGAACCTTTCGAGTGGGAATTACACCGTGAGTCATGCTAATGTGGTAGTTCATCGAAAACGAGCACCACACCAACAAGTCGTATGATATATCGATCGGGCGAAAGACTTTCCCGCGCAAGACAGCTAATCATCACAAGCATGCGGCAGGTGACGGCACCCATAAGAGGCCGCACAATGCGACTCCTTTATGAGATAAAAGCAAATGGCAAGGCAGACGGCCGCAGAAACTCGATTTCCCGCCGTGATCTGCAGTCAATCACAGGTCTCGAGCTCGCTCAACTCATCGCAGGCTACTTAATGCAACTGTCGCAAGTGCACAGGAATTAGTAACACTGATTTACAGGCATTTGCCTTCTCTTCATCTCAGCTCACTAACAAACATCCGTCCCATTCAGCTTCTTTATAGGATAGTATCGGAACCTACGTTCATGGACAGAGCTAACGACAAATAACCCAATATAATCGGAGAATCAAAGTTTAGAATCACTCACACGGGGCGTTTCTCGGTCTCACGTTTGCCTAATTCCTCTTCGCGTTTCTCGCTCTTCCGGGCTCTCCCTTTCAGTGTACTGCGGCAGAGGCGACAAGAAGACCGCCAAGGGGAAGCGCTTCAATCACTCCTTCGGCAACGCGAGTGCGCTCTCGGCCCTTCTGTCGTCCCGGAATTAAGGGTCGATTCGGCCCTTCTTGTCGATTTTTCACGCGAAATTTTGAAACTTTTCGTTTGCCCTTCGTCGGAATGGTTGGGGATTTGTGGTGCAGGCGAGGCCGCGGGACAAGAAGAAAGGGAGAGGCCCGCCGCGGGTGGCTGCTCCTCCCGCCCCTCCGAGGAAGGACCGGTTCGAGGACAACGAGGTTATCAAGATCGAAATCGATGAGTCCCTCTTCGCTAATTGATTCCGGGCGAAAGCTTGTTGATTTTTCCCGGTCGATGTAATCTCTTTTCCCATCGAAATGCGTTCTTTGGCGCTACTGTTTCGTCGATACATGCTCATGTGAAATTCTCGATCTCAATGCGGTTCATATGTGCTCTGATTTTGTTCTTTTTCGTCTTACTCTCTGCATTTCCTTTCAGCAACCCTGCCCGTAGTAAGCGGGGTTTGATCCTGGGGCTTCTTTGCGCTTTCCCTTGTTTGTCAGAGCAAAAAATCCGACAAAGTTGAGCTTTTGGACCTCAGTTTTCTGAATCGGAAAGTTCTAATGTTGAATCGAAATCGCACAGAGATTTATGTTATTTCTCTTCTTTCGTTCCGACCACCCTTTAGCTAGTTTGTCGCAAGTTTGCCGTTTACTTGAGTCATCCTGCATGTCGGTTGTTCCGCTAGTGCAGCCTTTGTTTTCTGCTGCGACTCAGGAAGCTGCAGGAAGTAGTTACCACCCTCCAACTCAGCCTCTTATATCACCTTGCTGTTAATAGGCATTTCATGTGAAAATTGGTAAAGGTGAAATTGAAGCAGCCGCTTCCTTGGTCCTAACGTTTTACTCCAGAAAGGAACTGGATACCGCAACGAATCACAGTAGATGATAATCACTGCTATTACCAACAAGAGAAGCTTTTTGACTCGAATCAAAATATGATTATATGAGGAAGTTGTTGAACTTGTCTACCAGTCGTGGACAGTGATTCGACCTGGAAGTTTTACCTGTTAGTTCAATACCTGGACCATCATCAGGACTAGCTTCGTGACTGGCACTGACATAAGAACGTTCATTGTGAATCATTTATCTTTTGGTACGTATGAGAGCATCCCAACGACACAATCCCAATGGTCTTACTATTGTTACCACTGCATTGGTATGAGAGTATATTCTAAGGGGGATCCACAACGACCGTGTTGGATTTTACTTGCGTTTGGTCTGTTGAGTTGGCTTAATGACTGGAAATTGCCAGGCTCGCCTTTCTGAATTGATGGCGATTATGTACAAAACATTTACGTGAAAGGTCACGAATTTGAAGGAAGAGTTCACTTTTTCCTATTGGAATTCCTTGATGGAGTTTGGATTCTGCATATGAACGTTAAGCAGCGACCTGTTTGGCAGATTATCAAGTAACTTATTGAATTTTGTTGTTCCGATAGCCAATCTATTTAGTGGGGATAAGTCATGGATTGATGTAAGGCGGAGTTCAAGTCGTAAAATACCCTTTGCTTCGATGCAAAGTGTAGCGGAGTGAAACTTAAAGGTAGGATGCTGGCTTTTTGAATCTTTCATGTACATAAGTGCAGGATTTTCTGAAGACTTCCATTTGAGATCCTAAAAACTATGTGATTTGTTAAACAGGCATGTCTATTGGCTGTTAGCTTTTCAGTTAACAGAGAAGGCCTTTTTCAACCACCAGCAAAATTATAATTAAAAAAAAAAAAAATTGAGGTGACTTCAAAATCATTGGATTTTCGATTCTAACTTAGGCTCCATTCATTTCGCTAAAAATAATTTCCGATAAAACGTTTTCTAGATTTTTCAGTGTTCGTTTCACATAAAATGTATTCCTTAGGGAAAATATTTTTCATGAAAGAAAAAAAAAAAAGCTTCTAAATTATGGGAGAATGTTTTTCACTTTTGAAGAGGGGAAAACATTTTCCTTACTATTTACCAAAAAAAAAAAAATATTTTCCTCACTTGATTTTTCTTATCTCACATATCTACAAATTCTCAGTTCCTCATCCCCTTTCTTCTTCTTCTTTTCTTTTTTTATTCGAATTATTTTTTAATTTCTTTTTTTCTTTTTAATTCGAATTATTTTTAATTTCATTTTTCTTTTCTATTTCTTTTATTTTTTATTATTTGTATTTTTCTTTGTTTCCCATCTTCTTCTTTCTTGACTAGTCATTGGCCGCTACTAGGTGAACCTCAAGCTCGTCGATCTTAAGCTCCCGCTTTGCACTCTTGCTAAAAAAAAATTTATTTACTCTACCCTACAGTTGTATATTGCTCAAGCAAAGGGCTCCACATGCTTTGCTTCTTTTTTCTTTTATTTATTAGAACACAAAAGACGCATAGGAAGAACAAGCCACTCAACCGGAAGATATTTTTTTAAGTAAATGAGCGTTTGGCGACAATGAGGGAACAAAGATATGAAATAAGTTCGCCTGACTTTAAATGCAAGTTATATCTAGTGGATTTATAGGTCAGTAAGTAATGGGGAAAATTGTCCAAAAAGTCCTAAACCTATTGTACTTTTGCCAATTTAGTCTTAAACCTTTTTTTCTTGCCAATTGAGTCCTAAACCTTTTGTAATTGTACCAATTCAGTCCATTTGGCCGGCGGAGCGCGTGGACGCCGCCCGAGACACCGGGCCGGCGAACAATTTTTTAATAATTTTTTTGAATTTTTTAATTTTTTTTTTTTTTTATTTCTACTTTCTTCTTCCTTCCTCTGGCGGCGCCGGTCGGCCACATCGGAGGCGAGCCTCGCCACGGCTGGGCGAGGCCGCCTTGCCTTCGCCAGGCCCACGGGGGCGAGCCTCGCCCAGCGACGGCGAGGTCGCCGTCGCCCGGCCCGAGGCGATGGCGGCCTCACCGTCGGCCGGGCGAGCCTCGGCGCCATCACCTCGGCCGGTCGGCGCGGGTGCCGCCGGAGGAAGAAGAAAGTAGAAAAAAAATTAAAAAAATTCGAAAAAAATTAAAAATTATTCGCCGGCCAACCGTCTCCTACGGCCCACGTCGCTCCGCCGGCCAAATTGACTGAATTGGCACAATTACAAAAGGTTTAGGACTCAATTGGCAAGAAAAAGGTTTAAGACTAAATTGGCAAAAGTGCAATAGGTTTAGGACTTTTTGGATAATTTTCCCTAAATAATGTGTATGCCTAAGTGATGAAGTCTTAGAAAATATTTTCCTTACCGAATATTGAAAAATATTTTCCAAAACATTTTTAGGTTTTAATCGAACATCATAAAATATTAGCATTTTCTTGGAAAATGACTTCTAAGAAAATATTTTCTAAAAATAGCATATTTTCAGTGAAACGAGTGGACCCTTAAAGTCAAAAACAAAAGCCACTTGTCAACTAACAAAATGAAAAATTATAATTGCATTCAAAATTTATAACATTTATCTCCTCATTATATGTATAGATTTGACATTTTTTAAATATATTATTTCTTTGAAAGCAAAAGGTACATGTTAAATGCTGGGGGAGCAATGGTACTTTTCCTGAGTGATCCCATATCAAATTCATCCAACTGAATTATGCGGGTGGCCCTCCACACAGGTATGATCCGACGATTGAAATGCATAAGCCTTAGACAAATATTGCTTGTAGAAGTGAGGATTTCCGAACACATTTGCAGCGGACTAATCGCGGGCTTCTTATAATAACCAAATCGTTACGCAAAAGCTAGAACTTAGCAACCAAAATTATATTTAAGGGATAAAACTCTAGGTATTGATTGTTGCACTAAATTTTTAGATTGGTATAGCTTAGAGAAGTGTAAAAAATTTTCAATCAATAAATTGGATCTATATATGTTCGCAGAAAACACTTTCTTCATTTTCTAGCGTTTGATTTGCTTGGAAAAATGAGTTAACAAAAAATGTTTTCCTAGTTAATGAAAAAAGTTTTCCACCCCAAAGCTTAAATTTAGGAAAATGATTTATTTTAAAAAGAAATGGAAAACATTTTCCAAATATATGACTAAATCAAAACTTCACACTTGGACACAAAAACCCCAATGACAGATCCTGGGTCTTGGCATTCAAGACTAGGTTGTTGGCTATGGGGCCTGGGACTCCAATGCTTGGAGCTAAGCCCTTGACACACATGCTTAGGTTCATCGAGATTGGGCCCAAACCCTTGGTGCCCTTTTCCAATGCTTGAGCTCTAGTCTTGACCCTCGGGCTTGAGCACACAAAGGTTGTGTGTGGGTCCTTGGCACTTGGGCTTGGGTCCTTACTCCTTAGTTAATGACACTTTTGTTCTTACAAATTTTTTCTTTACAAAAATTGAATTCTTAATTAATTTTCTTTTCTTTGTTTTTGTTTTCCTTCTTCCTCAATTGATGTCAACCATGTTCAGTGACTAGCCACGGGCGGCAACCTTGCCCGTGACTAGTGAGGTGGCGAGGTCCAACTTGCCATCAACATATGCTTATGTATGTTTACAATAGAAGAAGTTGATTTCGGCATCACATAATTTAAGAAATTTGATTAAACAAGTTAAGAATTGGAGAATTCAATACACAATTGACGTAAAATGGACTAAAAATTGGATTATTCACTCTCAATATTGCACTTTGTGTGTGTTTTTAGTTGGGATAATCGGCTAAAAAATTATACACCTATTATATGACGGGTAATATAGTGTTGAGCTTTCCAACCTAAATATTTTATTGTAATGTTTCTGACAAATTTTGATAAGAAATCATCGACATAGACACTAAAAGGATCACATTGGAAAATGTTAAGAGGTTAATAATTAAATTGCCAAAATTGAAAATTTTAAGATTGAATTAACCGCCACACAATATGCTAAGATTTTCTGACAAAATTTTCTTTTTTGATTTTGCAAAATGACATTATAGTTTGTTTGATTATCTAATTTGACTTACAATATCTGAATTTTACATTGATTTTATAGAAATGAGAATTGAAACTTGGTCCTTTCAAACTTATTTAACTTTGGGGATTATTATTAGGTCAAACTCTCAGTGGAAAAATATGGTTCCCACACTCACCATTGAATCAGTGCCAGGAAAAATCATTCAAAACTTCGAAGTATGAAAAGACCGAACCGCAAATTTTAGAGAGCGAGGGAAATCCGGTGGCGCCAGTCAAATAAATAAAATGAAAAGTATTCCATCGGGATGCCATGTCATCGATCCGCGCCATCCACAATGGACCGATGAAAACCCGCGCAACGTCCGAAGAGCTCGGGAACGGAGATCGCAATCTGAACCGTCCAAGCCAATCGGATCCAACGCTCCCCCTGCCTCACCACACGCAAAACGAGACACAACTTGCCACGCGGGCCGAGCCATCCGACCACTATATAAACTCCCTCTCTCCTCCTTTCCTCCCATCTCACTCAAAGACTCCATCTTTGAAATCGAAGAACAAGTTCCTCTTCCTCAAAAACCCTAGAGTCAGGGGATTTTCCCTCGCTTTCTCGCGTTTTCTCGAGAAAAAAAAGAGAAGGAAAGGTAGGAGATGTCGGGCCGCGGGAAGGGAGGCAAGGGGCTGGGCAAGGGCGGCGCGAAGCGGCACAGGAAGGTGCTGCGCGACAACATCCAGGGCATCACGAAGCCGGCGATCCGGCGTTTGGCCCGCCGGGGCGGCGTGAAGCGCATCAGCGGCCTGATCTACGAGGAGACCCGCGGGGTGCTCAAGATCTTCCTGGAGAACGTGATCCGCGACGCCGTGACCTACACCGAGCACGCCCGCCGGAAGACCGTCACCGCCATGGACGTCGTGTACGCCCTCAAGAGGCAGGGCAGGACCCTCTACGGCTTCGGGGGCTGAGCCATTTTTCTTCTCGGTGGATTTCCTCATCGTCTTAGATGAGGGGTGGGTTGCTTTTGTAAATCTGTGCGGTCGAGAATTAGGCTGGTGGTGTCGTAGGGCAGTTGGGGCATACGGAGCAATGCTTGTTCATGTGCTGGGATTCCGAAATCCATTTCGGGTTTAATCTAAATGTCTTATTGTGTTTTCGTTTCTGGGTTTGAAATTTGGTTGTTTCGAAAAATGAAAAGAATTTAGCCGAAGGGGCCGACTGGGGCTTGTGATCAATGTCAATGCTTATCTTAATTAGATTGGAATCAAGTCTTTGCAAGAGGTGCGGATAGAGATTAGTGCTGATTTTGACGATGAACATTCATTCATTTTTCTGGGTAGTTTCATTGATGGCTGGTTGGTTCGATGGTGGGTACGGTCCATCTGCGCAGCGCCTTTCATCATTTGTGGGGGCGAGGTGGTTTTTCGTTGGTGGCTTTCAAGTCTTGTGGGCTGGAAAGGTTAAAAGTTGCATGCCCCAGGCCACAGCTTTTATCATTAAGGGCTAGATGATGATGGAGCTTGACTCTCCTCCAATTCGACGTTTTGTCAACTTTAATTATGCCCATTGGATCGGGTTGGGTTTCACAAATGTTAAAGAGGGAAAGAAGATCTAATATGCATGGTTTAAAAGTTGATTAAGACATGATTAGTTGATAATCTCATCAGCTGTTTAATAGGAGGCAAATGCAATGCCAGTAAAGGACATGAAACTTTCTGAACTTTGTTAGCGGCCTGGCATAGCAGTGTCCCCAGCTTCGTAATAGTTAAAAGGAAAGAAAGCTACAATGATTGGCACTTTCAAGGTAAAGTATCACATATCAATGCAGCCGAAAAAGAAAAAAAAAAGAAGAATTCTCAATGGCTTTTGAATATATTGGTAGTTTATCTTTATCTGAAGGTTGGTGGACGCTAACCTTTCTTGACGTTTCATGTGTATTCTATATCATCTTCTAATTGGACCCCAAATTAGAACTCCACTAAAGTTGAAAAATGGATAGCGATTTGTATCTTTGTCTGTAACGGGTATGACCTTACAGTAAGGGAGGGATAGTACTCGTTATATATCTACTAGGAGCAGCCTTAGACAAGTTGCGTTTCTTATTGACAATCTTGCGACGTTACCACATCTTGGCGCAAAGGCAGCACAAAGTCGTTGAACATGGTCAATCTGTCTAATTAGGTCGTGCATTTAATTTTTATTTGTGCAATTGGGTTCTTACAATATATGTTCTTTTGTTCGAATTAGTCCTTTTTCTAAATTATAAATAGAAATTCAGACGTGGACGGGGCATGTAAACGTTGCATCAATGCAGACTGGATCAATTGGTGTGTAAATGAAATTATCAAGTGTTCATTGGATAGAGAGAGAGAGAGAGAGAGATTGGGCAAATCGAATTGTAATTCGCAATAGAGAACGACGTCATGAAACGAAGCTCACAGCGATGAAGAAGAAAGCCTCGGTCTCTCAGTGAATGCCTGCAAGGTGGTGGAGTATTTGGAGCCAGTGATGCTGTGAGAATTCATTCCACTGAAAATGGCGACGAGGAAGAAGATCAATCTCTCGATAAGATGAAGAAGTTGATCATGGAAATCTAAGTTTGGATCATCGAATTTATGGTAGAAATCAAGGCATTCAAGTGATTGTTTTTTCTCAATGCATCGAGGAAGCCGTAGGTTAAATACTTTTAATGATAGGAAGTGAAGACAATATGTATTTGAAGGAAAAAATGTAATTTTCATTGTATATTCTTGGTACAAGTATGCTTATATTTATAGTATAAAAGAGAATTAAGAAAAGAATAAATATGATTACATTTTTCTATTCTACCTTCGAATATCCATGACTGAATCAATTAAAATTACGATCTAAGGATAAAATCAATTCTTTCTCCAATATTTAGTACTGAAGTGAACGGAGGAAAGTAATTACACTTTTTCTGATTTTTTTTTTTCTACTTGATGACAATAGAATACAACGAGTAAAGTGAACGACGGTGGAATTAACCCATGCAGTGATCGAAAGAGGGCAGAATCCTCGGAGTCCGCCAAGCCGACCTATAGTACTGGTCTAGCTGGACCATTCACATTCCTGAGATCCATCCCATCTATACATGGCGGCTCCCAATATAATTTATAATTTATATACTTTTTTTGGAAGGATACGATTCGTCATCATGCCTTTGAGTACGGTCTTGCCTTGTCTGAAGCATGACGCTGAAGTTGCTAGAGAACGAAGAGAAGTACAAAACAGATCACATCCTCTCGCCGGCAAAAATAATTTTATTTATCTATCGAGATTTCAGACGTCTAAAACTCGCTGCAAATTCCCTTCGTCATCGAACAGAACAATTCCCCTCATTCCATCACGACACAAAAGCTATGGTGATCTCAGAAATAACAGAAGAGAAGGACGACCGTGACGACGGAGCAGAAGAGCAGGAACAAGAAACTCCGAGCTTGCCTGTCGATGCCGAGACTCAAACGAGAAGGATCAGGCAGATCATCGAGTACCAGAAGTCCCTGTACTGGTCTTCATCATCTTCTCTGTCTAGTTCCTCTTCAGCCGCCGCCGCCGCCGCCGCCGCCGCCGCCACCTCCGCCGCCGCCGCCACATCACATTCGTCGCTCTCTTCCTCTCGCAGGAGCAGCAGCCTGGTGGAGCTCATGAAGTCGGGAAGCACGTCGCTGCGGAGGCTGTTCGACATGGAGCACATGAGCTTGGCCGACTACCTGGACGAGTACAGTGCCACGCCGGTCGTGAAGACCGTCCCGCTGTGGGGTAGCAGCGACTCTGACGCCGACCGGTTTCCCGATCCCTGGGATTCCTTTAAAGCCACCAGGCATTACGAAAGTGCGAGGAGGAATGAGTCCGGGAGTCGCCAGCTAAGCGAGTTCGCGTCACGCGGCACCAGTTTCGTGGAAGAAGGGAAGAAGACGAACGCGACGAGGACGAGAGCGGTGACCAGCGAGAGGAAGTTGAAGAGGAAGAGGTCGTTCAGGAGGTTGCCCGGTTTCGGGATGTGGCGGTGGAGAGGTTTCAGGTTCCGATGGCGGCTGAGAAGGCTCAGGATCATGATCTGTGGCCGGAAATTGTGAAAACTTAGGAAGTAAACTTGAATAACAGTCTCAGATGTGCAGTGTTAGAAGATTAGAGTTGGGAGTAGTTATGATAGCTGACAGAAAAGAAGAAAGAACAGTAACTGATTATCTCATATTCCATTACATTTCTTGCTTCTCATCTACAAGATTATCTGATGAAATCGTTACATCATTTACACGTGGCCCATGTGGGGCAAGAACCGAAGAGATTTTTGTCGGAAAGGGAAGAAAGAATCAAGTAAAGAAGTAAAGAAAGCAAAGCAAACCAAGAAAGTCAAAAAGATGGGGAAGAAAGAAAAAAATTCTGGTGCTGCCGATTGCATTTGCGAGAGGGCACCAAGAAGCTTTACCCTTTAGTTTGGCGTCTATGAGGATCGATGAGGAATCTATCAATTCGACTGAATTTGCTATGCTTCAGACCCAGATGGTGATGGATCAAGAACTATAAATGCGTTGGCAAATCACGCAGTTGTCCGCGATCAACCTCGCCATCACGCTTCCCTCTTCAATCCTCAATCCCCTGGTCTGCTTGTTCCACAGATGAACCCCGTAGGTGTCCCCGCTCAGCTGCGCGATCTTGGCCTCGACCCACCTCGCGTCGCCTCTGCTCTCGGGGCTCCTGAATAGGCTGCCGATATGGGTCCACCCGACCGGATAGAACGCCATCGGGGGCATCACGCTGAACCTGCCTCTGTATCCAACTCTCGATCCGACTCGCTCCACGACCCGGGACACCAAGTAAGGCCCGTTGTGACCCCACTTGCTCCCGTCGAAAGTCAAAGCGAACTCCTGCATGAACTTGCGCAAGAGCGGATGGCGTCGGTCGAACACCATCGCCGCATTGTTCAGCCTCGTCCAGTTCCCCGAGACGGGGTCGATACTCTGCGCTCCGATGCAATTCCTCAGTGGACTTATATCTTTCAGGATTATGAAGTCCGTGTCCAAGTAGACGCCGCCGTATCTGTACAGGACGGCGAGCCTTATGAGGTTGGAGAGGTTCTGAGCTAACGGGATTTCGCCCGGGTCTTTGTTGCCTTTCCTCAGCTCGTCGAACCAGGCTTCGGCCGGGGTCCTCCTGAGCAGCTGGGCCAGGTCCGGAGTCGCCGCCAGGACCTTGAACCCGAGGTCAGTCACAGGTTTCAGGATCTTGCGCCCTCTTCTCGAGTCCATCGTCCTCGACACGATCACTAGGCATCCCTTCGGATGGGCTCGGAAGAGGCTCTCTACACCGAGGAGCTCCCTGCTCCCGAAGGAGCTCGCCGGCGAAATCCACGTCATGAAGAACTGCGCTGAGCATCCCTGGCCGAGGAACCTCGTGACCCGGGCATGGAACTTCCTGGCCGTGTTGTCGGACTTGAGTATGTCGAAATTCACCAGGTTTTCGCGCAGCCACCGGATCCTCTCCTCTTCCGTGACATTGACCGGAGGGACAAGAGGGTACGACGAATGATCATCAGGATCATCCTCCTCGTCAGCTTCGCCGAACTCTTCGGTGATGGACTGGAGCTGCAAGGAGTGGACCGCCGAAGGGAGGATCACGAATTCGGGCCTCCGGGCCTCTTGCTGGTCCGAGGCCGTGTTGTAGAAGGAGAGCGAACGCAGGGAGACATCGGAAATAGCAGTGTCCGAGGAGACGATGAAGAAAACACCGGCTAGCGTTATCACGGCGAAGGCGAATGGTTTGGCGCGGCCGGCGGCCCGGTGATCGAGTACCTTTCGGGTCAACTTAGAAAGTTTCATGGCGGCTGTGGAGAGCTGAAATGGAGGGGACGGTCAGAACGAGATGGCCCAGGCTTTATCGTGTTTGGTCGATTACTCGGATTCAGAAGAGGTACCGAGGCAGGGAACAAGTCTCCTCTTCGCTTGGTCTAGTCCAAAGCTTTGAAACTGTCTCTACGAGTTCGGGGAAACTTCTAATTAGAACTATATCTAATTGGCCGATATACGGAGCAGTCGATGACGCGGATGGAAATAAATGAACGCTGACGCAAAATAAATTAATTTTGGGACAGCGAAGTATGAACAAAGCTGGTGGTCCTCACGAGAATGTAAATAAAAATGGGTATGTATGTCTGTGTGTCTATATATATATTGGGATATTGCTTTGTCAGAACTTAGCCGTGGCGAAGCCGTCTGAATGATTGGGTGAGTTCATTAGTCATGTTAATTTAATCTAGACATACTACAAATTTCATGTACATTTGACCTACTGTTCCATTGCTTGAGAACCATGGCAACATAAAGCCGTGATACGCACGGATTTAACAAAAATCCCTGCTGAAATCGCTTTTCTATGGGGTGAGGTTCTTGATTTTCATTTATGAGGTGATTCATGTAATTTATTGGATCGTCAAATCACGTCGATTTGATTACAGATGAGCACCCGGATTAAGAAACTTGGAGAACCCATTAACAGGGGGTGTAAAAAATGCCTGGAACCAACTCAAATCAACCTCTTTTTTTTTTTTTTTTTTTTTTTTTTTTTTTTTTTTTTTTTTTTGGTTCAGGTGTAGCGGCCATAGAATTAGGCGTGGACGGTTTGGGATTTCTCACAAATTTCTTATTTTTTGACACTTGAAACTTACTCATTGAAACCTAGAACTTGGAATCTATTATGTTATAAGTTCTAAAGTCTAATAAGTTATTTTTTTAAATATTTTATTTTTAGGTGAGCAAAATGAAAGTAAACACAATAACAAAATAAAAGCTTCTCATTTGTCAATATCAACAATCCATAGAAGATGAATACGCAAAATAAATAATAAAATGTTCAAAACACGTAACATAAAATCTCAATTATAGAACTTCGTACTCAATTATCCATGAAAAATTGTTCCAAATTCTAACCACCTGAAATAAAAAGAAACAATTATCATAATTAATTACATGATAATAGTTTTAAATTTAAAATTACTATTAATTAAACTAAGATATATGCATTCCGCTTCAACCGGTAAACTTTATTGACCAATGATAATTTCTTCATTAAGACAATCCATATATGGAAAAAGAGAAGATAATAAATTGGACATTCACTTATTAGATATATACATGAAATTACAATATATAAAAATATAAACATCACTTTATTTTCGGGTTTGGGAGAAAAATTGGGGATTTTACTTTAGGTTCCCGGCTCAGTTCTAGCTCAGGTTCCAATTCTCAATTCTAGTTTAGTTTTTATGGGAATCGGGGCATGAACCATTTCTCCATTGAACTTGGAACTTGATCGGTTTCCATCGATCCGATACTTCAATTCTTAGTTCTATCTTAAAACCACGTTCACTCATCTATAAAATCTTCGTGTTTGGGCGTTACCAAAAAAAAAAAAAAATCTTCGTGTATGGGTTGAGTTGTCACTGATACTGGCTTGACCTGAACTCGTGGACACCACTAATAATAACTTTGGAAAAACGATGAGCGCCGTATTATATGAACTTATATTTGTCTGATTTTTTTCTTTTTTTCTTTTTAAATTTATTTACTTACCTAGCATGCATATATTCTTTGACGGGTTGTATGTAAATTTCCACATTTTTAAGTCATCGCGTCATCTCCTTAAGATTTTTTCTCCGGCGAAAGTTGGCTGGAAGTTCAAGAGCAAAGAAGGCGAAAGCGATGTTTCGAGGTACACAGTTTACATGATTCTCATCGCCTCCCACGAGGACGGCACCAGCACAGCAACGACGTCGCATCGGATCGAATTGACCGTTTTGCCATTGATGTTGACCAAAGTGCGTGAAGCCGTCACGAGCTGCCCGAAAGTCCCCCAAGACGACTTTATTGCACGTAGATGAAGCAATTCCGACGTAGACGCGTCTTTGGCGTGACCCATGTTTTTCACTATATTTCCTCGCCTTCTAGAAATTTAGAGAAAAAATAAAAAAATTTAAAAATATATACTCAATTACAGAACAATAAAAAAAATCGACAAATTATTTGATTGTTGCTCTTGACGTGCATAGCAATCTTATTCATCACATAAATATACATAAATATTGTTAACTTCTAAACACGTAAGCGCAATAATCCTCAAATAATGACATGTTGTTTATATGATTATTAATATCATAAAAAGACACAATGGTCATCTTCGCATGTCAATTTTGGCGGACGCCACTTGTTGCCTTTTGTTTATGACAAATTAATCGATCATCTTTATGTTAGGTAAAGGTATCTTGAGGCGATTGTATTCTTTGCAAACTCTCCTCTTTTTTCCGTCTCTCTCTTTAAGGGCCGTGAACACGTTTAGCATGTTCTTTTTCCTTTGCTGTTTCCAAATTCAAAAATCATCATCATTATTCCTAAGTTTTTCCCCTTATTTGCATTAGTACACACCTAACACTAAATCAAATTGGGTATACTTGTATTTGGTTTTACAAAAGGTTATTTACGAACAAAATAATATATAAAAAAATAATTCAAATAAAGGTTTGAGATATAGCCATTTTTTCAAAAAAGAATCAAAATGAACTTTATTTCAAATAAGAGTATGGAGTTACCAATATAGTCTTAAATAAAGAGCCGAGACCCCGGTGAGCACGTGTCTCATGTGGCACTTTTCAAGATATGATTGGGGGCATTTTTTTCCAAAGACAACTTATCTTTCTTTCCTTCTTCCACGAGTTGAAACCCTAGTTCATCTTCTTCCTTTTCTCTTCTTTTCTTCTTCCTTGGCACACTGAATGAAGCCCCTTCGCATCGAACAGAAACACAGAGCAGAAGCAACAATTAGGTCCAACAATTTCCTAAGAATTCGACCACAATTAGGGACTTCATAAAATGAAAGGAAAAAAAAAAAAAACTTTGATACTTCTCTTTCACAGCTTACAAGGTCAAACTTAAATTATAATGCAAGCCTCAAAGTTCCTTGCTGAGAAAAGTTGGAGTGTAGCAAAAATAAATTACCTAGGCTTATTTTATTTCGTAAAAAATGAATAATTTGAAAAATTATTTTTCTAAACATTACTGCTTGTTCTCTTACAAAAATGGATAGACGAAATTTTTCATCGTTTATGAAAATTATTGTTGATAATGAAAATATTTTTCATTAACTAATTATTTCAAGTTATACAAGTAATCATTTTTAGGAAAATATCTTTCAGATCATTCATTTTTCACGAAATAAATCGGGCCACACTAGCTGAAATTCTCTAACCATTTCAAGCAAAAGAGGAGTTGGGATGGAGACAAAGAATTAAATCCATTTGCGCTTAAAACCAACAACAATATATATATATAACGCATGGACCTGAATTCACTAAAAATTAAGGTGAAGGCTTGTGCTGTGCTTCAAAGCCTAACTTTCCTTCTGTTCCCAAAGCAATAAACGATGGTAATTGAGTCATACATCTTAGAGGTAGTCAACGCAGTTCATAGCTCTGATCAGGTCCCTTGGGAAGTTTGTGTACTTTCCACTGAATTTTGTGATCTGTTAGTTCACTTTTCAAAATCTGAGGTGGCTCATGCCCTAGAGAGGCCAACTCCATCGCAGAGTGAATCGCAAATGCCCATAGGAGAAATTCACGGCCACAAAATTAGGTCTCTTCACCCCTAAGCACTTTGAAATCTTTTATGTACCCTTCTGATTTACCTAGTTGAATCCAATAAACTTTATTTCGACAAAATAACAAAAGAGCCACATCGTTGTTCATTCACCAATTGAGTCATTCCGAATTGGAAATTAGTTTAGGCAACAAAAGTGTATTCACTCCATTGGGCACTTGTTATGTATATATATATCTTCAATGGTCAAATTACTATTATTAGATCATACTCGATGGTTTGTCAGCTTGGTAGGTAGCGCGTGATTAGATAATATGAAGTTAATCATAGGAGCATACCCCACCATACTCCTTCCATTTTGATCCATTATTGGTATGACATGGATTGTATGTCCATTAGCACCTACTAATTCATTATTTATGCGGGCATGTTCAGCCCATTACTTCTCGTTGAATACAAAGACTATCCCCAATTCCATACTTGGAAAGAATCATCGGCCCCTAGTTTAATTTCCTTCTCTAATGTTTTCTTTATAATGCGATTAAACGAACAAGCTATATCTAACTTATTTAGGAACCAGAAGACATAATTGTCAACACGTTATAAGATTGAATGAGATTGACAATCTGCTGGCTAAATTTTAAAACTATTAATTGAAAAATTGATGACAACCTTCGTTTACCTACTTTGTTCACGGAATAGGATTTGAAAGCAATGGCATGATTATTTTGACAATCAGTAAACTTCTAGTCTGCCGATAAGTGGAGCATATAATATCAAATTGATGTTGTCTAGTTTGGTGTTACCCATGGCTAAGGTTTTGCTAAACTAGGAAAAGATAAAAAGATATGATTAAAGCATTTCGTTTAATGCAAGCGCCGCATTTGTTTTGGAAGTTCAGGTACTTAAATAAATAAAGAAATAAAGTTTAGATACTTGATTGGAATTAGGGCACTGTTCCAATACTTGCAATTTAATTAAATCTAATCTTCATATTGCTGGTAGGCCTTCGATTTATCCAGAAGTTTGTCGAAGAAAGAGAATAGAGAGAAGCGGAACTGAGGAGAGAGATGGGTGAATCGGAACTGAAGGGGTTTCAAGTTACAGTTTGTGAAACTGACAGCTATCTCCTTGCCGAGTGTGTCATGGGCCGGGCCCATCCCCCATGGGACATAAATGTACCAGTCCTCGCTTGTCGAGAGGAAATGCAGCGTCTCCCATCCCTGACCGTTCGATCATGCCCACGCGAAGCTAATCGTGCGGCCGATTGGGTTGCACGCCACCACCGAGTAAGCCGGCTGTCTCACCGTTGGACTTTTTCAATCCCCCCCTTTTTTGAGATTATGGCCATTGAATGTAACCAGCTACCGGGGACGTAATTTCCGCGCATTAATATAAATATTATCCTTTCAATCAAAAAAAAAAAAAAAACTGATCAAGGTGCCTTCACTCTATTCGGAATAAATCAATCAATCAATGAAACTTGGAACGACGAAACTTGATGGTGCGCCCATCTGTTAATATCCAAATAACACCGTGATACCAAATTATGTTATTTTTGGGAACGTAATGGATGGCATGCGATGGGTTAGCAAAACTAGCAAAATGGTCATCTTTTGGATATGCAAATTTGTCATCACCCAACCTCGAGTGCACCACTTAAAGTCAGGTTAATGGATTACTAAATCTAAACTTAACTCGGGTTCTCCCAATCTTATATTAATTCGCGACTTAGGTTCAATTTTTTACCATGCAAATGGATTTTTTCTAAGAGTCGCCACTAATCAGTTCATAGTAGTTCGATTAAACACCTAAGTAAAATAACAAGAGGATTATTTTACTCTTACGAACCACATAATTTGGTTACGGAAATTTGGTTATACTAGATTTCTCTATTGCTCTTTTGGTAAAGTTCTTTTCATGTCTGATTTTTTTATTACTCTCTAACATGTGAGGTGACTATGCAAGTGTGCAATCCAACAATTTAATACCCAATAAAATAATAAATAAATTATAAGACTTATCTCATGGCAATGAATACATCTGTAATGTTAGCTCATGATTTACATCATTAGCTCTGGATATGATTTATAATTAGCACGCAGTTACTTAATCTTTTAGGATTTTCTCTTATTTAATGAAATATAATCTAGGTGCAATGTAATAAAAAAAAAATACTAACGTGACATGCAACGCGAAATCTAATATGCGAATTATATGTCATGCGACATCACTTACGTGACTAAATCAAATGACAAACAAATATTAATGCAAGTATCCTAATATGTCAAATGTTTAAATGATCTTAAACATGCAATGACTAAATGATGTGTAGGGAATGACCTAATTGTAGGTGACACATGCATGATTTTTTTTTTTATATTTTTTATTAAATTCGAAATTAAAATTACCCAATAATTAAAAAAAAATTACCCAATAATTAAACATGCAATTTTAATCAAGCGTACCTCTCTCATCTTGTAAACTCCTTTCCTTCACGCTTTTTTTCTTTGTATCTCTTTCTATGTGTGCTGTGGAATTGTGAATTTTTTGACTCAATGTGACCGCGTGTATCAATTGTGTAGCTTCCCTTTTTCTGCATAAACCGTCTCAATTTATAATCTCTGCACCCCGACTCCTCGCTAGACGAGTGAATATATTCTCCTTATTTTCATTCAACCAAATATTTTTCACCGATACCAACCGATCCTTCCTTAGTCCACTTCCCTCAAGATCCACCGCTTCTTTATTCTTTTTTTCCTTTTGTTTGTTTTGATTTTTCCTCTTTATTGATTGAAATATATCCAATTTATGCTTGAGATCCAAATAATCTTCTCTTGTTTCACCAGCGAGCCTGGTGATTGCTTAGGCTTCCATAATTTTGATAATGGAATTGATTTTTTCTAAATTGAGCAACTCACGTGAAATTCGACCAACTTGTGCAAAGCGCAAGGCAATTTTCAGCTGCAGGTTTGATTCAAATTTTTATCATCGCGGGCTCAATCCAGTCAATCCTATTATGTTCAAAACCATGCACTTGAGACCATCCACCACCGATCCAATTGTAATTAAAAAATTAAATTAAATTATATAATAAATGCTCATAAAACTATGTGCTATGCAAGCCGATTCCAATATTTTTGTTTAGGGGTTAAAAATTAGTCCCTAATTTTTTATATAATAAAAAAATGATTGAGTCGTCAAAATTTAGGTATTAATAAAATTCCACTTTCGAAAGATCATGTTTTTGTCTGGTTATAATAAAACTCAATTGAGTAAATTTATCA
Organism: Eucalyptus erythrocorys; assembly: GCA_014182555.1. Taxonomy (NCBI): domain Eukaryota; kingdom Viridiplantae; phylum Streptophyta; class Magnoliopsida; order Myrtales; family Myrtaceae; genus Eucalyptus; species Eucalyptus erythrocorys. The sequence goes on along the minus strand of CM024607.1, from coordinate 38,692,770 downwards.
TTGTTACTTGTTCATAAAATCATGCCCATGTAATTTACTAATGATTAAGAAATGGTATACATTGTACAATTACGAGGCAGATCCTAAAATTTCTGCACCATTGTAAAATTTTTACCTCGTCCATTTACGATTCAAAACTTATTACTTTGATGCGCCCGAGTCTTTCCAATAACTTTTTCGGTTTTAAGAATACACAAATTCCAGTGTGGCCTTTTTTTCTTTATCACTTCCATCACATTAGAAATTTTTTTAAAAATGAAATATAAAAAAAAATTACAATCACCGAAAATAAATATGGAATTTGAAAAGTAAAATAAATTAAAATTAACAAGAGGGGAACCATTGCAATTGGGTGGGCCAATCCCACAAGGCCCATGGCCCTTGCCGTGAGGGCCGCAGGCCCTTGCTGAACCTCCCCTCCCCTTCCCCATAAGGAACCGTTAATAAGAGCATGCCACGTAAGTTTTCAATCTATTCAAAACCAATCGAGTTAATGAAAAGATAGAAGTGTATCCAAAACGACAAGATTTAGGAGTTAAATGAATGACACAAAAGGTTAAGGACTCAAGTGCATGAATGTTACAAGTTTCCTAACTTGTTCTATGATTATCCCTCTCTGGTATTAAATATATTTGTTGGCTAAAATCACACATTGAGCATTAATGACACTTGTGAACGACGGATTCCTATCCTTGATCGAAAGAAAACAAGGCCCTTTTTTCCGCAACTGAAGTTCCCCATGTCTAGGTGTGATAATTTGAGCTACTGTATCTCTAGTTCCGCGTAAGGGAAAATCAGATGGACTCCAATGACTCTTTGGTTTCCACAGCTAGAAAGCTAGGTAGCTGAGGAAGGGTCGATGACCTTCTCTTTTTTCTCAACTTTTTTTCGTTTTTTCTTCTCGGAATTTTAAGATTTTTTTTGTTAGATTCGACATGACTCCCCGATTTGATGCCTTGGGAAAGTCGCATGTCTTCTGGGACAGCAATTTGGCTAGGAAATTGATCGGATTTAGCCCATGAGGGTATTGATCAGGAAGAATTGAAACAATGATAGTGGGATTTCTTGTTGAAAAAGAAAGAGAAAAGAAAGAAAGAAAATCCCCGACAGTTAAACCATGTCACCAATACAAGCACAAGTAAAGAATGTGAAATCAACTTTAATCAAAAGTTTAACCTGTTGTTTCTCGACCTAATATTCTTAAAAAAAATCCAATTTTAGCTCAATTGCTAATATTACCATAAGCTTTTTTGGTCTCGTAAAAAACTCTTAAATTTTGGTCCAATTCCAATTTTACTATAAATATTTTTTTGTCTTATAAAGGAGTACCAACTTTAAGTTCAATCATAATTCTAACCTAATTTTTTTTTGTCTCATAAAAAAATATCAATTCTTACTTGAGTCCCATATCTACCCTCATTAACCCTCTGTCCATAATTGTTCTTAGTGACATGCCATTTTCACGTCATTGCTATAATTTTTTTCCCAAATTTCATATTTAAGAAAATGTCTTTTAAAGATGAATGTCCATGCCAGCCCAAACGATGTCTTATTAGATTAGAAATTCGAGTAAAAATTGGAGCAATTAGGGTTAGCTTTCTTCGTTTGCTCTTACTCTTGAGAGAGTCTCCCTTCCATTTTGCTCGGGCATCTTTGATTTTGCGCTTAGTCTTCAACCTCTCGTGCTCATGAATTTTTCATCTTTTGCAATTAGGGAGCTCATGCTTGAGACTCTTGGCACAAAACACGGAAGTTTTTAATCTCTTGGTTGTCAAGAGAAATTTTGTATGAAGGGTCAACAAGGGCAAATTTGGAACTTAAGTAAAAATCGGTAGTTTTTAAGGCAAAAAAAAAAAAAAAAAAAAGAGTTGAGCTTCTTTTTTTTTTTTTTTTTTTTTTTAAATGTTTAGGATGGAATTGGAATTTGACCTAAAGTTGAAGGCTTTTATGGGATGACATAAATTTAGGGTTATAATTGATACTCAACCTAAAATTGAAGGTTTTTTAGGGCATTATACTTAACCTAAAATTGAAGGTTTTTTAGGGCATCAGATCGTTGGTTCCGCCTATCTTTCTCAGCTTATCTTTTGAATTCTACTGGGCTTAATGTGTAATGATTAGATGAAACTCTGTCGGGCCTCGCGGTGGCCTTTCTTTTGCAAAGGAGTGTCAACATCTGCACTTCTTCACTTTAACTTATGTAATTCAATTTCGTTCTAATTAATCCCCAACAGTATAGGTTTCATCATTTCCCAAAATAACGATATACAAATCCTTCAAAGTAACATAAAAAATGATTTAGAGTGTTGTTTCCCACCGTCCAACAATTTAATAGTCATCTTATGGGCAGATATTTTATTTACCAATGTGATTAATGTGTAATATTCCAAATCCTTATTATTAATGGAATTGAAATGACCTCTGGATCGAGTAGAAGATCCTTTCAATTGGCTAGAATCCATTACTTGAACGAAACTAGATCTTGTAAAATTATATTGAATATTTGACGATACATTCCGTACCTTACTAAGATTTCACCTCATACGGTTCCTCCTTTATATGCATGATAAGAATAATACATGGAATTAAAAAAAAAAATTGAAATATTCTTATTATTGACTAAGCAGGGCTAGTGTTTTTACAAGAAATCTCTAGCCAACCTTCTTGTAAAAGATCTTTTTTAGCATCGGATGGGCTCCCATCTCCTTAAAGATCTCTCCCTTAAAGTAGAATGAAGTATAGTGAATATCGCGCATTGGAATTTAGCGTCATTTGCTAATGACTCACGGTGAGTGTGTTTCTAGATCGGGAAAAGTTGTTGCAAAAGTCATATCTAAGCATGAGAAAATGACATTAATAGTTATGAATGAAAAAGAAACCACTCCTTATTTGATGGGTTATTTTCAGTAAGTGGAGAGATTTTTTCACTAGTTCCATGATGTGAGCTTTGCTTTTGTTAAGCATGAGAAAATGACAGTAATAGTCCGTTTGTTTCGCGAAAATTATACACTTTCTAGAAAATATTTTTCAGATTTTTTGGTATTTGGCTGAAACCTTAAAAAGATTTGGAAAGTAATTTTTGTCATTTGGTAAAGAAAATTTGATGGGAAAAATAATAAAAAAAATTAAATTATTAATTATTTTTATTTTTATATATTATTTTATTTTTACTTCTTCCTTAGTCAGTTCTTTGGGCGAGCTCGAGTTTTGCTAGACTGGCAAGCGTCTAACTTGCCACAAGCCAATAGGTTCGAGGCCCTCACTTTCTTATTCTATTCTTCTTGCTCTTGCCTTTTTGATAGCCAGCCACTAGCCATAGATAAGTGTCATGGTCCGTGATTCTCCCATACCTATGAACCTTGGGAGTGAAGTTTGGGGTTGTCGAGTGAAGAGCGAAAGTGCAAAGAGAATGAACATAACTAATCCGTGGGAGTGGCGTCAGGACGGTTGGTGCTAGGAGTTCTAGGATATAATGATAATATTATTTATGAGCTTTGAAGGTGGGGTTAGCCTCCTATGCATAAACTGGTTGGGAGTTGATGTGGCTCTCCTGACGAGGCCATGGCGGGCTGAGACTAGTTGTTGAGCCAAAAGAGGGCTGGTGTTTCATTCGATGGACTAGATGCCCGAGTAAAACTGGGTGTGGTACGATCTCGTATAAAAAAGCTATTCGCTGTATTGTTCACTAGAACAATTATAGGAGGAAGGCTGGCCTAGCGAGTTTTTTGCTTGCGAGGCGCCGCACGAGTTGATCTGCGGTCAAGGAAACTAGCGACCCGTGACACAAGCTTGAGCCTTGTCGATTGGCAAGCTTCGAGCATGTTGCAGGCTAGTGACACTTGAGGCTTTGAGGAAAGAAAAGGAAATGTAAAAAAGAAAAAGAGAAAATAATATATAAAAAGTAAAAAATAATGTATAGGCACCAAGGGTTTAAGCCCGAGAATTGAGATCTTGGGCTTTAGTGACCCAAGCCCGATGGATTGGGCATTAGTGAGCCAAGCCCAAGAATTGAGATCTTAGGTGGCCTTGGGAAACAACACTAAATTTTTGTGCCTAGATATAAAGTTTTGAGTCCTCATTATACCTTATAGGAAAACATTTTCTCATTCTTTAAACGAATCAAATGCTTGAAAATATTTTTTTCACGGACGGGTATTAAAAGTATCCTAATTTTCATCTAATTGCTTTTTAGGTTCAAAATGAAAAAAAAAAAGAAAAAGAAAAGGGAGAACAATGAGTGAAGTCAACATCATCGTCCTCGTGACTGTTCCACGTGGCTCGTCGGTCCTGGGCGGCTACCCCAAAAATTTCAGCGCCTTTAGATCCTGATGGATGGGGACAGGCGACAAGTGGCGCCACTGAGCGCGTGCTTCCCGAAGTCCCGCTTTTAAATGGAGGGCGCAGATTCGAGGCGGTTAACGATCGAAACCCCTCCTCCTCCCGCATTCTATAATCTCTCCCTCCCCGTCTCTCCGTCTCTCTCGATCGACAAGCTCCGGAGTCTGTTAGAGATTCGGACGTCGTTGATGCGTTCGACACGCCACGTGGAATCAGATCCGTTGCTTGCCGTCTCCAATCGTCTCCTATCCCCACGTGGGGCCCCACCGCTATATAAAAACCTCTCCTTCTCTTCTGACTGCAACCAGCAGAATCGGATTACGATTTACTCCCTCCACAAGCCCGAGCGCCACTAACCGACGAAGGCTCGGCTCCACCTGTTCTTCCTCCGCCTCTCCTTCTCTCTCGCTTCCCCCGTCCTCCCTGACCTCGCTCAGTAGTCCTGCGAGCGACGCGACTCGAGCCGAGCCGAGCCGAGCCGAGCCCGACGAGGTCCAGCGAGTGAGGAGGCCGAGCGAGCGAGCAGAGTGATGGACGCTCTCGCTGGTCGCAGCTTGAAGATTCTGCTCAACAAGTTTGGAGACGGAGCCGGCGCGTGCTTGTCGCCGGTCGGCGAGAACGTCGTTGCCAGAGCAGACGTTCGCTTCGCGCGAGTCCAGAAGCTCGCCGACTTCGGATTCGTCCGTTTGGCCGCAGCTCAGCACAGGCTCGTCGGTCGGATTCCTTCTCTCTCGTCCAACGTCGGGGTCTCTCTCTCTCTCTCTCTCTATTTATTCAGATCATTTACTAATCTGTTTGATTTTGAACATGATTTATGGCATTTTGTGGCGAAAAATTAACTTGCTTACAGGTAATGAGAAGTGGAAAGTTGTTGCTTATATGTTTCTCGTTTTTTCGTTTTCTTTGCATTCGAAGCAGGCAAGGCACCTTTTACTACTCCGGTTAGATTGTAGTGGCAAACACGGTTGAGTTAGGGTCAATGAATGACAAGATAAATGATTAAATTATAGCGAAATGGTGTCGCTTGTGCGTTTGCCGTTTATGGAGGCGTCCTATTTAAAACTTGGATCACTTCTCGGGAACCGATAATTCCACCTTGGATATGACAAAACAAAGAAAGGAAAAGTCAAGATAATAGCGACATGGAAGCAGAGCTCGACAGAATTCTGCTTTGACCCTGTTCATTTCATTGCGTATGCTGCTCTTGTGGCAATTGTTACAATATACTAAACGATAACCTTTTTAATCGGGTAAAAACTTCGCATAGTCATATGCCCATGTCGGCATGTACGAGTGCATATCTTTCGTATTGAAATGCAAAAGCTAGTAAATTTAGTGGCTCCTAGAGGTTTGCTAGTGCAAGTCTGATAAACTCATCAGATATCTTACTTTCGCTTTTAGTGTTTCCAACTTACTCTCTAGTGAAGCAGTCGATGGAAAGAGCACGAAATGTTTCTCCAACGGACTTGAGAGGCTCTCTTCCATAATATCTACGTTCATTACTGGTGCTCTTGACATTCTGCAGAATATTGAAGGAACGGTACAAGATGGGATGTGTAAAACAGCCATATTAGGTCTTATGAGAAAACAGTGTTGCTACGGTTCTTATGTTGTTGAAATGGTAATGTCTCACAGCTGGAACTTATGTTTGATATTTGCAGCATCCACTACTGCAAGCAGACCTAGAGACAGCAGAAGATGAGACTACAGAGACATGTAGGTTTTGGCATTACTAATCAGATATATTGTGAATTCCAGATTTCGTTAATTCTGTCTCCATTTTTTAGATTCTTCGAGGAAAGTGCACGTCAGATTTCAGTTGCAGAGAGAGTGTCAATTTGGAGAACAATTTCTTGTAATAGGGGATGATCCGGCCTTGGGATCATGGGACCCATCAAGTGCAGTACCATTGGACTGGTCAGATGGACACATATGGTCAGTAGAGCTGGTAAGTTTCTATTTTAGACAAACGTGAGTTTTCTTTCTTTCAACTAACGATAATAGATTGTCAGGGCTTTATTCATATCCACAATGTGTTTGGATAGGACATACCCATTGGGAGAGATATTCAATTCAAGTTCATATTAAGACAAGGGGACGGTGAGATACAGTGGCAACCGGATCCTGATCGGATTTTACAAATCTGGGATACTGATAAAACAATCAGTATCTATGAAGATTGGAAAAATGCGGATTTACAAAAGATTATGGAGGAAGAACTGGCAGACGGCCTCTCTCAGGTTGAGGAGCCTACTCATGGTTCAGAAAGCTTGATAATAGTAGAGAACTCAAATCCATCGAGAGAAAAAGTGATGCTAGAAGCCAGCAATGGATCAGCTTTTGCTGGTATAAATGATGCTCCCGAAGAGAATCCACTGGTGGAAGCACATGATGACTTAATTTTTTCTGACGCTGCTGCTCTGGTAGAAGAGGTGCCCATGGCTCTTTATGCAGATAATATCCTCCAAAAACAAGAGCAGTCTTCAAATGATGCCACTAACAATGTGCACTGCGAAAAGAGAACTGGTTACCCCAGTGAGGACCTGACCATGTCGCACGAAGTTCTCGGAAACAATGTCAGAGCCACAGTCGATAACTCGACAAACATGAATTTCCATAGTGACCTAGTTACAGTTGATGAAGTTCCTGTACTGGTTCCTGGCTTGACTTCCTTATCAATGGTACTAACAGAAGAGTCAAATCGATGTGAAGAAGGGCGAAGCAATGCAGGTGATGCCTCTGGTGAACCTGATGAAGCTATAAGTTCAAAATTACCAGAGGTAACTGCTTGACGAGTGTGTGAGCATTCTCTGCTTTATTGCTTCCCACTTTATCAGTTTGCGTTGGCCAGAAAAGTTACCCCATCTCCTGCCAATTGACCGCAACCAGCTAGGGTTTGAAGATTTTACTAGGTATTGGAAGTGTTCTGTGGTTTGCTTGTATTCTCATGAAAAATAAGTTCCATAAGGATGTTTTGTTCCACATGATTGAAAGCAGGGGCAGCTGAATCTAGCAATCATCTCCACTAATTGGAAGAGAAAATGCTTCATTAATGATATGAACCAATGTTCCCTGCTTAATAATCAGGAGCAAAGCTGAATTTTCGGAATACATGATCTCTGTATTGGTCAAATTTTAAAATATATTTCAATGGCTTATATCCTAGTGGAACTGTTAACAGTTATGTTGTACCACTGCGCCGCATAGAAAGCTTATTTTGCCTCTACGAGCCAACTGTCCCAACTCATGTAATTGCCACAAGCACTAGTGTTGAATTCTTGAAACATTTGCACGGATGATGAACTGACATATCCAGTATGTAAATGCATCTGTACGTTCAGATCATCTGCCATGTACAAGGCAAGGCCCTAACGGAAAATTTGGGTTGTCGTTATTACACAACATAGACGATATTGTTTATCTATAAATTTGATGTCTATGACACAGATGACATTGCTCATCTATGATTTTGGTGTGTGACTCTCTCTCTCTTTCTCTCAACTCTCTCACACGTGTGCACGGGTGCGCACAAGCACACTTGGGTATGTGAGTTGTGCTTTCTTCTGTGGTGCGTGCATTAATACCTGTGTGCTTCTCTTTTCGGAAGATTCTCTAATGAGGACTTCATTTGCGTTTAAAGCAAGAGCCTGGATGCAGTCCATCCCAAGAAGAAACGCCACTGATTTTAGCGGAAGGACAGCTTGATAATAAACACAGACAGATTATCCACATAGACAGCAAAGAAGGGGAGACCGACTCTGAGAATTTGAATAATGTATTGAAGAATGATATACGATGGGGCCGTAGGACCTTGCAGAAGTTTCTAGCAACTTTGGGGTTGCTATAGCGGGCAGATGGCGTCGAAGAATATACCGGAAATGTGTTGCTGTTCGTTGTGCAGATGGATGAAGCAACTTCACGACGCATGCTATCGTTACCTGTCCTTTGAGTGCACTTTGGATTTTTGTACTATAGATGGACTAGCGTGCATGTATTTGTACAACTGTGTTGCAGCATAATCGAGAGTGCGCTATAGTTTTATTGTAGTGCCGCAGACAAGAGAACTAGCTGAAATGCTTGTTGTATTACTATGTGTATATGGAAGTAGTGATCCCCATCATTTTTGGAGTTATGTCGAAATTTTGGATGCTAACCCGTCCTTCCATCATATGGTTACGGTTTAACCAACAATCATCTCTGCCCTTATGTATCACCGGTCGAAAGCTCGTCTTCTGTAGAATAATCGATCCTGGCTGCTATAACCAATCGTGCAAAATTCTTCAATACGAAAGGCAATTTGCTAGAAGATGTCTTTCAAATCCTCCCGTAAGGAAAATGTACGGTTTTCTATGCACGGAACCTTCCTTATATGATATGTAGTTAGACACTTCATCAACGAAAACTTCCCCTTATCAATATGCTTAATGAGTGTCATTGGAGTACCCGTCAACGCGACACCTTTCTCTGAACTTTCGCTACATTTTACTCTGCAGTAAATGCACTGCGCGAACGCTCAAAACGAGCTTTGCACATGCGTCATTTAAAGGATCTTTGTAATCTGTGAGACAGGCGCGGATAGGCCGCTGGGTTCGGCTTGCATTGAAGAAGCATCGTGGGGTTTCAAGATTTTGAGGATCAATGTGGATTCTGTGAGCAAGAAGGCATCGTTTTATATTATTTTATTTAATTTTTGGGCTAAAAAACAAGAAGGCATCGTTATTTTGACATAATTAGGGCACAGGAAGTACAACGTTGTACTCGTTACGAGGTGTACCTGGGAACCAGAAGCCTTACTATGAGATAACCTCGATAAGCTTTTTCCTTACGCACCCGGCGTACGTTGTGGGGTTTTCAATCGTTTTTTTCCTCGAATCCTTCCCGCAGTTAATGTGGCGCTCTTTTTTTTTTTCCTAGATGGATTTATAATGTTAATGGTCTGAGAAATCACGCCATTGCATCTTAAGCCAATACTTTATACTCTACGCCCTACAAGGTAAGGACCATTTTTTTTTTTTTTTTTAAGTCGGGTGCCTCTGGGATATAGATAATCCTACTATATAAATTTTCCTTTGCTTTGCATAAAATTAGATGACAAAAGTCATCCCTGATCGCAAATGTTTTGGTAATAAACGTTATAAGATAATTGTATATGTGTATATGTATTTTTTATTTTTATTTTGAAGTATCTATGTAAAAGTAAAGCTGAATTTAAAAAAAAAATAATGCTTTCCTGCATTTATAATATAAAAAAGAAAACGAAAATTGAAAGTAGAAAAACTAAATGTTAACGACTCTTTCTTGCATCTAAATTATAGAAAGGCAAAACTAAAAGTAGAAATTAAGCGTTAGAAAATTTATATTGCGCGTATTTTAGAGTATCTCTAGTTCTGCATAAGCAATTATTATGCATATTCTGATTGTGTACGTATAGATTCTATTTTGATATTATATGTATATATAGGTTAAATGTTTTGGTAATAAAAATTTCAAAATAAATGTTTATTTATATAAATATTCTATTATGAAATATCTATATATAGGTTGATGATTAAGGTACTGCATGGTAACACTCCCGGGAAGAAGAATTTCTATTCTTTAGTTCCCAGGAACAAAAAAAGAATAGAACCTGCATGGTAACCGCAAGCTAGTTTTTTGTTCTCGGAAATAAAAAGTTAGTCCGGGAATAGAAATGAGAAGTAAAAAAAAGTTGCTTCTAGTTCCTGAACAAGTTTAAGAAATAAGTGAATTTTTTTTTCTTTTATTCTTTTCTTGCGCATAGCCCATTGACCGCCACCGGCCGACGCCGCCACTGGCCGCCGGCCACCGAAGGTCGATCGACCGCCGCCGGTCGCTGGAGTCCGATCGACCGCCGTCGGCCGCTTGCCGTTGCGGTGCGGCCGGTGGCCGACAGTCGACGGGGGCCGATGGGCCGTACGACTGGCGGCAGTGGCGGTCGGCCGACGGCGACATGCGGCGGAGGGCGGAGGTCGGCCGACGGTGGCGGCGGCGGCGTCCGGCGGCGATTGGCCAACAAAAATAAAAAACAAATAAACATAAAAAGAAACTTTTTTTTTTACCAAACGCATTTCTATTCTTTTTTTTTATTTCTAGCGTAGAAATTTTGTGTAGTTACCAAAATGGTTTTTACACGTAAATTGTCCCCATAATAGAAATAGAAAAGAAGCATTTCTAAAAAAAAACTACTCCCCAGCCAAGAAACGTTGCCATGCGCAGCCTAAATTCCACATGGTTGCACATATTTCATCAATGTATGATGTTAGACGATCATAACAAAAGTTATAACATCATCCACTTGATAAATAAATGACTTTATTACAAGTTTTTTTAAAAAATAAATTAATATTAGCAAATAAATATAAATAAAATTTAGCAAATATAAAAATTATAATTACATCATATTTATGGAGTGAAAAGTATATTCCTAATGTGGTACACAATTTCTCACACTTTACAAATAAATATCACTAGATGCATAATTAATGATGAATGTTATGATCGAAATTATTACTATATATAAAGTACGGATTAACAAACACGCAAAACAAAAGTAAGGGCCTGTTGCTTTAAATTTTAAATTATTCATTTATGTTTAAATGAATTACAGCGATTATTCATACTCATTTATAGTTGAAGATGATTCCTATCACCTTATAATTGGTGAGAATAACTTTTGAATCAAACACCATATTAAGTTTTTGAATGAGCTTTTGAAGGAGCTTCAGGATTATATTGAATCAAACACTATACTAAGTCTTGAAAAGTTTCTCACAATAAAGTATACTTTAGTCAGCACAAATTTTATCAAATAAAAGAAGATTATGGAATGATAAAATTGAATTGAAAAATCAACAGAAAATATTGGCTATGATTTCAAAAGAAAGTTCTACAGGAAAAAATATTTTAAAGATGTGGCTTCACCAAGAAAGATGAGATAAAGTAATACTGATTAGCATCTAATCAACCTAGCTACATTTGCTCGTAATAACTTGTTTATTATGCATCTGATCATCCCCTAGAACATTGCTACTGATGCATTATTTCAAGTAATACCGCGTTAACCAAAGTTGTTTCACTCGTTTCTTCTGCAATAGACGAGTGAGCCAATCTTTCCTTCTCATCGTGTTGGAAAGCTGGAGGATCTGAGCCTCCCTCAAGACCACCCGGAAATTCCACAGAATGCAACGAAGCCCAAAAACCACAAGTGCTTGGACCTCAAGTTGAATCAAGAAGCATGGGACTAGAAAAAATAAAGCATAACTCACTTTTTTTCAACAAGATCAACAAAGTCCAATGACAAAATGAGGTGTCTCGAATACCCTTGTGTTTACATAGCAGTCGTTTTAGAGCCATATATATTCAATTCCATGTTGGGTTGTTTTGCCAAACCTTTCTCTGAGCTTGGCTTTTTATCTACTCCTCAATCTATTAATGAAAAGAAAATCAGGAAACTCCTATTATAATTACATCTTAAAGGCACAAGGGGCAGAGAAGGAGGATTGGGCATAAATTTTCCATGTGTTAGTCGGGAATTTGAAAATCATTAAAGTGTAAAGGTCTCCACACTTTTGGACAATAAAAGTAGCTGGTCCTTCTATGCCTGACACCCCGAGCAGTCATACACAACCTTAGGTTACTAAAGGCTGTCAACCAAAGCCTCTTCGTCGGTCAGCAAGGCAAGTACTTTAAGCACCCAGCTAGAGTTCATCCTTCAGTGATTGAAGAAGCTTGCTAAACGTCAAGCTCCCTCTCTCCAGCACAGCTTGTGTAAAATGCATCTCTTGACCTTGACAATGTATTCGACTTGGAAAAAAGACTAAAAGAAAAAAGAAAAAGTTTGGTTAAACTGACCTTGGACCAGTGAGGACGACTGCATCACAAGGCTTGTAGAGAGTCAATTAATTAATTGAAGTAATTAGGCCAGAACCATATGAGCCTAAATTTAGTCCCCCCTTCACTGGTTCAAGAACAATAAGCTTCATATGTGCTCATGTACAATGCAGTATTAATCAGTTCACTGCTAGACTTAGTCAGGGGGTGCCGTAGACAGCTGTTGCCATTGGCATAAACAAATCCACTAAGAACTAAATGTAATGAAATAAAACAAGAGACATTTTAAACTGCCGGATACTAAACCCTAAGGGAAAGAAGCATTATGTGCTCTAAGAAAATGCAATTGCTCACGACCATTGTTGGTTGGAAGTAATTAGTAGTTACGTTTCATAGATTTTATGTCACCTGTATTAATACTCTCAAAGTCATGCACAACTCTCCCTCCCCAGAAGAACAGCACCGCAATGAGCCGCGCCCCCACCCCCCCCCCCCCCAAAAAAAAAAAAAAAAAAAAAAAACAGAGAGAGAGGGAGAGAGAATTCTGAATTACTGGCTATATTTCACTTGACGCTGCAGAACCATTCTGTTGAGCTACCACCGGACTCTATTATCAAATTCAACCACTTGGTTTGTCAATGTGGCTTCACATATATGCACCAGCCTTAACTGATTAAGATTTCCAGCAAGCCACATTCAAAAGTGAAAGATAGCAGCATATCAAACAAGTGCAACAACAATAACACATGATTTCTAACAAATAAAGTTTCCGGCTATGATCTTCCTCTTAAAAATCTTCTTCTTAAGATATAAATTGAAAGACGAATCTCTCGTACACAGAATGTACTCCATTAATAAAACGAATTTGCAATTTTTCCCATAGAAAAGATTTTAAAAGTTGTGCCTCAGGTCTATGTTTAGTCAATACACAAATTTACTTTATTAAGCAATGTAGAGGACTTAAGTTGGTGGAACACAGACAACCTGATAAATATTAACTTGCAGTGTGCCACATCATTAAGTACACCGATTTTGTAACTATGTATACAAATTTTGGTGGGTTACTGGTTGTGGACATCACCCACATGCAAAATTAACTAGAGTAAATGTAGCTGATGTCCATGATTGTAATTCACCAATTAGAAGAGTGATTTGAGGAAGTTTTATCCAAATGGGGGTTGAAGGAAAAAATGGCATTTCTGTTAATTTGCCTAAACTGCTTAGCATTACTCTTATCTAATTAAAAGGGTCACTCTCTCCCAACCACACTATTGGGCAGGCTATAATCTGCATTTGATTATAATCATCATCCAAGAGGATCAGGCGAAATAAAATCTCTGAATTACAATATATTAAGTGAAGAACCATCAAAATGCTTCCTATTATCTATAAAAAAAAGTACTTCCTATTGTTAACGACGTCCTATCCTCATCCTATCGTCGTATCAAATAGTTCCTAAAACCATAGGAGGAACATAACACCAAATCACGGTTAAGCACCATGTGACTACAAAGAAAGAGTGCACTGCTCGAGATCACCTTCAACAGGTTTCTTCACGACAATGCAAAGCTTCAGCTCACAGGTCCATGACAAAGGCACATAGGAGTTGCAACCTCAATGACACCACCTCTGCATCAACATGTTCCTTCCATCTTCCCAAAAAAGTTCCTCCTGCCAGATGAAGTTGCCAAGACCTCAATCTTTCTATTTTCTCCACGTGCAGCTTGCTTTCATCACTGGTCTTCGTGCCTTTAGGCAAAGGTTCAAGAGGTACAAAGAAGACCTGAGGCCTCTGGTTGTTTTTTCGCTCACTTTGTTGATCTAAAGAATTACTTTCCAAAAAACTATTGAGCTAAAAAATTTGTCAAGTAATGATTTAATTAAGCATTACAACAATTGGATAATCTCGATGTCACTTATTCTTCATTTTTTACAGGATCAGAGGTCACAACAGGGAGGTTCCTTCTATACTGAGAAGAAGTCAGCCTCCTCTCTAATGGTGTCTTCCTCTTGCTCACCACAAACCTGTTCACTCCTTTCCGCATTGGCATTATTGACGGGAAATCCTCATCTGGTATTTGGCTCAGCTCTGAAATATCCTTAATCTGGGCAACGCGTCGGAACCACCTTTCTGCCTTTGCTTCCTCTGACATGTCCAGAGGATCAGGTTCTTTCACTGCTGAACCCTCCAAGCTCCTACCTTTCCACTGCTCTCTCACATTGAAACTTTCTGATGGTTGGCGTGAACGGCTCACCTGATTTGTTGTCTCTTTTGTATTTTTACCATCTTGAAATGATCCAGCACCTCCACTACTCACGCTACTTGTCTGAGGATTACTCAAGTCCTGCAGCATTTCAACATTATGTGTCCCTTTTGTCATGGTTGAACTATTTTGAGTTAAGTTCTCTACAGGAGGTTTCGTATTCCAGTTCCCACTATCAATTCGCCGGTTTTCCCTTGGTCGAACATTGCCATTAGGAGGCATCAAACTTGAATCATTTCCCTCCAGTGGAGACTTCCGGGGAGATGCAAGAGTTGATGTCATTTCCAAAGAGGCTTTAGCAATAGCATTTTCCCCATCAGGCTCCTGGTTTTCCTTTTTAGCAAAATACCCAGGTGGGAATGGGACAAAGGGAACAAAGTTGGTATTGCTAGGTCGCTCCATTGAGGCATGTCTTTTATATGTCTGAGAAGTCAAAGAACGATCTTTCATCCTTCCAGCTGCAAATTGGTTCTCTCCCTTACGCACAGGCATTGTCTCAGATAAGTCTTGGTCAGAAACTGCAGATGGCAAATCCTGGGCATCATGTAATTCTGCAATTCGCCTAAACCATCTCTCAGATTTTTCTTCTCCTCCTCTTTCTTTATCTTGGCTCTCAGTCTCAATAACTGGCCCGTGATACAGCGGTTTACCAGCTCCTGATTTACCTGTGATGTTGACTTCAGAAGCAGAAGAACCCGAATCTCCAGCATTTGAAGCAAGAGAAGCGGCCCCACCTGTCACCGTGTTGTCTGCCTCAGTTTCAGAAATTCCAGGTTTCTTGGCAAACATATCATCAGGTAAAGGCCTAAAAGCAACATAATCAGAATTGTTTCCTCCAGGCTGTCCTTGCTGTGGAGATGATGAGTTGGAAAAAGGTGAATCAAGTCTCTTGTTTGCATCTGAAATTTGGTTACCATCAATATTTGGAGTTACCTTAGCAGTCAAGTTAATTCTGTTTTGAGCGTTGGCCAGCCTCCTATCCAGAGGCGTCTTCTTTGTGCTCACAACAAATCTATTCACTTCTTTCCTCAGCGGCATAATCTCAGGAAAATCTTCGTCTGTCATAGCACTGTTCACAGCTGAAGTGCTATCTAGCTGCGAAACTTTTTTGAACCACCTTTGTGCCTTCTCTTCGTTGGCAGCTAACCTCTTCTCAATGTTGACGTTATTAGCATCATTGACAGTACCATGACCTGAACCAAATCCAGAGGGGACTGTGGATGACATCTGTCCAGGACGCTTGCATTCACATCTCAAGCATACTTGATTCCCCCCATGATTGAAGAAGTCACATCTACCACCATTTGAAAAAACAAAACACTACTTTCAGTACTTTGGACTCATACTAATGATATCTATCCACAAAACCTATCATTAAAAACAATAGGCAAATACTCACTGAGGACACTCCCACTCTCTGCCTGTCAAATGCCCCTTTGGTCGTGCCTCTTCACATTCAAGGCACTTCGTATTTCTTGCAAAATTCATAAAATTACACCTGCTCATAAATGTCAAAGAGAGAGATTCAATTCGCATGTCATATCATAACAAGAATCTACAGATTGGTAAAAGACAAGAATAGAATTCATCAGTGACAAAGAGAAGTAAGCACTTGCCTGGGGCAAATCCAGTCACCTCTTTTCATCTCAATGTTAGGCCCACGAGGCCTAGGAACTTGTCCATATCCACCAGAGAACTGGCTCTCAAGAGAACCGGCAAAGTTTGATGGAGAAGTATGACTTAAATTTGCCGTCTCTTGGAGCAGATTCCGTACAGATGCAATTAAAATTTGGTTACTGAAGTAACTTTTTTCTGGCGTGAGGGGACTGCAGGCGTAGCTCAATATAAACCTCATCAAATCAATTGTCTGCGCCTTATTTCCATCAGCAGTCTATGCAACAAAAAACAAGAAAAAAGCATGCCGAAAGTCAGATGCCAACGTGAGTTAGCTGCAACAACATAATTACCAAGCATGCAAGCAGAAATCGGTATCATAAATTTCAATGTTGTCTGCATATTTAACAACGAAAGAGCAATTAAACTATCGGCACAACAAAAATTCAAGCAAAAGAACTGGTGAAAATGAGTTCTTACACCAACTTCGTCGCCACTCACGAACGCCCTCATTTTCCTGATGGAATCGTCAGCGTCCTTGAACAGGAAAGGAGCACCATTTTCGACCAACACGTCTATATCTCTCTTCGAGAGTGCCCTATACGACCAACTTCAGGCATGAATACAACGCATCGCTAGACAAAACGTAACTATCAAGAATATGAAAATATTAATACAGACGATACCTCAAAAGATGAGGCCGATCGCGCGCGAAGGCCAAGCCAGCCTCAGCCGCACGGACGAACTCCTCCTGCAAATCCGCGCCCGCCAAGGATTCGGCCTCGCCACCGATCCCCCGCGCCGCCGATGCAGCGAATCCCACCTCACCGAAATAGCCACCGGCGGACAAGCTCCTGACGAAACGGAGCCACTCCGGCCACGGATGAGCGGAGCCGGAGAAATGATCGCCTCCGACGGCGTTGGTCTGAGCATGAAGATGTCGCGAGGAGGACGTGATTCGCAGTGGAAGGGACTGGTCGGTAGAAGCGTTGAGGATGCGGTGGTGGGGAGGGAGCGAGGAGAGAGGGGACAGGTGGCGGAGATGGCGGCGGTGGTGGTGGAGGCGAGCGAGGCGGAGGAGGGAGGGGCAGCGTGGAGGGATCGGAGTGGCGAGGAGCATCAGGAACCTAGTGGCGCCGCCCATACTTGAAGTCGTCGCCGCCGCCGCCGCCGCCGGCGATGCTTAAACCTTACCGAGTATCGGAACCGGGGTTTGTGTTCGATGGCTCGAGCTAAAAACGATAAACCCCGCCCTCAATTTTGTATTTTGCTCGTGAAAAATATCTTCTTCTTTTCCATACGGTATTATTTATGAAGGTATATATTCTGTGCCAGATAAATTGTCGAGGAAAACATTTGGCTTTTGCAAAAGAAAAATTGATTGTTATTTTTTTATTGATCCTATTTTATTTCTATTTTAACTCTCACTCTTAAATTACTTTACCTCGTTGTAAGGTATAGAATAAATCGTTTTCATCCCAATCCTCTGAGAAAGTGGTGGGGATTCAAACCCTCCACTTCCTTATTCTATATTGGAAATAACTTTTTGGGAAAAACCATGAAAACCTCAAAGTTTCTTCCGTGTGACACATTTACCCCAAACTTTTTTTTTGCGCCGTGAAAAACCCCAAACTTTTCAAACCGTGACACATTTACCTCAAACTTTTTTTTTTTGTGACACCAAAACCCCGAACTTTCAAAGTGTGACACATTTACACCAAAATTGAATGGTATTTTGGTCTTTTCATTTTTAAATTTTTTTTTTTCTTCTTCTTCCCTCCGCCGGCCCGCCATGGCCGGCGGAGGGAAGCTCCGGCGAGGGCGAGGGTGGCCCTCGCCGGCGTCGGGCGGCCCTCGCCGGGCGAGGGAACCCCTCGCTGCGTCGAGCGAGGGTTCCCTCGCCGGATCGGGGTCGGGCGGCCCTCGCCCTCGCCGGCGTCCGGCGACCCTCGC
This sequence comes from Eucalyptus erythrocorys, assembly GCA_014182555.1. Taxonomy (NCBI): domain Eukaryota; kingdom Viridiplantae; phylum Streptophyta; class Magnoliopsida; order Myrtales; family Myrtaceae; genus Eucalyptus; species Eucalyptus erythrocorys. The sequence continues at coordinate 38,674,753 of CM024607.1, read as the reverse complement.
CGGACGCGGCTTCCCTCCGTCGGAGCCGGCGGAGGGAAGAAGAAGAAAAAAAAAAGAAAAAGAAAAAAAAGAAACTAAAAAGACAAAAATGCCCTTATGGGGTAAATGTGTCACGGTTTAAAAGTTTGGGATTTTTCACGGCGCAAAAAAAAGTTTGGGGTAAATGTGTCACACGGAGCAAACTTTGGGGTTTTTCGTGGTTTTTTCCCTAACTTTTTTTCGTTAGTATTGAAAGTAATTTAACAGTTAACAGGAAATTATGGAAAATCTCTCCCTACACTCTGATCAATGTACATACTTTGAAATTTAGGTAGTTCCGCATTCATTTAATTTTTTTTTTGTCAGTTCTATTATATTCTTACTCTAATACTCACTCTCATATTTTTGTCTTGCCTCTTGTAGGGCATGGGCGTTGAAACCCATTTCTGAAACTTACTCATCCACATCCCATCCCCCTGAGAAGGTGGGGATTTGAACTCTTCATCTCCTCCTTCTATGTTGAAAGGGTGGTCACCATCGCCAAAAAATAAAATCAAATTTTTCTAGAAAAGTAATGACGCAACCTTAGGATTTCACGCAGCTTTAAATCTTGATCAAGGGCTCTCTCTCAAGTACTTCATCAAATTGATTCAAGCCCAAAGACCTTTGATTTGCCTTGATTACAGGTCTATCAAGGTCAGTCGCAATATGAGGCAGCTTGTTCCAGTCCTTAGCCATTTGTTCTATAGTTGATTCATAATTTGAAAGTTCCCTAGTCTTTTGCTAACCAGAGCTAAAATTCGAGAAATTAAAAATGTCAAAATAGAATCACACTTAATATTATTAAAATTGCCCAAAAGGGATCAATTTCGTAAGAAATATATCAATAAATGGGTCATCATTGACCCTAAGCAAAGTCAAGCGACTGGCATGCCAAAGATAGCAGGATCAAGTGGCACCATAGGCCAAGGCATGCAAGCAGTGCAATGTGAGATAGAAGGGAGAGAGAATGGTGAGTACCGCTAGGATTTCTTTTTCCTAGTTCGAGAAAATCACTACATGGCACAAATGGAATGATTCCGAAATAGGTATCCGTGTCAATTATATATAGCTCACAAAATTGTGCATTTTATTGTTTAAATATTAGGAATTCATTTATCTTTATCTAACTTTCTTCATAAAATCCGACCTTGTCATATTTTGAGCAAAAATCATTAGATATCTTGACTTTTATCCCAACTATCAAATGTAATTTTAAGGTAGATTTGAGAGTTCATATACTTCAATTAGAGTGGTCCATCAACAGATAAAGATAGGAGACGTCAATTAACTCAAAGCCTTCGCCCAAATTCGTTACGGTGGCTAAACATACACAAGCCCCTGCCGCAATGGCCAGCTTGGAAGAAAATGAGCAGGAAGAAGTTTGATCCCTAAAAACAAAGATCACGGGTGGTATCACCGCTAAACTAGTTTATTGAACTTGTTTGGGGTCCCTTTTTGTTGAAAAGGAAAGCCTGAATCCATAAGAGGCCAGTTCAGCAAGCGCGGTAAAGCTCCTCACTGCTTGCCGCGAGTCAATTGCTATCATCGTAGGATCTCTACTAAGACCACGACCAAGAACTCCGGTTCGATCATGCGCTTAAAATGTCTCAGGAGTAAGAGAGAATAACGAGCGGAACATGAATTCTCGATAAATGCGACACCACAATCAGTTGGACCGGCGAGAAGTCCGCGTAGCAGATAAAACAGAGATGGAAATATCTAGACAGCATATTGAATAACTTGAAAATTGTATTCCATCTATATACAGCAAAGTGACAAAATAAAGGAATATAGAGCCACCTTTCCTAGACCATGATACAAAAAGAATTTGCCCAGTACAATTGGAGTTACTGCCGTTTTTCTCACTTAAACCCAGAATCAAGATATCGCAGGATACAGATTCCACAAGGATCCGCATTTGGATGGCGACCTTATCCAATTTTGCAAGGCTTCTGAAAGATCCAGGCTGCTGCGACAAGTGAACATGTCAAGTATTAGGCTTTGCACCCAGCATCAGTTCCGCCTCTCCCGATCATGTTGTGATATGCTATTATTGCAGCTGTTGCCACAAGGGGGATAGCTTTGCCCCACTCGGGAGCTCCCAGTCCTTGGGTATATGCTTGGTGCTGGAAGGAATCATGCAACCTGGACAAGATCAAGAAAAGTGAAGCAAATCAGAAGGCAGGCAAAAAATCGATGATTTCAAAAACATTTTCCAGAAAATGGTTACATGTATCGCTTAAAGAAATTAGTCATTGGAAATAGTTTTCATTCTTAAATAACTTGCAAAACATTTTTGTTAGTAAAAATATTTTCCATTAATTCGTTTAAGCCCTCAATTTGAGGAGAGAATATCTTCACCAATGGTTGAGTTTCAGTGAAAGGAGCAACAAGGAGAATCATGATGGACCATGCCTCAGCAGAATAGAAAGGAGCAACAATGAGCACAAATCAATCTGCAGAAAACTAGTCCACCTGATTCTCATGATTGGAGGGAAAAAAACATTCAATTGGTTGTCAACGTGAACCATGACAACTCACCCATAGTACACCCCTTTGCAAAACCGCAACGTGCACCTTACAGAGATGGGAATATTTGCAGGAGAATGAATGAGGTCCTGCTCTTCAAAGTTCTCATACCTGCTTTGATAGTTAGGACTGGCAATAGTTCGGCAACCTTTCACATTACAGATCCTGTCTGAAATTGCCAGTCCTAGCCACCAGAACAGTTTTATAAGTGTAGAAAATGCACAGCCATTTTTAGACTTCAGCAGGGGGGAAAAGTAAAAGGACACGGTAGCACCATGGAAATCAGACGCAGCATGCCCGGATAACAGGATAACAGCATTAAACGGATCATTAAAAGTAGAGACTAGTGTCTAGAGACAGAACACAGACTTACCACAGAACCAGCAGTAAACATAACCAGGTCAACATTGGGAGGCATGAAGCCAGCTTGCTTTCTTTCAGATCTTAGCTCCATAATCAGGAAAAGACGAACACTGATCCTCAGGTTAAAATTTCTCAGTTTCCTGCCCAGGTAACCTTATCTAATTACAAGCATCACCGACTCCTTTTAAGGAGAGAGCAATTAACAGTTCTAAGCATCAAGATGATCGTGCTTCAGTATCGCCCTCTTTAGCAAACTCATCTTGTCTTGGTGGTTCATGCGACCCAGGACTGACGACATCCCACAGAAATCCATTTTCTTTCCCTTGAGAGATCTTATTGAGATTTTTGTCAACTTCTTGTGAATGGCCCCTGGCATAAGTGACATACTTCTCTGCAATTTGATCAAGTAGTACAGACAATCTAGTTACAACATAGTCAGTTAAACTTACACAGCATTAGCAAGATAGCCCCATAGCCCCAGAAACCTTCTACATAGGCAACAAAAACACACCAAAGTAGTAATGTATAGCGGCGAGTCTCTCATTTCAAATTCATCCTCCAAGGCATCAATATCCATACTCCTATTGCCCTAAGAAAAACAATAGAATTATCTACTAATCATATATTGAAGGCCCAATAAAGAAGCTAGCTACCTGCCAAGCTGTGAAGAGCATTCAGGGCAGCTTGTTGTTGAGCATCCTTCCTCGTTTTACCCATTCCAACACCGATCTTCTCACCAGTAAATAAGACCTGTGAGAAAGAAGCGACATAGACGGCTGCAATGAGTTTGTCAAGCTCTAGAACTATGCTAAAACAATCGGGGCAATGTCATAGGAAAATACATATCTGTCCAAGCACAAAAGAAAGCATATATTTCAAGTGCTTCTCATATAAACATCCAAATGCTGATTTTTTTTTTTTTTTTTTGCGCTAAAATAAGGTAAGATAGATCCATAGAATGCATCATACAAATGTGGGAGCAAATAAGTAACACATATAGTAAAGGATATTGTTCCGAGAAAAAGACGGGATTACAAATTCACTGACCTCAACAGAAAACTGCAAATCCTTACTGGTGCTCAAGATCGACCTGAACTCTACCTGAAGGGGAAACTATGTTGAGATCCCAAAAAAAAAAAAGGATTGGGATCAAATATCAAGGAAGATGGATACAAATTAAGCTCACCTTTGAACTGCATCTCCGTCCAATCTCTTGTAGCACTGCAATAGACAATGACAATTGTAGCAAGTTCTCTTTTCCAGCATCAGCATGAATATCTGTGTCATTAGGTAAACCAATCTCTGCACCAGCTATCACCCAGTCAATAATACCACTTGGAAATGAGAAAACAGAAATCTCACCCTTGGGAGCCTTTCGAAGTTTCATCCCAATCCATCAGTGACAATAATAGTCTAAATTAACAAAATTTTAATAAATGCACTAACGTATGTTTAAACCATGACACACCTTAAAGCATTTCTGCCTAAATCATGAGTGACATGAAAGGATGCTGGAAAGGCTTACTTAAACATAACATCTAGACCAATGGCCAAAAAAGAAACATCTAGACCTCGTTATAGATACAAAATACAGTTACATGGCAAATTAGACAACTTGATATAAAATAAAAGGAGACTCAACAGAAAAACTAGCATATTACTATTAACCAGAAAGGAAGTTGGAAAAAGTTCTATACCAGATTGCTGACTTCCAGAAGACAATTTTAGTTTTTTCTGATCAGATCCAGGCTGCCCCTGGTGAAATGGGAACTAAGGTCAAGACTAGAAGCAACTTGTAATCTTAAACTCTAGACATAAGTTACAAACAAACCTCTTCTGCCTTCACTTGAGATTTGTTAGAGAGCACACCAGAGGTACTAACACTTGGAAGATTGTGACCAAGCTGATTTTGATGAGCTCTCTGCTTGTCGAACTTCAGTGAATCAGATTCTTGAGAAAAGCCAGAACTTCTAGGGTTTATAAGTCCTTTGCTTGAGTCTTCTTCCACAGGCAATCCTCCATGTGGTTGGATATTGGCAGTAGGTAACTGCATTGGTGGTCTAGTTAGGAGGGGGGGCTCACCTAAGCCCTGACTCTTCAACTCTGGACCAAGCTTCATAGTAAGAATTCTCCTTTTCAAGTCGTGTTCCCGATCCAGAAGGCTGAAATCTTGTCTAGCAGGATTACCAAGCAAACCAGGTTCTACCAAAAAAAAAAAAAAAAAAAAATGGCAACATAAAAATCTGTATCATCAAAGAAGATTGCATGCTTGTACACCCATATCATGTACAGACTCCTGGGGACACGTATATTCCTAACAGTGAAAGATCATACTCTGAGATGGCATGAGTGATCTCGAAGCATTGGGACCAACGGTGCTTGGAATTATAGTAATTGTTGGCTGGGATGTTTCAGATTTAACATCAGGAATATCTTTTACAGGGATGCCACCCACATCAACAGCATGCTTTTCACCCTAAAATAAACAAATTATCAAGGTAAGTTGGCCTTGTTCATAATAAAATCAGTACAGCAAAAATCCAGAATCGGCTGGATGAATAAGCAGAAAGTTGAACAGTGCATATATCACAAGTTACCGGAGGATTAAGTCTTTTATCAATTTCTGCCCCATGCATTCCATCAGCAAATGGAGCATTTGCAGCACCATTTGGTACAAATCCAGAGTCCTGACATTAAGGACAGATGATCACAATTGATGAGAACTTTAAACAGACCTTCAGATTTCTCCAATAGTCCATACTGAAAACGTCAGTTTTAAATACCTCTGACATCAAGTAATTGCTCACATCAGGGGCATGGGGTAAAGTGACCACCTCATCTTCATAAAATACTTCAGAGATTTTCCTTAATAGGTTTTCATCAAACTCCCTAGACAAGAAATATCATATCTCAATCAGATACAAGATCAGAATGCAACTTAAATCTAATCTTTTGCTGTGAACGGCTTTATACAGTTTCACCGAAATCTAGAAACTTACTTGAAAAAGTAACCCCTGACGTTGCACGCTACATTTCTCGCCACACAAAGGACTGGGACAGCATGTGCAGTCTGATAAAAACCCAAAAAGATATGTGTATTCATACTTTCATCAATGTTATTCATAGGGAACCCTATTTCATAAATGAAACCTCAACAATATGCCCCAAAAAGCCAATAAATTGAAAAAATTTGAACAATCTATATAACTAAGGCCACTGGCCTTTATCCTCGTTCATACATCACTTCAAACTCCTTTTGTTAATACAGATGATGCAATTGAAATAAGGTAAAAGGAATCGGAATGAATTATACAAATCAAAATGGTAAATAATTTGAATATCACTGCATTTGGCAACACTTACGTATTTGAATATATCTTTTTACAGTACATATTAGTGTAAACATATAAGCAAGTTACCCTTCCAAATTTTCTCCATGAAAATGTTGCCAAATGTGAGCCCTATTTAATGGTCTATTTATGATGTTACTTTTTCCCTCCTGTTATTAAAACATAATACGTAGAATTTTTCCTTTCAAGTTTTGATTTCGTCCACCTCATTCAAATTGACTAGATGTGCCAAGAAAGGCAATGGCAATTTGATTCCCATTTTATTAGTGAGGTTCCCGGTTCCAAAGAAGGTCTGGACGTCATATAAAATAACAACCATTAATTGATTGAATGTCTTCCCATTACTCATGCAAATCAGTCTGACTGACATAATGACATTTAGACACCAAAAGAAGTTCAGTGGAATTTTACTTTACTAAAATTTCACTAAAATAACGAATGACTATCCGGAAGAGAATAATGAATTAATGATGTAGTACCTCAGCCTGAGGAGCAAAATACGGGGCAAATGGAGGAACTACATGCACTCGTGGTTGATCCCTGTCTTCCCATACCTTTGAGCGGTCATCAATCACCATTGCCATCTTGGGATGGCAGTTACCATCCTGAAACACATTTAGCAATGATTTCCTTGAACCTGTCATTCATAACATATTAAGCATGATCAGGATACTGCTGGGAAAAGAAGAAGGTGGAGTAGAAATGTAAAAATGAGGGACAGTACTTCACTAGAATTTTCCTGAGTAATAGAACTAACATTCTAGTAGTTAGAAGTTATATGCAATCAAAATGTGGCACTTGAACCATTAACCAAGAATTATCTATGTAACTTCATGAAACAAGAATGAAAGACCTAACAAAAAGGTTGCAAAGCCAGGCGGACTAAAGTTAAGTGGGACCGTGGGAGGTGATATCATAAACCCCATGAATATCCGAAACAGGTGTTATTAAGTCTGACTATATGCACACATCCATTGACCGGCACAAACGCCATTAGATGAACTTCATTGAATCTAAAGCCATGCTTTAATTAGTTAGATATACTTTCCACGTGCTACAAAATCCATGACAATAAAAAAGTTCTCGTTGTACATACTCCGTAATTAGGAATACAGGTATACTATATAATTATCTCATCTCATGTGTACTATATAGATTGGCCCACATTTTCAGCAAAAGCTGCTGAATGATTACATAAAACTTTCACATGTGAGGACATTGCTCCTATAGAGCTGGTATATACTAATCCTATTCGCACAATACTTTATCTCCTAAGTTCTTAATTAGATTTTGAACACAGGAACAGAAGGCTGAGGCATGCATTAATTACTGATTCCAATTATGACCTCTCTAGGTAAAATAGACAAGGTTATTCCATTAAACTTTAAATTGTTGTAAAGAACCTGAGCATACCTTCACATGTGCTAGGTAAGGTTAAAAAAAAGCTAAGTCACCCCACGTGGGGTGTGGGGGCAAGTAGCACAAGCAAGTTATATGATGCAATGGATCGAACCTGTTTCTACTAGCTATGAAGTCAATCGATACTAGGGATTTTTTTAAGACGGCAATCCAATGAAAATGCATTCATCAGGTGAGCCATAAAGCAAAAATTGGCTTAGCAGATACAACCACAAATGTGAGGAGTCAATAACCTTTAATGGTAGCATGAACATGAAAGGCAATAAATCTCCCAAGCATTTCGATCAGTGGGCCACTGTTCAAATCTTTAAGAAGTGTGCAGAAAAGAGACATGCTAGGCAATAGCGAAATCTGGTGTTCAAGCTTTGAAAAGGAAAAAAAAGAAGAAAAGGAAAGCAACTGCACCTCATTGGTCATTTAAATGATTTCATATGAGATAGCTCTATTGTTTTTTTGGTAAGATGAGATAGCTCTATTTTTTGTAGTAGGATAAAATCAAAATGGAATGTCTATGGTTGTATGACAAATTCAATGGGTATCTACCTTTTAAAGTAAGTCACTGGCATTTTCACCAATTTGATCTCCTTAAGCATTTGGCAACGGCTCAATTATACGAATCATGGCACAATACATCAATATTTCATATCGGGTACTATTAGTTAATAACAACAAAGATGTCGGATCGTCACCTTTCTTGCCTTCTTATGCCAACATGTAAGCATATGCATAAACCCAAACATACAAACACACAACTCATAAGAAAGAGCACCCATCTTCCTTAGACATTAATTTGGACCATAATGCGGAACTTAAGTGCAAAGCGGTAAATCGTTCCCCCAACCACCCCCCCCAAAAAAAAAAAACCCTAACCGAGAAACTTAGTTCATTCATTGTCCTGTTGATTACTCCACATATAACCGGATAAAAGCATGTGAATTCCTAATGAAACAAGGACGAACCATCAAACTATTAATTCATTAGAGAGTAATCGACTCGCAAAATCCTTAATTACATCTTCTGCAAGCATCTTATTTTGTGCATAAGCAGACAACTTGCCTGATTTGACACAAACAACACGGTTCAAGAGTTGTTTTGAATTAATTAAGTGTGCTTCGGGGTCAAGAAGCCTCCACATCTCTAAAGCATAGTCTCTTTCAGCCATTGTGCACACATAAACTTCAAACCTCTTACGTCCCCTAGCTGTTAAGTAACTCCTCAAGTCATCCCACGCAGGTCGTAATCTCACCAGCACACTGGTGTCACGGATCTGCATAAGGAGAAAATAAAGATGTTGACAAAAAAGAAAACACACTTGGCTTTCTATTTCTTGAAATGTATAATTCAGAATTAACCTTAAAAAAACATCATTCGACATTATCTGGTGATATCATTTTTCTTAATTGGTGAACAAGGCATTGCTAATAGGAACAAGAAGTGGAACCTCTTCAATCAAAACCTGTCTGCAATAACAAAATAGTGAATCATGGACAGAAGAATTGACTTTGATGACAAGAAAAGCTACGCCAATTTCAAACCCATCACTTTCTCAATGTGCAAAAACATTTGATCAGCAACTTCTGTTAAAAGCCATAACCTAGATTGTAGTTCACACATGAATATAAAACACGCCTTGCTCATCTCCATTTGAACTTAGTCTGTCTTTGCTCACTGGAAAGATCCACGAGAATCCCAGCTTTTGTCAGATGACAACAATTTTAAGGAAAAAAACATTATTGCATGAGCCATTGTTTAAGATGAATTAAATAACATGAGCCAGCGTTCTTCCTAAGGGTAAATGAGTTGATGGTCTACGTTTTCCCGCCTCAAACCCCTTGATCAATTCTAGATATGTTCTCCTTGAAGCAAGAGAAAAGGTCCTGGTTCAGATTTTCCCAAAAAAAAAAAAAAAAAAAAAACACATGACTATGCTGCATGACTATATCAATTGAAAGAGTAATTATCCCCTGTAAAGCCATTGTACCATCATTAGAGACAGCTTGTGTTACAACACAAAAAGGAAAAACGAATTAAAAAACTAAACAAGAATAGCAGCAAAAGCATCTTCTAACCTCAGGATTGATGCGAGTGAGGACAGTATTTCTTTCCTGTAATCTAATTACTGGTCTAACAATTTTCTCATGGCTATCTGAAAGCTGAGGGACCTCCTCCATCTGAACCTTGTACATTTTTCCATTATCCACGACACAATCATTGTCTGCATACTGCTTCAGTAGCGCTCTATCATCTATATACCGCTTCATTTCAGCAGACATTCCTGAGATCCTCACTGAATCAGTCTCCCGAGCAATCCAGCTTCGAAGAGCCTCGATTCTGTCCTCGAAAGACTTCATTGTGTTGGCAACAATGAGCGTCTCATCGAGATCAAACACAATTGAGAGGCAGCGTAGATTAAGCAATCCCAGCGAGGATTCGTAGAGACCTAAAGGAACGGAGAAGCACCAAAAGCACGGGAACTTCTTCTGCTTACTAGGCATTGCCACCAAGTGTATTTCCTCTTCGCCTAGCAACACTACAGCAGTCTGCCGAAACAGATTCATTTCATCAGAGCTCTCACTCACAACACTCTTTAACACCAACAGAAACACTACACGCAGCAGAGACAAATGCAAGACCTGACCACAACCAAGCACTCTCGACAGCATGAAAGACGCACAAAAGCATTCTTATCAGCAATTAAGACTTAAAAGGAAACAGAGTGGCTTCTCGAGCACACATAAAAACAGAGCGATTCGTCGCCCCCCACAGAGACCTTGAATTCGTAGAAGCACGAGGCGTGCAGGTTGATCAAATGCGCCTGCTCGTCCGGGGAGGACGACTCGAGCTTGCATCGGACCGAGAACGAGGACACCGTCTGGAGGATCGACAGCGGGGGGCACCTCTCGCTGATCGGCGAGATGCGGTGGATCCGAATCTCGTTGTTGGGGAACTGGAAGCTGTGGCCGTTCGCCGGGACCGCGTCCAGCTCCCCCAGCGGCACATCGCCGTGGTACACCACGGACTTGAACGCCAAACGGCTCATAGAACCTCCTCTCCCACTCGCTCCGACTGAAATCGCGGCGAGCGCCGGACTGAGGGGAGAACAGCACAATCGCAAATGCGCGTCGGAGAAATCGAGGTCGCGCAACTGAGGTCGCGAAGGATTGCGGTGGTCCCTCCGCCGTCGGCCGTCGTCGTCGTCGTCGTCGTCGTCGCCACCGTCGTCGCCGCTCTCTCTCTCCCTCTCCCTCTCTCTCAGAGCTCCCTCTCCAACTGCGGGATTCAAATGATGGGACGCATGAAAGTGGGTTTTCTCCCAACTCTGAACCGGCATTTATAGGGGATTGGGGGAGACGGGGCGTTCATAATGGGGCGTGGAGTCGGCGGATTTCACGAGAATGCCATCAGCGGTACGGACAATTTTTCGTTTTGCGCGACTATCTATCTACTCTCTCATCTATCTATTTAGGGATAAAATTCCAAAACTCTTCCTCAAGATTTGCCTCTGAATGAGTCGCATAAAAACTATAAATTATAAGTGAGTGATGATTTTTTTTTTGTAAGAAATATATATAGCTTCTTAGCAGGATTTATACATGTTCATTCAATACCATGAGTTTTATTCGGCAAAAAAAAAAATCAACTTTCCCAAATTAATGAATGTGAAAATCGCAACATTTCTTTTTTGTTATTCTCTGTATTATTTATTTCTTAACCGTTGGCGAGTCCCATGCCACACATCTGCTAATAATATATATAAAAGTTTCATTTTTCTAAATTTATTGAAAATGAAGGTCTATATGAAGTACGACACAATTTGACGGATAATTTATTAAAGTACAATAATTCAGTTTTGCAGATGAAAAGATTGAGGCCCTATATTGTGACAACGACATATGTATTGTGCAGAGAAACAGAGTCCAGCGACTTTGGACGACGTGGCTTTTACGTAACACGGGGCTTTGTTGGACCGGTCGTCACGAAGGCCTTTCGGACGTTTACTTGTGAGACGTACATGGGCCGAACTTATCCACAACGTGGCCCATTTGTAGTCGAAAGCCTTTAGTGTTCCCTTTTTCAGGTCCATAACGGCCCACATGCGGGGTTGGGGCAAGGTTGGCCCGAGCCCGATTACTTAAAATTTTCTTTAAATTTTTTTTTCCAAAAAAGTATAAAAGGATTGAATCTTTTTTTTTTTTTTTGGGTAAAAAAAGGATTGAATCTTTTTCCACATATAAACAAACAATTGAGACCACCCGCCGCGGTGGCTCCGCTGGATAAGGCCCTGCTGATCCTTTGCCTAGAGGTGAGGGGTTCCAAATCCAGGGGAGTTGCTAGGTGTCTTAAGTGTGATGTCGGGGGTGGTAGGTCTTCACACTTACGTGTCATCCTAGGATTTACTCTTTGGCTGCCGGCCGTGCAGGGGTTCGAGGTCACCAAAAAAGAAAAAACAAACAATTGAGAAATTAAGTGAGGGAAATTAATGAAGAACACTCATTCGATTAAATCAAAGTAGACATCTCGAGATAATTTGGAAAAAAAATTTACGTTTGGTGGCATCCTAACAGTGGTTATAGAAAAAAGATAATATCCCTCACCATGATTACAATCATATACCATGGTTCCGATTATACAGTGTCATCGTTATCCCCATGTCTGTATTAGATATGTTCACTTGGAGTCCATTTTTGCAAAAACTAATCATGTCGTGTGACAACCATTTCTAAATTTTTAATAAAGAAGTTGACATTATTAATTTTTACGATGCATTGGTTAGTACCGAACTTGGATTCCGAAGATATGACGTTTGTGGGATGAGTAAGTCACAAGCAATGGTGAAGAAAATGGGAAGAGCGTTTGCTTGCCTCTCCCACCAATTTAGACCAATGTAGTCTTGACCTACTCTGTTGATGTGTTTGGATTAGTTTGTTCCCCAATACGCCTCTAGCTCATTGGTCTAAAGATTTAGCGGAAGGCTATGGGTTTTGCTTTTTTCCTAACGAAGAAAAGACCATGCAAGTTTCTAGACGCTACCCAATGGAGGCATCTTCTTCATCCAAGGTGCGGAACTCATCATATCGAATTGACCAGCATATGCAGCATCTGTGTTTTGGAGCCAACCTATCATCATCGCCATTTTCTGTTGCACTTGGACCGCATCATCGTCTAGTCTCAAGTTCTCCTAGTATGGAATAAGGAGAGTTTCAGGCCCTCCAACTCGTCACGAGCCTCCCGAGATGGTTGACCAGATTACTAGACGGGCGCAAATAAGATATTCAAGAGTCCTGGGACTCATGAATCTTGCCCGATCCGATCCTACGACGATGGAAATTGAATGACAGCGTCTAAAACAAAATCTATCATCTCTTTCTTAATCAATCCAGGGTAAACCTGTGTTGCCAATCCTCTTGACGTTTGAGCATAAGGCTTTGAATGGCTTAAGTCTTCTCCTTCTAAGCATGTGCTAAATCATCGTGGGACGGAGTAATGTCAATATTGAATTTGTATTGCGATAGGAAAGACGCCAGATAGCTGCTCCCGCATCTCCATTGTATTTGCTTTGACCATGACGAACCTCTGAAGCGTGGGTCTGAAACGTTAGCAGCACCTTTTCAACTTCACGTGTCATCTTTATCAAGTAATACTGCATGCGGATATTGCCCGCATTAGGGCAGGCGGTGTTGTCATACTTATCAAACTGAGGCACTTGGAATTTATCATGTACCTCGAGCTTAGCATAGTGCGAAAGATCCAAGGGAACCTCATACTGAAATCCGTGCAACAGCCTAAGCTTTTCTTCAAGCTTAGCAATCCACTTGCTTCCTTTTTCTTCCCCGTGGTGTTTATATCTGAATTTCGCTAATAAATCAAACATGCATTAATAAAAATCACGTGATGCTCAAGATCCCTAATCATGATGGAACCCGATCCTCAACCCAAAAATACTTAGTTTATATATCTGCATTCAGTACATCCCACTGACATATAGAGACTAGGTTCATGACATTTTACCCAGATGTAGGTAGCATTTCACACATAAATTGGAAATTGACTTTTTAGTCAAATTGAGAAAGTCAACCCTTTTTCATAAATGAAGATATCATAGCCCTGTCTCTGCCCTTCGGTCATTTTCATGCATTGGCCAGGCCGACTTTTTCGGCCAAACCGACTTTTTCGGCCAATCCAAGAAATTTGACATTTGATGAGAAAAATATCATTCTTTCCTTGTCAAGTCATTATTTTCTCCGTTCAATTTCTCTACACATATGATCTAAGGAAAAATAAGGTTTAGGGACCTCAAGCCCAATTATGAAAATCTCAACCAATGGAGTTGATCATCAGTGATGAGGATTTGGCATCAATTAGATGTTATTTTGACTATCTATGTATATATTCTTATAAAAGGAAGTGCTAAGACTAAATTCATGTCAATTAAGGAAGGAATCATACATTGGCTGAACTTCCATCTTGCTGGAACTGAAATTAAGTATGCTGACAGTACTTGATCAGTTGATCGTGTCTAATTTGATGTTTTTTATTTACACCGCATTTATGAGATTTAGTTATATTAAAATGCATTGATCAAATCTTTACCAAAAAAAAAAAAAAGGCATTGATCAAATGATAGATTGTTCTGATGATTACGTGGATTTTGAATACTACGGTGTCGTTGCCACGCTTGATATTGCTGGAAATAGTTGAAGGTGTGTTGAATAGGGCTGACTGAGCTTGACTTGGAATCACTATGGTTGGATTAAGGCTTTAGAGCATCTGGTGTTAGATGAAATGCTTGTTGGAAAATTTCATAGAGTTGAGGGTAAAATTAAGGAAAACCTTGAACTAATGAATTGAAGAGGATTTTAAATGTTTTAATTTAATAGGTCATGGACCTAAATTTTGCCCCATTAGGTCAGGCAAGGTCCCCTGTAATCGAGGTCATAATCAATAACTGGATTTAGAAATGGCAGTGACCCATCGCGGTAAATCCATATCTTAGCAAGTTAAAGAGGATTAATGGGCTTCAATTCAAGGCAGCTTGTAAATTTTGAAGATCATTTGGCGGATCAAATTGAGCTTCTATTCACCGGTTTCTAGATAGGGCCTACATCAGAGTTTTAAGTGACTGCTTGGACTAAATCATGAATTTATGGGCCATATCAGTAAAAGTCGACGACTCATGAAATAAAAGTAAACTCTTAAGCTGCGTTTAATAATTCATATTTGAATCTGAATAAGATAACAAACTATCATATTCAGTGTTTTTTTTTTTTTTTTTTTGATGACCCGGGGAACCCCGGCACGGCGGCAATGAGATAAACCACCGGGGCGACACGTGCTAGCCACCACACACATGCCACCGGGTAAGTCACCAATGTGACACGCCAGCCTCCCTGCCACTTACGTCGCAGGGGTTTCGAACTTCGGACCACAACGCGGCGAAAGGAAGTCCGGCTGTCCAAATGGAGCCACCACGGCGGGTGGTTCATATTCAGTGTTTGGCAATGCCCTTTGCACCAAATAAAGTAGCGCAGGCCTAAATAAAATAAAAAATCGGAATTAGAGGATGGAATAAACCTGAATTAAATATTTTTAAAAATATATATTAAATGGAGTGACGCATTTGGCTTTCTAGCCATTGCGTAAGGACTCCCTCCACGTAACCAATCATCAACACTTCTGACCACCATGCAATCAGCTGCAAATCGTCATTGCCGTCTAGCCAATCATGCTCCAATGACTTAGGGTGAAAGGCATAAGTTGCATGCCAGGCACTATTGAAAAACTCAAGTCGTGTCATGAATGCAATTGAAGGACCTCATCATCCACAACAAAGGTTTGTCCGCTCTCATTGCTTGTTGCCCCAGTGCCATCGGATAGTGATTTCTGTCCATATCCTCTCCACCCCTCGCTAACCCAAATTGCCGGCTTCGACGTTAAGTGGCACCCGAGCTTCGCGTGTAGTGTCGACCACCACATCGCCGGCCTTCAACTCTTCATTGGCCTTTGCTACCTCGTCTAGTAGATCGTTGCAGTCTCTACCTCCCCCAGTGGCTTCACGAGGCTCTTTACAACTCAAGACTCATCTTCACCTGTGTCTGAATCGTCTGAAGGTGGAGATTGCAGTGAATCCAGTGAAATTGAAAGTGAAGGAGAAGAATCGGAGGGAGCTAGAGAGAGCGGGTTTGAGATGCTAATGAGCGAGTTCAAGTAGTGAGATCTGGATATTGAGGGAGATTATGCTAGGCAAGCGAGATTTTCAATTTTTTTTTATATTATCTTGAATTGTAGAAAATATGTGATTAGATTTTTTTACAATTCAATGGATCTTTGAAGGATTTCTAATCCAACTTTATTCTATCCTATCTTAATTCAAATTTGGACGATGAAGCGTAACCTTAAAGCTTTCTAATAACGATCGCGTCCGAGGTTATGCTAAGATTGGCAAACATAACCGTCAGTCTAGGTGAATGGGGGCAGGCCCGATTTTTCACAAGGGTGTTGAGGAGTCGAATTTATTTCTACTCTTGCCGAAATTTGCTTGATTTGCGCCTTTTGATGCTTATTGATGACAAGGCGAACCTTGAATGGCTGGTTTGATGTAACCTTGGGGATCTTGGGCCAATTCAGGGAGTAGTTCATTAGTCTTTAGACTCACTGAGGCAAAGATTCCGTTTCATGCTTTAGTGAAGTTCCTTCGAATATCCGGTAATCTCACTTTAAATAAATGAATACGTTAAAAGTTAAGTATAGGATCTCTTTCATGTTATCTCAATATGTTTTAGAATAGTTTCTCTAGAGTAATTGGTAGGTTCATATGCCAGGAATATCCTCGGTTAGTCTAAAGTCAGGCAATAAAAAGAGAGAGAGAGACGGATTTGGTACTCTCGGGGTACCCTCGGATCTCTTGTCAAAATGGGGCCCCGGTTAATTTGGAATTCATCACCGAACCATGGATGGACGGATTTCATCATCGATTCATGGCGGTTCTACTTTTGGCGTATAAACGGGGAAATCTATTGCAAGGTCCCACATATCCCAACAGCCGTGAGAGTCTCTTAGAAGATTAGTCTCTTTTAAGTCTAGGCTTAAATTTAATTTCAAATCAAGCTCATGGGAATCGTTTCCTGGGGCTCAAATAGCAAAAACATGTCCTTTACCAGGCTTGTATCGAGTTTACTTTCTCGCATCTTTTTCATCATATTTTATTATCATTTGCTATGTCGTTTTGATGTGTTGATTTTCTTGTATCATTTGATGCATTGATTTGTCTATCATGATTTGTATGCCTTTGAATTATTACCAATTTGGCAAACAACCATGCATGAACACAGAGTGGAGTGTACATAAGGACTTAAAAATTTACAAGATTCCTTGAATTACGTTGTCGTTAATGAAATACCAAAATGGCTCTAATTAGACGATAGCACAACCAAGGCCACGATCTTAGATTGTTGGTTTGTAGGAAGTGGAACGCAACTCCTCATTGGCCCGAACTAAGCTGGTGGCAACTCCATAGAGGTTAAAATCTTTTTGTCTAATCATATCAAAACTTTCAACCTTGCGTACGGTAAGGATTTAGAAAAACAAGCGCCCCCCTCAGGCGAGGGAGGGTCGTGACATGCAGCTAGCTCTGTGAACTCCGCATATCATTAGCACTGGTGGAGT
Organism: Eucalyptus erythrocorys; assembly: GCA_014182555.1. Lineage (NCBI taxonomy): Eukaryota > Viridiplantae > Streptophyta > Magnoliopsida > Myrtales > Myrtaceae > Eucalyptus > Eucalyptus erythrocorys. The sequence goes on along the minus strand of CM024607.1, from coordinate 38,657,408 downwards.
CATTGATCGGGATTGCCTTACCTTTCGAATTAGCATCGACAGATTGCCGGGATGCTGATGCCCCAACATCGGGTTGAGGGGGCGGAGGTGTTCTGTCCTAACCGAAGCGGTGAACGAATCGTGCCGACAGATGGTTGATCTCATCCATTAAACTTCCAAGGTTGGCGATTCGGTTAGTCTGTTCTTCAGGGTTCGTCTGTGTCCCCTCTTGTACAGTCATTGACGTCCTCTCTTATTACAAAAGCAAAGTAACGGTACCATTCCCCCACATACTTGTTTAGGAGAAATTAATCCTTTGCCAAGATTTCGTTATAAGAAAAAGCATCGTTGAAAGCATAATTGCGTAAATCAATCCAACACCCACATGAATCATCAAAGATGACCATCTTCATTGATTTCAACATACTTTGTACAACGAAATGCAATTAGACACAATGAGGCCACTGATCGGTCTATTGCAATCGCTTATTCTGCATGGCCAAATTAAAGGCAGTAGATTCTGCCTCTTCCCCTCTTAAGCTGCTCAATTTGTGCTTGGAGAAGAGCCTGGGTAGGCTTCACTGGTATCTCCAGTATGGAGAGCGTGCACTCGGGATCCACTGAACGGTTAATGTGCTCTAGGGACGCGTGGTGTTCCTTCATTTATCCTTGCAACTCTTCTACATATGTAATCTCCCGCAGGCAACAATCATGCCAAGCACTTTCGATGTAATCTACTTTGTTTTGGCAGATGCTTGACAGAGGAACATTAAGAACTATCTGGGTGAGTTCTAATTGGAAAAGGTCCGACCTTAGAGGAGGAGGGATCCCTGAGAGGATAATAGGATGTACACCCCATGAATCCCATTAAAGGGATTGGATTATCCAATTGGTGAGTTAGACGGGCAACACGGAATTGGGTCCACCTAACATGCCAAAGGATTTCTTCCGGAGCAATGTTCTTGAGAAAGTTCATCCGTTCGGAATAAGACCTATTTGGAATGCGTTTTGATTCTTCCAAAAACTTTTTGATTGGGTAAATGTGGTCATTAATCTCATATACGTCCATGTTGAGACCAAATTCTTTGATGTGGGAAAGAAACCATATTTGCAAAAGTGCAACTGGTGCATGCAAGCTTCCTCTTTTGTTTTTCCTAAAACGGGTGAGGGATAAGAAAGTTTCAGCCAAAATCATATTTGTGAAATTTCCGCTTCATACTTGCCTAACTAGATGCCCAACTAACGGATTCATGGCTTTCTTATCATGAGGAAAAACTACAAAACCAAAAATAGCTGGAGTACACACCCTAGAGGACTGACGCATGGATTGCTTGGGTCGGATATGCATAATGTTCAATTAAAAAGTTGAGTTGACGACTATGGCCATTAGATTTCAAAAGCTTCTCTATCTCATTGGCTTTGATATTAAAAAGTGAAGCCAAGACACTTCCGAGCTTTAAACTGATGGGAGGGCTAATGAGCTTAGTGATCGGGGTAACTCCTATGGCAACATTATATTCCTCAATAGTCGGAACCAATTCATGTCCACCGAATGCATGTCGCAGGATTCCAAAAGCTAGCCAATGCCTGGATTACACTGAAGTGGGTCTCGACATGAAGGAAGTACACACGTTTTCCAAATTTTGTATTGATGTAATGGTGACCACTTTAATCTAGTCTGTTCCCCCATTCCAAGAGTATGCTACTGGGAGTGAGGATGATCTTGATGTCGAACCTCCTCTTTTTATCTAAATCATGAAGGGCATTTGATCGATCATAACATATTATTTGAAATATAAATTTAATCAATGAAAAAAGTAAACAAATACTAAGAGATAAAGAACAATGAAAACTCATAGAGAACAGAGATTAGCGAAAGCAAAGAGACATGCGCATGTCTTCTGAAATTTAACGCCTACTGGTTGGGATAGACTAGGAGGCTGGAGGCCCATATCCTAACGGAAAAATGAGGTCCCACGAGATAACAGGGTTGAGCTGGCTCACCACTGCCTACGACTTACAGACGGGCTCGGCCTTCTCAATACAATCCTAGTTGGCTTCCTAATGTGCAACACAGGATTTTAGATCGCGGGATGTGTGCACAAATATCTAGTGCTAAATTGCATAAAACATGCATGGCATTGTATATTATCGGGAAAAGTGCCAAAAAAATCCTAAACCTTTTATCTTTATGCCAATTTAGTCCTGAACCTTTTTTTTTATACCGATTTAATCCTAAACATTTTTATGTTGTGCCAATTCAGTCATTTCTGACCAATTTTGACTGAATTTTGCTGACTGGACGCCGACCGGCTAACGTGGCCTGATCGACATTGACATTGCCAACTTTTAATATTTTTGAATTTTTTGAATTTTTTTATTTTTAAATTTTAAATTTTAAATTTTTGTTTTCTTTTTCACTTTTTCTTCTTCCAGTGGTCGTTGGACCTCGACGACTAGCTAGAGGCGATGGTCGACCTCGACCTTGTCGGCCACCTCGCCAATGGTCGTGAGGGCGGCCTCGTGACGGGCGGCAAGGCTCGCCCTCACCGAATCTGGCGAGGTCTCCCGGCCATGGGCAAGGCTCGACCTCGCCGGGATTGGCCAATGAGGCTCGACCTCGCTAGATCCGGCGAGGGTCGAACCTCGCCCATGGCCGGCGAGGGCGAGCCTTACCAACTCAGCGCGAGGAGGCCGTCTCCGGCGAAGACGCGAGGGACGCGGAGAAAGAGAGGATCGTGAAGCAGAGGGAATCTCGACGGTCGCGCTAGAGAGAGAGAGAGAGAGATCTTCGACGGCACGCGGAGCTCGTCGTCTGGTCGGAGGCTTCCGGTGGCCCAGCGCGAGGCTAGCTGGAGGCCACCTCGTTGCGCCGAGCTGGCGAGGCTCGTCCTCGCCGGCCATGGGCGAGGTTTGACCCTCGCTAGATCTGGCGAGGGCAAGCCTCGCCGCCCTCGCGACCACCGGCGAGGTGGCGGCGAGGTCGACCTCAACCTCGCCAGGCCGTCGCCTCTGGCCAATCGCCGAGGTCGGGCGACCGGCTGGAGGAAGAAAAAAAGAAAAAGTGAAAAAGAAAAAGAAAACAAAAAATTCAAATAAAAAATTCAAAAATTCAAAAATATTAAAATAATACTAAAAGTGTTCCACGTCAGCGCCGATCAGATCACGTCAGCCGGCCGGCATCTAGTGAGCAAAATCCAGCCAAAATTGGCCGGAAAGGACTACATTGGCGTAACATAAAAAGGTTTAGGACTAAATCGGTATCAAAAAAAGGTTTAGGACTAAATCGGCACAAAGACAAAAGGTTTAGGACTTTTTTGGCACTTTTCCCGTATATCATCCATAAACTGCCTCAGAAATTTTTTCCTCTTAAAGCATTCATCCATGCACTTCTCTGCAAAATAAGGGTTAGCAAACATTCCTCTCCTTAGAACTCATACCTGTAAAAACATCTCAACGACAGTTAGGGGCATACATGAGATTCCATGTGCAATGATAAGATCACACAAAAACATTTTCAAAAAGAGAAAACCAAGCCTAAGTCCTTTATATCTTTTAACTAGTCTCTAGTGGAGTCGCCAAATTATCGTGACCCTTCCGAGGTGGTCAGATGAATTACTAAGCGAGCACAAATGATCCCTCTTGCAAAAGATAAAAAAAGAATGTTTCATACCAGATTGCTGACTTCCAGAGCTAGGACTTCTGGAATTTACATGTCCTATGTTTGAGCCTTCTTCCACAGGCCTTCCTCCTTGCGGTTGGATGTTGGCAGAAGGTAATTGCACTGGTGGTCTGGATAGTACAAGGGACTCACCAGAACCCTGATCATTCAAATCTGGACCATGAGTATTAAGAATTCTCCTATCCATGTCATGTTCCTGATCCGATAAGCTGAAATCTTGTCTAGCAAGATTACCAAGCAAACCAGTTTCAAGGAAAAAGAAAAAAGAAAAAAAAAAGTCTGTAACATAACAGAAAATTGCATGCTTGTGCACCCCATATCAACTACAAACTCTTAGAGATACATTTGTTCCTATCAGTGGAAAATCATGCTCTGAGACGGCATGTTCCTATCAGTGGAAAATCATATCTGAGATGGCATGAGCGTTCATGAAGCATTGGGACCAACAATGTTTGGAATTATTCCAATGGTTGGCTGGGATGTTTCCGATTTTACATCAGGAGTTTCTTTTACAGGGATGCCAGCCACATCAACAGCATGCTTTTCACCCTATAAAGAAAACAAATGAAGAAAAGTAATTTGGACCTGTTCATGATAAAATCAGGACCCTAAAAATCCTGATTTAAATAAATTACAAGTAAAAAAGTGGCCAGAGCCAATATCAAAGGTTACTGGAGGATTAAGTATTTTATCGGTTTCAGAACCATGTATTCCATCAGCAAATGAAGCGTTCGCAGCACCATTTGTTACACAACCAGAGTCCTCACATCAAGGACAAATGATAACGATAGATGGGAACTTTAAACAGAGCTTCAAATTTCTCAAATTTGACCATATTGAAAAAGTCAGTTTCAAATACCTCTGACGTCAAGTAATTGCTTACATCAGGGGCATGGGGCAAAGTAACCACCTCATCTTCATAAAATACTTCAGAGATCTTCCTTAATAGGTTTTTATCAAAATCACTGGATGAGAAATATCATTTCTCAATCAGACACTACAGACATCAAAATGCAACTCAAATCCAATCTTCCGATGTAGATGGCTTTACATACATCGACTGAAATTTAGATACTTACTTGAAAAAGTAACCCCTGACCTTGCACGCTACATTTCTTGCCGTATAGAGGACTGGGACAGCATTTGCAGTCTGATAAATACACAAAAAGAAATATGTGTGTTCATACTTTAATTTCTATTATTCATAGTGAAACCTCAACATGACCAAAAAAGTTAAAAAATTCAAAAAATCTAAATAATGAATATGGCTAAGGTCATTTGGACAAGTGGCCTTTATCCTTGTCCATATATGACTTAGGATCCATTTCATTAATAAGAATGAAGCAATTGAAATAAGATAAAAGGAGTTGAGATGAATTATATAGTGAATCAAAAACCTAAAATCTAAATATTACTGCATTTGGCAAAACTTACATATTTGAACATACCTTCTTACAGTTTGAATTATATGGTTTCAAACTATTATAAGTATCCAAATATTATCCATGCAAAAGTCACCCAATGCAAGCCCTATTTAATGGTCTACCTATGACGTTTCCTCTTTTCCCCCCTGTTGATGAAACATAATAACAAAGAATTTTTCCTTCCAAGTTTTGATTTCCATCCACCTCATTCAAATTGATCTAATGCACCAAGAAAGGCAATGGCAATTTGTTCCCATTTTTCAGCAAGTTTTCCAGTACCAAAAAAGGTCTAGAAGTTATTATAAAATAACAATCCTTAATTGTTTTTTTTTTTTTTTTTTGGTAAAGATAACAATCCTTAATTGTTTGTCTGACTGTCTTCCCATTTTTCTTGCAAATCAGTATAGAATGACTGACATAATGACATTTAGACACCCAAATAGTTCAGTGGAATTTTCTTTTACTAAAATAATGAAAGACTATCCAGAACATAATGAATTAATAATCAAATACCTCTGCCTGAGGAGCATAATATGGAGCAAATGGAGGAACTACATGCACTCGTGGTTGATCCCTCTCTTCCCAGACCTTTGAGCGGTCATCAATCACCATTGCCATCTTAGGATGGCAGTTACCATCCTGAAACACATTTAGCAATGATTTCCTTGAACCTGGCATTCATAACAACATAATGCTGAGAAAGAAGAAGGTTGAGTAGCAATGTGAAAATGAGGAACAATTGCTCACTATAATTTGCCTAAGTAAAAGAACTCGCATCCTAGTAGTTAGAAGAGATAGAAATCAAAAGGTGGTATACTTGAATCATTAATGAAGATGTGACTATGTAATTTCATGAAACAAGAAAGAAAATCTAATGGAAAGGTTGCAAAGACAGGTGGACTGAAGTTAGTGGGATCGCCAGAGGTGGTATCATAAAATCCAATAAATATCCAAAACAAATGTTAGTAAGTCTGTATTCAGGTAACACATCACATTAACTAATGCCGATGCCATTTGATGAACTCCACTGAATCTAAAGCGACTCTCTGATTGGTCAATAAACTTTCCACAAGCAACATAATTCATGCAATAAGAAAGTTCACATCATTTAAAGTCAGTACTAAGGAACACATGCATTCAATATTAGGATCTCATTCCATGTGCACTACATAGATTGTCCACCTCTTCAGAGAAAACTGTTGAATAATCACATAAAACTTTCACAAGTGAGCACATTGGTCATATAAGGGCAGGATATGCTAATCACATAAAACTTTCACAGTACTTTCTCTTCACATGTGTGTGTTTTTCTTTTTTTTTTTTTTTTTTGGGGGGGGTTGTTTTGCACAAGCAAGTTATATGATGCAATGGATCAAACCTGTTCTATTAGCTATGTTGTCAATCTATCCTAGTGGACTTTGAAGATAGCAGCCCCATAAAAATGCATTCGTCAAGTGAGCAATAACGCAAGAATTGACTTAAAAGATACACACACGAGGTTAGGAGTGGATAAACTTTGATGTTATAATAAAAATGAAAAGCAATAAATTTGCCAAGCATGTCGCATCAGTACGCCACTGTTCATATCTTAAGGAGCATGCCAAAAAGAGACATGCTGGGCAACAACAATAGTATTCAAGGTTGGAACCAAGAATAAAAGGAAAGCAATTATACCTTACTGGTCGTTTAGACAATTTCTGTTAAGATAACTATATTGTTTGCATTAGAATAAAAAGAAAATGGAATGTCTATTGGGGTACGACTGATTCAATAGCTATCCAGCTTTTGAAGTGATTCACTAGAAATTTCACCAATTTGATCTCCTTAAGAATTTGGCAATGGCTCAATTATATGAATTATGGCATGATACATCGATGTGGTGTAGTGAGCACTAAGAGTTAAGAACAACAAAAATGTCAAATCATCAATTTGCTTGCCTTCTTACACCAGAGCTTAAGCATATGTATAGACCTATGTGTACAAACACGCAACTTGGAAGAAAGAGCACCCATCTCCCTCAGACATGAATCTGGACTAAAGGGAAACTACCACGTCAGGTCTGGAGAGAGATGGGATAATGCGCAACTAAATGAAAGACTTTAGTCCTTTTCACACAGTTCTTCCATAAAAACCCAAGTGGACACTATATGCAAATTGGTAAATCACACCCCTCCCCCCAACTTAGCATATTTGTTCTCCTGTTGGTTACTGCACATATAACCAGATCAGCATGTGAGCTTCTAATGAAATTACTAATTACTGCACAGGGAAAAACCATCAAACTATTAACAAATAAGATAGTAATCAACTCGCAAACTCCATACATCCCATCTCCTGCAAGCATCTTATTTTGTACATAGGCAGACAACTTGCCTGATTTGACACAAACAAGCCGGTTCAAGAGTTGTTTTTTATTAATAAGGCATGCTTCAGGGTCAAGAAGCCTCCACATCTCCAAAGCATAGTCTTTTTCAGCCATTGTGCACACATAAACTTCAAACCTTTTACGTCCGTTAACTATTAAGTAACTCCATAATTTGTCCCATGCAGGTCGTAATCTCACAAGCACACTGGTTTCGCGGATCTGCATAAAGGGAATAAGATGCTGACAGGAGATATACACAAGGCTTTCTATATCTTGAAGCGTATAATTCAGCATTAACCTTAAAAATATCATCATTCAACATTATCTGGTATGTATGACTTTTTCTTAATTGGGTGAACAAGACATTGCTAATAGAAACAAGAGGTGGAACCTCTTCAATCGAAAACCAGCCTGCAATAGCACAATAGTGAAAAATGGACAAAGGAATTGATTTTGATGACAAGAAAAGTTAGCGCACCATCATGCACATCACTTTCTCAATCTACAAAAACATTTTATCAGTGTCTTCTGTTGAAAGCCATAACTTAGATTGTAGCTTACACTTGAATATAAAACATGCCTTGCTCATTTCCCATGACAACTCCCAGCTTTTGTCAGATGCCAGCAAATTAAAAATAAAAAATAAAAAATTATGGCACAAGCCACAACTTTAGATAAATGAATTAAATAATGGAAGCCAACATTCTTTCTGGAGGCAAATGAGTCAATAGCCATCTATTTCCTGCTTCGAACCCCTTGCTAATTTTTAATATGTTCTCCCAGATGAGAGAAAAAATCCTAGTTCTGATTTGCCACAAAACACATGCCTATGGTGCATGAGGACATCAATTTAGAGAGTAATTATCTCCTGCAGAGCCAGTGCTCCATCTGTTAGAGACAGTTTATGCTACGACACATAAAAAAACTAAGCAATAATAGCAGCAAAAATATCTTCTAACCTCCGGCTTGATGCGAGTGAGGATGATATTCTTTTCCCGCAATCTAATTACTGGTCTGACTACTCTCTCGCAGCTATCTGAAAGCTGAGGGACCTCCTCAACCTGAGCCTCGTACATCTTTCCATTGTCCACCACGCAATTGCCGTCTGCATACTGCTTCAATAGCATTCTATCATCTACATACCGCTTTAGTTCAGCTGACATTCCTGACATCCTCACCGAATCAGTCTCCCTCGCAATCCAGCCTCGGAGAGCCTCAGTTCTGGCCTCAAACGACTTCAATGTGTTGGCAACAAGGAGCGTCTCATCAAGATCAAACACAATCGCGAGGCACCGTAGATTGAGCAATCCCATAGAGGATTCGTAGAGACCTGAAGGAACGGAGAAGCACCAAAAGCACGGGGACTTCTTCTGCCTACTACGCATTGCCACCAAGTGCATTTCTTCTTCGCCAAGCAACACTACAGCAGTCTGCCAAAACAGATTCATCCATCAGAGAAGCAACAGAAGCACTATGCGCAGCGGAGACAATGCAAGACCTGATCATAAGCAAGCACTCCCTACAACACGAGAGACGTTCAACAGCATTGAAGGCTAAAAGGAAACAGAGTGACTTCCGAGCATCCGAAATCGGACGATCCGTCGGCGAACAGAGACCTTGGACTCTTGGAAGCAAGAGGCGTGCAGGCTGATCAGATTCGCCTGCTCGACCGGAGAGGACGACTCGAGCTTGCACCGGACCGAGGCAGAGGACACCGTGTGGAGGATCGCGAGAGGGGGGCACCTCCCGCTGGCCGGCGAGATGTGGTGGATGCGAATCTCATTGTCGGGGAACCGGAAGCCGTGGCCGTTCGCCGGGACCACGTCCAGCTCCCCCAGCCGGAGAAAGCCGTGATACACCACGGCCTTGTACGCCAAAAGGCTCATAGGACCTCTCTCGCTCGATCGCTCCGACCGAAATCGCCGGCGAGCGTCGGACGGAGAGAAGAATCCCCAATGTGCGTCGGAGGAATCGAGCTCGCGTCGCTAGGGTTTCGACGGATTGCGGTGGTTTCTCTCTGGTTCGTCGACCTCCTCGTCGCGCGCGCGCGCGCGCTCTCTCTCTCTCTCTCTCTCTCTCTAAATGCGGGGATTCGCGGAACCGAATTTACGTTGGAGGGCTTGTGTTTCAACTGATTTTACGAAAATGCCTTTGTCAGTACGGACGATTTGCCTTTCGGGCGGCAAATGCGTATAATGACAAATTTTTCCTAAAAGTCTTCCTTACAAAAAAAGAAAATAAAACCACCAAAAATCTTAAATTTTACCCAAAGTGATAAATTTATCTCAAATTTTTTTTTTGACATAAAAAATCTTAAATTTATATATGTATAACACATTTATCCTAAATTATAGGGTATTTTCATCTTCTACTTTTAATTATTTTTATTTTTTTACTTTCTTCTTCTTCTCTTCCCTTTGTGGCCAACGTAGGTAAGCTGGACTCAAACAATGGTCGCCTTTATCAGCATCAGGTGAGGGTTGCCTTGCTTGGGTGGGCAAGGGTGGCCCTCACTAAATCCGAGAAGGGCAACCCTCTCACGACCTCGACCCTCACTTGGGCAAGATTTGGCATTGGGCAAGAGTCGCTTTTGTCGGATTTGCGATTTAGGCGAGGGCTGCCCTTGCCTAAGTCTGACTTCCCTTCGCCATGGTCGATAGAGGGAAGAAAGAAGAAGAAAAAAGGAAAAAAAAAAAAGGAAAAAAGATGAAAATGCCCTTGGTCATAGAGTATGGGGTAAATGTGTTATGGTTGGCAAAGTTTTTTGTTTTCTATTTCACAAAAAATTGGGATAAATTTATCACTCTAAACAAAGTTTGGGATTTTTGGTAATTTTTTCCCATATTAAAAAGATAAGTCTGCCTTATCATCATTCAATTGCAATTCAAAATAATGGTCTCATTCCCCCTCCTCCTTGTTTGATCTTTTCTATTTCCAATTAGCATCAAGTTGCCATAACTAAACATTCCCCATATTCTTTTAGTATATTAAAGAACTTTTTGATACATTCTTAGATATTCCTACAATGCTTTACATGCTTCGTGTAAAAGTATCTTGTCCATAATGAAAAAGAAGATACATTCTTTATGATAGTAAAATAAAGAGAGTTGATTCTGACCATTATACATGCTACTTACATTCCCATCCATATTGCCAATGCCATCACGCCAAAAAAAAAAACATGAACACAATAGATAAATGAGGAATCCAATAACAATCAACAATAGTCACAATGTTATCACAGTTGCATCATAAAAAATAAATAAATAAATAAATAAACCACAATATCTCAAATGCATAAGTCAAATCTATAGTATATTTCCCAACATCTACTTAAAGAAATTTAAGAAATTCAAGTCTTCCTTTAGATAGAGATATGACGAAAGCCTATGTTTGGGTAACAATAGGGATGTTTGGTCTCAAGATTCAACTTCAAGTCAAGCATGCCATTAGGACAACAATCACTACTCCTATGTAGTTGGGGTCCACAAGTGATGAGGTATGTGAGGTGACGAAATCACTTGTTGATTGACTGGTTTTGAATTTAATCATTTGAATGACCTTGCAAGTGCTACTAACATCAAATGTGTTACTCTTTCTCCTCTTCTTGGAATTTGGAGTCCTATCCATCTTGTATTTTTCAAGAATTAGGGTGGCAACGACGTCGGGTGTAAAAATTCCCTCATTAACATGGAACATTCATTGTGTTCCTCCCTATCACCTATTGTCATCTCCATCCGACATCACCAAGTCTTTTACATTTCTCGTTACATACTGCCTTAGCATATATATCATCAACCAAAATACACATATTAGTATATTGAGGAAACCCATTTAACCTGAATTTAGCCCATTCCTCCTTATCCTACAATTGTCACGATAATAACATACATCAGCAACATAAGCAAAGCTTACCTCCACAACAAAAACAAAATGATCCAAATAAAATGATACATTGATGTGAGACTATCCTGCATAACAATTGTTTTGTTTACGTGATCCCATCCAAATTCATATTATGAAAGAAACTTTTTAAAAGTATCATACTATCTTTTTAGTTTGTTTACCATGTTCTTTAACTGAATTAAATTGAAGTGGAATCTTGTACTTGTTTTGAATTCGTATGTATGCTGTTCCACCTTACTTTGTTGTAGGTACGGGTGGTGTGATTTTCCTTTTTTTACCTCTTATACCAATAAGTTTACAAATAGATTGGTCAAAGGCTTGGTCCACTCTATCATAAATACCTCTATGTGGGATACCATTTAACTTTAACTAGTTGAGTATCAAATGAGCTAACTCATCAACTGCAATTGCAATAACATCAAAGGCAATTAAAATGATTACAAAGTATCACCAAGGTATATTGAATTCATCTGTAATTAACAAATGTCAACCTCCATTACAGTAAATATAGGCACGGATAACCCACTCTTGATCATATAAATCATAGACCAAACATGTTGCAATGGATAGAAAAATTGTCACCAATTACCACAATTAACCAATTAGCAAAAAGTACATGGCACTAAACATCTAGAGATGGTGCACCAATTCCAATGTAGAAACTTTGATGTCAAGATCACAGCAATATAATATTCTATGACTATTTATAAAAGAAAATAAGTGAAGAAAATTAAAAGTGAACCCCTATCAGATTGTATAAGCTGCTGAAGACAACAATTGGTAGTAAAAATCTCAAAAAGAGGAATACTAATGTTTTTAGAGTTAATCACTATCAAATTTGAAAAAAGAGGAAAAATGCCCAAAGAGTCCATGCAATCCAAGATTGCAAACGATATATCAGGTTGGGGGAGAGTAACATAAACTCCATGATAGAGCTAAATATGTAAACCATCACTAAAAACAGAAGCAGGTTGGCGGATGATTGGATCCTCTTCATTTCAAGTGAACGGAGAATAGTGACCTTATCATCATGTGAAATTGCAAAAAATCAAAATGTAACCGCATGCATATATCATATTCAAGGATTGAGGTTCGCAAGTGTTTGTTTTGCGAAGGCCATAGCCTCGAGTTGTAAATAGTACCCACGTATGCATTGAAACAAATAAACATTGAGACAAGATAAACTAAATTCAACCCAATTCAAGCGATAATGGTTTGCAAGCGCATAAAAGAGGATTGACTCCAAAAACAAAAAATTACAGAAATTGGTTGCAAATCGGACAACAAAGAGAGAGGCGGTGCTAGGTCATGACAACAAAGAGGGAGAGAGACTCATGTTGTTGCAATGGAGGCTAGGGTTGCGATAGAGTCAAAGCTGTGACGAGAGGCAAAGCTGTTCGTCACAGCTGCGGTTGCGGTGATAAACGTTTGACAGTGGTGGTGAGAAGTTTGGCCGAGTCTATGCACGAGAGAGACAGGGGTACAAGAGAAAGGGAGAACGCACATGAGATCGAGGGAATGAGCAATAAGAAGAATTTTTATTTTTATTTTTATTCTAGAATTAAAGAAGTAGAATCTACTTCTCACTTCTGTTACAAATTGATTTCTAGGCTAAAAATTTATCCCGGAAATAAAAAAATGAAATTGCGTTACTAAATGGAGTTTTGTTCCATTCTTATTCTTGGGAAGAGAAAAATAGAGAGGCAGAATGTTTATTATTTGCACCCTTGGTGACTAGTCGGTTTTCAGAAGCATAAGCAGAACTTGTGAGAAAGGCCTAGGAAGTGGCGTATACTGTCATGTCCTCAAGTTTTTCTATTGGCTAAAGTAAGGCCGTCCCTTGGTTCGTCGTGGAGCGAATCATGGAAGCTAGTCAAGCTGGTTTATATACGCTCGTTCACTCCAGCAACTAAATCTTTATCCTTGTTCGCAGCATGTCTTTTGCCGGTTCCGCTTGGCTTTGTCAATACACCATCAGGGATAACTCCCTCGATGCATTCTCCCGCCGGCACCAACTTACCAAAATTTTGCAGCCATATGACTAACGAAATCAAATGGCGGTATCTTGAAAAGAAGATCAATAATTTCTTTCTAAGTCGATGTAGGGTGAATCTATGCGGCCGACCCTCTTTATCTTTGAGCTTAGGCTTTGAATGACTTGGTATTCTTCTTCTCTACACATGCTACGTCATTGAGGGGCGAAGTAATGTCAATACTGAATTTGTATTGTTACAATAAGACATCAAATAGCTCCTCCAACGTCTCCATCGTATTGGCTATAACCATGACCGACCACCCAGTGCCAGTCCGGTCAGACTCTCTTAGCAAGTCTAAATCATAAGCAATGCTTTTTTCAACATAACGTGTCTTCTATATTGAGTAATGCTCCATATGGATCTTAAGATTGGTGGTGCCTTCGAACCTGTTGAACTCAAGTATTTCGAATTTATCATATACTTTGAGCTTAGCATAGTGCGAAAGATTCTTGGAAATTTCATCCTTAAAACCTTCCAACAACCTAAGAGTTTCTTCAAGCTTTAGCAACCCACCTGTCTTCCTCCTTCAATGTAGCTAGCTTTGTGAACTCCGTCGATCTTCAGCACAGGAGAAAAGTCATTGATCAAGACCGCTTTACCCTTTGGATTAGCATCGGGAGGTGGCTTCATGCTCATGCCGTAGCATGCGCTTATGGGCCGGAAATGTTCTGTCCTAGTCGAAGCGGAGGGCAAGTTGTGCCGACAAAGTGGCAGTCTCATCCGTCCAATTCTCGAGGTCGACAATTTGGTTGGTCTTCTCTTTGAGTCCATGGGTAATGGCGATCTTTGAGCAACCGCGTTGATAGTCTTACCTTTAAAAAGTGAACCAGATGGAAATAGGCACACGAATTAAATGTGTACTTTCAATGAAGCCGTCTCTTTTGACCAAAGCAAGGCAACGGGACCTTTCCTCACATCCCTATTTACTAAAAATTAAGTCGTTTGACAAGATTTCGCTACAAGAAAAGCCACCATTGAAAGAATAATATGTGACAATCAATCTCACGCCCATATGAATTATAAAAAATAGTCTTCTTTATTGAATTTGGAGTAAGTTATATATGAAATTTGATTTAGATAAAATTAGGCTATTGATAAGTTTCACGAAGCCGCTTATCTAGCGAGACCAGATTAGAGACTTTAGCTTGGGCCTCATCCCGCTCCCGCTCGAGTTGATCAATTTGCGCTTGGAAAGCATTATGAGTAGGCTTCACAAGTTTCTTTGGTACAAAGGGCAAGAACTCAGGATCTGGCGATTGATGTAGTCTAGGGATGCGTGGTCCTCCTTCCCTTGTCCTTCCAACTCTCCGGCATGAGAAAATATTGGGTACATCTCCTATACCAACGCGGCAAACAAAAAGTGTTGTGATGATGTGACACATGTCAAAGTGAAGCTCAACTTGTCGGGCCAAATTTTGAAATTTTGAACTAAGTGTCCTCTTTCTTCTCTCCTCTCTCTCTTCTCTCCCTCTCCTGCATCTCTCTCTCTCTCTCTCTTCTGTTGCCCAACTCTCTCTCTTCGCAGCCCCTCTCTTCCACCGAGCCTTCGGCTTACCGACGAACCACCGGGCCACCTCTCTGGCTCCAGCATTGCCTGCACTCGTGGCCAGGTCACATACCTCTTCCTCGCTGGCAAGAACCTTTTCGACTACATCCCCTCCAAGCTCGGCCTCCTTGGCTCGCTCAGACGGCTTAACCTTGCCGGCAGTAAATTCTCCAAGCCCATCCCCTCCCTCCTCTTCAAAGCGACCTCACTCATCTCTCTTTTAACTCTCCCTAAACTCGCTCTCCAATCCAATCCCGACCCAAATCAAGAACCTTCGCAACCTTGCCCACTTGGACTTGTCCTCCAACTCACTCAAGTCGCTCCCCAAAGAGCTGACGGAGCTCAAAAGCCTCTTCGTGACACTGAACTCATCATACAATGGGTGAGGTCCTAGCTATGCCCTCTCTCTCTCTCTCTCTCTCCTCTCTCTCTCTCCAACTCACGATCGAGCCCTCGTCCAACGAGCCACCGTGTGACCTCCGCCTTCGCCATCACAATGTTCATTGGTTGGAGCAGTGGTTCGTTGATTGGCCAAAGGCTCAGTGGGCGAAAGAGGGGACAGTGAAGAGAGAGAGAGTTGGGCGACAGAGAGAGAGAGAGGAGGCTCAGTTCAAAATGGTCTGACCACTTGGACATACGTCGTGTTATCATCGTGCACACAATATGCACTCAATATTTTCTACTCCAACATAGGTAATCTCTTGCGAGCAACATCGTGCCATGCACTTTCAACGTAATCCACTTTCTTCCAAGAGATGCATGGCTAAGATTCACTTAGATCCTTTTGGGTGACATCCAATCGGACAGATCCGACCTCAGAGGAGGTGGAATTTTCTGAAGAGCGCCGTACCGTCGAATAACCCTAAGGGGATAATAGAATGTTCATCCCATGAATCCCATCAAGGGGATCGGATTATCTTATTGGTGCGTAAGACGTGTAATATGTAATTGAGCCCACCTAAATGCCATAGGAATTCTCCGGGGGAGATGTTTTTCAAAAAATTTATCCATTTGGATCAAGTTCTTTTTGGAACAACTTTCACATTTGCCAAAAAATTGGAAAAGTGTGGTCGCTAATCTCATGTAGACCCCTGTTAACAATAAACTTTTTAAATGTGGGAAAGAAACCATATTTCCAAAGCAACCGGTGCATGGAAGCTTCCTCCTTTATTTTTCTTAAATTGTGTGAGAGATAAGAAAGTTTCTGTCAAAATCATGTTGGTGAAATTCATTCCACCACAAACTTGCCTAGCTAGATGTGCAATCGACGGATTCATGGCATCACTAGCATGAGGAAAAGCTACCAAACCAAAGAATGCTAAAAGAAACACCCTAGAGGGCTGAGACATAGGTTGCTTTGTCGGATATGCATGATGTTCGACGAAAAAGATGAGTGGACAACTATTGTTATAAGCTTTCAAAGACTTCTTTATCTCATTGATTTTACCTTCCAAAAATTCAGCTAAGACGACTGCAGGCTCTAAACCGATGGGAGGCTTAATAAGTTTAGCGATCGGGGTAACTCCTATGGCAACATTATACTCTATGTTCGGGACCAATTCATGTTTACCGAACATGGACGTAACCGTGACGGGATTCCAAAAGTAAGCCAACGCTTGGACTAAATTGATGGGGGTCATGAGGCGAAGCAAGGACACAAGTTTTCCAATTTTTGAGTCAATGTAATTGCGGCCACTCTGATCTATTCTCTTCCGCCATTTCAAGAGTATGCTACTGGGAGTGGGAATAATCCGTATGTTGCACCTCTGCTTTGTACCTAAATCACGAAGGATGTTTGGTTGATCATCGCAAATTATTTGAAGTATAAACAAATTTAAACAAATTTAAACAAATAAAAAGAAATAAAGACTGATGAAAAATCACGAAGAGGATAAAGGTTAGCGAAAATATAAAGACATGGCATAACTTGTGAGGTCCGATGCCTACTAGGTGAGATACATTGGGATACTTGAGACTCCCATTCAAACAGAAAAAATGACTCCAGGGGGATGAGTGAGGCTGAGCCGATTCACTACCACCTACTACTAGCAACCAGGCTCTGCCTTCTCAACATCATCCTATCTAGGGGTAAAGATCTCATAAGTATATTAATTTCTGTACGATGTTCACTTAAGTGTCATACAGTTTTTTTTTTCAATCACTTGGTTGCCATGATTTCTAAAAAAAGTTCATTTGAATGTCATAACTTCTCTCCCCCCCAAAAAAAGGGATAAGAACGCTTCAAGTGCCAAAAGTTGGCACAAACGGATACTTAAGTGTCAAAAGTTACGAAAAGTACATTTAAGTGCCATATTCAAAAAAGAAAGGGACACTTAAGTGCCACTCCGGCCAAAATCCGGCCAAAATGTTGACGTGTGCAAATTCGAGCGAAATAAGTGCAAAACGACGCCGTTTTGCATGTTGACGTGGCCAAATAAATACAAAACGACATCGTTTTTGCATTGACGTGGCAATAGATAAATGTAAAAAATGAATTAAACTAAATTTAAAACTAAATTTACTTAAAATATTTAAAAATGCAAATACAAATATTAAAAAATTTGAAAAAAATTAAAAAAAAATTTAAAAAAGTTAAAAATTAAAAAAAAATTAAAAAAATTAAAAAAATTCAATTTTAATTTAATTTAATTAATTTTTATATTATTTTAATTTTTGCGTTGACGTGGCAACTTGTTTTTAAATTTTTTTAGTTTTTTAATATTAAAATTTGTTATTTTTAAATATTTTAAATAATTTTAATTTTAATCTTAATTTTAATTAATTTTTATATTATTTTAATTTTTGCATTGACGTGGCAACTTGTTTTTTTTAATTTTTTTAGTTTTTTAATATTAAAATTTGTTATTTTTAAATGTTTTAAATAATTTTAATTTAATTAATTTACTAAAACGACATCGTTTTGCCTTTGCCTTGCCGGAAAATCGCCATGTCAACGTTTTGGCCGGATTTTGGCCGGATTGGGACTCAAGTGTACCATTTTGCTCCGATTTTGGCACTTAAGTGTACCTTTCGTAACTTTTGGCACTTAAATGTCTCTTTGTGCACTCCAGGGGTCCGCGTGTCAAAAAAAAATAATCCAAGTGTTAGAAATCTAACATGTCATGACACTTATGGTAAACATTTCAAAAATCTATGACATTCAAGTGATTGATTAAAAAGTTACATGAACTCAAGCAATTGGAAAACAAATTATGGCATTTAAGTGGGCATTGTATGAAAGTTATATTACTTGTGCAATTCATTTTGCCTCATATTTGGCTTCTAATAGGGTAACTCAAGGTTTTGGATCATTGAAGGTGTGTAAAAATGTAGTGCTATAACAAATGGAACATGCATGATAAGATATGATATGTCATGCATACACCGTTTATAATAACTTTTCGGAATTAAAGCATTCATCCTCATACCTCTCTACAAAACAAAGGTTAACAAACCCTCATTCACTTATAAATCCAACTAGTAAAAATATCTAAACGGCAATTGGGGGCATACCTGCAATGATGAGATCACACAAAAATGCTTCAAAAAAGAGAAACTCAAACCTAAGTTTTTTTATAGAGTTTAACCAGTCCCTAATGGAGTCGTGAAATTGTCGTATCCTTCTCAGGTGGACGTTTGCTTGTCTGGATTTTTAATACGAATATGATAAAATATGAAATTTAGGGAATTTGCTATATCATTCGCTATTGGGGTTTGTTTGGTAACTATTTTATTCTCGAAAACAATTTTCACTGAAAAATTATTATTTTTTTTAAATTTTGTTCTCGTGAAGAATTTATGAGCATTTAAATGCGTTTGGTAACTGCCTAAAATTTTTATTCCAAAAATAGAAATGCATTTGGTAGGATTCTTAAAAATTTTTAGAATTTTTAATACTTTTATCATATTTTTCTCTTTTTCCTTTTCTTCTTTCTCCTTTTTAGTGGTCGATTACTGGCTACGATAGTGGCGAGTCACACAAGGTTAGCCTCACCCTAGCGCAAGGCCAAGCCTCCCCAATGGCTGGGTGAGGTGGACCTTGCGCCACATGGGCCAAGTCGAGCCTCGCCCAAATCTGCGAGGCCGCGGCTCACGATGGCCAAGCGAGGCTCCAACGAGCTCACCAAACCTCACCCAGTCAGTCGCCAGCTATCGCAGGTGCTATGGCGATGACCAACAGTGGCTAGTGACGATTAAAAAAGAGAGAAGGAGAAAAGAAGGAAGAGAGAGAGAGAGAGAGAGAGAGAAATCCTAAAATAAATGGGTCTAAATGGGTTGGACTTAGAACCCATTTTCAACTTAAAGCTCACACACTCTTCCCCTCTTTAGCCTCATAATTTTTTGGGAAAATTTCAATTAAGGGCCTGAAGTGGAACTGTTTTCTCAAAAAAGGCCTAAAGTGAACATTGTATCAAATAAGGGCCCAAAGTGACCGATTGAGTCTCAAATAAATGTTTCAACTTGAAAACCAGTCAAATCTTATTTGCAGTTATGGATATTTTCGTCTAAAGACCTTTTTTTTTTTCTTTTTCCTTTTTGTTTTTCTTTTCTTTCTTTGTCCATCTTACTCACCTCCTTTTTGACAAATGCATCAGACTCCTCACGCATAAGCTTGCACAAGTGCAAAACAATTTGAACAATTTAGGAAAAGAAGAACACGAAAAGATATTTGAGAAGTTATGCAGTTTTGCAAAATTACAAATTGCGTGCTTCAGTTCTACAACCTCTCCATCAACAAACTTCAAAGCGCATGCTCTACATTATGCAATTTTGCATCCTTACTCAAAAACTCATCTATTTTGGCATAAGTCGATTTTTAAGTTATTCGCCACCACTCACCTTCTTCAATGACGATAATGAACTTGAGAATCAAGAAATATCCATAAGTGGGTTTTGTTTTTATTCAATTTGCTTGTAAAAACTTACTATGGCAATTAAAGTAATAGTTTCATGCTCCCATCACCAATGAAATTGCCTATGCCACGATAACTTTAACTCGTAGCTTCTTGGAAACGTTTTATTGGGTCCGGGTTGGATTATTCATAACATTCATAGATGCAGCTTGCATTGAGGTGGAATATGTGGCTTCTTGAGATGCTCAATCATTCTGACTCGTGATTAAAGATACTCGTCTGTGGTGGCGATTCGAATAAAATAACACTCAATCTAAAAAACGAAAGACTCTGGTCTACACATATTCAAACAAATTTGCCTCTCTAACTCTGAAATATCATCTACTGACCAAAAAAAAAAAAACTCTAAAATATCATCTACACAAATTTGAAGAGAAAATAACAAGATGAAAAAAATGCAAAATCGCTTAGAAATTCCCAAAATAACGTATTTCATTGAACAAAACAACGTATTTCATTGAACAAATCAATGCACATGAGTATCATAGAGATTCCTCAAAAACATCTAATAAATTTGGCTTAGGCACTTCAATCTGACTTCTCCTCGCTAAGATCGATCATAGCTTGCGTGAGCACCAATTTGAATTCAAGCATCAACGACAACGAGGGCAACAAGCTAATGGCTTACACCTCATCATGCTTCGTGCTTGACCACGACCACAAGATGTGGGGATCGAATCGAATTGAGCGTCACAATTGGTCCACTTGTGCTTGATCTAGGGCTTGGATTGACTCCCATCTTTCAACAAAGGTACTAGAATTGCTGTTGAGGGCAATGACAAATGAGGTTAAGGGCGTTGATGGTTAATTTGGCAAGGAAGATAGAGGTGGACTTTGAAGAATGCAATCTAAAGAGTGAAAAAGGCAAAGGCACGATGATGATGAAGAAAAGAAAGAGAAAGAGAAAATAAATTTAAAAAAAAAAAAAAAAAAAAAAAAGTCTTTAGAGGAAAATACCCTAGATGCAAATAAGATTTGACTGGCTTTCAATTTGAGGCCCTTATTTTGATCACTTCAGGTTCTTGTTTGAAACAATGTCCATTTTGGGTCATTTTTTGAAAAAATGGTTCCACTTTAGGCCCTTAATTGAAATTTTCCCTAATTTTTTAATATAAAAATCAAAATTATAATTATTTTTTATATTTCCTT
The DNA here is from genome assembly GCA_014182555.1 of Eucalyptus erythrocorys. Classification (NCBI taxonomy): domain Eukaryota; kingdom Viridiplantae; phylum Streptophyta; class Magnoliopsida; order Myrtales; family Myrtaceae; genus Eucalyptus; species Eucalyptus erythrocorys. The sequence continues at coordinate 38,636,408 of CM024607.1, read as the reverse complement.
TTCTTTTTCTTTCTTTTTCTTTTTCTTTCCTTTTTTTTTTATCTTCCATCTTTCTTAGCCAGTGGCCGACACAATGACTAACCAAGCAAGGGACAAGCTCATCGAAGGCCGATGACACAGTGATCGACCAAGCGAGGGACAAGCTTGTTGAAGGCCAATAAGCTTGAGATCACTAACTACTAGTGAGGCTTGAGCCTCGCCAATCTGGTTAGATTAGCAAGGCTCAACCCTCACTAACATCTGGCGAGGCTCGGAGGTGGCCAAGGCTCAAGCCTCCCCGGTCTCGAGCAAGCTCCACCTTATCGAATCTAGCGAGGCTTGGCTAACCAAAATTAGGCGAGCTCGAGCTCACCTATGGTCGAGTCATCGTCGTGACTACAACGGCCAAAGAAGAAAGAAAAAGAAAAAAGGAAAAAAAATTATATTTAAAAATAAAAATAAAAAATATTTTTTAAAAAATAGAAATAACTATAATTATAAATATATTTAAAAATAAAAAAAATATTAAAAGGAGTGCACACAGAAAAAAGTAATCATATTTTTCATACTAAATGGCAAAAAAATTCTCTAATATATTTTCAAATTTCAGGCAAAAACAAGAAAATATTATAATTTTCCTAAAAAAAAATACTTACTAAAAATATTTTCCTACAAATGAACGAAGACTTATTTTTTTTATAAAATATTATAAAAATTATCCACTAGATTTGTATTGCATGTATTGCATGAAAGTATTTTAGCAATACCATTTTTAAAAAAATCATTAAAAAAAGTTTTCTTAAGTATAGTTAAATTGGTCGGGTCAAGTATGAGTAAAATATTTTGCATTACAATAGATGAGTCAAACGGGTTAAATGAGTCAATTTGAAGCGAACCATTTATGACCTAACCCAAACTCGACCTAACCTATCCATTTGACAATCCTAAATTGCATTAATAAAGTTATATATATCAACATTATATTACGTATATTTTTTAGTACAAACGACATATTAGTATAAATGAACAAAAAATTTTACAAAGAAAGATGATAAAAATCTCTTGCAACACTCCTGCCTATTTTATGTTTATTTACTTTTTTATTTTATTTTCCTCTTTTTCAATTAATTATTATTTTTATTTTTTCTTCCCTATCCATCATTCTCTAATGAAATTTTATTAAATAGTAAACTATACTAATATATCTAAAATACTAAAATAGCTAAAATATGCAATAAATATAAATAAAATATGTAGTATATATAAACATATATTTATATTTATATATTGAATTTATATTATAAATAGAATCAAATTTGAATATATAAATAAAAATTAAATTAAATTAAAATAACTAAATTGTTATTTTTTATTTTAAATATTACTATATTAAATATTATTATATTGAAATATAATTTTAATTTTGGTAATTTAAGAAGTTTGTTATTTGAGAAAAATAACTTTATTATTATTGATATTAAAAATCCTACCTACCTTTATCTCACTTCCTCCATACGATAATTTTATCCATATGATAATTTTATCCGATCTATATTCCCTTATATCCGACTTTATTTTATCTCGAGCAAATACCAAACACGGGATAAAATTTTTTTTATCCTACTATGAATTTTATTCTAACTGTCAAACGCAAGCCAAGGTGATCCCGAGATACTTAGACTTATTACCAAGTGAAAAGGAAAAGGAAAAATTTATACCATATTGCTGGCTCCCAAAAGAAAATTCTGCTTCTTTTTTATCACGTCCAGACCACACCTGGTGAAAAGGAAACCTAGGTCAAAAATAGAAGTAACTTGAAAACTAAACATTATACATAAGTTAAAAGCAAACCTCTTCTACCTTCACCTGAGATGATTTAGGGAGGAAACAAGAGGTACTAAAATTTCAAAGTTTTTGACCGAGATGATTTTGATGAGCCCTCCTTATCTAAGTTCAGTGAATTAGCTTCTTGAGAAAAGCCAAAACTTCCAGAGTTTATATGGCCTTCGTTTGAGTCTTCTTCAAGACATCCTCCATGTGGTTGCATATATGCAGTAGTTAACTGCATTGGTGGTCTAGACAGGAGAGTGGCCTCACCAGAGCCGTGATTCTTCTTGTCAAGACCATGCTTCATAATGAGAATCCTCCTTTTCAAGTCATGTTCATGATTCGAAAAGCTGAAATCTTGTCTGGCAGGATTACCAAAAAAACCAGCTTCTACAAAATAATAAAAAAATAAAAATAAATAAAAATTTATCAGAAGATTACACGCTTATAAACCCCATATTAGGTACAAACTCTTGGAGACATGCATGCTCATAACAGTGGAGAATCATACTCTGAGATGGCATGAGTGTCCTTGAAGCCTGGGGACCAATGGTGTATGGAACTATTGTGATGGTTGGCTGGGATGTTCCGGATTTCCCGTCAGAAGTTTCTCTTACAGGGATATTAGACACATCAACAGCATGCTTTTCACCCTTAAAAGGAAAAAAAAAAAGGAAAAAAGGTAATTTGGACTCATTCATGGTAAAATCAGGACCCCAGAACTCCCAATTCAAACGACTGTATGAGTAGAAAAGTGACCAGAGCCTATATCAAATTCTGCACCACTCACTCCATTGGCAAGTAGAGCATTTGCAGCGCCATTTGGAACAAAACCAGAGTCCTGACATTAGGGATTGATGCCAACAATAGATAAGCACTTTAACAAACCTTCAGATTTCTCTAATGACTCCATGTTGAAAACATCAGTTTCAAATACCTCTGACATTAAGTAATTGCTCACATCAGGGGCAGGGGGTAATGCAACCACCTCATCTTCATAAAATAGTTCAAAGGTTTTGCCTAATAGGTTTTCATCAAACTCCCTGGATAAGAAATATCAAAACTCAATCATACACCATAGTGATCAGACTGCAACTCAAATCCAATCTTTCGTTGCAGATGGCTTTATAAACTTTAAGTGAAATCTAGATACTTACTTGAAAAAGTAACCCCTGACATTGCATATTACATTTCTTGCCACACAAAGGACCGGAAAGGCATTTGCAGTCTGACAAATCCCCAAAAGAAAATATGTGTGTTCAAACTTTCATCTATATTATTCATAAGCAAAAATGAAACCTCAACAACATACCCAAAAATAAACAATAAAAAAACATGAACAATGAATATAGAAGTGGCCTTTATCCTCGTTCATATATCACTTAGGACCCCTTTTCAAATATAAGAACAAGGCTATCAAAATTAGATAAAAAGAATTGGGATAAATTATAAGGAATCAAAATGGTAAATAATGTCCGTAAAAAATGGTAAATGATGCAGATAATACTTCATTTTGTGACAGTTACGTATATGGGTATACCTTCTTGCAGTTTGAATTTTATGGTTTCAAACTATTGCAAATATATAAGCAAATTACTGTTCTATTGGCAAATGCAAGCCCTACTTAATAGTCTTTCCATGATGTTACCTTTATGGCAATGTCAACTTCATTCCCATTTCTTAGCTAGAATCACAGTACCAAACAAGGTGTAGAAATTATAAAATAATAACCCTTAATTGTTTGAGTGACTGTCTTCCCATTTCTCATGCATATCAGCCCAACTGACACAATGACATTTTGGCACAAAAAGAGGCTCAGTGGAATTTTCTTTCACAAAACAATAAAAGGACTACCCGGAACAGACATAATGAATTCATGATCTAATACCTCCGCTTTAGGAGCATGATATGGAGCAAAAGAAGGAACTACATGCACTCGTGGTTGATCCCTATCTTCCCAAACCTTTGAGTGGTCATCAATCACCATTGCCATCTTGGAATGGCAATTACCATCCTGAAACACATTTAGCAATGATTTCCTTGAACCTGCCATTCATAACATATTAGGCATAGACACTACTGGGAATGAAGACAGCTAAGCTGTAATGTGAAAATCAGGAACATATAGTTAGAGGAGATGGGCAATCAAAAGTTCGCATACGTGAATCATCAGTCGAGAATTTTATATATGGAATTTCACAAAACAAGAAAAAAAAAATCTAATAATAGGGTTGTAAAGCCAGGGGGACCAAAGTTAGTAGGACTATGGGAGGTAGTATCATAAAACCCAATAAATGTCTGAAACAAGTGTCAGTAAGTCTGTGTACATGTAACACATCCCATTGACTCACACTATTGCCATTAGCATATTCGTTCTCCTGTTGGTAACTCCACATATAACCAGATTAGCATGTGAGGTTCTACTGAAAGGAGAAATTATTGCACGAAGATGAACCATCAGATTTTTTATTCATAATATAGTAATCAACTCTCAAACTCTGCAAAACCATCTCCTACAAGCATCTTAGTTTGTACATTAGCAGACAACTTGCCTGATTTGACACAAACAACACGGTTTGAGACTTGCTCTCTATCAATTAGGCGTGCTTCGGGATCAAGAAGCCTCCACATCTCCAAAGCATAGTCTCTTTCAGCCATCGTGCACACATAAACTTCAAACCTCTTACGTCCATTAGCTGTTAAGTAACTCTTCAAGTGGTCCCATGCAGGTCGTAATCTCACTAGCACACTGGTGTCACGGATCTGCATAAAGGGAATAAAGATGCTGACAAGAAACATACACAAGGCTTTCTATATCTTGAAATGTATAATTCAGCTAAAAATATCACCAGTGGACATTATCTGGTGAGCACGATTTTTTCTTAGTTGGGTGAACAAGACATTGCAAATAGAAACAAGAAGTGGAACCTCTACAATCAAAACCTGCCTACTATAGCATAATACTGAATAATGGACAGACGAATTGAATTTGATGACAGAAGAAGTTAGCACACTATTATGTACATCATGTTATCAATTTGCAAAAACATTTAATCAGCAACTTCTGTTGAAAGCCATAAGCTAGATTGTAGCATACACTTGAATATAAAACATGCCTTGCTCATAACCATTTGAACTCAGTATGTCTTTGCTCACTAGAAAGGCCCACGAGAACTCCCAACTTTTGTCAGATGCCAGCAAATTAAAAAAGAAAACATCATGGCAAGAGCCACTACTGTAGATATATGAACTAAACAAGGGAAGCCAACATTCTTTCTATGAGTAAATGAGTCAGCAGTCAATTTTTCCTACTTCAAACCCCTTGACCCATTCAAAACAGTTATCCTTGACACAAGAGAAAAGTCCAAGTTCTGATTTGCCACAATACACACGCCTATGGTGCATGAGGACATCAATTGAAAGAGTAATTATCCCCCAGAGCCAGTGTCCATTAGAGACAGCTTATGCTATGACATATAAAAAGACGAAACAACACGTAAAAAACCTAAACAAGAATAGCAGCAAAAGTATCTTCTAACCTTAGGATTGATGCGAGTGAGGACGATATTCTTTTCCTGCAATCTAATTACAGGTCTAACAACTTTCTCATGGCTATCTGAAAGCTGAGGGACCTCCTCAAGCTGAGCCTTGTACATCTTTCCATTGTCCTCCACGCAATTGCTGTCTGCATACCGCTTCAATAGCACTCTATCATCTACATACCGCTTTAGTTCAGCTGACATTCCTGACATCCTCACCGAATCAGTCTCCCTTGCAATCCAGCCTCGGAGAGCCTCAATTCTGGCCTCAAACGACTTCAAAGTGTTGGCAACAATGAGCGTCTCATCAAGATCAAATACAATTGCGAGGCACCGTAGATTGAGCAATCTCAGAGAGGATTCGTAGAGACCTGAAGGAACGGAGAAGCACCAAAAGCACGGGAACTTATTCTGCCTACTACGCATTGCCACCAAGTGCATTTCTTCGTCGCCAAGCAACACTACAGCAGTCTGCCGAAACAGATTCATCCATCAGAGCTCTCACTCACACAATCCAACACCAACAGAAACACAACACGCAGCAGAGACAATGCAAGACCTGACCATAACCAAGCCCTCTCCACAACACAAAACACCTAGAATAGTATTCTTATCATCAATTAAAACTGAAAGGAAACAGCGTGGCTTTTGAGCATCTAAGATCGGACGATTCGACGCGAACAGAGACCTTGAGTTCGTACAAGCAAGAGGTGTGCAGGCTGATCAGATTCGCCTGCTCGACCGGAGAGGACGACTCGAGCTTGCATCGGACCGAGGAAGAGGACACCGTGTGGAGGATCGCGAGAGGGGGACACCTATCGCTGACCGGGGAGATGTGGTGGATCCGAATCTCATTGTCGGGGAACCGGAAGCCGTGGCCGTTCGCCGGGACCACGTCCAGCTCCCCCAGCCGGAGAAAGCCGTGGTACACCACGGCCTTGGACGCGAAACGGCTCATAGAAGCTCTCTCGCTCGCTCCGACCGAAATCGCCGCCGAGCGTTGAACGGAATCGCGGAATTTCAAACGCCGGCCGGAGAAATCGAGCCCGCGTAGCTAGGGTTTCGACGAATTGCGGTCGTCTCCTCTCTCTCTCCCCCCACTCTCTCTCTCTCTCCCTCTCCCTCCCTCTGGTTCATAGAGAGAGTGGGTTTTCTCCGAATTCTGAAAGGAATTTAACGGGGTGAGAGGCAGGAGGATTTCTCAGTTCCATATGTTAACGTCATTGCCACCGTCGGTACGGACAATTTGCCCGTTCAGGAAACTAACGTTATGTTGCCAAACAGATTCTTTTTTTCTTTTTTTCAAGAATAAAAAGATAGAAATCGATTTTATAATTTTTTTTACTTTCAGAAATAAATTTGTTTCAGGAATAAATTTGAAAGCAAAAAAGAAATCATTTTTTTATTCACAGGAACAATTCCAAGATTAAGTTCATTTTCTTTTTTTCTCTTTTATTTTATTCTTTTCTTTTTCTCCTTTTTCCTCTCACCAGCCATCTTGTCAAAGCGTCGCCAACCCTTGATTAGGTCATTGGCCAAAGAAAGAAGGAAGAGAAGAAAAGAAAAAAATGAGAAAATATAATTAAAAGAAGTTCTAAATACACAAGAATTTGAAATTTTATCAAACGCATTTTCACCTCGAAAATATAAATTTTAGATAATCATCAAATGCTCGAAACTTGTATAAGGAATAGGATAAAAAAAATTTCTAAATATAAATTATTTCCAAAAACAAAATGATTAACAAACAAGCTTTAAATTTATAAGAATGTCGATGGGTTAAATCTTGATACCCAACCCGAAATGAAAGCGCACTTGATACTTGAATCATATTTATCCCAAGTTAGCACATCAAATCGGGCAGGTTTTGAATTTTTTTTTATCTCCTTTACATTTTAGTATTTTTTTTTTCCAAAATTAGAGGAAAATGATCTTTAATTTTCCCCACATGATTTATCCCACTTTAATGCTTTTACTTTTTATTCAATTTCTGATGAGGACCTTATTCTTTCACTTCAAGCCTTTGAAAGACCAAATCTTTTTTTTTTTTGGGTCCGTAAAGACCAAATCTAATAAGACAATAATTTCGCTTTCAATGCACAATTAGCAAGTACTTTCAAAGTACCACTCAAAAAAATCCGAGAGTTATCATTTGATATATCACATCAATTAGAACGACCTAAACTCAGTAGCTTCACCATCTCATAACGACTGTTTAGGTTCTAATATTCGTGATTACCTCTTCTCTCATTTTTTAAGACCAATAGAAAGGCGCCGCAAGTCAAAAACACGACCAGAGACAAATTAATCAAAATACCGAGGCTCAAAACCGATGCGGCCGATCGCGGCTCGCACGTAGTAGGGCTAGTCTGTAAACCAGAAGTCAAATAGACTCGAAAGTCCCTGCCTACAGCATACGCACCAACATTGCCTTTCACTCTTCGTACGATAATTTTGTAGTTTCTGGTGTTTTGTTCCAAATGGGCTTGAATTGATATTGTAGAGCTGCCTGCACATAGTGGATGAAGCGGAAAGGTTGATTGGCAACAAGAACATAATATGCAAGCTTCCATTGATTCCTTGCCTCGTCATAATTGAACGGACTTCCGATATGTGTCGTTGTACTTGAAAAGCTCCCGTCGGCACTAGACATCCATTTCTCATGTCTGCATCGGTGCCTCCTCAAATGGCCTGTCCCACTTGCCGATTCGCCAACTAAATGTTTGCAATATACGAGGTAAATGGCCTTCCCGTTATCATTGGTATCGACCTCAAGTCTGAATGTCCGCCAAACACAGGACCTTTTTCTCTGCGAAGATGGTGCCTCTGTTGCTTGGGGCTATTTGGAGGTAGGGGTACCATCCGGGAAAACGTCTTGGCGGAGACAACCTTCTGATGTTCCCCCCTGCAATTCTTCCCATTTGTCGATCACCGTGGCTTACTGTAAAGAATTTGGCTTATTGCCAGGATTGGAGCTGGCATGTATTCATTGTTGTCTCTGTACTCATGAAACGAAACTCACGATAATTGCAAGGTAAAGTCCGAATTGTGTTGCGATAGTCGAACATGGTTGTTGTTGTTGTCCTTCATTGGAGAACTGTGAATGTGATCAAATCTTTGTAAAGAAAGGAAAAAAGAAATGTAAATCGCAAAAAAAGATTACAAAGAAAAAGAGCTTTTGAAGTGATATGTGACTGAATTTTGAGAAATGGATAAGAAAGAGACGAAGGGGATGAATCTATAAAAATTGGGAATTCTTTGCTTTGGTCTCAACAGCCAGCCGCCTATGAGAAAATATTGGGTACATTAGTAGTGACACGTCATTTTTACACAAGTCCACTCAATAAGCGACACGGGTCATATTTGGCCCCATCCACCAAAGACTTTGAAAGACCTCAACATGTATGCCTCCTTCTCTCTCTTCATCCAATGTGTATGAGAAGGTCCCACATGCACTGCAAAAGAACGAAGTTCTCTCTCTCTTCTTTCCTACACAACATTTTCTCTAGGGGATGAGAGAACGATAGAGAGCGAGACCGAGAGCTTGGTCATGGTGGAAACCATGGAAGCCCCTCAGGGCAAAACCCTAAAGCTTGTTGATAATCGAGGACACAACAAAACTAAGAATCAAGATCGTGTGGTAGGAATAGGAGATCGAGACCTCGAGCAAATCCAAGGACTTGAGGAAAATGAAAACCTAACTAGACTAAGACAATAGCCAAAGAAGAACAAGTCGTTGGAGACTGGGGATAATGAAAGATGAAATTACAAGAAAACCATTGTGAGGGAGTTTTGCTTGGTGGTTTTAGGATTGAAGTCGAAGCAACATGGACGAGAGAGAGAGAGAGAGAGAGGGAGACATATTAAGGTATTTCAAAGTCTCTAATGGATTGGCTAAATATGGCACATGTTGTTTACTAAGTGGACTCGGGCACGACCCAAGCATGGCCAGCAACCTAATGCGGGCCGGCATGGCCCGTTGCCCAGTCCTAGGGATTGATTTTATGTAAATTTTAGCATATACATGTTGATGGATAGCAATCTCCGTTCCACGTAATGAGCTAATTGAAATATAGAGAATAAGGATGAGAGAGACCGGAATTTTAGGAGGGGCAATCCCCCAGGTTGGGGGGGAGCTGATTAAGGCCCCCACGATTATAAATTGGCCATGTTATTCGTTAATAACTCTTTGGATCCTCCGGTAGTTGAATTTGAGAAAGTCATTTGATCTGAGAGGGACTCACACTACCGATTTAACCGCATGTCTCGAAATTTGATTTGAGCGATCACTTCTATTCCCTCCCTCACTCCCGCGAGTTTGTTGTAATAATTTTCTGATAGAAAAACAAAAACAATTAAAGTCATTTTCACTCAATAGATTCTCGCAAATACCGTTGCGCAAGTGGCGTTTAGCTAGCGAGGGCTGTTCTTCAATTTAGCAGCCAACATATTCTTTGCCCAGGGCCAGTGACACTCCCAACATACGAGGAGTCAATAGAAATTGATGCTGCACCCGTGCACCGCCCAGTGAATCATGGATAGCATCGCATTAGTTAAGAGATCTTCCGGTTTGGCTTCAAAATAATTTAGCTATTTAACATCGCATTCTACTTAACAGGGTAAAGGGTGACTTAACAGGGTAAAGGGTGATGAAACTCATTTTCTTTTTACAGGGTTAAAGACCATAGCATTAAACATTTCATCCTCAAATCGCTGACAGAGTCTGGACTAGTTGAAGCTCGGACTCTAGGAGGTGAAGGTGTCGATGATGGTCGTGTGGAGGGGGTCGCTCAAGTGGGTGGCCCAGTTGTTGAGGGGCCCCTTCCCGGTGGCGGCGGCCTGGACGGCGAAGCCGAGGAACGCGACCATGGCGAGGCGGGCGTGCTTGATCTCCGCCAGCTGGAGGGTGGCCTTCTTCTCGGGGTCGGCTGCCAGGCCGAGCGGGTCGAAGAACTTGCCTCCCGGGTAGAGCCGCTTCTCGGGGTCGAGCTCGCCGTTCCTCTGGAACTCGATGTACCCGATCACCACGACCTCGATCCAGATCAGCGCAGTGATGGAGAATGGAAGCGGTTGCCCGAGGTAAGACGACCCTTCAACAAGCTCTACCTGATACAAAAAGGCCACAGATAATGAGCTTCTACAGATTTCTCACCCGGCAAGGAAATGCAGAGCTGGAGTCTTGGAATAAAGCTCACGAACACGAGGTTATGCTGACACGAATTGGTTAATAGAGAGCTTTACACAGATGAAAATGCCACATCTAAGCATCTATGCGATCTTCTATCGTTTTCCTTTTTACATCATCTAATTCCAGAAGGAACGAAGAAAGGGAAAAGGAATTTGACCTTGCCAGCGTCTTGCCAGGTGACGCCGGTGAGCCACTCGACGGCGAGGGCGCCGAGGGTGGCGAGCATGGCCCACCTGCCGTGGATAAGCTCGCACTCGCGGAACCTCTGGAGCCCGAACACCTCGGTGTACGGCTGGAACGGGGTCGACTTCACGTCGGAGTTCTCGAAGCGGGTGCCGATGATGTCGCCGGCCTCGTTCTTGGCCAGGTTCTGGTCCAGCGAGTCCAGGTCGAACTGCAGGTACTCCGCCGGCTTCCCCAGCCCAAATGGGTCGAACCCGTAGTCGCCGACCAGGCTTCCGTCAAGCCACTCCGGCGCCGTCGCCCCCGGGTACCACAGCGGCCTGTCCGAGCTCCGCTTCGCCGCCTTCTTGGGCGCGGCCTTCTTGGTTCCAAACCCAAACCGGGCCTGGACCCGGCCCGAGCTCGGGACCTCCGGCAGGCGGGTCCCGATGAATGAGGACGCGGCGGCGGCGGTCGTCACGGCGGCCATCGGCGGTTGTGTGGAAGAAGAGGAAGAAGAAGAAGCCGAGGAGACCGAGCGAGTTGAGGTTCAGGATGTGGCGGTGTGATCGTCCCATTACGTTTCTTTGGTGGTTTTATTTGGGATTCGAAGAAGAATTCTGATAATCTACGGTGGAGGTTATGGGACGTCGGATGGGAGTGCGTATCCATCTGACGGCGAAGGGAGTTTCGGGCTTATCTTTCCTTATCTGCATGTGGGCCCCGGCAATACTAAAGAGTGAAGAGACCTTCTCACATTACTATCTCCCTCTGCCGAAAAATGGTGATCCATGTGGCTGAGGCCGAAGGTAGGGAGAAAATCTTTTGTAGCTTTCGCTCAGCTTTGATCAAGCGGTGGGCCCCACCAGTCTAATAGGAATGGATGAGAAATTGGGAGTGAATTGTCACGAGACGACTAGAATACTCGCCGCGTTCACGTGACAAATTTTTTATGTAGCGTACTTTTCGATTAGCATATTATTTCGATATCATTATCTTTTTCTATTAACTAGGATATGATTATTTCTATCAAAAGTTGATTGGATACCATCAAAATTAGGATTAACCACACCACCTGACAATAATATCATAATATTTCTATCTTTCATCCGAAATTTGATTTTCATATAATGAGCTCATAAATGGTATAGTAATCGATCGATTTGAATGAAAAAGTTGTTAAGAGTGGACTTCTATATTTAGAAAATAAGTTGAAAATCAAAATGATTTTTCACTAACTAGATTTAAAGATTAATATAATAGATATGGAAAAAGAAGTGCAGGATAAATTAAGATACATGACATTTTATGTTTATTGGAAATGAAAGGAAAAGCTATTGACGTTTAATTAACGATTCTTCTTTTGTCCATCCATAGATGAAAATGAGGAGCCTTCTTTTTTATTTCATTTTCGAATGAGGGGATACGAATATTATACTTTAATTGTCAACATACGTATGATTGTTCGACCAAAAAAAAAAAAAAAAAAATACGTATGATTGATTTGATGCAAAGATCATAAAATTAATTTGGAAAATAGAACTAACCTTGGCCATTTTTCTATCGAAAGGGCCTCGGGCCAAGAATTTGTGAGGGAAGAACACCCAGCCAGCTTTTGGCCGGAGCCATAATGTCAAGCACAAATGCAACGGAGGCAAAGGTGAAATCGAGCAACAAGGAACTCCATTCGTTGTATCGAGAAACACTTTAACTAAGCACATGATGCCCAAATTTCCTAGTCCCTCACTATGAAGAAACGCAGCTAATACGGACTTACGAGATCTAAAAGGTGAAATTTGATCAGTGCAATTACCATAGCAACCTACTATCAATCATAAGAAAAAAGGAATTTAAGTCGATGAATCCATGAAGAATTCACAAAGCTCATCATCTTGCTCTGATTGAGCAAGTCATAACGAATTCAAGTCGTATTAAATCCATGCAATCAAACATCATTTCCCATGTCAATGAATCTTTATATGGAAATAGCATATATTTTTATTTTCTATGATATGTCTAATTTCATTCGGAGAGTTTTTAAATATAACGGTCTTTTCATGTCACTGATGTTATATCTTTATCATTTTTTCCTTATCACACGATGTAAAGCTAAATTACTTCCATATAGAAAGAGAAACATAATTTAATTAATAAACAAATCCATGGTCATCAATAAAATGCATTCTTATGCAAGTGAAAAACTAACACAATCCATTGTTCAAACGATTACATGTAATCATTGGAAACAGATGAAAAGGCTAGATAATGACCTCCGCAACGAAACTGAATAAAGAGCAACTCATGGCAAATTTAAAAGTCGATCAGTGTTCTCTAGGAACAAAGACACGACTCAGACCCGTGCGGGATCTTCAGACATTGGGCTTCTTTCGAAGCTTGCCCCATCCTGATCATCAGACATTGATCTTCTTTCGAAGCTTGTCCCATCCTTTCTTGCAAGCGCCCACCGCCTTCCGGCCATGTTTGATCAAGTTCTTCTTCAGGTCCTTGGCCTTCTCCTTCAAGTCCTTGGCCTTCTCCTGCACTTGCTTCTTAAACTCTGCCATTCTTCTCTTAAGCCTTTGCTGTGCCGAAGAGAGAATGATGTCTAATGGCCCTTCGACAGGTGACCCATCTATATATGGGGGTCGAGCGGCAAGCCCTTCTGTCGATTCTGTTTCATTTCCAATCTGTCGTCTGGTAAATTACAGCTTTGCGGAAACCCATAAAGCTTGCGGGAAGCGCAAAACCTTAATTTAGTCGCATCATGTCGGAACACAACCGGAGATGACCTGTTTTTTGTGGACGCCGTGGGTTTTGTTTAGGTGGCGTACTGACCGGACACACCTTTGCCACTTTTTAAGATACTTTCAACAAACAAGAGTACAGCTTGCCCGTAATTGACAACTTATAGACACACACACATCGAAAAGCAAGATTTTCGAGCTTTAAATGTATTTGCGAGAGAAATCTTTTCCAATCAAAATCAAAGTATTGATGAAAAAGTTTAGAGAAAATTATTTCGCTTTACTTATCAGGTGCCCTATTCATGTTCCCGCATACTCCATCGTCCAACCGCTGAGCAAATTCATAGGGCTGTAATTTTTTTTTCATACTTAGTGGTATTTATTGTGATACTTATGCAAAATTGAATGTATGAGAATAGAAAAAAAAAAAAAAAAAAAGAATAGAAAAGAACTTTCTGTAATTAAAGAAGATTTTAACAAAATTTCTAACGATAATCAGCGCGAAGCATGTGTGAGAGTAATAGAAGATGTTGTAAAAGTTGTTAGTTTCTAGTTAAATCGAATTCACTAAGCTTTTTTTACAATACTTATGGATTGCAACCATAATCTAGCGCAAGTTAAATTAAGATGATATGACTCTTTGAATAAGCTAAAAAAACTATATTATAGTGTTGTACGATGGGTTCTCAAAAGACAAGAATAATATATTTTTGAAACTGAGACTAAAGTACAACTATCATGTTGACCAAAGAAAATAACGCTGGGAGACTCTTTGTTTTATTTTATTAAGTGTGATTTTCCCAGCAAATAAAAGTAAAACCTTGAAGAATTTCATTCTCATATTTCCGCTTGGTTTTTTCATTAACATGCATATATCACACTTGTTTGAAGAATAGAGATGGTTTAATGGAGATTTCAATCATATACAAAAAAGTAATTGGGAAGATGACCACGACAGAAACGAAATCAATAAAATTAAATGATCAAAGGGGGTATTTAATTTACTAATAGAACTTCATAGCTTCTTGAGAAATATATTTAAAAAATGTAGCATGAGTAGCATAGAAAACGCTATAGTATTAAAATGTCGATATTGACTAAAATTTATTCGCTACTTTACATCTGTTTGCATTAAGACTTTAAGTTTTCAAAGTTTTTTTGACAAGATGTTTGTTTACAAAAAAAAAAAGAAAAAGAAAAAGAAAAAGCTATAGAATATAATTTGAATGAATGACTCAAAATAATCACTTGCCGTGACTTTATTAGATGAAAATAAGGAGACTACAAAACCGTTATAGACAGTATTACACATGCCTAAATCACGTGCACATAAGAAGCAAATAAGAAAGCAATTAGATAGAAGAAATAAAACAAAAGAAAATAAATATGGTGGATTGTAGAATATATGTGAGACACAGATTCGAAGTATTCTCCCTAAAGTGAGATGTGGCAGCACTTTAGAATTTTAAATAAGAATGGACTTTTCAATATTAAATTATCCAAAAGTTTTGTTTGCTTTGTGAAAAATTAATGCTTTGAAAAATATTTATATTAAAATAATTATTTATATTGCTTAAAAGAATTAATTAATGAAAAATGTTTTCGTTATCGATAATAATTTTGTAGTGTAAAATTTTTTATGGACGATGAATAAATTGAAATTTGTAGTAGAAAAATTATGATATTTCAAGCAATAAAAATCCGATCGTGCTACCCATCTGTGGGTAGTTACGTTGGCATTCGTTCTCTCCTATTTTGATGCGGTCGAGAGTTCGAATTCTCGCGTTGTCGACGATTTAAGTGGGCTGTCATGGTGGTGGATTACTAGGCCAGCTTTCCTCGAGGTATAATCGCTATTGGGCCTCTATCGCGGAGGCCTGTGAGACTTTGAATCGGCGTAAGCCGACAAGGGCATACTTAAGCTAATCCTCGATTACAAAAAAAAAAACAATAAATAAATAAATAAATAATCCGATCGTGCTTGTATTGAAAATCTTGAGACTTGATCTTTAAAATGGAATTAATAAATCGAGTTAAACCACAAAATTCTTGACATCTCATCATTGCATGGCCATGGTTGAAAATAAAGGTAATTTTATACCCAACCATCCAATCCGAGGAGATTGGGTAAAGCTCCTGAGAAACATGACCAAATTATACCTTTTAGTGAAATTTTTAATGATGTCTTATTTCCATTCCACCTTGATAAAACTTTAAATGGGGTGTCTACATCAACCATCACGACCACCGTGATTGCTATCATAATCAACATGAATATTTCTCCGACCAAAATCCTATTGATATCCATATGAATTGTGTTCCTCTGGGTAGCTAAGGGCGCACATGATTGCTCACAATTCCTGTTCCAGAATTGTTTTTCATTCCAAAAACAATTCTAGAATAGAAATCCGTTTGGTAAAATTATTCCACTTTTCATTTCGAAATAGATTTGTTCTAGAAATAGATCCGGACTAGAAATCGAAATAGAAAATATCTATTTTTCTATTTCAAAAAAAAATGAAAAATAAAAAAATTTTCATCGTTCATCGCCGTTCTTCTTCGCCCACCGCCGCCCGCCGTCCAAAAGAAAGAAATTTTATGTCGTTATCAAACGAATTTCTATTTTTAGAGTAAAAATTTTGTGTTGTTATCAAACGGTTATTTTCTTGAAACTCATCCGTAACTGAAATAGAAAAATCTATTTACTGCCTCCACTATTTCCGAATGTAATGATTTCATGCGCGCCCTAAGCTGGATGTGAATTACTTCACCGTCAAAATAAGTTTACAAATTGATTGGCCATGCGTGTGATCTCCCACGGCGCCACTTTGTTAACCTGATCCAAATAGTCAAAGCATCCGGTAATAGTTTCACAGCCTATTAAAACACATTAAGATGATCGCCCAAAAAACTACAGCTCCCGATCTTTGTAGGTGAGATGATTGTCCTTTGAGTAGGTAGCGGCAGTTCCTACGACTAACTTTTCTCAATCGCCACCTAATGTCATGGAAACGGGGAAGGGTAATTTAACTTACAATAAAATCACACAATCATATTCGTAGTCGCATCAAAGCACAACTTAGAAAATTCTCTTAGTTCATTAATTCGATCAAAGAGACCTAGATCAAACTCATCTGGAAACTATTCAAAAAGTACAGCAAATCTCACAAAACATTGTGTAGAATCTAATCAAATAGTTAATAAAATTACCCAAATCTCTAAGACAGCAATCTCGAAGATTATCGCGTCTTGTGCCATTACAATGATCTTCCCGACCTTCTTCTAGAAATAGGGAGAAAAATCCGTTGCTCTTAAAGATTGAAACCAGTCAATCCTGTTATTTATCATCGCGTGCACCCAATAATGTCAGGGAAGCTTTCATGGCTTCTTTAATGCAGCAAACGACAGAGCTTGGATGCACAGAAGATGGAAGAAGCACATGGAAACCGTGGCAATTGTCAAAACCAACAACCTAAATGGTTATCTATAGGAAAAAAAAAGAAAAAGAAAGGCAACTAGTAAAAGCAAAACAAAAAAAGTGGTTAGGTGATTTGTGCTGATCTGTACACGTCGGTGCGTGCGGAAGACCATTGTATGTTATTCTTAGGACAGGGCGGCGAAGAAAACATGCTGTCTACAATATAAGAATCATAAAAATAATAACATTTTCTACTCTGAAAATTTGAGCAAAAAATATTTAAATTCATCCAAATCAGGTTCTTCCTCATTTCTCCACCTAGTTCCACCTTTTCCTTTTCATACTCACATCCGAAATTATGCAAAATTATCTACCTCCTAGTTAACATCTGAAATATATCACTGCGGGAATATTAAATATAAATGAAGTCTTCATTTTAATCACTACTCGGTGGCGCGATGGTTTGAGCTCTCCCTAACGCAGGGAGGGAGTTGAAATCCCCCACCTGGATCGCAGGGATTCTTAAGTGTGGCGGCGTCGGCTTCGGGGTTTACTTCTCCGATCGTCGGCCGTGCGGGGTTCCCCGGGTCACCATAAAAAACAAATGAAGTCTTCATTTAATAATTTAATTTTCTAAAATACTTAAACAAAATCTCTTTTTATGACGGGTCTTTTTTATTTTAATTTTTTGGGGCGAAAATTCCGTCCGCTCTTTCATTGTCGTGAAATGTGAAGGAACCAAATTAGGAAAGTCAAAGACGCTCCGAGTCTCATAACCATCCACGTCACCTAACTAACCCACAGCTTTTCCCTTAATCCCACCAACCATCTCCCGCCACGCCAGCACAGGGAGCTCCCATATTTACCGATCCCCCACCGGCACTGGGGCGGGAACATCCCGTTCACTTCCCATTGGTCAGAGACTCAGAGCGACGCTTCCTGTAACCGCTCCTCTTCCTCAACTACCAGTCCCCCGCGAAGAAGAGACGACCGATTGGTGGCGGATCCGTTGCCCACCCCATTCCCTCGCCCACCTGCATTTTCCGATGGCCTCTTCTCGACGCGGTCATCCAGCAGCAGCAGGTGCGTCGCTTTTAATCCCCCCAAACCCGTTCCCGCTGTTAGAATTAGGGTTCCGATCGATTCCGGAGGAACCGATTCTCCGATCCTCTGCTTCAGCTCACGCTCTTTTTCTTCTTATAGAATGGAAGATCAGGGACAGAGCTCGAATCCGACTTCTTCTTCTTCTTCTTCTTCTTCTTCTTCTTCGTCCGCTCCTTCCACGTCCAGTAGGGAAGCTTCGGGCGCTGCCTCGTCCTCGTCGGTGCCGGTCCGCGAAGAGGACGACGAGCATGAGCGAATCGACGAGCATCCGTTCCGGATCCCTGAGGTGCAGCAGCAGCAACACATCGGGATTACGTACCGGGGGAATTTCGCCTTATTCGACGATGGGGCCGCGGCGATCCGGGACGATACCTGGTCCTGCATCATCGTGGTCCTCACCTTCTGGTTCTTCGGTGCGTATCGGCTCCTGTAATCGGTTCGCATTTCGGATTGCGCGACTGGCTATTCAAATGCTTCGCCATTTTTATTTTTTTTATTTTTGGTTTGATTTCTACTGTCGTTTGCATTTACCTCCCTTGGTGTATGATCATACTTCGAATTATTGCAGTGTCTATGACTCTGATATTGGGAGTTTATGGTTCCGTGACCATAAGGCTCGGTCCGAACAGCTCGATTCTGGTACAGCCAAATCCCATTTTTGTGCAGTCCCTGAAGGTAATGGACTGTTTCTCTCGTTGCAGCGTCAAATTGTTGACTTTTCGTGCTGCCCTTCATAAAGCTTGTTTCCATTTAGGTGGAGGAGATGGATGATACCAAGCCTGGGCCACTTCTATATGGGTTTTTAAAAGCTCCTCCTCTGGATGTTACTGCCACTTGGTCCGAAACTCAAAATGCTTCTGTTCCGGCTGACTCGGACAAGGCAGGGCTTTTTCACATTCCAAAATGGATTTTACTTAGATTGTTCATTTCTCACTTCAGGACATCAATTTCCTATGTCTTCTTTTTCAGGAGTGGATATATTACTTGAATAAAGGGTCTCAAATTAATATTACCTACAACGTGAGCTCTGCAGGTTCCTCTGTATTTCTTGTGATTGCTCAAGGTAAACTTGAAGGATTTCGCCCACCTTGCAATGTTGTTGCCCTAACTTTTGTCGTCATTCATCTGCAATTTGATGACTTAGATTAATTGTGGAAGCTCTGCTCACAATCAAGTGAAATTTTCAGTATGGTGATCATCAGTGTCAGTGACAAGATGTTACAGAGAAAGAGTGAATTAGAACTTCACATTGATGAATGGATCTATTTGCATCGCGTTAATAACCTTATTGTTTCCTGTGATGGTTTGTTAGATTGATAAGTACCTACCTACTTTCATCATTGCATAGCAAAAGGAGCCAAAAAGGTGAAAGAAGAGTCTATGAGAAAATATTCCAATCGATCCCCTAAATTTTGAGCCTTAAACAGAAACTACTTAAATTGCAAGTTGTCGTGCTCTCATAAGGGGAAGCTTTGTGTCAACTAGCCACTACTCATTAGAGGTAGGTGAATGCTACCAGAATGTGCTTAAATATATCCCTGAACACAAGCAAGTGTGAATGAAATGCTCGTTGGAGTTTTTTTTCCCCAAGCATGAGTCAGGGATCCATGTGTTGTGAGTTCTAATAGTTATTTGTATCCAATGTGAGGACAAAATTATTAGTAAATTCGGAGTATCAACATATCCTGTTCGTTACCTATGTCATCGTGCTTTCTTTTCTTCTTCTTCTTCTTCTTCTTCTTCTTCTTCTTCTTCTTCTTTTTGCCTTTTAGAATTCGCTGCCTTCCTTGTGCCAACACAATTTTTTTACATTCTCCTAATTGATTAATTGTTGCGTCAGTCAGAGGATTCTTTTCCTTCAAAATCCTCATACATCTCATATAACAGTAAACCATCATTCGTCTGCCACATACGCTGACTTCCTTATCTCTTTTTGTGAACTCCATTGACAATAACACTATTAATCTTTCAACTGCAGGCGATGAAGGCCTTCTCCAATGGCAAGAGGACCCAACATATCCTAACACCACTTTATCGTGGAATGTTATTCACGGTTAGAAAGATTTTGAGAGTTTGTTAAATTTTGCTTCGTCTACTACATACTAAATGTCTTCTATAAACTTTTCTCAGGGGTTGGCATGATACAGCAAAACATATATCAATCCTCCATTTACTATATTGCAGTTGGCAACTTGAACGCGGAAGAAGTGGAGGTAATTGTGGAATAATTCATGAAATTCTACATTCCCAGCTGTGAGTTTGTCAAGCATAGATAACCTTGAGGTGGAAAATGTTTAGTTTACCCATGAATGAATGCTTGCTATATTGTGTTGTTTATGAGACTGATTTGCATTGACTTCGTTTGGACTTCACACTTCCTTAAGACTTAACTGCCAGACTGGACAGAAAACCTTTTGCTTCATAAGATATTTAGCTGGAAGTGGCCTGGAGCAACCATAAACCTTGTTTTAACTAATTGATTAGTACTGCTGATGCCTGTTGCTTCTGTATCTTGTTGTACCTTCACATTAGTACACTTGACTATCAGGTAATGAAGTACATTTTTATCTGGATGCTCATGATTCGATCAGATTATGTAGTAATTTTGCTTAAGCCTGTACAGACATGAATACGGTTATTATTGTACATTTAGGCCATTGTCTCTTCTGAAGGTGCTGGTATTAGAGTTTCACTTAATAATAAAAACAGTTCCTCCATATATGGACCCCATTTCTTACTTAATGGAGATGTTACATAATTGGGGAGGTGGACAACTTTTGTGCTAAGTTCACTGCTAGTTACATAGTTCATTCCTTAGCTAAATTCTAGTTTTTCTTCCAAAGCTGAACATTCTCCAACTGGAGATTATTTGTTCCCTGAATATTATATATCTCTCTTCTTCTAGATCTAACACTCTAAAACAGATCCACTCGTTTGATTAGAGGAATGTAACCCTTATCTTTTGCTATTCAGTTGATAACTATTGTATGATGTGATGCTCGGAAATCTATGCTAGTTGCACTTTTCTAGAGCAGCTGAGTTCATCTAATCCTGTGCAGCTATCAGGCTCGCTCTCTCTTTAGTTTCGCCTTCCAAGCATAATCTAGTATTACATCATCACTCTTTTCGCATTCTCCAAAAGATGATTAAGTTCAGAATATCACAGTTCAGATCAAGTACAGTTTTAATGTGACTTTTTTATCTTTTGTTTTCTTCTTTTTAAAAGCTTCAGCAAAATGAACTCTGAATAACATAATGAAATCCATATATCTGATCTTTTCACTACTTCCTCACGTCTCCAGCTTCTGGTGGTGCATGTTGTGTGATCACTTTAAACAGAACGGACCCATGATTTCCTTTAATTTTTGAAAAAGCGTATAGTTGTAATTGTCAAATTGTCACCATTTCCTATTAAATGAGACTAAAGGAAATTCATTACGAGGAAAATGGTGATAGTTGTATGTGTTTAGTGATACACATAATATAATCTCCATGTCATGGGATATGGACAGTCGGTTCTAAAGTTGGAGATGGTAGAAATTTCTCTCATTAATGATGATTTGATTGAACTCTGAGCTGTATCAATATTGGCGAAGCATAATAAGTGAAAGAGATCCTTTACTTATTTCTACTGATTGGCAGATGAGGCTATTGTCTGGCATTTGTATATCCCCACTGGTCAACTTTCTTCTGAAAGAGATTGAAATTAAGGAGACAATCCGATCTCAGCAACATCTAAACACTTGCAGAAAGAGGTTGAAGTGAGATATAGCCTCTAAACCATAACTGTGCAAAAAGAAACAAACTAGACTTTCAATTAATTATAATGTAACTGTCATTCTTTTGCACAGAATATGTTCATTACTATATAATTGACTACAGCAAGACAAGTTCCTGACTCAATTGGATATGCATACAGATATAATGACACTGCTCTTGATCTGTCATGTGTTGGTCTCTGCTGAGTTTATGATTACAATAGCTGCAGAATGCAACTTTATTTTCTTAGAAAGGATAAATACCACCGTATTAAGTTTTCATCATGAAGTTCACAGAAAACTAATGAAGCTAAATAAAAGAGAGACACGTGATATTGCTTGGTTAATTTAGCACATCACATTCATGCATTTCCAAAGGAAGTTATCTTCTGTTTATGGGTAGTGAAGTAAGACCTAGTCATGAGTTTATCATTCTAGGTTGGAACAAGTCGATAGAATCCCCATTTAGACGTCCCAATGCCCCTCCCTTGTGGTGACATGGGGGCAGCTCTCCTCTATATATTTGTGCATTGTGATGTTAAGTTTAATAATGATATCAACCAACGAGAAAAGGATAAGAAAATTGAGTGGACTAGGAGATGGCACAATCTAGTCCTTGGGACAACTTACCACCTATGTGGAAGTGAGTACTGCAGAGTAATGGCTTAATCATTCAAACTTCCCAGTTCAAAATTAGTTTAAGTCTGGTGGGAGAAAATACCGCTATTGTGCACAGTTTAGAATTCAAGCTCATGGCAGTAATAACAATACGTAGATGAATGCAGTAAAAAGGATCTATCTAAATCATAGATATTTGTACCCTTGACATGTGATGTTTGCTAGGATACTTGAATTTTTCATATTTATTTGTTCCAATTTATCCTTGTCGCTCACTTTTCATCTTCTGCTATGTTCAACAGGTTCAATTGAACCTTGGAGTGAAGGCTTACCTCTATAACACGACCGCAGCCTATTACAAGTGTACATTCTCCCACGGCGAATGTAGTATAAATGTTCTTTTTCCTGAAGGAAATGCTGCTGTCATAGCTACACCTGGTCTAGGACAGGTAAAAACTTACTAAATCTTGACTAGTATCGTTTTGCGTTCTTTTAACTTATTGTATAGATCATTTTCAAAGGGGTTGCCTATATGGAGGCCCTGCTAGGTTTTTGTTGCATGAGGATCTTGAATTACTTGATTGTCTCTCACACCCTATATATCAAAATCTACAATTGGCTGTCTTTTTCTACAGGGAACACCCAGTGATGACTGGTATGTGAGACTGTCCTATGGGCCGCGATGGATTACATATGTTGTTGGAATTGGTACGAGTGATTTTCATTTTCTATCCTTTCCTACCATCGCCTTTCAAACTGTGCTGACACTTCTCTGGGAAATTGATTTTTGTAGGTGGAATGACGGTGCTCATGCTACTAGCCTTCAATTTCTTGAACAAATTTCGGTGGAGTCGTGAAGATGCAACTGGAGCACCATATGGGCAAATGGAAGCTCAGAGAGCACCTCTTCTATCATACAAAGATGATGATCTCTCCAGTTGGGGGTCATCCTATGATTCCAATTCACATGATGAGGAGGATATAGAAGAACTTTTGGCGGCAGGAGCTCCTGAAGGAAAGCTATTGCGAGATGGTGAAAATGGTAATAATACACGGCGCTTGTGTGGAATTTGCTTCGATGCTCCCAGGGACTGCTTCTTTCTTCCTTGTGGACACTGTGTGGCTTGTTTTGAATGTGGACAAAGGTAACTGCACTCTAAACTGACCTTATTTTTGAAGTTCCAAAAAGTTTCCCATTTACACTAGCAACCTATTTGGTTTCGTAGATAAAAGGAAATCAAGGTTGTCAATAGGGCTTTATGAACTCCATGAGGATCTAAGTTCTGCTGTGCGTAAAAGAAACATGAGTAAAAGATGAATGAGAGGAGAGGGATGCGTACTTTCAACTGTTTTCCATCCTCCTGTTGTTATTTGAATTTGCGGGAGTGTCACATCTGGTTCAAGATGGGTGGAAGAAATGGCTTAAGCTTCTCTTCAGTAGATGTTCGAAACGTTTGGGTATCGGCCAATTGGGAGTATATGAATATAATAAGCCGTTTACACTGAATTTTTTTTTTTTTTTTGGGTGTCAGAAGCTGTTTACACTGGATAATAGGCTGAAATGCTTAGCATATCACCTTCCTTAAGTTCATAAATTAGTTCAGTTGGTCTTTTCTTACTTACTCCTCTAGATTTAGTTGACGTAATGGCAATGCAATTGTAGTAAAATATAAGGACCTTAACACATGAATTTAAACTAATTGCAACAGGATAGCTGAGGCAGCGGGTACATGCCCTATCTGTCGGAGGAACATGAAGAAGGTGAGGAAGATTTTTACAGTTTGAGAACATTGAGGAAGATCCAGTTTTTTCGATGGATTACCAAAGCCTTGGCCAAATCACCGGCAAGCAGATCCTTGGTGCTGCCTCCAGTGATTTCTTTCTGGTGAATGGCACTGATCAATTAATTGTTGTCGAGCGATTCTTGACAATAGATGTGACCATGTCCCCATTTGTTCCAAAGGCTTTATTGACTTGTAAAGCTGTTTCTTGTTATAGCAATGTGAAGATATCTTAATGTAGGCTCTGTCACCTCGGAAAGATTTTGTTACCGAATACATATTTTTTGTTTTTTTTGAAAAGTTGGCACCTTCTCTCCTGTGCATAGCAAGGATTATGCTACAGGGCGGGCCTAATCCTGGATTGGAAAACAGTCACCAACAAGAGCCGTGGCAATTGCTATGAGGTTGGTTTCATCATACCTTGTTGCACTTCTGAGCTTATCCAGTCGACTGAGCCGAAGCCCCTACTGCACATGCTTCCTTTGAGATGACTCTGAGATGTTGCGTTGAATCTTGCACCCATTGTTATGGTCACCGCAAAGCTTGTCTGAGTTAGCTGCTGCATCATTCTCACTACTCTTATGAAGCAGTGCCAAATGTTTTTCCCTTAGTTCTTGGCTTGGGAAAGGAGAACCACCTTTGAAATATGGACAGCTCAAGTAGGTTATCCATAGGCAGGAACATATTAGTCCCCTGGTTTGATTCTTAGACGGCTAAACTGATTACATTAAGCAGAAATCAGACAAAAGTAATGTTTTGATTTGATCTTCAAATTGGAATAGAACTTATCAACACCCCATCTTTTGTACCAAAATAGATCCTAACCTCATGCGCCGGGACTTAATCCACATGCGAAACCCCAAGCTACGGATGATATTCTGATACCGACACACATAGCTCAACATGTATAAATGAGCTTACTCTAATTACGGGAGTATTATTGATTTGCTGTCATCTTAAAAAGAACACTTACAATTGACCATTGTGCAATTGATGTGTGTACATAAAAGTAGCCTTCATATGAATAATCTAAATCAAATGTGTACACAACTCGTTACATTGCAGTGAATCTTGTGAAGAATGGGGAAGAGCCCCATCAATTTGCAAGAGGGGCATAAGGGGTCACTCTCCCCAGGAGGGTTTTCCCCTATGTTTCCCTATAGGCCTTTTAAGGACCGATCTAGGTCCAAGGAAGTGCATTTTTATAAGTATTGCAATAATGAATGCAAAAAATGAAATGATGAATGTGTTCATGCTCATGTGATGGCTTACATCTTAATATGATTTGGGTGAACATGAGTTCACAAACGTGGAAATCAATAATCAATTTTCTGTTTTTTTTTGTCTCTAGATATAAGAATTGTGAATCAACTTTTCCACTTAGGTAGAAGTTTGGCACTCTTTTTGGGAAAATGCTAGGAGAGTCATGATTAAACACTCCTTTTGGGAAGATGCTAGGAAGGACACCCAACTAGAATACAGAGAAGATTAAACACTCCTCTGGGAAGATGCTAGGAAGGACACCCAATTAGAACACACATTACAATGGAGGGTGATGACAAATGAATGAAATAATTAATCACCCACCGTGGTGGTTCAGCTAGGTAAGCGTTAGATTTCCATTAAGGAGGTTTAGTATTCGAAGCTCAGTTGCAGGAAGGCTGGCTTTGAGACTCTTGGCGACTTACCCAATGGCACGTGTGTAGTGGCTAGTACGTGTCGCCCCCAACGGTTTACCTCCAGCTGCCGACCGTGCGGGATTCCCTGAATCAAAAAAAAAAAAAATGAATGAAATAATTAAGGAAAAGCATGAGTTTAGGGTATAATTAGAAATCAAATTGAACCGATCCAATATCAACTTCTCGTGGTTACCAACTTTAAAAAAGAAATGAAATTAGTATTATGTGATTTAATTCTCAGTTCCTACTTCCTAATGAGAAATGAATTGAGAATTAAAGAATTGGATTGGAACTAATAAACCATGGTAGCGTGTTTTGCCTTTTTAATATTAATTTTATTTTACGCGTTCATTTCTTATGAATTGGCAGAATGAGGGGCTTTGTTGTTTTCTTTACTTTCATATTACTTAAATAAAAATGAAAAAAATGTAAGAGAAAAAAGAAAAATAAATTGCTTTGTTCTCAAATGAGACCCGAATTCGATTGACAGTATAAGTTTAGGTTATAATAATTAGAAAATCGATTTCGATGGGACAGATTTTGCTCGGTATTAGTAATAATCACAATTATGAAGTTCCTTGGGAAGCACGGACACGGTTCACGAAAAGTGGGAGAAAGAGACTGTTATTCAGTAATAAAAGAAGCGGACTTTGACCAAAAGAGAAAAGAAGGGGACAAACCGCGGACCGTCAAAGGTAATGATGCCCACTTTTTACGTTAAAAAAATGCGAAAGATGAGGGAGAAATGAATGTAGCAAGAGAAGACAAGTTGAACACTTCTTCTCCATTTTCTATGGATGCCATGCGAAGGGCCGAAAATGGTTTGTCCTGAAAAGATAGATAAACAAGCGGTTCCCCATCCTGACCGCACCGGTGCCTCTTAAAATCATAACTTTTCCTTTTTCCCCGTCGCTATTGGACGTGCTTTATTTCGATTCCACGCCAGATAATTACAGACGCCACGAAAAGTGCGTCCTTCCATGAAGTATAATTAAACAAAAAATAATAATTAAAAAATACCCACCTTCCTTTTCTTTTAGCCCCAATTTCGCAAAATCATGTAAGCCCTGACATCATGTTTCTCATGCTTTTCTTGCATGACAATAGAATATCGATTTTTTTTTTTTTTTTTTTTTTGACTTTTAACATCGAGCTAACCATCTATTTTGAGTGAGTTGATTGGTATGAAATTATTATCACTTATTATCCAACCAAATTCAAATACCATTAAGTCTATTTTGTGGCTTTTCTTGCATATACTCATTTTTTGGCATTGTTCATAATAGAAAAGAATCAGTTAAAAATGTAATATCTCGAAACAAAATCACTAATCAAATACTTTTATATGTTATAAGGACAGAACATTTCATGATCGAGCTTTTGGTTCAAATGATCAAACAATAGATACATAAACTTTAAGTTTCCCTTGACTAAGAGTTGTGATATTAAAAAAAAAAAAAAAGAGATAAATCAAATAAACAGTGTATCCAATGCCTCGTTGATACATATAAGCAGAATTACAAATGCGATGAATTGGAAGTTGATGGAAAAAAGAAATCCAGAAGGTTTTCTTTTTATGAAATGAGTATTAAAACTTCTATATATTTGGTTGTGACACGTAATAAGGTCACAATTGAAAATTATAGATATAGCAGTAGAGATGCCCCTAAAGAAAAATATGTGATAAAAGATTGAATGTACTCTTAGAAAGAATCATCATATGAAGAGGCCTTTCTAACTTCTCAAGTGTTGCTTGACCCAAAAAAAGAAAAAAAAAAAGTCTCTAAGTGTTGGTGGGACTGTAATAATGGGCTTGCCATGTCTCTACAAATTCATTAGGGTGGTCTTCGACAGACATGATTCGCTCAAAATCATAAAGCCACATTAGTATCGTAAAATCATGCAGAGATTAATGGATTTTGCAATTCAAATTTAATGTAAAAAAAAATTATTAGAGAAATCATTAAGGAATGATAAGAACCACAAAATCAATGACGATTTAATAATTGAAGCAAGTTAGGTATAACCCGTTAAAATTAATGTATAAAATCGATGTACTCATAAGGATGCGATGACTTACCAATCGGAATTTGAATAAATGCATCATGCTCCCAATTGAATCCACCTAGATCTTCGGCATTATCTATATACAAGTATCAAACGTGCACAGCCATTATGTATATGCGGAAAAATTGATATTTAAAAGATAAAAAATATTAGTTTATGAAATTTTTTATTCATTAAATAATGAAATGATTTATTGATAAAATAGCACAACTTAAAAAAAAAAAATGCATAGGGAAAATATATTTTAAGATTCGAATTTTTTATGGTGTAATTAGAAAGATAGAACTTTTTACATTGAACTGAATAGGAGTCATAATAAAATTGCTAACTTTCCCATGAATATAGTTGTAGACTAAATAATTAAAGAAGAAATATGGATTGAGTTCCATTAGAAGTAGAGAATATTTTTATAAGTAGATTATAAGTTTGTTTTTGTAAAGATTACTATAATGAAAAATCTTAAACTGGTTTATTCCGTGACAAATTTACTCAGAATTAAATTATTAACTATTCGTTAGTTTCCTTTAATTTTATCGTCAAATTACTAAATTAGATGACATGTGATAGTTGATGAGTATATTAATTTTGACTTTTACCTTTTGACTATTATACATCTATCAATTTGTGGTTTTTCGTTTAATCCAATTTAACAAATTAATGGAGGATAAATATGCTATAAATACACCATCCACCGCGATGGCATCGTTGGCTTCGCGCTCTCTCCTCCTCACGAAGGGGAGAAGTTCGAATCCCAACGCATCACTTTGTAACTTGCCTAGTACACGTGGTGGTGGTTTTCATGTGTCGACCTCAGAGTTTACCTACCGGCTGTATGAGGTTCCCTAGGTCACAAAAAAAATACTATAAATACATCTATTTGGCTTCTTCATGATAAAAAAAATTAGTTGGGATACATACATTATAACTATACTTGATTGAAATTTTTGGTAGTTAAAAAAATTAATTCAAAAATATTTATTTAAGATTTTTCGTGATATTAATTTTTTTAATAAAATAATGCGAAAGCCGCCACGGCCACATCGGAACCGCCAAGTGGATCCACTTTCCCCTATATTCCTAGTCATCCCCAAATGCCCCCAACCTCTTTAAATACTCGAAGCCGCTTAGCAGATCCAACCGCGCTCCGCTCCCCCGCTCGCTCGTCAGTGCCGTCACCACCGTCCGATCACATTTCAGCGGCCGCTCCATATCAGCCAACCATCGTCCTCCCGCACCCATCCCACCACTTCCCCCAAAATCCGACGGCTGCCATCGCACCACGCACCTCGAAGCGACACCACCCTCCTCCTCTCCTCGAACCATTCAAAAGCCGCCCCTCCCACCTCCAATCCCTCGCCACCTTCTCCATAGCCATCTTCTCCATCCCATCCCCCCTCTCTCTCTCTATCTCTTTCTCTCTCTAGACGCCCGCGGCGAGCGAAATGGCCGGGACTGGAGTGGTGGCGGTGTACGGGAACGGGGCCCTGACGGAGGCGAAGAAGTCGACCTTCTCCGTCAAGGTGGGGCTCGCCCAGATGCTGCGCGGCGGCGTCATCATGGACGTGGTCAACGCCGACCAGGCCCGCGTCGCCGAGGAGGCCGGCGCGTGCGCCGTCATGGCCCTCGAGCGCGTCCCCGCCGACATCCGCGCGCAGGGCGGCGTGGCCCGCATGACCGACCCCCAGCTCATCAAGGAGATCAAGCAGGCCGTCACCATCCCGGTCATGGCCAAGGCCCGGATTGGGCACTTCGTGGAGGCCCAGATCCTCGAGGCCATCGGCATCGACTACGTGGACGAGAGCGAGGTCCTGACCCCCGCCGACGAGGACAACCACATCAACAAGCACAACTTCCGCGTCCCCTTCGTCTGCGGCTGCCGCAACCTCGGCGAGGCCCTCCGCCGCGTCCGCGAGGGCGCCGCCATGATCCGCACCAAGGGCGAGGCCGGCACCGGCAACGTCGTCGAGGCCGTGCGCCACGTGCGCTCCGTGATGGGCGACATCCGGGTGCTCCGCAACATGGATGACGACGAGGTGTTCACCTTCGCCAAGAAGATCGCCGCCCCCTACGACCTGGTCATGCAGACCAAGCAGCTCGGCAGGCTGCCCGTGGTGCAGTTCGCCGCCGGAGGGGTGGCGACCCCGGCCGACGCCGCGCTGATGATGCAGCTGGGCTGCGACGGGGTGTTCGTCGGCTCGGGGGTGTTCAAGAGCGGCGACCCGGCCAAGAGAGCGCGGGCAATCGTGCAGGCGGTGACGCACTACAGCGACCCGGAGATGTTGGCCGAGGTGAGCTGCGGATTAGGGGAGGCCATGGTGGGGTTAAATTTGACGGATTCCAAGGTGGAAAGGTTCGCTAGTCGGTCGGATTGATGGGAGGATTGGTCGGGGGACACGTAAGGCGTTTAGGTCGGAGCTACTCTGTTCTTTGGGAATAACAAGGTTAAATGTTGGGAGGATTTGTCATGGGAGTGATTATACTTGGTGATTCAACGGGGGTTTTCTTGGGATTGTTTATTGGGTTTGCGTGGTCGTCGTTTCTGTCTGGGTCTGGACATGTTGTACCAAAGTGATAATGATGTTCTTTTTAGGCCGAGAACGTTAATTGCTGCTCAAGTTCTCTGTTTTAAGCTGTTCTTTGCTTAGGAAATTGAAGTATGTATGAAACTGTTGCATTGCATCGATCTGGTGTATTGTTTTGACTTGTCTGCTCTCTGCCGTTGCTCTTTATGTGGGATTTGACATGTGCATTAATAGGGTTTTGAGAGTTTAGTGTGGAGGATTATTTAAAGCCACGTGCTGAAGAATGGATGGTATGATTTAGAGCAGTGTTTACTTGTCAAGGATGGTCTACGGTCCCCTGACCATCCGATTCTCTTGGCTGATTCACGTAGATCCATTGTTTTGATCAGCCCAACTGGTCTTAGCATTACGTAGATGAGTAGGTTCTCGTGCTTGCCACACCAACCTGCCCAGCTCGGCGGATTTAGATGGGTCAAAAAACAGTTCCTTGTTTTTATTAGCCCAACTGTTCTAAGCATTACGTAGATGAGTAGGTTCTCGTGCTTGCCACACTAACTTGCCTAGCTCAGCAGATTTAGATGGGTCAAAAAACAGTTCCTCGTTTCTGTCAGGATTGGGATTGGGCCGGCTGCTGATTTTGATACCGTGAATAGATTTTTGTTGATATGTTGGAATAAGGTGCGTGTCTCACAGTGGATGGAATTGAAGGAGTTCACCTGAAAGCTGGTCCTTTGGAGCTATTGAAAGTTTCAAGATCTGCCTCTTCTTCTTCTTCCTCCTTTTTATGCTGAGTTCTGATTATAATTGCATATTTGCCAAGATGTTCACCGGTAGTAGTTACGTAGTTATGGTGCTATTGAAAGGGTTCAAGATCTGTGCTGTTGGTGCTGCTTCACTTTTAGCAGCAGGCATTTTGAATGCTAGTGGTTTGTGCATTACTAAGCCAGCATGTGATTTTTTTGGTAGTGCTAGATTTTGTTATGCAGTCTCTGCATGTGTATATGGTCAAATATTGTGTGGATTGATTGAATTTCAGTATGACAGCAGTGGCTCGATTTGTTTATGTTCTTTGTTCCAGTTCTCTTGTCCTGCCTAAGTAAAGAAGGTATTTTCCTTTTTTCCTGTTCGATTTGTTGTCGACTGTCCCTCTCCCTCTTTCTTGCTTCCCTTCCGTCTTGTAAGATACACTTGGGAGGACTTCTGCAGTAAAATACCGGAGACAGCAAGAGGTTTGCATCTGCACTGTGGCCTGAACTCATAGTCTATGAAAAATCATGTCATTAGAAATTGGGCCGATTGTGCCTTGGCTAGATAATATTCTCATTTAGCAAATGATAAACATAAGTCCACTGTCCCTCTCCCTCGCTTCCCTTCCGTCTTGTAAGATGCATTTGGGAGGACTTCTGCAATAAAATATCGGAGACGGCAAGAGGTTTGCATCATCTTCACCGTGGCCTGAACTCATAGTCTTTGAAGAAATTGCGTCATCTGAAAGTGTTCTCTGGCTAGATAATATTCCATCTAGCAAATGATAGACATATCATAAGCCCTGCCAAATGCTTCTATTGTATCTTTTACTTTGAGTTGGTAATTCTACATCTAATAGCCAAGCAATAGTCTTTCCATATACTTGAAACAGTGAAGGCCGGGGGGCTTCTCATTATGTCGCGTTTGTGTTCTCGAGTAACTGCTGACGAGTTCATGATGCAGTTTGTGAACATCGTTCATCTTCGACATTTGTAACAGCATATAGAGGCTTGTAGTTCATTCTGGCAGCAGATCCCTTTGCCAATGAAAGAATAATCAAAGAGCGATACACGAATTTGTGGGTTTCTCCATTTCATTTTCCGAGTATTCAGCGGAAGTAACAGAGACATGTGGTTCGGGAACAACCACAAAGAGTTTATCTTCGGTAGCTATTCTTTCCCAACAGCTTGCAAGAGAATAAGCAATTGAAGAAAGAAGTACGACGCGCCCCCGATTGTGGCATACTGCAACTTCTCGGCACCTTCAACATCTGGGAAATCGCTGTCCTTGGAACGATTGAATCCTCCAGCCAACCATCCGAGGTTCCGGTAGCCATGATCGTAGAGCTTTGACGCCGCCATCATCGATCTGTGGAGCAACAGCACAAAAGATGACATTGTTGCACCAAGGATCTTCCATCCCCACGTACATCCGAAGTAGTAGTGTCCCCTTAAGCTCTCTCTCACACAACAGCATCCAAGGATTTGACTTTCATCTAAGAGTACAATCATCGAAATGGCAAGCAAGACAGTGTACCATCTAAATTTATGTTATGATTAGAGATGAGCATGATTCCAGGATAGAACTTGAAATATGAGAATCGGATCAGTGGGAGCTCGTTAAGTTCTAGGTTCCAAGATATGTACGATAAAAGTTAAGTAGCACCGACATCGATATGTGACAAGAGATACGAAATGCCGACACGTTGTTTCTAAAAAAAAGAGAATTTCGACACGTTGGGACACGTTATATATTAAATATATATTTATATATATAATAATTTATCATTTTTATGATTATTTCAATCAAATTAATTTAATTCAAATTCACAAATAAATAAATAATTAAAAAAAGCCTAAAATGAATTTGCACTAAAAACATTAACCCATAATTTATTAATACAAATTCAACTCTATTCCAATAATTCATAAAAATTGGAGAAAAAATAAATAAACAATCGACATTCGGACTCGCATGTTAGATATGTCGGAAGAGAAAAAAAAAAAAACTTAAAAGGCGAATTGTGTATCACTAAAAGTGGGAGTCGAATAGAAGAGAAGACTAGGTTTTTCCTATTTCTTCATTTACTTATTATTGTGTTTTATTTTTTTACATATATATATTTTGACATTTTATTTATTGAAAAATTTTAAAATTGACTCAATATCATAATCATGTGTCAAAAACTTATATGTTGGAATTCGACTTGAGTGTCGGAGAGTATCGAAAAAGTTGACCATGTGTCAAATTTTCGACACGCGTTGATCGAGTGTCCGAGAGTGTCGGGCATGTGTTAAAATGTCCGACACGAGACGAAGGCTCTTGGAGAGTGTCAGTGCTTCATAGACGATAAGTAACAAATTTCCAAAAAATGAGGGATCTATTTTGATAGATAAGTTTTAGGTTCTTAGTTGGAGGAACTTGGAACGTGGAGCTTATAACCTATAACCTAGAATTTAAAACACTTATATTGTTAAAACACTTTCATATTTAACTCAATTAAAGAAAACTCATTTTTATATATTATTTATAAATTATATTGCTAAAATATTTCGAAATATGGAAAAGCTTGTTTCTTATATTAAAAAAAAAAAAGGTATTGCTAAAACACTTTCATTTAATACAAATCTAGTGGATAATTTTATAATTTGTAAAAAAAATTGAGGCTCCATTTTTTTTTTTTTTTGAAATATGTTTTTTAGGAAGTTATCATCTTGGAAAATAACAATATTTTGTTGTTGTTTACCTACAATTTGAAAATTACTTAAAAATTAATTTCCACCTATTGGTATGAAAAATCTTATTTGATTTTCCTTTGTGCATTCTTTTAATATTTTTTATTTTTTATTTTTTCAAAAATCAATTCTTTAAATAAATTTTATTTTATTTTAAAAAACAATTTCTTATTTCTTTTTTTTTTTTCTTTATCCTCATTTGTTGGTTGGCGAGCTCAAGCTTGTTCAACTCTAGCAAATCCAACCTCGTTGGCCTCGGGCAAGGTTCTAACTTGCCGGATCTGGCGAGGTCGAGCTCGCCAAAGGTTGACGAGCGATTGGTGAGGTCTTGGCCTCGCTAGACATCGGCAAGGTCTTGACTTGACTAGACATTGGTGAGGTATTGGCCTTGCTAGGTCGGCAAGCTCGAGCTTCGCCAGCCTCCCACAAGCTCGTCTCTCGCTTGGTCAGTCGTTGCCATGGCCATGGTCGACTATCAGACAAGGAAGATGGAAGGAGGAAGAAGAAAGAAAAAGAAAGGAAGAACAAAAGAAGAAGAAAAAGAAAAAAAAAAAAAAAAAAAGTAAAATTATTTTATGAGGATGAAGAGGGAGAGAGAGTGTGGGTGACTTTAGTGGATTGAAAATGGGTTCTCCACTCAATCCATTTATTTATTTTTTTTAAAAATCTAAAACTCATATAAGCTAGGCTTTTCAAAATTGATTAATCCATATATGACTCATTTATGTTTTAAATGGGTCATATATCAAGACTCATCTTGATTGGTCCAGTCATGACAAGATTTTAACTAGGGATGTCCCGTTTTAGATTTTGCTTAGGTTTCACTTGAAGTTAGAAACCTACCCTCGAAACGGGTTCCCTAATTTTTGGAACATAGAACTTGTCATATCATATCATAGGTTTCGGGGTTAACTTTAGGGTCTATCTAGAATTCTACTTGTATTCTTAATTGAATGATTGTGGTGAATCATTACCCCTAATGACTAACATTTGCTACAATATGCTAGTCACAACTCATATTTAGATACATGAAAATTATGAGATATTAACAAATTAAAAGTCTCAGTCATGCATATTGCTAGAAATAGAAACTCATATTAGTAGTTTCGGGTTACAAACTCCTTATTGGACGCCATGAAATCACATTAAAATATAGAACATGAAAAATATAAATACTTGTTCTAGGTTTCACACCTAAAACCTATAATCTATCCGTCAACACACGTTTCCTAATTTTTGAAATATGTGATTACTCTGCATATTTTAAAATTTAGAATCGGACCGGTGCCTATTGGTCCAATACTCCAATTTTCGATTTTATCTTGAAACCATGCTCACTCCTAATTTTAACTAACAATGCCTCCGGTAAGGTTGACTACAAGTTCAACCATCAACCACACATCGAAAAGGTATCCGCTAATCGTTGCTCGTCAAAAGCAGAGAGATATTGAAACTTGAAACAAGGAAAATCGGAGGCAAGCATAGCCACAAAAACAAGTAACGAAGCGAGACCAGATTGGGCCCACCAGTTGCCTTACCTGAGTCCCTCGCCACACGCTACGAGGATCCTAGCATCCTTATCAGGAGCCACCGCCTCCACTTGCTCGACGAAATCGGAGTTCAGGGTCGTGAAGTTCTGGCCCGTCCACAGCCCGATGTAGCCGAAGTGCACCCACTTCTTGAGCAGCGTGAGGGGACCGCTGTCCCTGTCCGCCACGAAGAGCGGCACGTGCAGTGACCCGGCCACGCGCGCCTTCTCCCTCTCCCACTCCGGCCTGATGTCCAGCATCACGTAGCCGCCGTCCACGACGGCGGACGCCGCCTCCCTCGGCGGTATGGGGCGGATGGCCCCGGACTCGATGAGCTGCCGGGCGCTGCTCGATGGGACAGCATTTGGTGTTGGTGGATGATGAGGATTGGGGCGTCTTGGAGGGACGAGGAAGTGCCGCTGGTGCGATGATTCATGCCGTCCGTGAGTCCCAGGAAGCCTGCACGCTGCCGAGAGGTGGTTCCATCGAATAGCCATCTCTCTCTCTCTCTCTTATCCTGAAAGATTTTGTCAAAGTGACATTTCGTTACTAAGGTTTATGAGGCCCCATCCAGGGACAACGTTTTGTTTTGTTTTTTTCCTTTTGGAGAACTTATGATAGATATTTCCATTAAAAGAAATTGCAAAAACGGTATTAATTCGAGAGATTGGCTAATTATAATTTTCAAGTGAAGCAAGAATAAAGCCGTTCATGTAGACTTCTCCAGGGCATATATATATATTGCTTTGTTTCTAATTTTCAAAGACATATTTTGCTTTGTTTTTTATTTTTTATTTTTATGTCTTTGAAAATTGAATGATAGTGGCGATAAAACAAGTGTCCCCTCTGGGCATACTATTTATTTTGTCTAGGACTAAGGCTGTAAGGGAAAAACAAGACCAGCATTGATCAGTCGAGAACTTAAACAGTCTTAAAAAAAAGTCCTAATGAAATCTCGAATTCATCAACAATATAAACTCAGCCATCGAAAATCACACATGATAATTGACCAAAATATTCTGGATGATAACACCAAAAGTCTTAAATGGCTATACTCCCAATATATTTGTTCCGAACTAATTTTTGTGTTACGAAAATCTAAACTAGTACATCAATTTCCATCCAATATACCCGTTAAATTGCTAACATGAAAATGCACATGGTAATCGACTTGTTTGACATGGATCCAACATAGAAATTCAGCATAAATGGCTCTTAGAAATGATATCATCTTAGAATTTCAAATTTGCTCAATGGATCCCAATTCTACAAGTAAAAAAAGATTTTGGAAAGAATCACGAAACTTCGGTCACGGGAGTGAGCATTTAGAGAGTTGGCAACGTATGTATTGGCAAACTCTGCCATAAAAAATTTCAATTCTAAAGGATACTGATTCTTAATCAATGAATCTATGAAACCTCACACATTCTCCCTCACTCTATCTCCATCGAGCACCCTCTTGATGGCCACAGGCAATAGCTCATCACCTTTATTGCCATCTCCATAGCTTCCCTTCTAGACAAGAGCTTCGTCATGTTATGGAAATTCACGGAAACTCAATTTTTCCTGTCTCGATTTTGAGTTTTTTTTGGTCGATTGTGGTTTTGAGTTAAAGAGTAAAGAACAATGGTAAATGAAGGTGGACAGTGGCTTAGCAAATTGCGAATGAATGAGGTTGGTTGCCTGATAGTTGGGCATGGACGATGATGAAGAGCTGGAATAGTATGCTTGATTGATGATAGAGTATGTGTTGGTGTTCTTCTAGCTTAAGTATATTTGTGTGTTTTCAATAACCTAGAGAAGATGATGAACTTGATGAAGAGCACTAGTAATCTAGATGAAGAAAACATAGAGATAAGAAAATAAAAATGGGCTTCGTAATAACAAGATTCAATGTGGACTTAATGAGGGTTCGGTTTGACTATATTAAAATATGGGTTTAGTGTGATTAATGAAATAAAAGCTGGGCTCAACATTGATCTTGTCATAGAATGACTTACGTTAGATTTAATAAAAGAAAGCCTAGAATGGTCTTGGTGTAAATGGGCTTGAAAAGGCCCAAAAAAGGGTCTGAGCTGAGTTCTTGGAAGTCGGGTTCAAGTTTATTGATGTGAGCTTACTTTTTGATTTTTTTTTTTGACAGTGGTATGGGCTTACTTTAATAAGCCCATTGATGTCCTTGAGTGATCCAAATGTGACCTTTGCATGTGGGCCGAGCTTACATTTGACCGTACACCCAGACTAGGCTCCCATGGCCCGGCCCGAGTCCCTGTTCTAAAAAATAAAAAATAAAATTCTAAAAAGTAAAAAAAAAAAGGGAAGACTGGTTAGAACAAATGACTTGATTAAGTTGTTAGATTTTAGTACTAGAATTAGCCTAAAATTAGCTCATGGTGTTGTTGTCCTAGGGCTTAATAAAAATGCCACATTACATTTTTTGCCCGATTTGTATCCGATAATTTTTACTACACTTCACTATTTTTTTCACTTTTCATCACTGTTTTTGATTTGTTTTTTTTTTTAATTTCTTTTATATCATTTTTGTGTTGTAATTCATTTTCTTAGTTGAATGGTTAGGCAACATTTTAGGACCATAATAAATACAAAAATATTATATAGACACTTAGCGAACATGAACTTGGGGCTCAAAGTTGAATTTGAAAATTGCACATGACACTTAGTTGACAAATAATCAAGTTTAGGTAATGACTAGTTAGATAATTAGTGTAATAAAATCCTGAACTCTAGATTTCTTGTTGCATAGAAATTGAGATGTATACTCATATCTCACTTGATTTCTAACAGACCCTAATAAGTTAATGTTGACTTCTTGGGTAAAAGTTCATAGGGCTAATTAAATTTAAATAAAAATCCCAACATCACCCAAGTTTAAGGTTTGGAAGAATCTAAGTCGATTGAGGACCACTAGTTCTCAACTCAACATAACCTCTAAGCTAATTTTTTCCCCAAGACTTGTTTGGGAGGGTTATGACAATGGGTCCAAGTCCATTAAGGCCAAGCCCAGGACCTTAGTGACTATGCCTAAGTCCTTGATGCTCCAGCTTTAGACCCCAACACCCATGCTCGGATTCCTCGAGCTTGAACCTAGGCCCCTTGAGGCCAAGGCTTGAGATTGGGTCCTCGACGCTTGGGCCTATGTCCATCGAGGTCGGGCTTGGGACCCTGACGGCCATGCTTGGGTCCTTAGCGCCTCGGCTTGTGGACTCACTCTTGGGCT
Organism: Eucalyptus erythrocorys; assembly: GCA_014182555.1. Classification (NCBI taxonomy): domain Eukaryota; kingdom Viridiplantae; phylum Streptophyta; class Magnoliopsida; order Myrtales; family Myrtaceae; genus Eucalyptus; species Eucalyptus erythrocorys. Next base: position 38,597,773 of record CM024607.1, on the reverse strand, counting down.
TGAGTCCTTAGTGCTTGTGTCCATGTCCTTATGCTTGAGACCAAGTCCATTGAAGTTGGGTTTGAGACCTCGGTGCTTGTGTTTGGGTCCCCAGTGCCCAAGTCATGTCTATCAAGGTTGAACTTGGGACCTTGTTGCCTGCGCCTAGTACCTTGAGGCCGAGCTCGGGTCCATCAAGGTCAAGCCCAAGTCCTCATATTTGTGCCCCAGTCCATTGAGCCAAATTGCTAGGGTCGAGACTCTACTCCTAAGATTAGCGCTTGGATGTCCAGGCCCAAGTTCATTGAGGCATGGCCTAGCCAGGGATCCAGTGCCAATGCTTGGGCTCTGACTACTCATGCACAAGTCACAAACGCTCAAGTATTGTATGTCTAATTAGGAAAAATAATTCAATTTTTTTTTTTTTACCAAATGACATAAAATATTTTCCAATTCAATGTCAAGTTTCAATGAAAAACCGGAAAGTATTGTCACTTTCTGAAAAATTGACTTCTTGAAATTTGTTTATGAAGATATCACTTTTTGACGAAACAAATGAAATGTAAATTACATTGTTTACAATTGACACAATTAAGAACTCAAAGATTTTTATGAGAAAAAGATATTTTATTTTACGAGAAATACGAATGTGATAATTATATTTTGGTATAGAACTTGAGAAGCAAACTTAAAACACTTCCCTGACTAAATCATTTCAATAATCCTCTTTAGCAATTTATGTTAGTCAAAAAAGAAATTATTAATATTATCATTTTTTTCTTATTGATTTATTGCACAGTATTTATTGATTGAACCTCTAAGTCAAGGATATTGCAAAATTTTGCACCCACCACTAAAGTATTGGCTGGGTCACTGGATGAAGCCAATTGTCCCAAGAAACTATTTTATTTAGATTTTATTTATTTCGCAAAAATAAATGATTTGAAGACACACTTTCTTAAGAATGATTACTTGTTTTACTTACAAAAATAATTGAAAAAAACTATTCACATTATCCCCGAAAAGGTTGAGAAATAAAATGTTGTCGATAATAAAAAAAAAAATTCCATCAATTAATTGTTTCAGGTGATATAGATGATTATTTTTAGAAAAAATATTTTTAAAAATATTTATTTTTAGTAAAATAAACAGAACCCTCAAATAGTGGTTGATGTTTTCATGTTAAACATAATAAGAGTTGCATATATCTAGGGCATAGGGAAGTACCTATCTAAATCAGGAGGGACATGGATGAATTCTAATACATCCGTCATGTGAATTCCACGTATTAGCTGTCACGATTTCATATGATACATTAATGGGCACTAGAATCCATTTACGCATTCCCCAAATGAAAGGTCATCTTTGTTTTCTCCTGAAGAACCCATATCGTCAACAGCCAAGAGTTCCTCGAGTCTGAGTCAAATGATTGACCTTCGATGATATCATTCTGATACTTGTCGGAATCTCCTCAGACTCTTATGAGTCGATGAAACATGAATTCCACGTACTAAGTGTTATGATTTTTACAAGGTACATGCGCTAGAATTCATTTCAGCTTTCCTGTAATGAAGGGTCATCATTGTTTTCCCCGGAGATTCCCATGTTGTTATTGGCTGAGAAGTCCTAGTCTCTGAATCTACCGATTAACCTTGATAATGTCATTCTGATTTTGTTGTAATCTCCTCGGCCTTATGCCCCGATGGAACAGATAAATACAGTGCCTCTTCTTGATCTGTCCAAGGCCTGGTTCGGAGAAAATTGAGTGGGTCATTCAAGATGTGGGAAAAGCTGATGATTTCGGTCTGGGTTTGGTGCATCTTTTGCGAGTCTTGCTTTGGAAGGCTCACACTGGCAAAGAACAGCTTGGAGGTGACTTCACCAGAATCGATGAAGGGATTTTATGACAGTTCGATCATAAGCTTTGAAGTCCCAAAGCGTGGAGGAACGATGGCTGGCACCATAGTTTATCCGAAATCCAACCGCAAGGCATGCAAGAGCTTTGGCTACTTTGATCTCTCTTTCAATTCCAATTCCGGAGGACTACCTACTTTTCTACTTGCTGATCGAGGAGGTACCGTGCAAGCATCTCGTCATCATCATCATCATCATCATCATCATCATCATCATCTCATCTTCATCATGAGCTATGACTATATCTAGAGGGTGCTATTGAGCCTCGTGATAGTAAATGTCCAGACTCCATCTACAAGAAGTTATAGATTAAGTATGCCAATGATCTCCTGATGGTGGAGACATTAACCAGTTTCACGTGAAACAATGTGATTGGATTCCCTAGTCCAGCATCTAATTATGCTGGTGATTCCGTATAAATCAATGACTTTTAGAAGTTGAGGTAGAAACAAGAAGACACTAAATATCATATCAATTAGAGTGATTCATGTGTGGTTGTTCGTAGATTGATCAATCAAAGGCATCCTCAGTGCATCATTTTCAATACTTACTCATGAATAATTATGACTGAAAGTTTGAACCTACTTTGCTGCACATTTCAACCATGATTGTGCCTTTACCTAAACCACTTTCCCCGACGTGGGGTACATCAAGATTTTATCTGTTTGTTATTATGTTTTGGATGGTGGTGGTATATGATTTTATGGTTGAGAAAATTATGATGAATATCGAACATTTTCTATTGTTCGTATGGATTTTGTCAACAGGTGTTCTCAAGACACTTGTTAATCATATTTCTTAAAGAAATATTTTCATTTTTTATGCATTGATTACACATAATATGAGAGAGATGATGCATTGGAAATGACCAACTTTCTTTATTTGAATATTTAACAAGTGCTAATGGCACTTTTTGACAAAATCCTATTTTTATTACTCAAAGTGGGAGTTCAATGTTTTTTTTATCATATACAAAGACGATTGAGAGTTTCTATCTCTTTAGAAACCTCAATTTCAGGCTCAGTTCTTAGGCAACAAACATTTGAGGGCAGCTAAGAAAGAGCAACTATTCAGTCTTTAAACGTCAAGGACTAATATATTCTAAAGATATCCACGCTTTACAGACCACTGCTGCAATTTTTCTTGAGTTCGAAGAACAAACACATTGATGATACGTTTTTTCCCATCCAAACTCACGAATGAGTCAGCTATTGGTGGCAGATTGCTTCTTCTCACTGAAGGCATGGAACGCACAGAATGCTGGAGTGGCCGCCATTCTCATCGCTGATGAAAGATGCGAGCCATTGTTCAACATGGAGTCTCCTGAAGAATATAATCCTGATTCTGAATATGTTCAAGAGATCGTCATCCCATCAGCATTCATCAAGAAAGCTTTGGGAGATGACATGAAGAAGGCATTGTCTGATGGCCAAATGGTTAACGTCACTCTGGATTGGACTGGAGATCTTCCGGTCATGATCTCGTATGGAACCTTGGAGCAGCCATGGATGTAATTGATGAAAGCGTTTGAAATTGAGAGCTATCTAAGTGAGTCGAAGCTAAGTTCAATATGACTAGTCTGTATTTAAGTATGGGTGATGGCGAGAGATGCATCTCTTCCATCTTGAGACTTTGGAAATAAAACTTGTGTTCATTATAACTTAAGTGCCTAGGAAAGATTCACACGAGATCGACAACGGAAATACAGCTTTCGCCAGAGGGAAAGTTGTGAGCAGAATGAATCGGGAGGGAAAGAGAAAGGGAGATGAATACGAGGGACAATTTCTTTTGTTTGGAAGGAGAAGAGGGAACATATCAGAAGAGAATAGGAGTGACAATCTAATCTTTCCCTTCTCCAATTTTGAAGAGAGAGGAATTTGGCCAAACAAGACTCAGCTACACAGTTATGGTGGTTTCTACCCATGCTTGAAAGTTGAAACAAGCAACCCTATGAAAGCAGATTGTGTCAATAAAAAATAAATCACGATTTTTTTACAAGAAAAATGGTACGGAGAAAGATATTATTAAATAATTGTCGATCCATATAAGATAAGATCTAAGAGCATATAATATAAATCGAACACTTTTCCAAGACAACGACAAATATAGATTGATTTCATTAATTGATTTGCAGCTTTCAAATAAGCTAACAGTATTTTGTCTTCAACTCCTAAGTCAATTTTATGAACATCAAATATTGATCGTTTTTATTTTTAATATTACTAGTTTAATCCATTTGAAACTAGCTAGCATAAAGGGTACATGCAATGGGCTCCTTTTATTTGGAACAAGTCCCTTCTCCCCCGTTATCAATTCCTGCTTTGGTTGATTACTAGGAAGAGGTTACCAACTTAGGTTTTGCTTCTTATCTTTGGCAAAATCCCAGTTATGAATTGTGCTTTCTGCTCTTGTCATTCGGACTCAGTCAACCATCTATTCTTTGGTTGTCCCATCCTTGCCGCCTTAGCCACCTTTTGGACTTCTAGATTTAATTTCACTTGGCGGAACAAATCTTGGGTGGATAACCTACATTGGGCGATCAAATATTTATCTGGAACTTCATTCCACTTCACTCTTGCCCGGTTTGCGTTTGCTGCCATGTGCTACATCATTTGGAACAAGCAGAACAATATTCTCTTCTAGGGAAGGATTATCCCTTTCGGCCATGAAGAAGCATCTTGAGAAGATTGTTAGGGACAAAGCTTTGTCCTTCCATCAAGTTCCCCCCATCACCACAAATCGAAGATTGCTGCTTTTTTGGTTGCTCAATCCATCTATTTTCGCAAACTAATCTACCTTTTGCTCGATGGACTTACGTCAGTAGGGGGTTCCGTTCAACCCTTGTCCATCCAGAGGTTTCCTCCAATTCCCTTGTTGTTGAAGTTCGAAGCTGAAAACAGGGCAATTGGTTTTTGCGAAGCTTCTTTAGCGGTGGGATTATCCTTATTTACCAATCTTTGTGTTGGGATCCTTTCCCTGCTCTTGTTTTATTGTTACGGTTGCCTTTTGCTGTTTCTTTTGCTTGTTAGCAGCCTCTTTGGGTGCTTTTGCTGCTATTTTGACTTTGCCTTCGGTTATTTTACCTTAGCACCCTTCCACTCGCTATGACTTTTATCTTTGTGAGTGTAAGTTTTTTGTGCCGAGTTCTTGCTGTATAGCTATATATAGCTCTTTGGTTTAAAGTCAATATAATCTTACCTTTTACCAAAAAAAAAAAAAAAAAAATCCAAAACTTTCGGTTTTCACACTTTATAGATGAGAAAAAATGTTATGGGTTGAGAAATGTCACTCTGATTTTATCAATTTACATCTTTGGCCACTAAATTCGACATATAATTGCAGCTCAGTTTAGATAAATTTTACTGTAAGAATTTCACGTGATTTTTCGAAGTGATAAATTTAAGCTTGCGTGGGATGCATGATAGAAGCTGCTTTCATGCTATGGGCCTGTGATGGGGGACATCTCATACTCTCAGGCCCTCGGTTAAATAAATATTTCTAGAACATCGCTCATTCAACTGTTAGCCCTAGTGGTCCATACGATTCACAATTGTAGCCTCTGTTACAATCCTGAGAAGTTTGAGCAAAAAATTGTGTACTCTCGGAGTAAATTTTTTTGGGATTCAAAGACGCACTAACAGCCATCGATTTCAAAAAAAGATGATATCGGAATCACACAATTTTAAATTAAAGGGCTCAAATCACATGTAAAGTATTGAGAAAATTAACTTCAACTTTGTGTACAAGCGTGTGGTGTGTCATGATTGCAATTCTATTTGAATGTGGAGATTGGGGACATAAATGTGGAATCGAACCGACGTGATTAACTCTAATGTCAGATTGAAGTTGATTGTGTAGAAAATTTACACTGCTTGCTCTGAAAGTTTTAATTATTACGAAATACTTTGAAACACATTACATTATTGTCTACATGTATATATCTTTATATTGTCAACCACAGTGTAATACTATAGAGAACATGCTGCATATGTAACTGAGGAGAAAATATTCAGTGGTTGCTTCTCACTACTTCATTATCCTACGTGGAGTGCATTATTTTGAGTTTAACGAATCACCACTTAACACGTGTATTGTGACGTGAAATCACAAAAAATTGAAAATCTGCTCATCAATTCTTTCTCTCTCTTCATCCTCCTCCGGCTACAGTCACCTTCGCGCGTCCACCGCCGACGCCGGTCCGGTTCAACATTTTGCGCATTCAAACCAAGCCATCCCCCTCCATCATCCTCGTTGTTAGCTTGGTCTTTGCCGGAAGGAGTCCTCCATCTCCATCGTCTTATTGATCATCTTTATCTGTTTTTGGCCTGAGCAAATGGCCAAAAATCTGGAAAAATATAAATCTCTTGAGAAAAAAAATCTGGGGAAAAATCTTTGAGACAAGGAAGGAGAAGTGGGTCTCTCGGCTTGTCTTTTTAGCCAAAAGATCTGACATTTGGAGGAGTTCATAGAGCAACGCGGGTGAAAAATCAGTAGGTCTCTTGGCCTGTCTTTTGGCCAAACGTAGAAGACATGGCTGCAAACAACTTAAAGTTATGGGGAATCTATGGAAGCTGGGTTATGGGAAATTTGTGGAAGCTGGGGCAAAAAATAAAGGAAACCCAGAAACTTGAAAGCTAAAGGTATCCTTTTTTTTCATTGCAACTCATCGCCAGAATAGGAAAACAAAAGAAACCCAAACTCGAATGCTAAAGTCGACTTAGAAATTCACAATTTGCTCGCGATTCCCACTTTACGTCTTTCCAACGGCCAACTTCCAAATTTGTGACAAAGCCTCGTCCATCGCTGCGACAAGCAAGGTCGAGATCCCAATTGTTGTTGGGCTCTGGCGAAGGGAGGGAACTCAGATCAGGGCTGGCACGGCCACCGCGGCAAGGTGGAGGGCTTGTGGATGGAGGTTGCGTTGGAGCGAGGGCTGGAATTTGATAAGAGCAGCTGGAGCGGTGGCTAAGAAGGAGGAGGAAAAGAGAGAAAGAGATTTTTAATTTGTTTTATTTATTTCCATATCAGGATACACTCGTCAAGTGGTGATTGGCCAAATTAAAAAAAAAAAAATGCACTCCACATGAGATGATGACATAGTAAGAAGCAACCACTGAATATTTTCTCGTAACTAAGGATTTTAGAGTTCTACTATCCTCATGAGTATCTAAGATAAGCGATTGATCATCGAAGAATTAACCCATTTAAGACAGGTTTTTTCTAACAACATCGATCTTAGAAGAACACGTTACACACTACTAAAAACATACACACACAACTTGACGTTCAGGACTTAAATCGACTGCGGAGACAATGCCAAACTTCACGCACATAGATGCTGCGAGGTGGAACAGAAGTGCTCCCCATCGAATCATACTTATCCCCCCTCAGACGTTTATTATGGCGTCAACTTTTTGGTGGGTAACCGCATTAAAGATTCGAGCTGTGACTTGCCACGAGGACCTCTTGTTCTGATGTAAGTTCTGTACTCCTCGTAAGTCATCGGAGAGTAGAGGGCAGGCCGGTCCTCGGTCACGAGCTCCTCGGCGGGTTGAATCAGGAGGTCGCTTTTGGGGTTGTAAAAGAATGCCAACGAGATTCGCTCTTTCGCCGAATTCACGATCACCCTATGCTCCACGCTCCTGTAAATTGCATTTGTCACCACCTAAACGTTCACGCAGAGGCAAAGAGAGTTAGCACTGGTATGTTGCTTGCTGTTCAAGAATAAGGGAGGAGGTTTGAAGGCGGTGAGCCCACATGCGTCTAAAGTCATACATTGAATTTAATGTTCTGAAGTTAATATTGTACTGAATATATGTACAAGTATCGTTTCACCACGTATAGAGAGAAGGAACCACAGGGACGCACCTGCATCTGGTCACCTAGGTTGACGATGAAAGCATTAGGGATGGGCTCGACCGTGACCCACTGGTCTCCTTGTCGCACCTGAAGACCCGCCACGTGTGGGTCGGGGAGGAGAAAGGTCAAGAAGCCTGGGTCGGAATGTGCGGAAAGGCCAAGAGTGAGGTCAGGCTGAGGGCATTTTGGGTAGAAGTTGGCCCTCATGCATGCCCCAAACTCCTCTCCTCCAAACGCTCTTTCAAAGTAGTCTCCTTCAAATCCCAAGCTTCTTGATATTAAGCTCAATAACCTTTTGCATAGCTTCATAACTTCTTTCCCATATTCTGATATGAGCTCCCTGCGTTGAATCAGCCAATATACTTATTAAATACTTATCATAATATTTGAATATCATACGATTTTTTTAACTATTTGAATTCCCAAAATAATCAATTATAGTTCATCTACTTCATAGATGATATAAGAATAGTTAACTATGATCCCACGCAACTTTATTGAAGTCTTCTATTAAGAAACGGCATCAACACATAAATGATTTACAAATGATGTGATATACTCAATAGAAAAATATTTTAGTAAATAGAACGTACTAAAGACGTCAACAAATCCTGGTTTTTATATCCTCCCGTTCATGCTCATCAACCTTTGTCCTCTCTGATCAGAATGGAGGTTTAATTTGTCCTGTTTATTATGTGGGTTAAGAAGCCAAGTTATTAAATTATGTTCAACGAGATCAACGAGGTCGGCGACTTGCCGACAAGGAAAGGAGGGTTTAATTTGAGGGAAATGTCGGCGCCGTTTAAATGTCTTTGAGCTGGATATGACATGATGTCCACTTTCTACTGTCGTTCCCGCTGGGGCAGAGAGAGAAGTTAAATCTTCTAGATTTTCGGGCCAAAAGGATATGAGCAATTATTGCCTGCACTCAAATCACGTGAATTCAGTGCATATCCACCGTTGGATCAGGCGGATCTTGGGCGTGCGTCTACTAGTTTTCCAAAAGATTGAAAATTGTGATGATTCTTCAGAAAAGAAAAAAAGAAAAAAGAAAAGATGCAGCCAAACCGCTGCACCGCTCTTCCGAGATAATGCATAAAACTTGAAGAAACACGGCTGATTTTCCTAGTCGTGAAGATTTCCTTAAAAAGGTATGAACACAGGAGAACTCCATCATCACTCTAAATCTAGTATGAACATGAAAAGTTCTGTAGGCGGCATCATCCACCATTGACTTTGCGGCGGATGAAAGAGTGGGATAGTTACAATCACAAAACTAGATGATAGAAAAAACTACTCGTTATTATCCATCCACGGTGTGTTGTTGCCTACATCAACAATTTTACATCACATCATGTTGGGTCCTGTGGCCTTATTTTCATCCTCAGGGAAGACGATCGTCATGGTATAGTATGGTGACCACACTACATAGGATCCATTGGGTCTTTTGGTTTCGAGTTTCTTTCGATCTGATTTCCAGATCGGATCGGAGGAACTTATCCTTGAATTGATTGGATCAGATTGGGAGAAACCCGATACGTTAAACTAGGTCATCTAATAAATAATAAGTACTTGTAAAGAGTACTAAAAAAATAACCCGATGTTGATAATACTTGGACTTTGGTTTCTTTCTTGTTTGAACAAGAAAATTCTTACTCAAAAAGGGATTATCGTTATGTAGATTGAAATTTTAAAACTAACATGTTAAAATCGAGTTATTATTAAATGAGGTGTTATATTGTATCTGAAATTATTGTATATTGTATTTAAACTTGTGAACGAGTCCTAACCAATATTCCATAAAACTCTTACTTATCACTCAAGATATTGAATTTAGCGTATCGAACTTAATATACCTAATATTGTGCACAGACTATGTAAGAACCCAAAAGAAAACTGTCAATCTATGAGAACCAACAAAGGCATGAACATAAGTAAAACCTGCACGAGAGTGGGATTGCCGGCCATTTGCTAGGGTTCCTGGCCGAGCGAGGCGAGTAGTAAAGAAAAAAGTAGTCGGACCAATCGAGCGTGGCCTCCCTCTCCACCCCGATCCGACTCCCGTACCCTTCGTACGTGCTCGGGTTGTTCGCGTACTCCTGCTTCGCCTCCACCGGCAGCCTGAAGAACTCCCTCCACGCCTCCCTCGCCGCCCCCATGAGCTCATCGCTCACCCCGTGGTTCACCACCTGGAAGAACCCCCACTCCCGGCATGCGTAAGAGATGCGCTCCAGGAGGAGGGTGGACCCGTCGGCGCTCGACATTATGTCGGCGAGGTCGATAACAGGTATATTAATGCCATCGCGGGTGCGGTCGCCATCTTGAGGGGCGAAGTTGGGAATCAGCGAGGGCCGCTCGGAGGGCGGCTTCACGAAGCGCTCAGGGATCCGGGGGATGCCGCTCTCCGATAAGGCTTGGACCCGGACGATCGGCTCGGGCCAACTTTGCAAGCTGCTCGTCATCATTCTTGTCTTTTGGGAGGGAGAAGGGAGGGGAGGGGGGTGAGAGAGAGAGAGAGAGAGAGAGAGAGAGAGAGAGAGAGAGGGAACTAGTCGCCTTTTACGAATAAAAGAGCAGAGCAGTGTTTGTGTGTGAAGTGGAGTGAGGGGGGGTGTGGAATATATAATCGGGGAAGCGAAGTTAGCAAACAATTGTGGCGCCGTGAAGAAATTGAATAGGTTCAAGTGTTCAACTAGCCACATGGAGAACGAGGGTCAAACTTTATTTCTTTTTTTCCCAGTATGCGAAAACAGCACTCGATCGTGTTATTTCCCGATCGTGATCCCAGACCAGCCCTCGTTAAACTGTTCGTCCACTTTGTACGTTAAAATGCTGACAAGTCATCCGAGATGCACCGCGCACCTCACTGCCTTGTTCACGTGCGCTGTTGGGCAGGAGACCACGTTCCTTTCTCCTGAACTAGAATAATGCCACGAGAGAGAGAGAGAGAGAGAGAGAGAGAGAGAGAGGGGTTGCCGTACAGATTTAGGGTTAAAAGATTAGGGGTTCTTGATTCAGGAAAGAATAGGGTTCCTGCTTTTTCAGGAGTAATCATTAACTATCTCGTCCATAAGGACTACCAATGGTAGGAAGGCATTCAAGCAGCTTCCATCGGTGGCGAGTGGAGCATCTCCCCGAAGCAAGAGAAGGAAGAAGCTACTTCGGACACATTTAATAATTATTCTATTTTCGAAAATAATTTCTAATAAAAAATATTTTTTTTTATTTTGTTCTTAAGAACAATTTCTCAACAAAAGAACGCGTTTGATAATTGCATAAAGTTCCCGATTTTGGAATAGAATAAGAACGGAAATGCGATCGGTAACTATATAAAATTTCTATTCCAATTCTTTTTCAATTACCTTCTTAGATGAATGAAATTTGATATTGAATTTTCATGAGTGAAGAAATCATATTATATTTTATTATATTTTCAATTTCAAAAGAATTCGAATTTAGAATTTTATTCCATTCTAAAATTTTATCAAATCATAGAAATTCTATTGATTAATTATATTTATATTAAGTAATAAAAATATTAACTAATTAAACTTTTATTAAATAGTAAATAACAAACTATAGTATAAACAATAAATATAAATACTAAATAATAAATTAAAATACAAAATTAAATATGTATTCTATATATAGCAAAATTTCAATTCCTACTTCAAATCATTTTTTATTTTTTAAATTATTTTTTTTATTTTATTAAATTTTTCCTTTCTTTTTCCCTTCTTCTTCTTCTTCAAGGTGGCCGGTCGCCACCTTTGGGACGATCGGCGATTAGCCAGATGAGGGCTAGTGACCTCATCGGAGTGTTGCCGGCCCTGGATGAAGCCGTGCCTCGTCGGTCGAGCCTTGTCGGCAATTAGGCGAGGCTCAGCCTCCGGTAGTTGGGCAAGCCTTCGGCAAGCTCGCAGGCAACCAATGGTAGTGGGCGACATATGGCGGTGTTCGGCGAGAGGCGATGGTAGCAGCAAACGGTAATGGCGGCAGTTGCAACTGCACTTGAAGAACAAGAGAGAGGGAAGAAGAACAAGAAGAAAGATGAGAAAAAAAGAAAAAAAAAATAGGTAGACTTGATTATAGAATTATTCCCAGGAACATAGAATCAACTCTTTTTTTTAATTATTATTTTTGATTATACTCCAAATCTGTTACCGGGAACAAATTTGTTCCCGGAACAAAAATTTTATCAAACGCGATTTTGTTTCAAAATTACTCCCGGAAACAAAAGAATAGAAATAAACACTATTTGGCCAGTTACTAAATAGGCCATTTGTAGACAACTCGGAAAACCCTGCGATGAGGCTTTGCTGCTATTACTTTTGGAAGCTACTTGAAATTTGTTCCTAACTTAATCTCGTCTCACTCGTCGATGTAGCCATGCTGGTGAGGATCATGAAACCTGTCGATATAACGTGTTGGACAAGAATGGAATCCTACCAATGAAGATAACGAAACTTTTAAAGCACGAATGTTGATAAGTTCACTCTCAATGAACATTATAAGATAGTTTCAATTCTGCCTCCACTCTAAATAATAACATCCATTGATAATATATTTTGCTATGAAGGAAATCCGATTTAAATAGGATTTTTTAGTTTGAATAGCTTTCTGAATAGAGTAGTTTTCTAGTTATGGTTGGATTTCTAATTCGAATAGATTTTCTCAAGAGGTTAGGACTATAAAATACTAAAAGTAATTTAATGAATATATAGTTTTGGAAAATTTTATGTTGTTCTTTTAATGGAGCAAATTGAATGAAATAAATTTAATATCAAATTTATTTTCTATATCATATTTATTCTGTTATTCTTTTTGTTTTGAACGAATATTTATTCTGTTATTCAATTACTTGCTTTTGCAACACTACTCAAATTAGCGAAAAATATGAAAATATAAGAGGCAACGCCGCTCTCACCCAAAATATTTATATATATAAAAGAGGCAACGCCGCTCTCACCAAAAAAAAGGGCTACCCTAAGGATTTTTTGTTGGTCCGAAGCTACCCTAAGGTTTGGCAAGGCTACATTAACTTGGCTTGCCCCCCTCCGTGACACTATATGATTAGCCAATGGCTCAAAATCGACCACGACGGCGGCCCACGTGTCCTTTTTCTTGCAGACCCTCGCGTTAGCACGAGCCTTGACGGGACGTCTGCAACACGTGCAGATTGTTAATGCCCGGAGGGGAAAAGAAAGAGAATGTGGGGAAATCAACGCTGGGTTGCGTCAGTTCGGAGTGCTTTGGTTGGGGAATGGTCACTCAACTCCTCTTTCCTTTTTTTAATGTGGTGGGACGGCATGGTCCCATGCCGGTTCAGTCGTCACCGTCTTCCTTCATTAGTAAAACCAAGGCTCGGTGCTCAGTCGATGGCATGTCGACTGAGCAGCTGGAAAGCGTTGTTTAATAGGATACGAAGGATGGGTGCATCGGCCGACATGACAGGATTCCCATTTTTATAAGGGCCATGCCTATCGTTTGTATCACGTGGTCATAAATCGAGAAAAAGAGACTGAATTGCTTGCGACTTGGTTGAGTTGGCAATATTTCATTTCTAGGGTATACTAAACCTAACTATTAGAGAAGAATGCTAATATTAATCATATTAGTAGAGTAGGCTTTGTCGAATCTAATATACTCATATCCTGACTTGGCCATACCCCTCCCCTCCCCCAAAAAAAAAAAAAAAAAGGATTTCAAACTAACCCGTTAAGAGTGTCATTGTGAACTGCATGAGGAGGATTACCTATACAATTTTTGGGTCGCCATTAAACGCAACAACGAAGCTAACAATAACTGCAAGTCGTCTCTTCTCCTCAAGTTTAGGGACAATTCAACTATTTCGTTTTTAATAAAAATGGATTTTGTTCTTTCGGTGCTAGTAGATTCCTGAAACAGTTGATAAGTTTATAAAAGAATTGTTGGTGGAAAACATTACCAACTATCTCATTTCCCGATGGCTCATAGGTGAGTTAAGGCTTATTTGGTAACACTCCCGAGAATAAGTAATTCTATTATTTTATTCTCGAAAATAAAAAAGGAACAGGAATCCGTCTGATAGATTTTTTGTTCCAAGAACAAAAATTTATTATTGTTATTTTTGTTCCAAGGAATAGATTTGAAACGGAATAAAAAAGCAGAAAAAAATTGCTTCTTATTCCCGAGAACAATTCTTATAATCAAGTTTAATTTTTTTTTCTTTTCTCTTCTTTTTTCTTCTATTTCCTTTTCTTCTTCTTACTTTTGGCTGGTCATCGACCTTGGCCATGGTCAGCGACCTCGCCTAGCCAAGGCAAGATCGAGCCTTGCCCAACCATGACGAGGCTTGGCCTTGCTAGTTGATGCGAGGTTGGGCCTTCCCAGGCCATTACAAGGCTTGCCTAGCCATTGGTGAGACTCCGGTGAGCTCGCTAGACCTTGTCTAGTTGGTCGCCAACCACAAAGAAGGAGGAAGAAGAAGAGAAAAGGAAAAAGAAAAAAAAAAAAAAAAATAAAAGTATAAAAAATTAAAAGAAACAAAAAAAAAAAAAATTAAGAACCCTACCAAATACATTTTTATCTTGAGAATATAAATTTTGGACAATTACAAACATTTTTAAAAACTCATAAATTGTTCTCGGGAATAGAATAAAAAAATATTTTTAAGCAAAAATTATTCACGGGAATAAAATAGTTAGCAAGAGCGCCTTTATTAACACCTAAATTTCATGAAAAGAACTCTTTTTGACAATTTGCTAGTTATCAACTTCTTTTTATCATTTACTAACTTTTACTTGTTTTTCTTACCATTGTCATAAATTTCTCAACTCTTCTATAAATTTACCAATCCTTATTTCAATGATTTACCAATTTTTTTTTTTTTTTTTTTTAAGACTTTAACTAGTTTTGCATTGCCAACTCTCCTTAAGTTACCATTGTTTATGTTTATGTTTATTTATTTTTTTTATTTTTTTTCAGTTTATCAACTTTTATTATCATTTACCACTTTTTGTTTGTCTCTCTGAAAGGAATTTCAAATCTACCAACTATTATATGAAATTGTTAGCCTTTACTTGCGTGACTTACGAACTTTTGTATGATTAAATTACTAATTAGTTTTGGATTACTAAATCTCATTTGAGCTATTTACTTGATTTTTTTATTTATTGTTAAATTTAATAACTCTTCTATTGAGTTACAACTTTTATTTATGTTTCTTACCAACTATTTAAAATTACCAACTTTAATTTTAGTAATTATAAACTTTTCTTCAATAAAGATACTGATTAATTTTGCTTTACCAACTCTTATTTTTGAGTTAGTCACCAATGTGTATGTGGTGTTTTATTTTTATTGTACCAATTAGTCTAATCTCTAACAAAAAAGATTCTCTTATTTTTTACCAGCTGTTATTTACCTTTCTTTGTAATGCCTTATTTTTATAGATTAGTAAATGAACCTACCAACCTTTTTAATGTGACTTATGAACATCTCGCAGATTAAGTTACTAACAAATTTTGGGTTATCAACTCTCATTTCAATTGTTTACCACCGTTTATTTTGTTTTATTTCATTTGCCAACTATCTTTTTTATTAAGTTACCACTTTTCTTTGCTTTAATTATCTACCTTTTCTACGATTAAATTATCAATTAATTTTATGTTACTAACTCCTATTTGAGTTATTTGCCATTGTTTATTTGTCATATTAAAATTACTAGAATCTCTTATCTCTAACAATGAAAAAGAAAAAACCTTCTCTTTTTAAATTTCTTACCAACACCTTAAATTTAACAAGTATTAACAACCTTTATTAATGACTCGCCAATTTTACTCCCCATAAAGTAACTTAATATAAAAGTTAAAAAATTAAATAAAAAAAAAGAAACATGAAATGAATGTTCGTAACTAACTCAAATGAGAGACGGTAATTATTAACTAGTCGATATCTCAATTAAGAGAAACCACCAAGGTGGTTAATCTAGTGATAAAAGGGTTGCTTGTCTTCTTCCACAAGGTAATGGGTGTAATTCACGTTTATGAGTGAACATCGAGCGACTCTTGTCGTGTAGTGTAGTTATGACTTATCTTGTGTGGAAAGATTTTCTGACTTTAAATCTCAGCAGGGTTTTAGTGATGGGCTTGTCACCGTTGGAATTTTGGGATTGCAAGTAATGTGAAGTAGTTATTGTTCAAATGGAATATTCCATGATGGGTCTCGAATGGTAATGCCTACAAAGGGTTACTAATGCTGATCACCCATTCCCTCCCTTTTATTTAGAAACTGTTTGAAAAAATTTGATAAGTCACTTGAATTAGAGGGAGCAATTTTATATAAGAGTTAATGCATAAAGCAGTAACTAAGAAAGATAAAAATTTGGCAAAATATATGAGAAATTGGTCAAATTCAATAAACTTCGTTAATAAGTTCAATGAGAGAAAAGTTGACAAGCCACTCTAATTATGATTGGTGCCTTCTAAAAACAGGCTTTGAATCTAAGGGGATGCTTAAGATGAAAATAAAAGTCTGTAAAACATAAGAAAATTTCAGCAAATCAAGAATAATACAAATAAAAGTCGACAAATAACTTAATGACAGTTGGTAACATGATAATAGGTGGTAATCTAGTGGAAGAAAAGTTGGTGAGTCAAATCAATTTAGGTTGGTAACAACTAAAAAAATTTGATAAACTTAAGGGGTTGCTAAGCAAGACAAGTAATAGTTGGTAACTCAATAGAGAAGTCAGCAATTTAACAAGGAAAAAACAATTAAGGTTTTGTTTGTTTGTTTCACAGAAAATGAATTATTTAAAAAATATTTTCCTTAAAATGATTGCTTGTATTGCTTACAAAAATGAATAAATGAAAGATTTTTTATTATCCACAAAAAATATTTTGATATAAATTGTTGTCAATAATGAAAACATTTTCAATTAACCGGTTGTTTAGGGCAATAGAAACAATCATTTTTAGGAAATATTTTCCAAATTGATTTAATTTTTTGTGAAACAAACAAAACCTAAATGTTGGTCACTCAAAAGATAACTGATAATATAAAACTACATGATAATTTAACTTGATAAAAGTTGGTAACTTAGGTTGATCCTTTCATATAAGAATTAGTAAATTTAAGATATTGGTAAGTTATGCAAACCAAAGTTAGTAATTTGTTAGTACAAAAACTGCTAATTTTAAACTATAAAAATTGTTGATAATTTTTTTGGGTAAATAAAATTGTTGATAAATTACTAACAAGTTACTCGAAAAAAAAGATCATCAATTATTTTTCCTACGAACAATTTCTTAACGCTCACCAATACTCGTTGAAATTTATGTACCACCACGAAAAAGAGTCCATATGTTTTTTGTTTCACGAACATGACTTCTATGTCCATAAATCTAAGTCAATCACCATGGGATAAATGTTATAATTTTTTTTTAATTATCTTTCAACATGATAATAAGCATAGGCTGTTAGATGTGATTTAATATATAAATATTCTATTACTCATCCTTACGCTTAACTTGATATTTTTGCCTAATATTAAGTGTGGACATATTAAATTGGGGAGGCAAATGGGATATGGATATATTTGAATTCAGAACCTCATACTCTAATAGTGTGTGAGATTTGATAAATTACGGCCAAGTATTTTAAAAGTCTAAGTAATTAAATGAAGGTGTAGTTTAATAATTATATATTTTATCATTATTAATGCATTAGAATGGCGAAAATTCATGTGATGAGCATAAGTTACTATGAGGAGCGTAAAGAATTAGTTGATCAATACTTAATTTAGTGACGATAAATTTCCAGACATCTCAAAGATAGATGCAGAGGTGAGAGTTGATTTAAAAGAAAAACATCTCTCACACTCGAAAGTTATTTTAGAGGTCA
This sequence comes from Eucalyptus erythrocorys, assembly GCA_014182555.1. Taxonomy (NCBI): domain Eukaryota; kingdom Viridiplantae; phylum Streptophyta; class Magnoliopsida; order Myrtales; family Myrtaceae; genus Eucalyptus; species Eucalyptus erythrocorys. The sequence goes on along the minus strand of CM024607.1, from coordinate 38,580,136 downwards.
TACATGTCGCGTTACTGGATTATCTTGACATAGCAATTTGCATGCATCCATAGGATCACTCCAATTAAAGCTCAGCTATCTGCGATGAGAACAAATTCGACAATGTCCCAACACGTGCTATTATCTATCTTTAAAATAGTAACTGATGCTCTGATAACATTAATGCATCTAGGCCCGACAAATAAATATGCCGACATTGCAATTCATCGGTTACTTTAGTCGGAAATGTGGTGAAATGTCTTCTCTTGCCCACCAAACCATTCGTTTGCACTATCTTTCAACTTCAATGTACCAGCCTCAGTGGAGTCATTCTTTCAAATCCATCACGACGACTAAACAGATAATCAGGGAGCTGAATCAGCTGAAATTGCGTGCTTATCTTGCATTATGTATCTTAAAAGTATCAGTAAAAGTATGATGAGACTAGATATCAACGAAAAAATATTGAGTAGATCTATCTTACTATGTAGGTAATATATCACTCCACGCATTGATCGCCACATGTTCATAATGGCACGCTTGTCTGATTTTTTTCTCTTAATCTCTCCTCTCCGTTACCCTCTCTCCAGACTCGATCCCTGCAACAACAATGGCGTCTCCTTCTTTCTTCCTTTCCCTATTGCTTCTCTCTCTCTCTCCCCTTCTCTCTCTGGCCCCTCTCCCTCGCCTGCACGTCGCAGAAATTCGCCAGAAAGCTATACGCCAAATGCACCAACCTCCTCCAGCGCAGCGCATACCTCGACTGCGCATACAATGCCTCCAACTCCTCCCTCTCCATTGTCACCCTCGAGCCACTGCCGCCCCTTGTTTGTCCCTCCGATGCACTGAGGAGTTGTCTAACTTTGACACCATGTTCTTCGGCATTAGTCTATGATCCCTCTTGCTCGAAAAACCCACCGACGCCACTGGTGGAGTCGCGGGCATTGACAGAGCCAACTAGGTCTAGCCGAACGACACTGATGATGGCCATTGACAAAAGTCGGCGTCACTTGCGAGCCACTCATCCAAATCTGGCCTCGCTCATCTCAGTCTCCAAATGCCGACCAAATCTAGTTGCTTGCAAGCCTGGCTCGTCCCATGGCCGGTTGACGCTTCTGTCCATCGTCGCAATCCATTATCGCTCATGACCTCAAAAAACAAAAAGAATGCTGAAGAAAACAGAGAATATAGTGAGTAACGAAGGAGAGAGAGAGAGGAAAAAAAGGAAAAGCTGAGCCCCACTTGAGTGACGATTAATGGGAGAAGTGATACATTACTCCAATGACAAGATAGTTTTACCCAATAATTTTTCAAGATCCTGTGGATGTTCACGTGAGTTAGGCTATACATTGCACAAATTTACATGGATGGCCTGCCCTTTACTTGATCTTGAATATTTTAATTTGACTATAATCTTTATGATATTGCACGTTCAGTACATGATGTTTGTCATATAGTCTTATGAAGCTAAAAACTTGAGCTTGTTGGGATTTAAAAAGCTCATATTACTCCAAAGGAAGCCCAAAGACCTAGATATTATTTTTTAATTCCGCTAATCAGTTGGTGCATTTTTTTGGTCAAAGCCAGCGCATGTTGTTTACTTGCCTCATAGTAGCAGGACACATGGACTACATAAAAAAATATGGATTTAGGATTACCTCTTTCCTTACGATGTTGCTCAACTAACAATATGTTCAAGCTCTGCATTTGCCTTTTAGGTAAAAGATTTAGAATTTTGGGTTGTGTTTTTGCAGCATTGTTCACATGTGAAGATGCTTTTAGAGAGGTTTTCTTGATAGGTGAACTTGTGGTCTTAAAAACGTTAAAAGAAAATGACATCTAGAAAATTGCTCCCTTCTTTTGTTTTATTTGCTTTCTGAGTCAAACAAAGAAAATGTTGAAGAGATTCTCCACAAAATGCAAGAGATACGCCCTATTCAATACTCTGATACATCGATAAGTTCAACTCGGATTAGGCCTGGCCTAATGCGCCCACAAAAGCTGAAGCCAAGATGACTGCATCCGAGCATATATACACACGCAAATTATAGGGTAAGGTTGCTAATTATTCCAAATTTATTGTATGGTACATAACTTGGTCCTACGATTTTACAAGTGATAACTTAGATTTCTGACCATTTTAAAATAGCTAATTTTGTTTTCACGAGTGTCTCGACTCATCGGAGTCCTATATAGCGATTCAATAACTTATTTAAACTGGTCACCAGAAGAATTTCATTGATAAATATGCAATACACACTAATTATGGCCATTAGCACCACATGAACATCCATACTAGTGGTGAAGGCATTTTTCTATGTGCAGTTTTATCGATTCTTGATTAGTTCGATTGTCAGTCCAATTGGTTGAAACGGCTTGTCTTATGTGGGTTTAAAAACACCGTTCCACCAAGTCCCTCTCCTGCACAGTGTTGCCATCTCTAGAGCAAAGGCCAGCCACCGCCATCATCAAAATGGCCAATACACAATGCCACTGGCGACCACTACCTCAAGCGAGTATCCTCTCTCTCTCTCTCTCTCTCTCTCTCTCCTCTCTCTCTCCTCTCTCTCTCTCTCTCTCTCTCAAGCTTTTTCTTTTCTTTTTTTTTTTTTTTTGGGGGGGGGGTGTACATTAGAGACATATGAGTGAGATTGGGTGAGAAATCGACCAATAAAAAGGGGCAGTCAATTCAGCAGCTACCTTTGATTTTTGTGATTTATGTTTCGGAAGGGACTTCATGTACAATCCGAATCCACGAGGGATGATACTCCTTTATAAAGTTGTGCATCATCGATAAGCATGAAGCTAAACATATGCATGAGTCCCATGAGGTTAGAGCCGGTTCAAGGGTTTTGATGTTCTTTCGTGCTAACTTTTGTCATCATACGACGGAATATTCCTAGTGATCATGAGGCTCAGTAAGAACATAACAATCCAAAAACTAGGTAGCTAGAAAGTGGCGGTCGATCCTATTTAAATAATAAGAACTTTATCAGCATGAGACATAGATCCAAAGTCCCTATGAAACACGTGGACATATCGATTGGCCGATCTTTGTTGACAAAAGCGGCCGTCCCTCTAATTGGGACCACCCAACAAAGGAGAAGACCCTAGAGCTATATGTTCATATCTAGGTCATCTAGATGCATTAATAATGTCTATCATCTATCTCTGTTCTTTCCGAAGCTGCTTGCTTTTCGTTGGCGCATTGTTTATTGAGTGGTCGGGAGCTCGTAGACAAGTACTACAAGTAACTTCCCACGAGAGTGGAGCACTAAATTCATTATTGTTTTCTAAGCTATTATATTCAGAATGGCATGGATATTTTGCCTTTGGAGGTAGGCAGTAGCTAGCTGCTGCTTTGGAGTAATCCATGACGGATAAGATGCACCCGACAGTAGATAGAAAGTTTATCGTCTATAGTTGTGATGTGGGACCGACTGATTTTCAAGAGCGTGATTCGATATATTTCTTTTGTTATTGGGGTTTCTAAAATTGTAGGCTGCAAGTCACTTACTTTTCATAAGATACTTGTCTAAGTTGGTTTCCTAATTTTACGTCTTAGCTTGGCATGGTGACGTTTTAAAGGTTTTCCATGCATGTAAATGCATCTTGTTCTTTTTGTAATACAACTTCTGCCTTAGTTAGTCGACATTGAGAAATTTCTATTTGTCCATTCACATTTGGTGCCTCATAATCCCAATTAGTCTTACGAAGAATAGTGGAGTCACTGGTTTGAACGTAGTTATAAAAATAACGGGAAAAAAAAAAAGCCGCTAACTCAATGTTCCTCGCAACAATTGATACAGAATTGATGTTTGAAGATCTGGTCCACCAGTTTTACCGAAAGCTCCTATAGATTTGAGCCAATGGAGATGAGATCAAGAAGATATATTATAGAAGCTGATTTTGATGGAATTTTTAAATATTAAACCTCATTTTCATGTAGTAACTTAAATGTTTAGAACAGCTGATAATGATTCTACTAAAATTTTCAGATTTAACAACCGAGAAACTCATATCTAGATTAATTTAATTGGAAAAATGACGAACCTCTTGGAGCTGGAAAACAATCCTGCTTGCATGTGTTTATTTAACGAAGATAATCATGAGGAAAGTGTGAAGAAACTAGAGATAAACCAAGTGAGACAGAAAGCGTGAATATTAATAGTGGAGGACTGGGGTAGCCACTGAGCGCACGCCACATATCCTCATTACCCCACAAAGATGAGTAACTCCACGCGATAGGTTTGACTAAGGAAGAAGGACTCTCAAATGATTTCAGGTGGGCCTAGCCGACGGATGGTGTGCACTGATAAAGCCTCCACTTAAACCTGGTAGTGGCGTTCCCACATGTCCTTGAATCGGTTTGACCATCACTTGTCGTGACCCACTGTCACTCGTTTAGATCATGCCGTCATCTGTCGACAATCACCCATTAGATATGGATAAATTTTTAAGAATTTTGTTCTAAAAATATAAACTATTAGATGATGTCGCGGTTTATCATTTTAACGTTCACACGAGACTCAGCTATACATAGTAAGCTCCATATTTAAGATTTAACCTCTCATCGTACTCTCCTTCACGTGCTAACTTAGAGAGTCATTCTTGATCGAAAGCTCGAACGTCCCAACCTGTGTTCAATGTTCATGTGCAGGTCCATTTCTTAATGTAAGCTTTGATGGATTCCCAAGGACTGGATCGTGCACAGACAATGATCAAGCAAGCAGAACCGGGAACACTGATGCTGTGAATTCGAGCAATTTGCTTGATTATTCTGACATCAATTATGACTGCAATTTTTTCTCGATCGAACAACTATGAATTTGATCTCGGAGTCGTGGTGACGAAGTTGATTATGTAACGAGGACAAAAGCTGACAAACGTAAATATTCTGCACTTTAAAATGCTCGAGGGTGAGTTGTTTCCAACCATGGAGGAATCTTCTTGTTCACACACTCCTCACAATCGTGTGCATGATGTAAAGTTGTTGCACGCATGAACGTCAATCAGCACTCAAAGAAACATTAAACGGGCTTATTCAAACTTAAAACATGTCATGTGATCCGACAAACTTTAATTGGTGTTGAAATACGTGGGAATCATTTGTCGAATGGTTAGCTCATCTAAACAAACACATCACGTGATAAACAAGTTCTAGTGAAGCTTCCTCCTCAAGCATTATACTCTCCGTAACTACCGTCTATACATAGGCGTTACGATTTTGTTGAATCCGGCCTTGACAAAGGTTATATACTAGGAGCAAAGCATTTTTTGGTTGGTTTCCTTCTGGCGTGATTGTACATCTTTTTTCCCTATTTACCCGAGCGACATAATTAGACACGTCCGATCAGAAACTAACATATAGGACCGATTGTGTAAAAGGAAGACATCCAGTACCATGGGGAAGATTAGAACCCATGTAGTATTTAAGTTTAGCAATAACGTATCCGGCCTAGAAATGTATTCCTACGTTCTTTCTATTCTTTTGTTGCTGCTGAAGCAACGCCATGCCGATACAGTAGTGTACTTGGGCCAAGTCCAGCTCGATCCCCAGGGTGCCCTGAGGTGGGGACGGAAGCGATGGGCAAAAGCCCAGATTTCATTATGAAAGGATGCCCATTGAATTGGTTCATGGGCTGCAATCATTTCAGAACATCCCTAATCTTTTCCATCACGAGACGGCGTCATCACTTATCCATCACTGGAGCTCTCGTTATCTTTTATCGACCTACTATACTTCCACAGCACGTAGCTCAAGGCTGGTCTCCATTAGCCCTGAGCTTAGGGTCAACTTTCACTTGAAAGCCCCTTGAGAAATGATTGTCAGAAAGGGCTTTGGGACTTGAATGGCCCATCCAAACGCACCGAAGGTTTGCACAGATTCACCTTTCCCTAATTGCTATACAGACTGATACCCTCTTCATTGTTTATGCAGATTGACCAACTAAAACCCGCACAATTATTATGTGTAATCAGCGATTAACCATTCCCATTTTCTTAGATTTTAGTTAAGAAGTACTCCAGATTATTCGTTAACAAAAATCCTTGCTAAATTATTCGACGAGAACAAACACCCGAACCAAACCATCTTTGAGAATCAAACATCCCCAAATCAAGAATTAGGAAAAAAAAAAAAAAGAAGAGAACGGTAATGCACAGCCAATCTCGCTTCCCATGCTCACGACCTCAATTCCCACCATTTTCCCCTTTCTCAGCATCTCTCTGCAATCCCAAGCTCCTGACCTTGAGCTGGAGCTGCGCGACCGCCGCCAAAACTTTGACTATCTGAGCAGGGGTCAGTATCAACGCCACCTTCTCCCCCGTGGTCGCCCTCAGCATGTCCGCATTCGCCACCACCTTCTCCAACGCCTTCCTCAACCCGCCGAGTGCCGAGTCGTCGCCGCTGCCGTCCGCCGTCTCGCCGTCCTGAGCCGTCCTTCCGTATCGCCTGATCGCATTGGCCAGAGGAGGAGCGCCCACTCTCTCCTGGATCCTTGCCAGCTCGTCGTTGAGCGCTTTCTCTTCCGTTCTCGTCTCCGCGACCAGCCTATCCATTCTTCGACTCTGTTCCTCGGTCATGTCATTGACGGAGGACGAGACGAGGCGGAACAAGAGGTTTGGCCTGAAGCCCGCGATCCACAGGAGGGCGCGCTCGAGGTTGGTGAGCCAGGGGGGAGAGAACACGAGGAACACGTCCCAGTTCGCAACCCTCGACTTCTCCTCGTAGTACTGCTGATAATGGTAGAGGACCCGGTGGATCAGCTCGAGATGATCGTCTTGGCGCACTTCGCAGGAGCTGTGTTGAGCCGAGAGGAGCTCGTCCAGGTAGCGTTTTTGACGGACCAACCAAGCTTCAAGAAAGGACTCGAAGGATAGAGACTTGGGGTCTCCATTGGTGTGGTTCCTTCTTGACCCAGAGGGGTACATAAACTTAAGAGAGAGAGACACACCCACAGATGGGCAGACAGATATTGAGACAGATCTTTTCTTCTTTCTAGGTCTTGCCTAGTTAGCGAGAGGGCCAGAGGAATGGGGTCGATCTGAGAAGAGGGGCGATGGGAGGATTTATAGAAGCGAGGTGGAGAAGAGGCTGAAGGGATCTTTCCTTTTTTCTTAGCGGGAAAGGAAAGAGCTGAAATAGAAACCTTGCAAAGGAAGGTTTATTGCGTTCGAGGTCGAGGCTGCTCACGTTCTGATCTGTCAGGTCACAGCGGACAAAGAACAGATACTATAGACGGTGACCGCGCCACGGCTAACTTGCGAGCGAATTCTGAGAAAGCGGGCGGCGCGAGGCGACCGGTGGTGGTCTGTGGTGTTATACGACAAGTGGAAAGAGAGAATATGTGGCGGAGGGAGAGAATTGAAGATGAGAGAGGCTTCGGTGCAATTTGTCTTTCTCAAACTGTCGGCGTCCGATAATCTTTTGTGATTCGTGGTACCATTCACTAGCGTGATTTTGAGCGCGTTAGGTAGAGGAATCCCTGCGCGGAGGGTGGCCAGGGTCGAGACCCAAAAAGGACGAGCCAAGGCAAAGGCTAGGCCGGATGCTTTCTAGTCAAGTCCTAGGGAGGGACACGTGGCCGACATGCAACATGGACAGATTAATGAAGGGACATGTGTCCCTATCCTGATATAAGGCCAAACTGAATGTCGAGCTGGTGTGTTGCTTTGTTTGTAACAGCAAAACTGACACTTCAACAAGCGGCCGACAGAAGTTTGGGAGATCCTCAGAGAGGCAAAAGCCCTCTGTGCTTTTTTTCAAATGCGATCTTACAGAAACAATACTCAACGGGTTTTTCGACGAACGACACGGCCCAAGTTGTTCCTAATGGAGACGAGCGTGTTGAGACAGATACACAGTTGCAACTCGGTAGGCAGGGATCTCAGCAGACAACCTCATTTAAACTCCACTCATTTCACGAAAAATGTGACGTTTCTAAAAAATATTTTTCAAGAAAATATAATTATTTTCCGATATTCGGATAAAACCTGAAAATGAAATAAAAAACATTTTTGGCAATTCGATAAGGAAAATCTTTTCAATCATATAGTCTTTTTTTTTATTTTATTTTTTAAAATGGATTTTCCATTTCTAAAAAAAATGATTTTTAATTATTTTTAATTTTTAAAATCTATTATTGATTTTTTTTTTCATTTTTATTTTTTTTTATTTTTTTTTGTTTTCAATTTTCTTCTTTCTTGGCCAGTCGGCGACCCGCGGCCAGCCACCGACAAGCCTCGAGCTCGTCGACAAACACGAGGCTTGCCGCTCATCGGATTGGCGAGCGTGAGCGTCGAGCTCGAAGTTTGCCAAATTGACGAGCGCAAGCTTGAGATTAATGAGCTCGAGGTTCGCCTAACTATGGTCAATGATTAGCCAAAAAGAAAAAGAACAAGAAAAAAAAAAAAAAAAAAAGAAAAGAAATAGAAAAGAAAAAGGAAATTAAAAATAATTCAATCAAAATAGAAAAAGAAAATTAAAAGTAATTCGAATAAAAAAAAAGAAAATAAGAAGAATAAAAGGGAGGTTGAAGTGAGGATTTGTAAAAGTGTGAGATAACAGAGATTAAGTGAGGAAAATATTTCCACATTTCAAAAGTAAAAAACATTTCCCTTAATTTAGAAAAAAATTTTCCTTTCATGAAAAACATTTTTTCCAAGAAATTTATTTTCTATGAAACGAACACCAAAAATCTGGAAAACATTTTTCCGTAAATTATTTTCAACTAAACGAATGGAGCCTTAGAGACCTCTAACGATTCAACAGATCAAAGCAAGCACACTTGGTTTCTAAGGCCGCCCTGTCAACTGTCGCCGCAGCCGTGCGAGGTACAATAATTGCTCTAAGACTTCGATCCATGGGATGGTGGGATTGTCAATTTATATTGAGATGCAAGTATGATGATAATGAGCAAGCAAATCCTAAGTTACGGCGCTGTACAATTCTTCTAATCCGTGTGAGTCAGCGTAGGACTTACAATAGCCCGCACAAGCGAGGTCTAGAACAGAATTGTCTCCCGTTTACTTTGACCATTGCCATTACTCCAGCAGCCACTCCGGCGCCGAGAACGGAAGTCAAGAACTGCTGTGAGTTCCGTCCAGCTGTGCCAGAGAAACAAAATTTTAGAAAACGATAGAGAATGAAGTGATCATGAAGTTGTGCGTGAGCTTTTCTTGAAATGATAGCGATGACAAAAACCACAAGTACCTTGGCTCAATGTTAAGGTTGTCATCGTCAAACCCCCAACGAGCAAAGCTGAAGCTATGGGTAGATACTACACAATTCAATCGACACAGCAAAGATTCATCAGATCGTGATTGCAGGAGCCACTAGTTGATTATATTAATTAGTAATCGGGTTAGTGATTGACAGCTACGGAGTTGATATTGGAAATAATGGGCACTGCTTTTATTCCTGTTTTTGTTTTTCACATTTTCCATATGAAGCTACAAAGCCTGCAGCAACCAACCATACCTTTTCATCCATATGAAGGAACCAGCATTTAGTCCGCCAAACGGTGGGAAAAATATAGGCCGAAAGTTAAAATGCACTTTCACAGAAATATCAATTTGCTGCAAGCATCGTTTAATCAAATGCTATTTTGACTGTGAGACGCCCATCTATTCCATATTTCAGCGATTAATTTGTTAACACCAGACAATATAGCAAGAGGAAAAAATGTGATCACTTACCGATAATGAGTCGAATCCATTAAGCTGGAAAGGAGAAAGACCGTTCCTGTTAACTGTATAGTGCCCGCTCACAAGATCTATTGCATCCTGTGAAGAAGACAATGAACTTCCTCAAGCAAAACCCCAGACGTATACGAAATCTGAATTAATTTGAGACAAGGAATCCGTGTTAACTATATAAAGAATGGAGGGAAGGAAAAGAAGTCGTGCCTGCCGGATGCCATCATGGAAATTGTTCATGTAGTATCTCGACAGAGCACTCATCCCATCCTTGATTGCTCCAGCTAGAGTCTGTCTTCCATATCTGCATTGCAGCATTGTAGAATCAGACTACCCAGAAAAGAAATCTTCATGACTACAAAGTCTGTCATCAACTACCTGACCAAATCCCCTTTTAGCGCATGAGTCCCAGCGTACTCAAGACTTATGTCATCACCTTGCTCTGCCCACACTGACAAAGGCGATGGATCAGGACAATCAACCACATCATCAATTCATAAGCTCATTGCAAAGGGAGAAAAGAAAGAAGAACTAAGTCCTACATGTTCTAAATTTCCTGCAGTCTTCGTCGAACATGGAAATGCACTCGCTTGAAGTGAGCACTCCAATCTGCCGCAGCTGGTGATCCAGAGACTTCTGGGCCAAAAAACTCTGTAGGGAACAGAATATGCAAGACACTTAGCACTACAGTGTTGTCACTTAGTTAAGCTACTGAGCAGACAGACAAAATATCTCACATACAAAAGTATTCCCGAGGAAGAGATGCAGATGATCCTATTCTATTGTACTATAAACCGTCAACTTTTTTTGTTAACCCCAGAATGGCTTCACCCAGAAGCATGGTCATTGATTTACAGATGCTGTCGGTACTATGATTTAGTGCACATTGCCAGACAAATGACCTAACCTGGGTTACGTTAGTTCGATCAAGGCAATCAATACAGTTGGATCTGATAATTCCTTTCTGCTCCTCTAGTATATTTCCTCCCACATCAATGAGGAAGTATCTGCTCAGCTGGAACAACGATAATTAAAACCAGTTGTGTATATAGCCAGCAAGCATAACCGTGATCTGTGAAATTAATCAGGAAGACTCTAGGTATGAAGATTTGCTTTTACCCTTGCTTTTCAAAGTCCTCAGAGATTTGTTCATACAGAATTTCCAGGTTCTCAAAGTTGGAGCTGCCACAGACCCGATGAAAGTCAAAAGATATGTATCTGCAATTGCACAGGAGGAAAAGCTTAATTGACCAAATGCAAAAAAAGTTCCATCTTGCACCTCATCTTTCCCATGCAAAATATCAGAAAAAAGCTGAATAGAGTCCAAATAATGCTTTAGTCATTTGAGAAGTACTTGGAAAAAGAAAATAATGTAGTGTTAAATCAAAGCACTTTAAGTTCTTCAGTGATGATTCTAAATGGAGCTTCACCAATAACTTGATATATCAAAACAAACTTATCATGAAAGATTACAAACAAAAGCTCATTCAATGCTGCTAGAAGATTCTTTCTAGATTTGATCTCCAAATCATAAGGAACAAATTTAAGCAGCATTTCACGTATGGTAGGAGATACACTTCCAACCTTCCTAGAGACCATCCATGAAAAATGAAACTGATAAAGAACGTGATGTGCTAAGCGCCATATTCAGAATGAACAGGTACTCAACACTTCGTGTAAGAACTCGTGATGTTCTTTTTCCATTTTCCTCAAAGAATAGTCATGGTGTTCTTTGTTCCATAATTGAGCAAAATGTGATTATTAAAGTAAAGACTTTGTTAGGTGCCCTAAGGGCACTTGTTAAGCAACTAATAAAGGACGCTTTATAGTTTCCAATGTACTAATTGTGCTGTGTTATACACAGTCAGTGCCTCAAAAATAGAATTATTGCAAATAAAGTGTACCAAAAAGTGCCACCCAGGGGCACTTGTTAACAATTCCCTTAAAATGATGGTACTTCCAGGTGGCAAGGGAAAAAGGTCAGGCAAGGTACGGGCATGAGTTTTCAGAAACAGCCAGAAGAATTCATATATTTCACTGCCTGAGTCCATTTTAGATGGGAAATGAGGCATGGAAAGCACAGGATAACATGCAGAGGAAGTATATATTAGGTACAAATACCTTCTGACAAAGCAGAATACATATGACTTAGCAACTTGGCAGAAAAATAGGAATGACTGAGAATACAAAGACATAAATAGAATGTCACCTCATGTTGGGCAGCTTCTGCATTTCAGCAGCATAAGCTGCACTCAGTTCACCTTCGCCACCATGCTACAGCAACGAGATAAACAGATTTATATTACAACTATATTACAAAGTGGTGGATAGCAGCCTGGCATGGAGATCAAAGCCTAGTGAAAATTTGTGATCAAGAATCCACTTATCGTAAAGATCATCAAAACTAGCACTTGGGTCAGTGGAGTGAAATTTACTGGCTATGGCATTTACTGAAATTTTGACCACACCTCCTAAACCAGATAGCCAATTTAGGTGTATGGTCTCATTCCTTCTGTGACACTATTCATGAAATTAATTTATGCTTTGTCTTCCAAACAGAATTAAAGAGAACAAACTACTCACCTTATCAGTCAAGTCAACAGCAATCGTCTCTCCATATCTTTGGAAAAGATCTTTAAAATGGCGCTCCACAACTTTCGACTGTGTGATGTCATATAAAGATGTAAATAACTGTGTTTTATAGTTGCAAATGCAGAAGATAACAGTACAGCATCATGATCCTTTGTTCTTGTAGGTATCACTCTCCTTTTTTAGGCGAAAATTTAATCCCTCTGAACATACCGTTTGCTCATGATTTATGAGTCTAAGCTGTGGTTTATAGCTCAAATCCACAATCTGCTCCCAAAGAAGTGGAATTGATCCTCGAACCTGTGAATGGAAACAAAATGGACTTAAACTAACAACTGGGTATGAAAGCTGAAACATGAAGTTGCTTTTCTCACTTCAACGTGACAACAGCTACCCTAGACATCCAATTTAATGGATCCATATATGATCCAATTATGAATTTCTGGAACCTCTTTGGCTAAATACCAAAGGAAAGACAAGTACCATGCAGGTCATATTCAACAAGCAACCAGCACAAACCTTAAACCCATAGACGTAGTCTTCCTAAGGAGTGAATAATTATTTTTGCCTCCTCTAGCACCATTATTAAGTTCAGTTAAACAAGAAAGAACTTCGGTGATGTCCAGGCTCAAGTTTTACTTCAAGGAGACTCTATTCAGAGGTTATGAAGTTCAGAGGATGTTCTGTAGATGCATTGATCTCCATAAGGTCTATTCTGCAATAAACCTACAGAAAGACATTCACCAATTTTATTTTATTTTAAAAATACTAGGAAGCTTTTGACAGATGTCTCCTAGTCGCATCACAAAGTGGTACAGAGACAGACAGAACCGCACATGGAAAAGTTTGTCATTGATGGCCGAGCACAAATTGATAATTTCCAGATTCATGAAAGATTAAGGTATTAGACTCTTTTTTTCCATTTAAAATCCAGCAGATCTAGAAGATTTACCTGCAATAAGGAAGACCTGAAACCCTCAACATCTAAAATTTGTTCAGTTTCAATAAAATTAGCAACATCTCCTTCGAGATTGGCACCTCTTCTCCACATTCTTGTTCCTGAAACACCATAATTCAGTCCCCGGTCATGCATTCCACCACACATGGAAATAGCAAATAATATAACCACATCAGACTTACCTAATCGCCTGGTACACCTTCTTGAAATTAATGACATTGTGGCAGGTGAACTTTTGAGCGTTAACTGTGCAACTTGAAAGCTTAAATCTAGTCAAATGAAAACATCGTGTCTTTCAAAAATATAATAAGATGACTGAATTTCTCATTCCTATTTCTAGCAATCACTGTCGTTTCTAACTTCCAGATGAAGAGGTTTAAATCTCATTACCTATCATACGAACAGGCAGTACAACTGGCTGCAAATTACAGCCAAAACACACGTGAACACACAAACCCTCATCTCAAAGCTCATAAATATGCGGGGGTGAAAGAAGCAACAGACTATTAAGGATATTTCCTTGAAGAAGAGGAAGAATGAACCTATCAAGCTGCACATGGAAAATTTAACTTTATCAGACCGTTAAGTATAATTATAGAAAACGCATTAAGAGATAATAGGAATTACAATTTTCCTCACTTCTTAGGGCATGTGAAAAATGCCTTAAATGGCACAACAAACACTCAATGTCCAGCTTACCTTGTGCTCAATAAGTTCCTCCAAAAGATTCTTGTTCCATACAAATCTGGGGTCAGCCTGAAATGCATCTTGAAATCAGAATCTCACACAAACCTAAGCAATCTCCTATCTTTATGCATGAATAAATCAAATTCAATGAGAACTGAAAAGGCTGGTCAACACATACGCAAACTTCAACCTAAGGGAATTCAATAATAGGAAAGGGCTCATCACAGTAGATTCATGATAAAATCGGAGTTTGAGAACCCCACGATCCAGCTACTTTGCATGTTTCTTGTACCATGAATCGTACAGTGTTTGTGCCAGGAAATCAAGCTTTCTAAGATTGAAACAAAAGTTTTTTTTTTTTTTCCTGAAGTTGTCAAACTATCTAAAATGAAGTATCAAGAGTTACTTCTTCTCCTCTTTAAAACTTTGCCTAAAGTATTTGAAAGCAAATGGAATTACTTGGCATCAAGACAAATGATTGGAGACAGCAAATTAAGGAGTGAAAAGTAGCTTAGTCCCGATAGACTGAAATGTATAATGCAAGTTGAACAAACCATGCAAGTTACATCTTCATAGCATAATTTAACATGTTCTGACAGCAAGTTATTGAAAATTAGACCAATATGCAAACTAACCTGTTTCCAAATTGGTTTCTTCATCCAACCATCTGCTAACTTAAATCTTCTTTGTAAGCTAATGAAAATAGCAATAGGTTACACAATGTCGGCTGAAGAAATCCAATCCAAAAATGCACTGTATTTCATTCCACAAAAGCAACAATCAAGTGCAAAGGATGGTCGAGATTTGTAGACTTACTTCAATGTGATATCCGTTTCATATGAATAGTACAACCCTGGCGTTGATTCTACTAATTTCAGCAATGTCATGAAATAAGCCTCATCTTTTTTCTGCACGCAAATAGATTATGATTACGATAGGGCAAATATGGATTTTTAATTCACCAGGGTCCTAAAGTTGAAAACTTTACTTCTTCAAAAGATGAAAACTTCAAACCCTCATTGCAGTGAAGAAATCTCATTGACATCACCCTATAAACTGGGAAACCATAAAATCTTCCCACTTCCTTTCGGGAAGAGATGACAAGCATGTATGTCCCTGCAAAAAGAACATAAGTTGCTAAAAAGCAATGCAGACAAACAACTAGTGACCAAGCAGTTATGATTGAGAGTGATTACTTTAATCTTCTGAGCTAGAATTAAATCAGCTCTAAGTCTATGGTCCCAAAAAAAAGAAAAAAGAAGCTCTAACACATAGATGATTAGCCAACAACTGTGCCATCAGAAACGACCTCGTGGACACAGATGCTTATCCTTTCAACTATGTGGATGCTGATCAATTGATTGAAAGACAAAGGCAGTCCGCTCGGAAGCATTCAAATGCACACATGTGAAGAACGCAAAAACAGAAAGACATTCTCGAGCCGAAAGAAAGACCACCTGCGAGCAATCTGATTGTCCCCACCACGCCGAAGATCGTCGAAGCCTTCGAAGGGCCAGCAGCGCAATCATCTCCTGTTCCGCAGATCATCAGTAATAACTAAATCCACCGTAAACACAAGAGCATTCCTACTGGCTATCAGTCACTCCATTGAGCTCTCCAAAGGCATACAACGACAACGACAACGACAACAGCAATAACAAACCAATGCTTAGCAAGAATCACGTCCTCCACATCCAATTTCCATCCTAGCCACCGCAGCGAGAGCCGAAAAACTCGAAACCGTCGGCCAGAAGATCCGACAGGAAGAGAAGACTCGGGTACTCACCGTCGCCGAGCGACTCGACGGTCCCGTCGCGGCGATCGATGGAGAAGCCGTCGCCGGGGGACTCCTTGGACCTGATCACGAACCTGTCGCGGAACTCCCGCAGCTCCAGCTCCTCGTACAGCTTGAACCCGCCCGAGCACGAAGGCGAAGGCGAAGGCGAAGGCGAAGACGAAGACGATTCGCCTTCCATCGGACGAATAATCGAAGGATTCGTCGCGCCGGAGAAGAGATTTGGATTTCTGGCGTCGTCCGTGTCGTGCGAGAAGAGGAGAGAGAAGGCGCGCCCCGGAAGGATGGAGAATGGTCGCAACAACGAGTCGTCACGCCTTCGGCAGATGCGGATGACCGGATGATATTTCTTTGGCGTTTTCGGATAAGGGCCCCCCCGTGCGTGAAAAAATGAACGACTCGCCACGGTGAACCGCCGTGTTCCGATTGTCCCTCCCCGCCTGGCCGACCTCATCCCGATGACCCGCCCTTTTCTCGCCGTCCGGTAGGGGCATTTTGGTCCCGAACGGACGTTTCCACCGGTTATTGAAACTCCCGAAACGAAAACCTTCGAAAGTTCCTAATTTACTTGACCAAATGAACCCTAAATCAGGCTAAAGAGATACGAATGTGAAATTGCGACTCCGATTAGAGCAATTAGGCGACTTGACATTTCAACTTGAACTTTAGAGTGGGATCTTGAGCTAGATTTCGATGGAATATTTGGAACTAGAGACCCATGAATCGTATTGTGCTATAATCGTATCGGTGAGTTTTGCAAGATTTTTATCTATAGTTGTGTGAATTCATGCATGGAAAGTCTGATTTTTGTAATTGCACATGGCGTTCAATGTATATGAGCGGCCACCAACATAGACTCCAATGTCGCTGCAAAGAAAGACAAATATAGACACTTAAATTTTGACCGTAATTCCACCTCATTAAAATTGTAGTAGGGTACAATGGGGTTAGTGCTATGCAAGAGCTTTCCAAGACATCCTATTTATTGGATGATTGGATTGTTGGATATCGTGATTATTAACCATAGTTGTATGACCTTGATATGGTAGGGAAAGTTACAATTGACACAATTCAAGTCATAAGGTCACAAAGATCTGGTCATAAGCTTTCCAATGCTTAGAGAATTAAACCGATGGCAATTTTCTCGAGAAAGATATTAGGACTTTTTATCTCAACACTCGTTTGGTATGAATGAAAATTTACAATCCTAACATCTTTTCAAAAATTAAACTGGTTTTTTGGAATTCGGTTCACAAGCTTTTTCTTGGTGCAAGAATCACATTAATTGAACGTCGAATAAAAGAGAAATAGCCGATCAAGTTGAGTCAAAAGTTAAAAAAATGATGGTACGCTACCGAATCCCATAATTGTCAAATGGTAGTCACAAAGTCGCAAGCGGAGACTTAGCCTCGCGCTGGCATCTACGCCACGCCGACGCCAACCCAACACTATAGGGTGGTGCCAACCTTCCAAAAGGGCAGCGTGGTCGTTCGAAAAAGCCATTTTAGCCCTTTAGAAAGCCTGAATAGCCCTTCAAATGGCTATTCATATCTAGCCTCCTGTTGTTGTGATTTAACTCTTGGGATACATTTGGTTGTTCAGACTTTTAATTAAAATAGGACTAGATATGATAATATATGAAATTAAGGAGATTTTGCTATATTCTATTTATTGTTTGATGATTCCAATAATAAAGTCGAATATATTTACATCATATTATATATATTGTTTAGTATAAATACTTATATGAATAACAAATTTTACAAATAGAGATGGAAAGAACCCCGCAACACTTTTGTCTTCCTTATTTTTATTTTCTTTTTCATTTATTTCCCTCTCTTTTTTAATTAATTTCTTTTTTTATTAAATAGAAAAGTTTACTAATATACCTAAAATACTAAAACACCTAAAATACGTAAAAATATATATTTATATGTTGAATTTATATTACAATATAGAATTAAATTCGAATATATAAATAAAAATAAAATAAAAATGAAAAAATAAATTATTATTTTGTTGTTTTGCATTTGTTATATTAGAATTCTAATATTATTTATATTGAAATATAATTTTAATTTGCTAATTAAAAAAAAATTATTTGAGAAAAACTTTTATATTATGGATATTAGAAATCTTATCCACATTTACCTCACCACACAATCATGAGATAATTTTATTTGGTTTATATCCTATTTATATCCAATTCTATCCTATTTTGAGTAGACAATAAATACAAGATAAGAAAAGTTTTATCTTGACCACCAAACACAGTCTTGAAAGATAAAAAGTTTTTTTTCTCGCTTGAGATTTTCTATCAAGTAAAAATGGTAAGAGGATTTTTTAAGAGGGTGAAATTACAACTGAATTTGCTAATTTGAGGCTTGTGAGTCTATTTTCACCACTTTTTTTTTGGCTTAAAACACACTCTTCTAGTTTTAACTAATCCATTTACCCTCCAATTACAAAGATTTGGTTCAATATTCTAACATTATCCCTCTCTATCCTTCACTTCAGTGAAGTTAAACACACCATCACTCTCCTTCACATATCGTATTTTTTCTAAGTTTCCAAAATAACGAAAGAGTTAGCTTATCTTTTCCGTCCTTTTAAATCAGTACTAATAGATGAGGACTTTATAAGCAAAATTACGTTCAAAGACAAAAAAAAAAAAAAAAAAAAAAACATTTTCCTAATTTGCAATCATGAATTTGTTAATTTGTTGAATATATAATGTTCTTAATTTAAGTTTTGTAGAAGTTCGTTCATTTGTTTTTATTTCTAAGTTTTAATTAAATTTGATTAGAGTGTTAATCCAGTTACATCTTTTGCATATTCATCTTATAGCATTTATAAAAAAAATTTAAGGGCATGGTTCAGTTACTCTATATAAATGTATCATCCCGAAATATGGGATTACACACAGTACTGATAACTTTTTCTTCATGGTTCATAATTGAAAAAAGAGAGTAGAATCTTGATCTTTTTCTTTCTTCTTCAATCTTTTTTTTTTTTTTTTTTTGACGCCAAGGATCCGACCTATCTCACTTTATGGGAATACAACATCAACCATACTTCTTACAGCATCGACCATACTTCGGGAGAGACTGGCCCGGCAACCTATTGCTAGGCCCCTCTGCTTAAATCACGGAACTACTTTGAAAGTCGTGAACAACTCAGGGAGTCGAATCCATGACCTGATGGCCAGATTAGGGGTACGCCTTAACCAGTGTAGCCATGCCTAGGTGAATATTCTTCTTCAATCTTTTTTTCGTCTCTTTAAGACTAGAATGAACAAACGAATAGGAATTCCGAAACAAGTTTGTAGCCTAATGTAAATACACCTTCGGAATTTGTTTTTGCCATTTTGATGGAGTTAGGTGCAAGGGAAAAAACGAAAGAAATTTTTAAATTTATATCAAGGTAGGAAAATAGAAACTCATGAATAATCACTTAGCCTATGAAAGTGTCATTAGATGTCAATGCATGCTTAAGAAATTTAAAGGATAGTTTGGTCAATTAACATATAAAGAGTGTGGAAATAGCCCCACCTTTGAGATTTGATGGGGGCATACATGATACTTTGCCGACACCCAAAGTCTTAGGAAATTCACGTTCACGCAAACGCTTTTCTTGTACACCTTATCAACTTGCTTCAATGTGTTCATCTTATAAATTCCATAAAATGCTCCTGGTCGGTTCTCTGGTAGCTAAAATATTTAAGGGAATGATCCCATAAAAAGACACAGTAGTAAATTGCTTCTCACTTAGTAGCATGATTAATTTTTGTTTTACCTTAAATTAGCTAAGAGACGGAAAGGGACAATAGGTGGCAACAAACCTCCTTGGTGTTAAGTTCCATGCCTATTCTGGATTATCAATTTGAGCTATAGCTACTGCTTGTGAGGTCTACATCTCAGACGGACAGCCCTGCAGCCTATACCCCAAATGAGAGAGAGCCCCTCACAGCGACCTCACCAAATGCTAGCGAAATAAAGTCCTCTTCACCAACATCGGCACCTAGGTTCACGAGAACTACTCCTGTAAAAGGGTTCAAAGTCGAAACCGACAAAGAATAGAGGGGAGAGAGATCATTGATTTTTATCTACTAGGCCAACCACCACGGTTAAAAGATTCTATATGATTTACCAAAATGCTATAGCCGATGAACCCGTTGAAGTGTTATGTCCCAAAGGCAAGGTATGCTTTAGCTAATCCTCCGATCGATCAGGTATACAAATCAGATGAAGAATGGAGCCAACGAAAAAGGCGAAAAGCAAGATAGTCCGAGGGATTTAACTAGGTCTTCCTCCATTGCTCGGAAGAGCTTCATGTAAACTGCAAAGCGCTACACTTCTATACAAACTGCGCTTACAAGAACTGCACTTAACAAGGTCATAGCGCTTGCAAAGATCAATCAAATAAACAATGAATTCTCATCAGGCAAAAACATTACCATGAGATGAAACAGCATCCAGAGTGACCCTTCCAGCAGCGCAAAAAATAGCATGCATCCTAGTCTGTTAGAATCCTCTTCCATATTGTCAGAGAATTGACTGATAGGAATACTAGCAATATGTAGGGAGAAACCTTAACAAGATACAGCTGAAGTAGACAAGAAGAGAAAAATGGAACATACCCAGACAACTCATCGAGAGAGAACTTCTTTTCAATCTGCTTCAGTAATGGTTACATTTGGCCAACTGACATAAAAAATCGGCAAAACAATTTACCCCAAGTTGACCCATGATGAGATCTCTGAGTATTCGCTCTATATCTCCACATGAAAGCAGTCACAAAATCCTATGCTTTACTTTTTGAACAAGCCAGAGAGCTCACCCTTCTCATACATGGAGGTCAAGATGTCACAGCCCCCTACCAATTCGCCAGCCACAAAGACCTGTGGAAATGTGGGCCAATTACTATATTTCTTAAGTGTCTCCCTCAAGCCATAGTTATACTCTTCATCGAGCACATCGACACTCTCATAATCCACCCCTTCACTTTCTAGGATGCCGATAACCCTCTGTGAGAACCCACACATTGGAGCACTTCTTGATCCTTTGATAAAGGCCACCACCTTGTTCTCCTTGACCAACCGATCAATCAGTTCCTCCAGAGGGACGGTTAACTGCATGTGGCGGCCAGGTGTGAGGCGAAGATCGGGCTTCTTCTTGGGCGGCTGCCGGATCCACGTGGTATTTCCCGATTCATTTCCAGGTGGCACCTTCCCAGTGGCTGTCATGTGTTCCTCCATCCATGATTTCCATGCTTGAGTGAGAGCCACTCTATCAGGTTCATCAACAACACCAACCTGAAAAGGTATATCAAAAGATTCAGAATTGACCAGTATTATCCAATCAAAAGAAAGAAGCCCACAATTATATCCAAATATGAAGCCAAAAAAGCGGTATCCCAAAATAAAATCTTCGACGTTTATGAACTTTAGTTGACTAGGCTAAGACTCTTGTTGCCAAGCTCAAACAATTTTTATGCTTCTTATTCTCTGATTCTGCTCTATCGAGCTAGAATAATAGTGTCATCCCATAAGTTGTATTGAAGATCATCTAACAAACTCAGGGATAGGTGAGCCCATTATGCTGAAAAAGTTCATGTCCTCCCTCTCATCTCTCTGCATGGAGCTCATTGAATATGGATTTAATCCTTTTTTCTTAAAAGTTGTAAGACTATTAATTATTGCCGTGTCTCCATGCTAATCCCTGAAACCACATAAAATCTGGGATTTGTAAAGAAACTGAAGGAAGCCCCACAAGAACACTAAGGATTGCAGGAGATCCACACCAATGCACCATGTGACATTTCACCACATGTCCAGAAGTAGGCATGCACTTCTATTTATCTAATCATCAGAGTTATGTTAGGACCAGTTTCTTCTCACATCATGTTTTTGTATCCGATGCATATTCTCTGCTCCATACACAGTATACCGACTTGGACTTGTTGCATTGTCCATCTGATACAAATGAAAAATTAACCATTTCCTTCCAATGCATGACTACCGAGGTCGATGTGCCCTACAACCAACATACCACCTTTTCCCTCCTAATATGTTCTAGCATCAAGATTAATTGTATCTCATGGCCCAAAATCCATACAAAGTTTTAAAGGGCTAATGACTAACTGATTACACCATACTGTTATAGTATGCCAAATCCATCTAATGCAACATAACCACCTAAAAAATTCTTTATCCCTGCAACTCCATGACTTTGTCTTAGACCTGCTAGAATCAGTTCAAGTTGGTGTACTAAAGCACCGCAGAAAGTCCGGTTTCACACGATCCGAAGTTCTCAAGCTTTAACAAATTTCAGCCATTTGGACATGATGCAGTCCAGCCTCTTGGAATTTAACCAAAGGCGAAAGCTCTACTCCCAAAAAGGAAAGGTGTCAATCTTGCGTTTCAACACAACTTCAGAAGCAAGAAGCCAAAAAGGTTCAGCTCCAATTCGTCGAGTTGATAAAAGATAAACCTTCCATCATATTCATGCCCAAAGCAAATAGTCACTTTTCAGCACACTTCATTGTTACACGAGAATCAGATTCATAAATGCGCTGCCAATTTAAATTAATTTCAATCTACGCATTGCAATTTCATAACTCTCCGTTAAGACTATACCTTGACGGAGCAGCATAGCTCGGGAACGGACCTCCGGTGACCGGCGATGCTGGCCGCGATGTTCCGCGAGATTCCGACGAACTGAAGCTCGCCCGCCCCGTCGTAGACGGCGTAGACACCGGAAGCGGAGGAAAACCTCCCCGCGAGCTCCCCGGAATCGGCAGGCACCGACATGGGCTCGGTCTCGGAGAGGCTCGTCAGCGCGGCGGAGACGCGGGGGCGGCGGGGCCCGGCGGGGCGGCGCGGCGCCGCGGGGACCGGGGAGAGGGCGAGGCGGGGTTTGAGGCGGGAGGCGAAGGAGAGGGCAGGAGCGATTCGGGCTCGAGGAGGAAGCGACGAGCTTGAAGTGAGCGAACGGAGAGGCGAGGGAGGGAGGCCGACGGTGCTGGTGGCCATTGTCGTCGGAGGAAGTGGGTTGCCGGAAGGAACTGCAAACGGAAAGCCTCGAGAGAGAAGAGGAAGTGCAGGAAATCCGAGCTTTCTCGGATTTGCAATCTGTTGTTGGGCCGAGGCCCACTTGCGATTGGGCCGAGGATAATAGCGTGGCCCAACATATGTGCTCCTCTCGATCACATGGTGGAGATTTTAATCATCTCCCCGACATTTTAGTCTAATGCGTGATTTCTTATTTTTAAAGATTATTATTAAATAGACTGATGATGTAGAAATATAGGAATTTTTACTCCTGAAAAACACAACGAGTGACCTTGCTGGAGTGTCAAAAAGTCTAATATATAATTGGATGTAAAATTTATTAAGGAATCGACCTTACCTGATTGGTTTAATGTCGGTTCACAAGGGGATTGGATTGGTTCTCAATTCTAAAAAGTCAAGAATTGATCTTGATCAGTTCCTTCCCGGTTCTATGCTTTGCATTGGCAAATTCTACCTTGGAAATTCGGAACTTAGAACTTGTGAGGCTAGTTCCTTTGTAAAATTCGGAATTGAATTCGTTGTGAATCAGCTTACTTGTAGCTTTAAATAAGTTCTTTCACTCTCTTTTCAATATAGAAAACATTTGTTGGCATCTAATATGTTAAACATATTATCTTCAAGCATGTGCTCTGTGTTGATGTTTGACATATGCATGTGCTACGTGTGCATATAATAAAATGAAGAAAACGAAAAAGAAAAAAAAAAAAGCTCGATTGGTAACAGAGCCAGTTCCATATTTCCAAAATAAAACCAGCCCTAATGGAGTGGTTTTTGAGAGTAACAGCATAAATTATGTCTATAAAGTTTTTTTTTTTATCAACAAAGAGTAAAATTAAATTAATTGGTATTATTCACGTAAAGTGAAGTAAAATAGATAAAAAAAATAGATAAAAAAATATCTTTAAAACAAAACATAGAAAGTATTTGGAACCCATGCGTCAGGTTGGCCGTTCTACTTTGACTTTGACTAAACTATAAAGATCTCCTCGACTCCTCATTCAGACTTTTGCGGTGGCTATCGGACCTCTCTTTTACCTTATTAATCCTTTTGGACAAAGGTAACTTTCGGTTATCGGACCTCTCTTTTACCTTATTAATCATTTTGGATAAAAGTAACTTTAGGTTATTGGACCTCTCTTTTACCTTTTTATAAAAGTAACTTTAGGTGCTTGCAGATCAAGACGTGATCTTCCTAATCAGGCGGCCATCCTCGACGAAGCACTTAAGTGCTATGAATTTTATTAAGTTCCTTCCAAGAAATATAGGAGAAATGGTCCAGTAAGTTTTAAACTTATTATATAAATATCAATTTAGTTATAAATTTTTTGATTTTGCAATTTAGTCATAAACTTTCGCATTAAATTCTAAGTAGTTATTTGATCCATTCTAACTAGAAATCACTGATATGACAATGTTTTGGTAGGAAAAGCCAAAAAGACTATATTAGAATTTTGTATAAAAGTTAATGACTAAATTAACAGCTTAAAAGAAAATTTAGAATTGAATTGATATCTGTATAATAATGTTTATGACTAATTGGATAATTTTTCCCAAATAATATATGTTTTCATAGCACTCGTTTTCTTGTGACAATTAAATGGATAGTCACGTGATGTTTTAATAGCACTTAAAAACTTTTTTGACTTGCTATGATATACTCTTCAACTCTATGCACGCCAAGCAAAGTAACGATAAGAATACAAAGGGATTTGCTTTTAGAGACACAGGCGAACGTAGGAATCAATTGGTTTGGAGTTAAATCAGGGTTAGGAATCTCATCTCTTAATTCTTCATCAATTGCACGGATTGTGCTCTGGTTTGGTCATTTAGAAGGCAAGATTCCGCGAATGCGTGACTTAAAACGTTCAGATCAAGGGAGAACATATTGCGTGGGGAGTGGGGTCTAGAGAGCTGGAATGGCTTGGATAAGCAAATGGTAAGTTAGTAACCAATGATGACTCCCGAGATGTCGGGTGCATTTGATTTAGTATTGCCAAAATCCTTGGGCAAAAATAAATGGTGTTTGCCAAATTTTTTCAATAGTTTTGAGAAAATGTAATTGCATTTCCAAAAACTTTTAGTCCCAAGCAAATTTGAAGGTGTTTTGGAATGCTACATTTTCAAAATGCTAGTGCACTTTTTTTTTTCCCTTTCAACTTTGGCCTCACTCAACTTTTTCGACTCTGAGGTTATGGATCCGCAGCTCAACCGCACCCACATAACTCTCATCCCAAAGGTAAAAAACCCTGAAACCATAAACCAATTTAGGTCGATCAGTTTATGCAACTTCAGTTACAAAATTATCTCTAAAGTCCTCGCCAATAGATTAAAGAGATGGCTACCAAAGCTTATAGAACCAGAACAGAGCGCTTTTGTACAGGGGAGACAAATTCAAGACAGCATCCTCATAGTACAAGAAGTTCTTCATCAACTACGCATCACAAAGCATCGAAGCAAACATCAAGTAGTCTTAAAGCTCGACATGCAGAAGGCATATGATAGGGTGGAATGGGACTTTCTTAAAGACTGCATGCTTAAAATGGGATTCTCTAGGAAATGGGTGGCACTCATTATGCAATGCATCACAACAGCCACTTTAAGCATCAAGTTTAATGGCTCCCCAACCCCCTTCTTCACCCCATCTAGAGGACTGAGACAAGGTGATCCCCTATCCCCTTATCTGTTCATTTTGTTATCCAATGTACTATCATGGATGATGAAACAAGCTATAGCAGATGGATCCCTTAATGGCATCCAATTAACTAGATCCAACCCGAAGTTGTCTCACCTGTTATTTGCCGACGATGCCATTTTCTTTCTCAACGGGACCCTCATAGAGTGTCAGAACTTACAACTTACCTTGTCCCAATATTGTCACGCAACAGGGCAGGCCATAAACTTAAACAAATCAGGGGTCACCTTCAGTCGTTGGTGTCCAGCGAACTTTGAAAAGAAACCTGGCCCAGGAGCTTCGAGTACCTGTCATGGAGAAAACTGGTCAGTACCTAGGGCTGCCAACAGAATGGGGGAAGTCAAAAAAGGATACGTGTGCATGGATTTTAACCCGTGTCAATTCTAAATTAGAGGGGTGGAGGGAAACCTTACTGAACAAGGCAGGGAAGGAAATCCTCATCAAAAGCGTGATTCAAGCCATCCCATCATATGCTATGGCTATTTTTAAGCTTTCGCTCTCCATCTGTAGAACAATCGAGAGTAAAATTGCGTCATTCTGGTGGAAAAAAGGAGATAATCAACCTGGAGTGCACTGGAAAAACTGGGCTACATTGAAGAGTCGAAAGGATTCAGGGGGGCTTGGTTTCAAAGACTTACCAACATACAATGACGCTATGCTTGGAAAACAAGTATGGCGTCTCCATCACTCCCCTTCAGCTCTGTGGGCGAAAGTCCTCAAAAGTGTCTACTTTCCCATGAGCGACATCTGGAAGGTCCAGCAGAAACAGAGGGCGTCATGGGGTTGGCAGAGTCTCCTGAAAGGCAGAGATTCCATCAAAACAGACATTAGGTGGGAGGTTGGAGACGGGAAAT
This sequence comes from Eucalyptus erythrocorys, assembly GCA_014182555.1. Lineage (NCBI taxonomy): Eukaryota > Viridiplantae > Streptophyta > Magnoliopsida > Myrtales > Myrtaceae > Eucalyptus > Eucalyptus erythrocorys. The sequence continues at coordinate 38,553,811 of CM024607.1, read as the reverse complement.
CAATACATATCTGGCAAGATCAGTGGCTACAGAAACCTCTCAATGACCAACCAGTACAGGGGGCGCCAAGCATGGTTGCAGAATTAATAGACGATGTGCAACGCTCATGGAAATAGCCGATAATAGAGCAAATTTTTGATACCAGTACCACAAACGAAATATTAGCCATACCTCTTAGTCCGGAATCTAAACCGGACAACTTACTATGGACTGGTACAAGGGATGGATCCTTCTCAGTCAAGAGCGGTTACAACAAAGCCTTGTCCCAACAAAGATTTGTAGCCGTCATCGCTCCCTTCTTGCTCCTTTTTGCCCCCACGAACGTTATGGATGAAGATATGGCATCTTCCAGTTCAACCAAAGGTACGCCTTTTTCTATGGAGCATATGCCACAACGTCCTTTCGACGAGGGAGAATCTGTACAAAAGATCTATCACTCCGGACCCTCTATGTCAGCTCTGCCACAAACATGTTGAAACCACAGAACACATGTTATTCCTATGTAAATGGGTGCAAACGGTTTGGCAAGCATAGAAGAGCATCGCGCCTACCCCCTGCGGCTCTATACAGAGGACGGACAAATGGTTGCTGGATTTCTTCAAGGAAAGGCCAAACGTACCTGATCATGTGCATATGGCGCAAATCTTGTGGCAGATCTGGAAGTCTCGCAACGCCTGGGTCTTCAGGGGAAAAACCCCCTTTCCTCAAGCCGTCCTCGACCTAGCCCAAGAACAAAGCCATACACTGATTAATGGCTTGATCTCCATCCAGAAGACAAAGAAAAATCAGATCTTACCTCCGATCTGGCTTCCGCCGAAGAGGAACAAGTTCAAATTGAACATGGACGCGTCTTGGCTACCCAGCGAACACCTCGGCTCTGCTGCTGGGATCCTTCGAGACGCCGATGGCACACCGATCGACGGATTTGCAGCAGTGATTAGGGCATCGTCGGCCCCACAGGCGGAAGCCGAAGCGTTGCTCATGGGTATCCGCTTCCTCATGGACTTCAGTTCGGGGAGAGAGAACGTAGCCAGACCGGGGCGAGAGACGGACGTCAGATCGGGGCAAGAGGAGGAAGCCAGATCGGGGAGAGCGGACGAAGCCAGATCGGGAAGAGAGGAGGAAACCAGAGAGAGAGAAACTAGATCGGGGAGAGAGAAGGAAGCCAGACTGGGGAGAGAGAAGGACGCCAGAAGTCTTTCAGGGAGAGAGAAGGAAGCCGAAAGTCTTTCACTTCTGATCTGTGAAACTGACTGCTCCCCCCTCGTGGAGTACACCTTGGGCCGGGCCAGCTCCCCTTGGAATTTTCGAGAAGTCATTAAGGCATGCCAAAGGGAACTCCACCAAAACACCCTCCTCGCCGTACGATCCTGTCCTCGAGAAGCTAATCGGGCGGCTGATTGGCTGGCGCACACTCACCCGAAGAAGAGGCTGCCCACACGATGGTTAACCTCATTGCCTTTATCCCTCTATGATATACTTGCTGTGGACTGTACTCCTCCATCTTTGTCTAAAGACTTAATCCCTTAATATATATATATATATCCGCATCTTTTCGACCAAAAAAAAAAAAAACTTTTATAACTCTAGTAATGTCACCACCTTAGCTACTTCATTGGCAAGGCTAGATCTGGTTGTCGGCAAACCAATCTAGTGTCGGCCAGCCATGCCTGAGGTCATGCGACCCCAAGTGACCTCAAGAGAGGTCAATTGTGAGCTAGATTTAGCTGCTAGTGGTTGGCCGGTGGCCAATTTGGCCCGTCGATGGTTGAGTTCCTTCAGCAAATAATTTAAGATTAAAAAAAGAAAAAGAAAAAGCTAAAGTCCTTTACAAAGTTTAGTTTTTTTTTTTTTCTAAACGGTATTTAAGTTAAAGTTGATCCCCGATGTGCTTTTAAAATACAATTTATCAAACATTACTTGTATTTCAAAAAATCCATTTAACCTTATGATTTTTGCATTTTCCCAAAAACTTTCCTCCAAAACTGAACCAAATACCTCGTCGACTAGCTAAGCTAATTCCTAATAGCCTGCCTAGGAAAGATGAGTTACTGGCCAGAGATTGAAGTGTCTTCTTGTATGTTCTTGTGCGATTGTTGGGGATTTGATTGGTAAAGGATGTCTTTTTTAACCCCAAAGTTATTCTCCTTTGACTTATGCTTGCTTTGACTGAGATCTTTGAAGAGGATTAGTTACTACAATTCAGTGGAGGGACTTTAGGACACCCTCGAGGAAATGCAGCAGGTGTTGTGGCTGATCTCTTGCTCTTGTGCAAATCAAGACATCTGACGCGAGTATTGACTAATCCCATAATGGCATCGGCTTGAAAAGGAATGAGTATTTGTCATTTCAGGATTTATTGATAATTTCAATTTACCATCTTGAAAAGATGACACACCTATGCAAGTAAGTTTAGATGTCCCAAAATCATTCTTTTCTCTTCTCTTTTCTTTTATACTTCTTTCCTATTTAGCTGTCCTCCCTGATCCCACCACTAGTCCACCATCTTGCTCAATTCGTCGGTGCTCCAACCCTAACCTCGTCCGATGCATGAGAGGAGAGAGAGAGAGAGAGAGAGAGAGAGAGAGAGAGAGAGAGAGGTGATGATGTTGAGAAGTGAGCAGCGGTGACCATTGACACGAGTGCAACAAAGATGGATGACGGAGAGTGAGTGATCTGAATTTCATTAGTTTCCTTAAAAAAAAAAAAAAAAAACATATTCTTTTATGAACTTATTAACTTGTGATTATTATGTAGACAATCACATGATGTTTCGATAGCACTTAAGATTTTCTCAGCATTATATGATAAGATCTTATACTCTACGCACTTTAAGTAATAAGGAATACTTAAAATACAAAGGGATGCGCTTTTGGAGATGGTGGCGAACGTAGGAATTAATTGGTTTGGAGCTAAATCAGTTTGGGAAAGGAATGAGATGGAAACCTGAGCTTTAACATTAGAGATGTTAGACCAGCATTTCCTTAAATTTCTTTTTCCATTGTCCAGTGGAGGCTTTCAACTTAGATTTACAACCGTCATTAGATTTACAAACTGTCATTTCCGAATTTATTCAACTCTTTAATTACTTTCTCGACGTCAGCACATCTAGTCGATTTAATCGACCTTGAGCTGACATGAACCGAGGTTCAAATGTCTGGACACCACATTGAAGACTGCATTTGCAAGTCACGTCCCCACTTTGGGCCGACAGCCTGACAACGATTCCGCAAGTGCGTGAGTTACCACGTTCAGATCAAGAGGAGAACGTAAGCCTTTTGTGGGGTGGGGTCGGGAGATCTGGAATAGCTTGAAACGGCAAAATAGCAAACTGATGACGACCCTACGTTTGCTGACCCCGCGGATGTGATTTTTTCTGGAACGATGTTCCACGGTGCTTTCATCATTTTGTCGACTAGCTAACGCTAATCCCTTACATCCTGGCCATGAAAGATGGGTTACCAGCCAACCAATCTAAAAGTTTCTTGTAAATTCGCGTGTGATTGGTTTGGGACTCCATCGGTAAAGGATGTCTTTTGTTTTTTAACCAAATAACGTACTGATAAAAAAAATATGGGGTGCGTGGGGGTCAGAACATTTTCAACTTACCATCTCGAAAAGTTAACTCGCCGATATAAGTGGAAAAAAGATGTCCGAAATTTGTCCTTTCCTCCTTTTTCCCTTTTCCTCTTTCCCTTTTAGCCGTACATCCCCGCTGCCACTGGCGCACCGCCCTCCTCCACGGCGAGAAGTGAATGGCAATGACCGCACGGTGCAGCGTGGCGGCGATGTGATCGCAACGAAGTTGGAGGTGAAGGGAAGTGGGAGAGAGAGTAAGAGAGGAGAGACGCCGTTGTTTAGGTTATTGCAATAATTTTCCCAAAGTACACAGGCAATTTAGCCAATCTTAAGCAGCTCGAGCATGTCCAACTATTCTTTAGCGGATGGGATCCCTGTCCTTTAGTAAATTACTGCCGCTGACGACATGTTATTATTGCTAATTTGTACTTCTCTTGGCCTCCACATTGGTCCCCTCCTTTTCTCACGTGACGTTTTCATGGTATATGAATTAGTTTTGAGTGTATTTCAATTAATCAACCTCTTCATGACTAGGGGTGTAAATGGTTTGATTCAGTTCAATTTTTTCGGAAAATCGAATCGAACCGAACCAATAAGGAAATTTATGGAATCAAATTGAAATCCGATCCAAGCCAAAATCAAATCAAACGGAAATCTCAATCACTTCGATTCAGTTTTTTCGGTTTTTTACTTTTACTTTTTTTTTCTACATGCACCCCTTTTAATAAATTTTTTACTTTTTAAAAAATCGATTTTTTAATTATTCTTTTTCTTCTTATTCTTCATTGGTCGATTCTTGGCTACATTGGCGCTTAGCGACCGACTAGAGGCGAGCTAAAGTCTCGCCACGAGGCTAGTGAGGCTATAGCTTGCCGATTCTAATGAGGTCAAGCCTCGTTGGCCTATGGTGAGACTGAGCTCATTTAACGCTAACGAGCTGGCGAGTTTGGCCTCATCAGATCTGGTGAGTTGGGCGAGGCTCGAGAGGTGGTCGGATCTAGCGAGGCTCAAGCTCGCTAGCGTTAGGTTAGCTTGGCCTCGCCTGACCAAGGGAGGTAGAGTCTCGCCACAGGTTGGCAAGGCTCGACCTCACCGGAATTTGGCAAGGCGGAGCCTCGGCCCTATGGTGAGGCTCCGCTCGCCTTTGGTCGATCGCCCGCCACCACACCAAGGTTGCTTGCGACCAACCAATGAAGAAGGAAAAAGGAAAAGGAAAAAAATATTTAAAAAAAGAAAAAAAGAAAATGAAATTTTTTTAAATTTTATCGGTTTGGTTCGATTAACCCAATTGATAAAAATCAAACTGGTTAAAAATTTTTTGGTTTTTAATGAAAACCGATTTTTGATTCGGTTTTTAATGCCCCTAGTGGTTACACAAGATGATCCTTGGTGAACTCTTGGACGGACCACTTGTGCTTCTCTTGGTTTGATATTTGCTAATTTGAAAGCTTCTTTAATGAAAGTACAAACATGGTCGAGAACGTTTTGTTTGCTTATCAACTCAATTAGCTGCAAATAAGACAGAATCTGCTCAAACTTTGTGTTCCATAATTTCAAACCACAAAAGAGTTCGTGAGGAAAAAAAGAAATCCACTATATGTATTAATTATGGATGAATTAAGGATGTAGATTCTCCAATCTCGTCATATGTTGCCAAGAAATTCCAATCACAAAATTTTCTGAGTATGGTTATCAATTCATTCCTAAAAATTTAATTTTATCAATGTAGTCATAAATCTTATTTGAAATTTCAATATAGTTTTTTTGCCAATTGCTTAAAAAAATTACACCAATCATCACTAACCGCCATACATAAGATGTTGACATAGACAACTTATAAATCGCATAATTAGCGATTTTCAACAGCAATTTGTTAAAATAACGACATTAGAATTTCACGCAAAAATTTAAGTTTATATTGGAAAAATTGAAGAAGAATTGAATTGGTATCCCATATAATTGGTCTAAGACCGTTGGAGTAACTTTTTTAATTAATTCACATTTGATTATATCCTAGTTAAGATTTCAAAGTCACAACATCTAATGAGAAAGAAATGGACATCGACGCTTGCTCTCATTTTGACCCTATTATAACAAGTTCTGACTTTTTTCAGTTACGGTACGATGCTGACATTTTATAAGCCTTCAATTACTAATTCAGACAAGTCTTGTATAGGTGGCGTTCATAATCATAGCTAGCTCAAATCGAAGGCGCTATTTTTCTAATTGCCCATCATTCACGTGGCATTATTTTCCCTCCTTACTTCTCGACTCGTTGATCAGGGAAATTATATCTTATACTTCTGTGGTTGTTGTGTCCGACCCGAATAAGGATTGAATTTCTTCTGAATGAGAAAAGTAATTGAAATTGTCCATGACTAGAATGAGGATGCACATCCTTCAAGAGATCAACTCAATCATTCTTATTCGAATGAATGCTTGCGGGATTAAATTTCCCTTTGTTTGTTGGAGCAAGTGTATCGATAATTAGTCGGTAGTTGGAAAGAGGAATACAAAGGTTAGTAGGTAGCATTAATTAAGAATGAGTTATAATATTCAAATGGATCCTTCAAGTGCTATATTGTTTGATTTGTGATAATGATTTACCGAGAGAATTTCTTTCTCAATAAGTGATACATAATTGCAGGTCAACGAAAGGCGAGGCTATGTGTCCCTTGTCGACAACGGCTGTGACATGTGAAATAACCTCGCTTCAGTTTGAACATGCGCATATATGAGGCGGAGTTGCACGAGTGCAAGCCTCGCATAGATCCATGCGTGAGCAAGGCCAAGAGAACGTGCTTGCAAGCGATAACCGGGGTCTCTTTGCGCATGCATGTTATACTTATCAGAGACAACGACAATGGACCGTTGCCCCCTTATGAGATTACGTGGGACCAATGCCAATGCAGAGTTGCACGAGTGCAAGCCTCGCATAGATCCATGCACATGCAAGGCCAAGGGAATGTGCTTGCAAGCGATAGCCAAGTTCTCTTTGCACGCACATGTTATGCTTATCAAAGACATCAGCAACAGACCGTTACTTCTTATGAGATTACATGGGACCAATGCTAACTGTTCTAAAAGTTTAAATTATTAGATGAATGCATAATTTATTATTTAAATTCTAATACGTCCCCTCAAACTTAATCGGGTCTTTTGTCTAGTATTAAGCGTGAAAATTTAATTGATGAGGCAAATGAGATCTAGTAAGATTTGGAACTCAAGACTTTCAGCTGTGATATCATGTGAGATTATATTGGACTACCGTCAATTGTTCTAAAAACCTAAACTGTTAGATGAAGGCTTGATTTATTATTTAGATATCCTAAGACCCCAACAACCTTTATCATCTCTCTCTCTCTCGGGTTTGTAATCTACATCAGCAATTGGCAAGCTAGGTCAGCAGTCATATGGCTCTAACCAATGTGGATTGCCATATCATTATTTGATATTAAACAATTTGAAAACGTTCAAAGATCTCTAATAGATTTGTTCCTGTTATTTATATGCTCCACACGTAACACCAATAGGCTAACTATCATCAATATAATATGATGCAATTATGAAGTTTTAACGACTTCTTCCCTTTGACTGGATAAAAAGGAGGATTAAGGTTTATAACTGTCTTTCTAGAAATAAAATCAAAAAAGAAAACCAGATAATGTAGTATTACGTATATATATTTTTAATGGAAGCAAATATCCTAAAATGCCATTCGATTTCCAAGATCTAAATGGTTAATTCGCTATACAATGCATGATTGACAATACTATATATCAATTTTATAAATGTGAAGACAGGTCATACAAGAACACATAAGTGCGTGCAAGACGGGCAATTATGTAGGATATTGGGAAAAGTACCAAAAAAAAAAAAAGTCCTACATCGATTGTATTGATATTAATTTAGTACTAAATATTTTAATTTGACTAATTTATTTCTAGACCTTTCCACATTAAGACTAACTCAATCCATCGGGCTAATTTAAATTGAAAATTGTTGATGTGAATACCGATCGTTTTACGTGGCACAACAACACTAACATTGATATCTTTAATAATTTTGTAGAGTCTTTTCTATAGTTTTTTTTTTTAAAATTTTTTTCTTTATTCTTTTTTTTTTTTCATCAGGGCCGGCAAGGGTTGCCAATAGACCCTTGTTAGCCATAGGCGAGGGCAAGAACCTTCTGGGTCTTCTGGGTCTTCTGGGTCTTCATTTTCTCAACTGCCGAAGCAACATTTTTATCTCCGCAACAAGTGCAGAGCTGAGAGCTATCTTGGACACGAAAGCCAATCTAGATCCAGAAAGCAAGCCACAAAGCAAGTACCTTTCGATCCTTGCGATAGTCCTTGCAAGGTGTCAATTGCGACAACAAGGGCTGCGTTGCCAACATTTCCCTATAGGGGAGAGGGCTCGCTAGGAGGCTCTCCTTGTTGACAACAATTTTGTTCAATAGAGATGTTACCTTTGACAAATTTACTATGTTTAAAAAGAGGAGTGAGAAATCAATTGTGAAGAAAGATCTCAACGATGTTCAAGAACAAGTGGAGCTTTAGGGAGAGCCTACAAATGTCTAGAGGGTACTAGATGCGACAACACCTATAAAATCATTAGATTCCATAGCAATTGACAGTTGTTCCAATATTACAATTTGATGAAACTTTGGGATGGTCAGTAGAGGTGGATAAGATCGATAGACAATTGTATGTAGATAATAAGATAGATAATTTGGTTGTAGTTAGGGGTGAGCATGATCCGGGTTGGACCAGTCCACCCCCTAACCCTAGGACCAATCCGCACAGTGCTGGTCCTCAATTTTTGAGACCGAGGACCGACCCTATTGAGCTTGGGACCAAGGACTGGACCGACCCAATGGGTTCGGTCCAGTTCCAAGATCAACCCGAGACCAACTGATAATTTGTACTCCTTAAAAAAATAATTGAGGACCAAACTGATTCAATAGGTTCGACCTGGTTTCAAGGTTAAAGCAGGACCAACCAATAATTTTTTATTTCAGTTTTTGTATTCCTTCAAAAGGCAATCGAGGATGGTACCGACTCAATAGGTTCGATGATGAGCGGTGTCGGATAAGAAAGGCAAGCAATGAGTGTCAAATGGGGTGAGCGTTGAATAGAATAAGCATCGAATGTCGAGTGGGGAGCAACAAGCCAAGCGAGCATCAAGCGGCGAGCGGTACAAGTGACCCAAAGCGAGCAAGGCGAGTGTCAAGTGGCGAGCGGAGAAATTGTTTATTTCGATTTTGGAAAATTGAAGACTAAAAGGACAAATAAGAAGAAGAGAACCAATACTAGAGGAAGATGCCATAAGATGCCTTTTTGGACGTCGTGAAGACTCTTCACAAAAATATTTTCCTAATTCGAAAATTATTATTATTAATGCTGTAAAAGACATTAAAAACCTAAGTTATTAAATAACAATGTAAAATTATTTGAACTCCTTACTAAAGAACTGTTTAATGTTGTTGACGCCGTTTATTTTAAGGTGTTCTCTATATAAAAAAATTATATATATAGTCATGGTTGATCCGGGTTGGACCAACCCAAAACTTTTAGGACCAAGGACCGACCCGCATAGTGTTAGTCCAGGAATTCCAAGACCGATGACCGACCCAATCTCCTTGGGAACCGACTAGAATCGACAGGGTCGAGCTGGTCCAGGGTCGGTCCAGGATTGACCCTGGACCAATGCTCACCCTTAGTTGTAGTATAGACAACTTTGAGTCTGGAGATGTAGAGGGACTATTGGAATGTTGCAAGCCACTCAAAAGAGTTAAGTCAGAAAAGCATCAAGGTGCTTCAACATGTGATTAAGAAATTTTGTCACCCCGCTTGCTACATAGTATAAATTGTCTAGTTTGTCAATCTATATTGATAGAGGAGGAGCACTTGTCTACTATTTCACATGCTAGTATAGCTAATTATCTGAGTTATGCCATGGATTGTACCAAACTTGATCTATCACTTGTAGTTAGGAAAATGCATACAATTAATCCAAGTCTACATTGTGATGCTACGAAATAAATTATCCTTACTCTAATGAGAATGACAAAGGTTGGGATATTTTTTAATCTTGTAGTTTAGGCAGTGTGGCAGTAACTAGGTTTGTGAACTCGAGTCATGCAGAGAATTTGAAAGATGGTCAATTATTGAGCAATTATGCCTTTACTTTTATTAGTTGTGCTATAAGTTGGAGTGTGTTGTTCAAATTCATCATGGTTTGTCTATGATTGAGAATGAAAAAATGGTGACTATGGTAGGAGTTGAAGAGGTGATGTCGTTTAATGACTTAATTAGTGATGTTAGCATAGGACATCTAGTTGCTGTGATGTTCGGTAGAAGATAGAGATATCGCTAAAGAATCGAGTTTATTGATGACTGAAATTCTTGTGTTAGAAATAGCATGTCGGAAGAGGATATGGCCATAAAGAAGCTTCTTGTGTCAGAAGATCTCATGGATATGTGGACCGGTGAACACTATGACTTGACTTGAACGTCAAGCCAAAACGGAGATTGTGGAGAATATGTCTCTAATTTGGGCAAGTTTCCTAATTTGAGCATTTTCCCAAAAAGGCTTGCTACTTTGGATAGGAATAATACACACACATATTTATTCTATTCTAATATCAAAAACAGCTAAGCAAACAAGAGGATTGTCAGATTTTATCTTTGTAAGTTTTAAGTGAGCTCTATGTGAGAGATTGTTGGATAATACTTATAGATTTACTTTAGGCTTAACTTAGCTCTACAAAAAACTCCGATTACTAAGTAAATTATGTGTTATTGGCTCTCCTATGAAGTAGGTAACGACATTTGAATCAAATCATGTAAATCTCTAGTATTCTTTAATGTTCATAGTTTTTTCTCTAATATTTTGCATTAATTTAATTACAAGATCTGTTAGCATTTTTTAGATTTATTACAGCACAAGTTTGTCGTTTTCTGCCATGCCAAAAAAGGCACTTTGTACAAGGGCAAACCAGCGACTTCTAGACCGCGCTCCAACCTCTAGGCTCGAGAATTGATCCCCTCTATGTTCTTACATCACAAGTGGGTCATTCGAACATCAACAATCACATTAACTTGAGAATCAATCCCACATATAAATCGACGATTGGACCAACGTATGAGCCAAACAAGTCCACACTCGAATTCACAAAACATATAATAGCATTCTAGAGGATTTAAATGTGGATCAATTATCATGAGTCTCGATGAAATACCATCTCCAATCCGGCGAAAAAACCGAGAAAATTGGGATGGAGAATTGTGATAGTTTTGGGATTTTTACCTTTCCTCGAGCGACTCGAGCGAAGGTGAAACGTAGAAGGCTTCGAGCACGGTGTAGGACTTCGAGTGCTCGACTTGGGGAGCCCTCGGGACACGAATGATGGTTCGAAAGCTCCTCTTGTATACCCGAATTGTACAAATAGCCAGCCAGTTCACTGGTTGGGTAAAGCAGATTTCTGGTCCCACATGTCTCCATTGCTTTGGTATTGATACCGACTCGAACAATGACCGAATAGACGCCCTAGCGATTATCTTTTAAGTCTAATTTCCAATAGCGTGTGCCCATTAATTGATAACAAGTACACACCCTAGCGCAACCCGATTTCTGCAACTGTGTTAGGCAAAATCCTCTGTTCCGTCCGGCAAACCGATCTGTTCTGTTTTTGCTCTCAAATCGATACTTCCTGATGTTCTTTTGATCTCTCCTTTTTTCACACTCAATTTTCTTTTCTTAACATGCTTTCCTGCAATTATCGGATGAAAATTGCCATTTTCGCACGACTGCATTGAATCCTCTGTTCCACGATCTCTCTCTCTTCACTATTCCTCCCTTTTTTTTTTTTTTATTCCTTTTTTTTTTTTTTTTCCGATTTTTGTTTCTCTTAAGGCCATATATTTTCTCGGCAATCCTAGAGTCTCAGAAAAGGTAGAAATCACCTTTTCTTTCCTGACCCACAGATCCAAAAAAAAAAAGTACAAACCCATGATTTTTTTTTTTTTGGTCAGTGTACAAACCCATGATTACATCTTGATCAAATAGAAAAATAGGTGTTGCCAAATTCTTTGGTGGATAGGGTTCCTCTTTACTATTAGATTACCAACCTTAACGGCATGCCTGCGACCATTGCTAACATTTACTATTCTTAGCCTCCGCATAGCTTTCTGTTATGTTCCAATTTTGATTGTATATATTGACTTAGTCCAAGCATACTGCAGCCGATCAACCTCTTCAGACAAGTCAAAATCATATAGCACATGCTCGACCTGCCAAATTCCGCTTGGACAAGTTTCAAACATTGAGAAAAGAACAGATCAAAAGTGACATCACCCATACACATGTACCCCAAGAGGTATATGAGTCGTTCAAAAAGTAGACCTAGTATCATGCATGACTATGGTACATCAATTACGGAATGTACTTTGTAGACCTAGTATTGGACGGCAGAGAGAGAGAGAGAGAGCTTTAGTTGCAGAGAGACAGAGAGAGCTTCGGTTGCGTATCCACTCTACGGCGGAAAACTATCTCCCACCTATAGAAAATTCTCCAAAAAAGGATGGCCTTGGTATCAGGGGCATTGCACATTGGTTGGGATCATCATGTAGCTTCCTCCCTCCATTTGCGCGGAAAGAGAGAGATGGGGGGAAAAAACATGGTGCAAAGCCCAGGATGTGATCCTTCCAACCTACCTCTACTAACCACCGTTGCCCCCGATTTTCAATCCTCGACCCAACCTCACGTCGCTTTACCTTTACTGCTACTCAATGACCTATAAAATAATGACGTCCCCCAAAAGAAAAAAGACCCCAACGTGACTCGCCTTGTCTTCTTGATCAGCTGATTAAAGTCCTCGTCATTCTGTTGTTTCTCTCATCATTCTCTGGTTTCTTTTCTCGTCCTTGATTTCAGACCCCCCCGCTCCGTCTCTCTGCCCCCGAGTCCGATGGGCACCCCGACGACACTCCCTCCGCTGGCCATAGTGAAACACTTGCACTACAGAGGGAAGTTCCCTCTTTCTATCACGACCGTCTTGATCTGCACTCTCGCGCTCGTCGGCCTTATGTACTCCGAAATGATCGGCCCCTTCACTTCTAAGCTCAAGTCCTGCTCTAAAAAAGACTCTGTAATTTCGAGCACCGGTGAGTCCCGTGAACCGAATTTTACCCATTGTTGCACTTTCTTCGGCTTGCGACGTCCATGAAAACAACTGGAGTTCTCTCTTGTCATTTTGTGGGCAAAATTGCAGGTGACGGGGATGGAGTTGACAGCAGTGTCGACCCGGAAATGGATGACAGGTTCGAGTTTGACCCCGAGGAGTGCAGCGTCATGAGCGGAAAGTGGGTGTTCAACAGCTCGTACGAGCCTCCCTACACGGACACGAGTTGCCCATATCTCGACCGGCAAGTCGAATGCGTCAAGAACGGCCGGCCCGATACTGATTATCAGCGCTGGCGATGGCAGCCCGACGACTGTCTGTTGCCTCTGTAAGCAATTCATCGGTACTTGCACGCGACCTTATTTTTGAAGCCAGAGTTTGCAGTCTGAGGTCTAATGTATCGTTCGCAGATTCGACCCAGAGAAAGCACTGAAGAAAATTCGTGGGAAGAGATTGATGTTCGTAGGAGATTCACTTCAAAGAGGGCAGTGGCAATCCTTCGTGTGTTTGGTGGAGTCCATCATACCAGAAAAACAGAAGTCCATGAAGCGAGGTCGGGCGCATTCAGTCTTCAAGGCTAAGGTATTAAGTTGATGATTTACGTTAGGTAGTATATGACGATTGGTCCACCTGCTTGGTATGCGCTAAAAGACAGATTGTAAGTTGGCATTTTACTTAATCAATCCTGTTCGTTACAAGTTGGTAAGCTAATCTCAGCGCACTTAGTATCGGTTAGTATCGGTCTTACTTTGATACTCTATACTTCGCGGCTTAAATTTCAAACTCTTTGAAAGTTATGGCAAAAGGGAATTTTCAAAGACATTTTTCATGCAAATCAATACAATCTATATATAAACTCACTTCTACCCATGTAGTGTCAAAAGTAATGTTGCTAAAAGAATAAACTAATTTGGCTCATTATTTGTGATTTGTGAGCATGCTTTGCTTGAAAGACAATGAAGTTCCCTTCAACGTAAGTTAAGAAGAGTCTGGCACGGGATTTCTTGGATTATTATCTAAACTTAAGTGTAGCATTGCTGAATACAATCCAAGAATGATGACATATGGATGACGTGGCATGCTCCAATCTCTTCCAATAGGAGTACAATGCTTCAATCGAGTTCTACTGGTCACCATTTCTGGTGGAGTCCAATTCCGATCTGCATATCGTAGGCGATCCGAGGAAGAGGATTCTGAAGGTGGACTCGATCATGAAGCACGCGAAGCACTGGACCGGGGTCGACATCCTCGTCTTCAACAGCTACGTTTGGTGGATGAGCGGACTCAGGATCAAGTCTCTGTAATGAACTAATTCCTCTGTTTCGAACTGATCACCTTTCGAATCTGACTCTTTATCCTCTGTTCAAAGATTGGCAAAAGAATGGCCTAACACGGTTCTTGCCCTTTTCATGAGCTGATGCAGATGGGGTTCATTCGCGAACGGCGAAGAAGGGTATGAAGAGCTGGACCTGCCGGTCGCTTACAGAATCGCTTTGAAAACATGGGCAAACTGGGTCGATTCCACCATCAATCCGAACGAAACCCGGGTCTTGTTCACCACCATGTCCCCAACACACATGAGGTCTCTCACCCTCTCAAACACGCGCGTATTCCTTTCCAAGTTCGCTCACGATTACATCGATAGCTAACGGCACATGTCATGGCTCGATACAGGAGTGCGGATTGGAATAACAAGGATGGCATCAAGTGCTTCAACGAAACGAAGCCGGTGATGAAGAAGAACCACTGGGGAACCGGCTCCGACAAGCGGATAATGAAGGTGGTGTCCAGCGTGGTGGAGAAGATGAAGGTCCCCGTCACTTTCATCAACGTCACGCAGCTCTCCGAGTACAGGATCGACGCGCACTCGTCGATCTACACCGAGACGGGAGGCAGCTTGTTGACGGACGAGCAAAAGGCCGACCCGCTCCATCACGCGGATTGCATACACTGGTGCTTGCCCGGCGTCCCGGACACTTGGAATCAAATATTGTACGCGCATTTGTAGGCAAAGAGCATGGGATCCATGGCCCAACGGGCATGTGCTCCTGTGACCAGATATTTGTATGTGCTCGACCGCCATAGAAGGGGTTCGGAGATTGCCGGGCGGCGCCCGGTGGCAGTGAATGGTGGTGAGTGGAGGGAGTTGGGTTCTGTGGGCGTTGGGGGCCATTGGGAGCAAGAGAGCAGAGGATTTGAGGGGTGCCAGGGTTTGAGTGCTTGATTTTTTTTTTTAAAAGAGGGCAATTTGGTGTCATTGTTTTGCAAATATGCATATTTTTTAATGAATTGTTTTACAAACATCTCTCTCCTCCATGAGTGATTAACGAACAGTGATGTTAAGGTGCTAATGTTTCCTTACTAGATTTTGTTCAAATGACTAGACAATGATACATCGAATTTTTTACTATTTGTAAGACTTACATAAAGGTGATTGGCTTGTTTAAACTAGGATTATCGGTTTCAAGAGTGGGATGGTTAAACGATATTTATATAATATTGTTCATGATCGCCTCTATTTGCTATAGGTTGGAACCTTCCATTTGCCCCCTTTTAATTTCTCCACTCATGTCTCATGCCTCTCTCTTGCAGTACCAACCTCCTATATGAAATTGACAGTGCTTGTTTTTAATTTGTTGTCATTGTAAGGCTGTCTAATTCACCGTCTTGGATGAGTTTATTCCATGTATTTGGGTTTTGGTCTGAAGGCAGGGCCATTGAAGAAGCCACCTCTATTGTCGAATGTGCTGATAAGCTTGATATCATAGTGTTATTGCAAACCAATGAGTCATTAGTGTCTGCAACATAGATAGTTCAGTTGATGCCAAGGCAAACTTTTTTCACAAACTAACCACTGGGATTCGCCTAGTGGCCACCCTTTCAATATGGAAGGGGGAGGTGAGAGGTTCAAATCCCCACCTTCTCAGGGAGGGATGGAGTGGGGATACACAAGTTTCAGGAGTGGGTTTCGACGTTCACGCCCTGCAAGAGGCAGGACAAAAAGTCTGAGAGTGAGTATAGAATAGGTATAGAGTAGGACTGACAAAAAAAAAAAAAACTTTTTTTACAAACTAACAAGAAAGTCTTCTTTCAATGGAATAGGAGCAGACTCACTCTAGCGTGAGTCTTTTTTCAATTGACGCCAGAGCACGTGAGCCATTGATGCTTAGGTAGTCTTTTTTCACTATTTTGCCTTACTGCAGTGCACATGGCATGTACATGGGCGGTCTGCTCCTGTTCAATTCATCAAAGCAACATATTCAGGAAAAGAAGCAAATTATTCAAACGGGTCATGGAATTGGACGGTGAAGTTAAGGAGCTATGGAATTGGATGAAATTAGGGGCATTCTTTTCTACCTGTGCTCAGTGGGACCGCTTTCATTGACTCACCTAAGAACCGAACCATTAACCAATGGACGGTTCCTAGATCCCATTTTGTGGAAACGGCACTTGGGGAGTGATTCCCAATTCTGGGGTGAGAACTGATCACTCAGAACGGGTGGTTTCGGCTTTGGAGCTAGAGCCGTAACTTGAGAACCGAGCTGATCTTGGGCCGGTTCTAAATTTGTGAAATTCAGAACCAAATTGTTTCTCCTTAGAAGCCCTAATCCGACATTATCGAGTGTCCAATGCCCATAAAGATTATTGCCTCATCAAGTATCACACGGGCAAATTCGAATGGGCCAGCTAAAGTTCGAGTAACCCAAGCCCAAGAAGACGGCATCCTTTAATTTCGAAAGGCAAAGGCAAAATTGCAAAAGAAAAAGGAGAATCTGAGGCCGTCGCAGTCAAACCAGCATAAAAAATCGGGACGTACTAGGAAATCAGCTGCCGCCACGTACACGTCGATGAACTGGTGCCACTCTCCGCTTTTTACCTCCCGAGTCCTCCGAACTCTCCCTATTTGCCACTGCAAGGACTCGGCCAGCCTCCTTTTTAAGGCCCCCGTTGCATCCATCCGCCTCCGCCTCCGCCTCCGCCTCCTCCTCCTCCTCTTCTTCTTCTTCCTGAAACCTCCTCCTCTTTCGTGCACCATTTCCTGCTCCGTTCGATGTTTCGTGGTTTCTTTTGCTTGTCGATGATGCGATCGTTGTTGGGTTTTTGTTTTGGGCGTCGCGGCTTCGACTGTCTTGCCGTCAGGACCTGATGTTTTGTCGCAGTGCCTGATCGGTTCGTTACCAAGAAGCGACATGGACATCTCGCGTCTTCCACCTTCTCCGCAGCGTTAAACGTTGTCGATGCGCTGTCTGGAGGGAAGATCGAGAGAAATTTTGCCCCCGTTTGGCCCCCGCCAACTCTTTTTCCTTCGAGAGATTCACAAAGTCTTTAGCTTTTCCATCGATCTGTTCTGTCTTCACTTTTCTCTCATCTTTTTTCTTGGTAAAATCGGGTTAACCCTTTCTTCTCTGGCACGACCGTGCGATCTGTTTCTCCGAGAATGTCTACACGGTGTCGACTGCGAGTGAGTGGCTAACGATCTGGTATTGAAAGCAGTGTGCTTGCAAGCGTGTTCTTGGTAAAAACTACATGCGATGATGCGAAGAGCGAGCGAGCGAGCGAGCCTGGTCGAGCGAGCCTGGTTTTTTTTTTTTTTTTTTTTCCCAAATTTTTGCTCCTATTTTTTATTTTTGTTGTTTATGTTTTCCAGTCTGATATTTTATTTTGTAATTTGTGAAGTTGCTGGATTTTTTTTTTTTTTTTTTTTTTTTTGGTGGTCAGAAGTTCCTGGATGTTGAAGTGTTATGATTTGATTGAGGAAATCCAGGCTCCTCTCCAGCAATTACCGATTCTCCACGAAATCGACGCTAACCTAATAAATTGTTAAGAGACTGGCACAAACATGAGGGGAACATGAACAAGCGATGGAAATGAATTCAAGATTCGGGACCAAAATGAAAGGGACTCGGGCCAAACGGAGAAGGCACCCAAAAACGGGTGGGCGGGGCTGCTATTTCCAGGCCTGACTGGCGAGGTGGTCGGGCTTTCGTGAGAGGGTCTGGGGCCGGCTCGTCAATAGATTTTTGCAATTTTTTTATTACGTACACACATATAAGAGACTATATGTGACCCATTTTCTATTATCTCCTTAATCTAAATAAATTTAAAGTATTGCATAACATAAGTTATTGCCAAATACCCTTTATAAAAATAAAAAATTGCATTTTTTAATTAATTTTATATTATTCGACCGTAATGATAAATTTGTTCAACAAAAATAGGTTTCAAGAGTACCACTAAAGATAGGGTTCCCGGGTTTTAATATGTTGCACTACAATGAATAACATCTACATCACAAAAGAAAAAAAAAAACCTTAACTAATGATTCAAGATACATAACGTCGACTTTTAAATATCGTAAACAATGCATAAAGAGATATGCTTTCGATTTCTAAATAACTTTAATTGATATGCTTTTGATTTCTAAACAATTGATATGGACTACTTTAAAAAGAGTTTCTTACAAATTTTTCTACAAAAAAAAAAAAAGCAATATAATTTTTTTTACAGTTCCCCCTTAATGAAAAGTTTTCTACGACAAAATTTGCACCAATTTCATTTGAGTAATTAATATATTGTCCCTATTTTATCACCTAATAAAATGTGAAGTAACTCTCTAGGAGGAAATAACAAGAATCAAGTATCTAAGCACTTTTCATTCTAAGATTAGCAAGCCAATGGAGCAATCTCCTCCTCGAAAATTATGTTGCACTTTGAACTCAAAGTGAGGGTGCAATAATTTTCTAATATTTTTAAGCAAAGCAGGCTAATATTATCAATAAAATAAATTCTAAACTAATAAGATCAGTGATGGCTTTAGAGTCAATTTCAATAATGATATTAAGAAACTAAGTTGTTTGTGAAGTTCAGCCCAACCACAACGCCCAAAACTCTGTCTATGTCGACGAACATATTCCTGTAAATGCGACAAAACTACCGAGCTAATCACTCCATATGTTTTCGAATAAACCCTTGCATCAACAAGTCTTGGATTGCCTTTAGAGGTCTTATTAGTATTTAGTTCAATCCACTCAAAAGGCGAAGGAAGGACCCTATCTGACCAAAATTGAAGAGGTGTATGATCTATTTAACGTCGAGTTATTCACATATGAAGCTTTAGCGATTCCTTTGTGTATGACCAAATTACTTGCATTGGATTTGAAGGGAAAACAAAGTTGTCTTGGAAAAGTGATTTATTTCTACATTGCTAAGAAAACCATACACCTACTCCTAAAATCATGTTCTAATCATGATGAAAATTCGATTGCTCTTTACAAGCAAGAATTGAATTCAACCATTGAGACAAATTCACAAAGAAGAATTCTCCTAACTATTATTACCAGACAAACTCAAGCCATTTCCTATGAACAATGGGACAATCCCTCACAACATGTAAAGTTGTTTCCCACATGAGACTCACATCTCCCGTAATAAGGATTTTCTCCCAAGTTGCGAAACGTCTTCAATTCATTTGAGCAATTTTAATTCAGCAAATTAAGATGATTTAGTTAAATGAATGACTTTAATTAATTAAAACCTAAAGAAAAATAAGCAAAGGCGAAAAATATTTAGATAATTGATGAAGAGATACGGTCTCTAGTTATAACTCTGTTAAGATACTCTATTTAAATCGAATAATGGACAAAGATAGATTTTTGGAATAAGTGCCTTAGGAATTCTAAAACTTATTATTTAAGTGCAATTGAGTACTAAACTTTTTTAAACAGTGCAATCAAGTTCTAAAATTTATTGAATTGATTCAATAAAATAATTCCATTAAATTTGTCTAACTTGGCTAATGAAAAATGCCGATGTAACTTTATTTATTATTTTCTCTATCATACGTGGCAATGACTTAACGAAAACGATGTCGTTTTGGTCCAAATCTAATTTTTAATACAATATTTTGTATTGGATTAAATTCAAGAGAAAGAAAGGTGAGAAACCAAGCGGCGAAGCCCTCGCTATTGCTGCCACAATATCGTTTGGAAGGGCTAGCAAGGGTGAGGAATGGCCAGCAAGGGTTATTGGGCCTAGGGGGTCGGCGAGCCCCAGTTAGTAGCAAGGGGCAACCTTTGCTGACCATTGATGAGTGCTGACGTCCCTCGTCTAATTTGGGTGAGAGATCGCAGGCCCTTGTCTATGGTCGACGAGGGTTGCTGACCTTCCACCACCATTCTCGGCCCTTCTCAGCAATGGTGGGGCGGCGACAATAAGGGCTTAGTGCTCACTGCCTAGTTTGTCAACTCTTTTTTAAAAATATTTTCTCTCTTATACCACGCTAACATTTTTCTGTTATTCAAGTTGGACGGAGTTAAGGGGAGAACATGATTGCATTAATTTGATAGTTTTAAGATGTGATTACATTTTTTATAAGTTTTAAGATTCAAATGCACTTTGTGATAAGTTTTAAAATTTTCACTACACTTATTCCTAAATTTTATTAATAAACTATGATACATTGAAGGATGGGAAAATTATGCCATTACACAAGCGCTATTCCTATTAATTTTTCTCGGAGGACAATGCAAGGAAACACCGAATGAACGAGGTGAACTTTACTCCTTTGTTCGTCGAAATTTCATACGTTGCAACATGTTACAGGAGAGATTAGAAGTTGTTTTGACAGGAAACATTGACTGATGTAAAACGTTGTTGTTACTACTTTTACCGTAGTGCTTATCGTCGTAGTACACTTTCTTGAGGAACGGCATACCAAATCGCTAACCACAAGAGAAGATTGACTTGCGTCCTTGCTATGTGAAGATGAAGACTACAGCAAATTTGGCACCCTGGAGGAGAAGAGACTAAAGTAACTCAGAAAGAATACTCCTTGCAGAACACGTGGAAGAAAATACGAATCAACATTCTTGAATGAGGAAAGAAAGCTGCAGTGGAAAATTTTCTATTTTTTGCATTTATTAAATTGCTGTTATAGCTGCATTTTATCATATGTTAATATTATCTGTACCAGAAACATGTTTTAGCCTGCTTATGGAATGTAATAATATGGCTGTTCTGCCCTATGTCTAAAATGACAAAACATTTTTTCACTAAATTAGATATATAATCATACAAAATCTCGCCTTTTCTTTGATACCACATCTGATGCAATGAACATTATTAATGACTCAAAGCTCCGAATATGAATATGCTGCAGAAAGCGTTGGCTAAGAAACTAGTTCCTATTGCTACGAGCAAAGAATAGAGAAAGCAGACTCGAAAAAGCTAATAATTACGCAGTATATATTCGCTTTTAGATTGATAATAACTATAAAGGATGTGTACTTTTCTTTTTAACAAATCTCACATTCATTACTGATGGTATTGATAGTTTTATTATTACCAAGTACTGGCTACCCAAATTTTTTTTTTTTTTTTGGTCTAATACTGGCTACCCAAAATTGAGGGTGATAGACGTGGGATATGTAGGAAAAAAGGTTATACATGATGTTTACCCAATATTTTCCTTGAAACTTCAATACATGCTTATAGGTATGATATATTATAGAGAAACTATTGTTAGACTCCTTTAAAATTGTGTTATGTGGCAATTCTATCAAATAAGTAAAGAAAATCTCTCCTTTCCCCCTGCACTGCCTAGTCTCGCCTCTGCTCACAAGTTGCGCTAATTGTTGCAAAAAGTAAAAGATCGAACAATAAAATAGATATAACAAGAAAATAAATCAAGTATCATATTTATGTATTTAATCGATGTTACCTTCTTCATGGAGAAGCTAACATAGAACTTCACTATAAATCAAGCAATACAACATAAATTACAATCACTATCAACTCGTTGCACCCCACATAAAACTCCATTATAAATCAAGTGATATAATATAAATTACAATCGCAATTGACTCGTTACACCCCTTTAAAATTGTATTATGTGGCAATTCTATCAAATAAGTAAAAAAATCTCTTCTCTCCCTTTGCATTGCCTAATCTTGCCTTTGTCCACAAGCCATGCCAACTGTTGCGAAAAGTAAGAGATCGAACAATAAAATAGATAGAATGAGAAAATAAATCGGGTATCATTTAGTTGGTGTGAACTATTGCATGGGAAAAGTAACATAGAACTCCACCATAAATCAAGTGATACAACATAAATTACACCCACAATCGATTTTCTCTCTCTCCTCACCCGTGTGTCCATCCTCAAACCCTCACAACTTCAGGTCAAGCTCGATTTGAGGACGTGGTGGCACATTATTGAGGCTAGAAGCAGTAAGGAGTAGTAACAGATGGTGAAAGGGGTAAAACGATCGAGGATGGAGAGAGAAATGCTTAGATTTGATCTAAGCGAGGGAGAGGAGAGAGTTGATGAAGGTGAATGATTAGGATTGCAACAAGTGAGATAGCCGTGTCATGCAAAATTGGGGTTGGCGGTGGTCTGTAATGGCATCAAGGGATAAGCACCGGGTTCGCTTCAACTAAGAAACCGGACGAACTAGTTTGGACAGTTCAATCCATGGCAAGTTCTAAAGAGAACCAATTCTTAGTTTTGTGAGACTAGAATTGGCTTAGGTTCAGTTTGGTTCCCTATTCTAAGGATGGAACCATTGATTTTATCAAAAATTGGTTCAATTAGTTTGGTTACGAAGTTGAATCAACTCTAAACCAATTTTGAAACCTCTTTTAGGGAAAAAAAAAAAAAAACAAACAACTTCAGCACCCATAAAAGATTGAATCACAGTATTCAACATCAACAAGCAACAATCTAAGCACTTAACTAACCAATGGTTCTCTATTGAATTGGCACAATTTTTATATTTTTTATTATAATAATAAGCTACCTAGGGTAAATCTGACTCTAACTATTATGTTATAATGTTTAACTTAAAAATTTAAATTTATAAATGGAAGGAAAGAATATGTTTAAAAGAGTATATAAATTTTCTTGACAAGCATTATGGAAGACTTTAACATACATGAATCATTTAATCCATGTGCAACGAGAGAGATTCCATTTGATAGATAGAGTCTAATGTTACTCTAAGGGGAAAATATTGTGGTTCACAAACACGGATTCTCTCATCGTATCCAAATTGAATGCTTAAATACTTTTGATCACTAATATATGAAAATACAATCATTGAAGGATTTGGGAACATACTTGGTAGCCTAGTGGGCAAGAGATGAATTTAAAGTAAAAATATCGATAATAGACCGCTCCTTCAACAAATTAGAAATCTTGGCAATTTGGAGCATCCACACGGATATGGATTCTTGACACAGCTTTTATTTTTTATTTTTACAGTTTATAGCATGACTTTTCCTACAAGAACCAGAAATCATTGTGATCTGGTGTAGCCCATAACCATTTGACCTTCCGATACATATACTAAAATCATTAGATCAAGCACCGTAAAAACCTAACGATAATCAAATTGATTGATCTAACTTATTCTCACTCGGGTGAAAAGTCCGACATCGCCATGCCTTCAGAGAGCGCGTGGAGCTTAGAATTCTTGATGGGTATACCCTCGACCCGATCTGAGCTTTTCGGCTTCCCCACCCTGTCGTCAATTTCGTGGCCGTCCACGATAGGCGGCGACGACATGGTGCGCCTCAGCTCCCTGAGCTTGCGGCGGCCGTTCCTTCTGCGCCTCTTCGGCCGCGCCGGCAAGCATGTCTCCGAGCCAGCAACCTCCTTGAACTTCCCTCTCCCCACGGTGTTGATGAAGCCCAGGAACTCGATCACCGTCTTCTGGTGCATGTAATAGGTCGAGACGGCCACGACCGATGCGCCCGCCAGGGCCGCCATGGCCAGATGAAGTCTGTATGTAGTCATGTGGGGAGCTGTACTATGTCTAGGTATGTGTGTCTAGATGAAGAGCGCTCTATTTTAACTGGACGACATGGGCTTGCTTCAGTATTTAAAGCCACAAAAGCTGAGGGAAGAATGGATTCCTATCTTGTTGTACGTGAACTTATTCTTCCGCACGCTTGAACGCACCGATACTTATGCAGCTACACGTGTGCTTGGTGAATTTTTCCTTTGGCAAGCGTGTGCTAATTTGTGAATCCCTGTTTACTATTTACTTTGATTATTTATCGATTCTTACGTGATTATAGTATAGATTTGCATCACTTTTAGCCGTTAGACTACTCAGGAGTTCATCCCATGAAATTGGTTCAGTGGATAAGGGATGAACTTTATGGACTTAATCAGGCAACATCACATATTCAATTTCCCAAGTCATCAAGTACAAAAGATTTCATATTTGAGTCATTCTTCTGATTTTAGCTAGCGTCTTCTCCCAATTCATCGAATCAGTAGCATAGTTGATGGCCTGAGGATTTACATATAAAAAATGGTGTACTTACCATAAGAGAGAGGGAAAAAAAATATCACTCAAGAAGTTGCAAAAGAATGCTTTTCTTCGAATTTACCGTTTATGATGCTGGCAAGGCGCTAATGTAAGTTTATAACTGGGAGCAAAATCAATACAATCTTCGGGTAATATCTCATTGTCCTTTCCAGCATACAATTAAAGTGCCCACCAAGGATTTTGATAAGATCACATGAATCTACTGTTTGGCTAATCGGAGGCAGTTATAGATGCTATAACGAACTTTGAGGAGAAGATAGCCAGAAAAACTAAGAAAATCGAATTAGATCTCCAGGAAAAAGAAATGGTGTTCTACTACCAATCGTAATTTTATTCTTTAAGTAATCTTTAGCATAGAATCTAGATACGACATAACCTCCACCCATCATAGTCTGTGCTTAAACTCAAACTTCACCAGAGACAGCTTGTCAAGCAAGAGTCCATCTAGTAATCTGGTGGACATTGAGGCCAACGTGCAATTATTTTGAATGGCGGAAAGCATCTAATTCTCTCGAACCATGCGGGAATATAACCATCACGAAAGCATGGAAGTTGTGAAAGAACTAGTGAACAAGTGGCGATGATCCACAGAATATTTCATCAATTAGTGGACGGCGCATCTGTACTTGCGAAGGTTCCTCTTTACTAGGATGGTGCCTTATTGTATCTGGGGTAGAGTTAATTTTTAAGAAAATTCAACATAGAATCCGCATAAAGTTTGTCGTCATGTCAGTAATCAATTTTTCCTTTCTGTAGGCCAACCATGTCAATGGAACTGAAACCGAAAGAGCTCAGTCTCCACATGCGGATTAAAGGTTTTTTTGCCGTGTTTTGCTGGAATTCGACTCGATGCCGAAACATCTTTTATCCAAAGTCGATTTTCAACTTTTTAAAAGAGGAGATAGATGTGATAGACTCCAAATAGGAAATATCAATAGAATTTAATCAACATTAAAGAACACAAAACTTTGTTGGAATTTAATCGATGGCAAAATATGGATTAACAAAAATACAATGCTAGAATTTAATTGACGATGATGGTCCAAGAGTTATGGCTATGATATATGCCATAATTTAGACATAGGAATTGAAAGGAAATTGAAAGATAATGAGATTTGTTCGTTTATACACGTAGGGAAGGAAGTTTTTGGAGAGGGGGAAAGGGGGGGGGGGGAACGCTCCACAGTGCATAAGCACTAGCATTTATAGTATTTACAATGTAACAGCCCATGAGCAGGTCTTCAGTAGTTTTAGCCATGCCTTCACATCTTCAAAGTCTTCGGTATTGTGGCTTCATGTCGCCACGATATCTTATTTCCAAGCAATTTTTCCCTTAAAATTGTGCCTCAATCTTCCACGATTATTCGTCGCCACTTTGGATCTGATCTGAATCATTATATTTTCAAATTCACTCTCTATCCACGATTTGCTTTAACTCCATTGTCTTATCCACAAGTAGTTTTACGCTCAAATAACGATACGCTTGGATTTCATACCAACATTTGCCAAGCGGTTAACTTTAAAATGTTTCTTCATTTGTTTATACATTCCTTTCAATTGATGTCTTCCTTAACCGATTTTGTCAATCGTCAACCAACCTTTATCATATGTCGATAGCTGATCATGGACATATAAACATACCCATCGACAAGAATCCTTGTAGTCGGTGTGGGCCGTGTGGCCATTGACAAGGGCCCATGTAATCGGTCTCTTGCCAATGGACACACCTCATCCAAATTACATGCTTACTTCCATCTAAGGTAGGGGATAGAGGATATCGAAGGGATAATCGAGCTTATCTTGGCTTGGAGCAAGTAATGTTAAAATTTTCAACACGACCTGTTTATGCCGTACGTAATTAATCACGTTAATATCAAGCTTAAACAGTCAGGGTCGATTTCTACTACTCATGAGTTTGCGATCGCGGGTCGTCTCTTTGTTTAGAGTGGATAGCATTTCGGATGAATGCATTTTTAAGTTAACTTGGATTGGGTGGTGTCAATTTTTCAGGTGGATTGGGCCGGATCCTCTAGTCAGGTTAGACATTGCATTCAAAATTATGGATCACATACCTACCAAGCTAATTGTGATAGATGGGATGATTAATAATGTGCTTCATTTCCATTATGCGCGCTAACAAATCGCATCTTGACCCCTCCAATAATGCAATTACATTGCTCTTTCGATTGCCAAAACTTAAACAAATAATGTAATCTAAGCTGAAATGCGATGGTTATTCGACTAGTACATTATAATCTTTGATTGCTATTGAATAATCCAACAAATCAAGTTGTTGGGTTGGCGATACAACAATATGAGTAGAGGAGCAAACTTAATAGGACGCATTATGCTAATGTTAGGTTGAATCTAGGGGAATATGCTGATAACATGTAGTTAGAATGAAAAATTTTGAAGATTCGATCGCTAAAATGCTTAAATAAAGACCAGATCACCCACTTTGATCATTCTTTATTTTGATTCCCTTCTGGAAGATAAAACGGAGAAAAGGTGCTAGGCCAAGTTTAATGAAGAATATAAACCTTGGAGATACTTTTGTAGGAAATACAGATGGTGATATGCTGCTAATATTCTCTCAGGCATATTATATAGCTTAGGGAAAGCATTCGACGACATCAATATTACAGGTGGGATAATAATATTTATGCTTTGTTGGCAATTTTTGTTCTCCATCATTGTCACTAAAAGATTTACTTCTAAAAAGTAATTCTCGATGTTGCGACTTATTTTCATTACAAAATTTAGATAATGTAATCCGCTTCCGGCAAGCTTCATTTACAATTTTTCATAGTTCAATGTTTGCAGAGGTTTTCTATTTTTAATCAAAGAACTCATTCTCATTTTATTATTCGACTCTTTTAGAACAAAATTAATGGGCTTCCGAATATAAAATATTCCATAGAGACTAAGGGCTAAGGTGTGGGGTCTAAATGATCTAGTCGGCTAATTGGTTGGCCTTGCGTACGACCTGAACAAAACCGAACCAGGCCAGGTTCCATTTGCTCTGTACGTGAAATAAACCCAAGGAGTGAAAATTTGTCAGTTTCATTCATTATCTTCAACTCACTTTATGTTCTCAGCTATGGCTCCCAATTCCAAAGTAATCACGAACCGGAATCGGTTCTGTTTCTGGGATCGAGACTATGCACAGATGTTCACGTTTTATGCTCTAAATGGTTTAATAGTAAGAAGGTAGGATGTTTTTTTTCCTTATAGATCAATGTGGGATACCTTTTCAGGATGACTAAAAGTGAAAAAAACAATATAAAGCCAAAGTGTGAAATCCCACATCATACACAAGGAAGGAGACAAGTCGCCTTTTTACTTTTTTGAAAAAATAGAATCCAAGTGGGAGACTCCACGTTATTAGTGGGAGTTTCTCATAGTTTATGGATTATTATTACATAATAAAGGCTTTTTAATAAATAAAAATAAAAAACAAAATTTTCGGTTTGGTTCCACCCCAAATCTAGGAATTGGACCAAATGTTGTTGTTACGCTTCGATCCTTAAGCGCGTGCCCATCCCTCGGTGGTCAATAAAATTTTGTGATTTTCCAAGACGAGTTGTCGACCCTTTCTTGATCCTCGAGTGTATGCTCATCCCTCGGTGGTCGATGAAATTTTGCAACTTTTTAGGACGAGTCGCCAACCCTTTCTTTTTATTGCACATGCAGAAGCAAATAACAAATTCCCCGATAGTAACCATTTCGGGATAGAAAAGCAAGACAACATATTTAAAATAAAACATGCTTTTAAATACATACTGAGTCAAGTACAAAAATCTACAACCACAAGATCTCAAAAGACTGACTCTAAAAATGATACTGTCTTATCTGACCTACATTTCATATTACCTCAGCTCGGCTCCAGATCTTTCACTCTATGGTCCGGAAAAGTTAAGCCTACGACGGGGTGAGATATAAATCTCAGCAAGTTCACGTTTTAAACCCCGATTAAGAGGATAATATGCGTAAAGCGTCCTAATCACACAATCATACAATCACAGAGACTTACCTTGTCTCAAATCCTCCTTGCAGGTTAGCACATTTCATATTACAATCATATGCATATTGCAAGTTCACATATCAATTTGAATATCTAAATCAATCACTGCTCACACAAGCAAGAATTACCGACATACATCGGTTAATCAATTCAATCAACATGCGTTCCAATTAATTAATACTACCCGCACAAACAATTTTACCTGACACACGCCGATCCTTTATCCACCGGCACACACCGGGAATAGGTGACGTCCACCGACACACACCAGGAACGGTAATATCCATCGACACACGTCGGGGATAGGTAATATCTGCCGACACATGCCGGGGACGGGTCCTCTTAATCAGCACACAATCATTCAATTTCGGCCAAGGACATTGTGTCTTGCACTCACATGCATTAATTCAGATAACGACCTTGGCCTTTTTTTCTTATTAAAAACATCCGATGAAAATATCGTGTGTGAGTACACGATCAAATCGAACTCGAAAAATTGATATATTCCTTTTTAAAATTCAACTATTTTATATAGTATATAAAACCATTTTCGGTGTTAAAACCTGACATCCAAGATTTTTTAAATAAATATTGGAATTTCCCAAATTTTGGAATAAATAACTCAATCTCCAATTAGCACTTAATTTGCACAAATTACCACTCAATTGCAAAAATTAATCACATTGTTGCAATCAGCACGAAATTCCGGTCACCGACTATCCCGGTCTAATTTCCGGAAGATAATTAATAATTAAATAATTACCAAAATTAATCAAATAATTACAATTTAATTCCATAAATGCCTACTTAGGCCGTAATTGCTAAATTAACCGCCTAAACGGGCCGGGAAAATTCCCGAACCTGTCTAGATGAATAGCACATCCTATCTAGGCCTTAATTATTCTAATCTAACCACCTAACATGCATAATTGAATAATTAAATCACTAATCTAATCTAACTAACCACATAATCCCTAATTAACTTAAACTAAACACACATTAAACATCATTAGCCTACTAAGTAGAGTTCAGTGCATAAACTCACTGGTTTAATGTGAAAACTGGTTCACCACAACGGCGGCGCGACAGGGGCCGAAGCCCGAACTTTCAGCGGCATCAACGAGGCTTGGATCGGGCCAAAAGGCCTAGCAAAGCCCATAACAACTGCTGGGCTTGATTTTGGGTTGGGCTGAGATGCTGAAGTTGTGGGTTGGGCTTGCTGCAGGTGTGTGGGCTCGACTCAACGGGCTGAAACTTGTGTGGATTGAGCTGGGGATTTGGGCTGCTTGGTGGGTTGAAGAAAAACGCATGGGCTGTTGCTGTGGACGCAAGACTTGGGCCGCTGAACTTGCGAGCTTCAAATGGAGCGGCTACAGGTGAAGATGACGATGGAAGGTGGTTCGGTGGATGCTGCTTTGGTGGACGCTTGGCAATCAATAACCAGGGAGATGGAGTTGCTTCGGTGGATCACGTGCGGCAAGTCAGTGGCAGAAGCAACCAGCAGCGTCGGTGGAGTGGAACAAGAGAGCTAGTGGTTAAAGATGGGGACTCCGCTGAAGTCTGTAGTTGACTCGATTGGGGGGGAGCCATGTGTAAATGGAGCTGGCACGGTCGGTTGAAGTTGGGGCGGGGAGATGTGGGTGTTGGATTGGTGGCTTCGGTAGGGAGGAAAGAAAAAGACAGAAGATGGTGGAAGTGTGTAAGCTGCAGGTGGCGATGGCAGAGGGAAATTGAAGTAAACGTTGGCAAAGAGAGAGAGAACGTGGAGAGGACTGCTTCGAAGAAACGAAAACAAAAGCATCACAGAAATAGATGAGGTCGGCGCCGAATGAGAAAGAAGAGGAGAAGTCAAAGGAGGGAAGCAGCTGGTGAGGCTTGTTGAAGAAGCCGCGAGTGGGGAAAAAGGGGGTAAGTACACTATTAGTGTCAAAACTTTTGTACGGCACTCACTTTGGTGCTAAAAATTTATGTCGGATCACTTAAGTGCCAACAAATTTGAAAAACAATCATTTCAGTGTTGACGCCGATGAAATTGGCCGGAAATCTAACGTGACACTTTTTTATTAATTTTTGAAGTTGACGTGGCTCGTCGGAGAGTACAATTAGCCATCCAAACAACAAAATGACGCCATTTCGCGTCTTTCCCCCAACTTAGAAACCCTAAATCCCCAAATTGAGAGAGCGAGAGAGAGAGAGAGAGAGAGAGAGAGAGAGAGAGAGGCACGCCGTCTTCTTCTTCCTTGGAGACCAACACCAGCAGTGGCACTGACAATGGCACTAGCAGCGCACCAGCAGCGGCACCAACAACGACACCGGCACCACCACCACCACCACCACCACCAGCAGCGCACCAGTAGCACATTCGACCCATCTTCTTCTTCCTCCTTCTCCGCCCTCGCTTCCTATTCATCCTACCACTTCTTGCTTGAGCAACAATCTCAATCTCTCCTCACTCACTTGGTCGAGCAACTATAATGGTGACGAAGCGACGGTGGCCGAGCGATGACGGGCGAACGACGATGGCCGAGCAACGAGTGGCGAAAACCCTAATTTCAATCCCCATGAGCCATACAGCATCGTTTTTGTGAGGATGTCCATGTATAACAGCAAAACGACGTCGTTTCTTGAGGAGGATGGAAAACAATGTCATTTTAAAGCCATCGTGATTTTTTTAAATATAAAAGCCACATAATTAATCTGGTTGGAATCTCTCGCTGGGGCATCAAAGTGATAGTTTTCTTTTCTTTTTTTAATTTGGCATTTAAGTGATCCAACGAAAAATTTTGGCACCAAAGTGAGCGTCGTACACAACTTATGGTACTAATAGCGTACTTCTCCCAAAAAAGGTCAAGACTTATCCAAACTAATTAATGATTGGTCCCCCCAATACTTTATTGAAATTAATCCTACAAATTAACCAAGTTGAATGCCAAAGTTGCTGCCCCATGGTTAATTTCGAATTTCACAACTTGGGGCTTCAATTTCTTCACGAAATTCCCTAAATCGACGTCTAATTTTGATAACGTAAAAAGCCCATAAAATTTCTACAAGTTCCCTTCACTATGTAGCTCACTAAGGAGGCCAAAAATCCTTTCAATTCGACCAATTTGAATTTTCGTTCTTTTTTGAAATGTTCGAATCGATTTTCTGTAAAAATCCCGAACTCGACAGAATTTCTCTAAAAGACAAGACGACGTCCTATAAATGAATTGTGATACGCTCGAACGTCCGATTCCCGAAATCGAATTTAATTTCGTGATTAAAATCGACCGAATGCGATTTTAGTCTAATCTAACAAATCAGGTAACTTTTAGGGATTTTACCGCGGATATATCCCTTAACGGCTTTATCCAATAGATTAGTTAACTTGTGAATGATCAGCTCAGAGAAAAAGGACCATAGACGCGCCAACGAAAAGCCTATTTTGTTTTATCAAGACTGGTCGAAAATTCAGGATGTCACAGTTGTTAATTCCAAAAAAATTGCAATCAAGAACTATCCCAAATTAGCTAGTTTAGTCTGATTTTTGGGCTAGAACTAGGCTAATGCTTACCCTTGGCTTCCATAACAATAATTTCCACAATAGCATTAGTGGAAGCTCATACAATTCTTGCAAGCCCATAATGCTAAATTTCCTTCATGATCCCGACAAACTCCTGCTACTACACCTTTCAGTGATCTCTCGGCCATGGATCCATCAATATTCCACTTTAGCAAACCTCTTTCTAGTGGTCTACACAAATAGGCTAGTCTATTCTCTACTTGCCTTGATTACCAATTGCGAAGCTCCATCTCATGGTGTTTTTATGCATGACAAGTAAGGGTGATCAGTTTCAAGGTGGGCAATTACTACCTCGAAATCGAGAATTGCCACTAAGGATTGATTTCGAAAAATTAAAATTGGCACTTGCTTGTTGGTTCCATGGATCCACTTTGGGAACCAAACCACCTTATCTGGCTTTTGGGTGGGTCCATGAAATTCGTTGTAATATTCATAATAAATTCATTCTTGGGTATTCTTAATAGTTAATAGGTGCAGTTCCAACCTAGACTAGCGTCATTAGCTTCCGAAAGCCATTGTCACTCACTTCACTACAATTGCTTCAAAACACGAACCAATCCTCCTTAATATCTATGGTGAACAAATCCTTAGGGCCATCATCTCATTTCGGGTTTGAAGAATGTTGGACTAGAGGTGCCTCTAGCCCCTAGGTTATTTGCCTAGTCATGGGAAACACCCATAAGAGGTCCCCTTGTTTTTCATCTTTTCCATAGAATCAACTTGCTAAAAGAGTCCCTAAAGTTGGAATTGAAGTCACTTTGGTCATCTCCAAACTCAAATATGTTAAACTTAAGAGCATAAAGATACTTTGCATAAAATTAAAATATGTATATGTATATGTATCAATTTGAGTGGTTGGGCGGGTGGTTCCACATCTTGAACCAAGAACTAGATTGGTATTCATTGGTTTTGGAAAATTGGAACTGTGGACTAGACCGATCCAATCCGGTTCCAAGTAGGCCGGCCGGTTTTTAATTTTTTTGCACACCCCTCGTGGCGAGAGCAGTCTAGATGACTAAGCTCAAGTCATGTTGCTTGAGGGAATTTCTAGTTTTCCAGAATTGCTAGCTCTGCCTAAGATGGTGAATTAACCTTTAAATTGAGAAATTGCATTAATAATTTATCCATTCCGGTGACTTTTTGGCTCAAGACTTGAAGATTTAGGTTCAGATATGACCATATCTCCTTTGTCCAACTATGTAAAAGGAAGAGATGCTTTGTGGCCTATGGGTTTTTACGACGTAATGTATTAAGTGGTTTGGTAAGGCCTTTCTTTAAGCAAATTCTCTTGCATCGAAAGCGCAATTTGACCTAAACTCCA
The DNA here is from genome assembly GCA_014182555.1 of Eucalyptus erythrocorys. Taxonomy (NCBI): domain Eukaryota; kingdom Viridiplantae; phylum Streptophyta; class Magnoliopsida; order Myrtales; family Myrtaceae; genus Eucalyptus; species Eucalyptus erythrocorys. The sequence continues at coordinate 38,520,805 of CM024607.1, read as the reverse complement.
CATGAAGTGTCGGACTTTTGTTTGAGAGCTTAATTTCCATATCTTCATCCATAAAGTCTTAGGTGTCTAAAAGGATGATGATGATTTACATTTTGCTAGTGATCTTTTTCTCACATCCAATTATACCCGCTCTTCATTAGGTATGCTGGTTTGTCGCCTGTCCACACTACCTTATCTTTCCCAAAGTTAGGGCTAAAGGGAATAGTCAAAATTCATTCACAATTTGCTCATCAAATAAACCATTCGACCTTTGTTCATTCCAAACCTTGTCCTCATAACTAATAAGCTCCACTACTTTCTAATGATCTTCTTGGTTCACAAAATCTTTGATCAAATCATTTTCAAGCCACGTATCCTCATGGATATTGAAGTGTTTCCATAACCCATAGACCATTTAACTTCTTGAGAGATAGCATCTCTAATCATAATCAAGTCTTGCCATCCCCAAGAGGGGTGAGACCATTTTCCTGCTTGCAAAAATCAACCCTAGGATAATATATTCTTTTTGGCAATTTACTCCAAAAAATTGAAGGTAATTGTGATAATCTTCATGCCTACTTTCCCCACTTGGCCTTGTTGGAGGTATAATATCTCTAAAGCACGTCCTCCATTATCTTTTATAGTTTTTAGTATCTCTAATATCTTCCAATGCGTTCTTGATTTGGATTACTTTGTTTCCACCAAAAAGAAGTGATTCTCTGTTCAATGATTTTGTAGATCGAGACTCAACTATTAAAAATTGACATTGCATACTAGGGTAGGGCATGCACAAAAGGTTTTTATAAGGATCTCCTTTCCTTCTTTAGATTTAAAATTTTCCTTCCAGTTTCATGTTTTTTTTTTTTTTTGGTGACCTAGGGAACCCCGTACGGCTGGAAGCCGGGAGTAAACCACTGGGGGCGACACGTGCTAGCCACCACACACGTGCCACCAGGTAAGTCATCCTGCGACGCGCTGTGGTTTCGAACCCCTCCCCTTCGTGAGGGGGAGGAGGCCCAAAACCAACTGCACCACCCAGGTAGGTGGTCTTCCAATTTCATGTTGATCATTGCAAGTTGGTGTTTTTAGAGTTTACTGAAATGAATAATCTAAAGGATGGTACATGCAGTCTATGTTGCAATCATGCAAATGGAATGTGAGTCCATTTATTGATGGGAATGGAGATGAGATGGGTTTGAGACGGTTAACCTCTCATCCCGAAGCTGTCCCAATTTGTCTTGCTACCTTTTTGTTCTTTTTCATAGGTTAAGTGTTTTGATAGAAGATATTAAATCCATCTCATTAAAATGATCTCTGCATATTACTATTCTAGTAAACATATATCTCACATTAAACACATAGTAAACCACATCAAATTCTCAGGCACCAAAATTTATCCAGGACTCATGCATTGCAACTCCAATTAGAAAACATATCAAATAAAATAAAAATCATAAGAGTTGATAATGCTTCAAGACCGAAAATCACAAAATGCTAAAATTTAACAATCCCAAAATGGGAAATCAAGCTTTCGAAAATCAACAAATCAAATGTATCCACATTAGTGAATGAGGCATCCATGTTATTAAGGAAGCTATGTCTTTTTCCAAAAAATTGATGGGACATTGATCAAGAATAGGGCCATTTACCTGTCCATTAAGAAGTGAGAAAAAAAGTGGAATTGATAGGAATAACTTGCCCAACTCTTCCTTCTCCCAATTATAGCCTAAAATGTGTTGAAACATGTAAAAGTCATATCGACAAGAAATTATCTACATAGTATGATAAAAATGTAACACAAACACAATGGCTATAGCTTCGTTAAGTAAAGCATCTCGTTTCCATGTGCACCAATGTTTTTAGAGGAATCTATCACATCATGTAATTAAAAGAACTTTTTTTATTAAGAAATCCATGTCTTACTCTATAAGGTTTAGGAAACAAAAAAAGAGAACGATAACTTAACAAAAGGTTTCGGTTCTTGATCTAGTTTTAGAGACTATTAGGAAAAAGAAATTTCCTTATTCCAAGATATTTTATCTTTGCTTTAAATTATTGGGTTTAGACATTACTTCCATAATTTTCAATTGTTTCAAAATGGCAACATATGTGAGAATATGACTTCTTTTAATAGAGAAAGAGGCTATGCCATTTTATATTTCTACATCTATGATCTAACTTGTATCATTGATACTAATTGGAACTGAACTATAATAGTAAGGAAAAGTTTGATTTAGAGGGACATGAAGAGAAAGAACTAAAACAAAAATATCATTTGACTCATCAATCTTCAAAAAGAGGAATAAGCAAAGTTTTGTCATTGAGTGAGAAATGGAAGTCTTAAGGCACCTATACATCTTCATTGAGGTGGCTTCTTGACTGGAAGACCAAAAGTTAACACTATCGAGATGGCTTTCCATACACAATTCGGGGTAGGGGTGTGCACTCGGACTGGGTATACTCGAGAATTAGATTGGCCCACCTAAAAAACAAGGTCGGGAATCGATTCTCGTCGAAATCGGTCTAGGAACTGGTTCCCAAAATTCGAAACCGATTTGAACAGGTCCGGGAATAGGTTCCAAGTGATTACCCACCTAGGAAACGGTTCCCAGATCGATTTTGGTACCGATTTTGGAAGTAGAGGTCCAAAACCCCATTTTTTTTCCATGATTTCTATTTTTATTCTTGCAATTGTATGAAGTTTTTACTCTTGGTTCTCTCAGACACGCACGGCGCTCCTCCTTCGTCGTTCCTTTTCCTTGCTTGCTTCCCTCCTCATTGACTCCCTCTCACACTGTCTGACGGACAGACGGCGTTCGTTGTCGCCAAATTCCTATGTACCACGTGGATTGGCTCATCTAATTTCTCTCTTAGTGGAGGAGTTATGCTTGCAACAGAAATTTGTTAACCGTTTTAGATAAATGAACAGTTTTATGTAGTAGTTGTGGGAATGAGACTAATATTAGACCCATGTTTGTTACTAATGTTTATACAATGTTATAATCTTTGCTTTGCCCTATGATTTTATTTATGATAATTAGCCTCGATCCTTAATTTTCATTTAGTCAAAAAAAGTTCATATTTTTATTCATTACAAGTGCTTAATGTTTCAATACAAATTAGGAGGATTACGTTATTTTCTCGCATATTAATGTAAAATTCGAAGCCGTATAGAATATCGGGCAATTGCAAAACAGATTCTAATATAAACAGGGTAGGCCTTGGAACCGGATCAGAAAAATAAGATGAGTCGAGTACAGAGTTCCATACAAATAGGGTTTGGTACATGGTCAAAAAAATGAGAACTAGTTATAACAGGGTCGGGTACAGGGTCTAGGTCTAGACCCTACCCACCCTGAACCCGATCACCCCTTATTCAGGAAATGGTTCATGTATACTGTTGCTAGGGGCAACTATATCAAGTTGGTAAGGACTAATAAATCCCCTTATTTTTCTCGTCATTTTCTATGGTCATTTAGGCCATTTATTAGGCCTTTTGCCTATTATATATAAATGGCCTATTCTATTTATACATATATGGAAGAGGGGCACATTCAAGCCTTTTACTTGTTTTTTTTTTTTTAGTGCTCCTTCTTATCTTCATCATCGGATAGAGCAGCTTGGTAGCTTGCAAGACTCACTATTTTTTTTTTTTTTTTGGACCCAATTCAATTCTATTGGATATTTCATTCACATTTTTCCACCAAGAATGTTTTGCAAAACTCTTGGACTCTTGAATTTGAGTATCTTCCTTTAATGCAATTTACAGGGTTCAATAGGCAACGACGGTAGTTACTTTAAAAAAAATCAAATGTCATTAATTCTTTGGGAGTTCACAAAATTATATAGGTAACCCTAAGTAAGTAGTTAATGTAAATAAACGTCCTAAATGCTAGTTGGATTAGAATAACTATGTCCATTTACTAAATAACTAAAGACCATTACAGAAATAAAGTCATTTTAGTACCTATAAAATATTAGTTTTGGACGTCGGGTTTCCCAACTATATCATTTCAAAACGATCCTACCTTATAGGGTTCTTGATAGTTGACTTCAATCCATTCTGCTACCTGAAACTTGATATCCATTTACATCCCTTTAGGATTTACATGGAGATAAAGACTTTAACCTATTGTACAACTAATTTAATCACAAACTTTTCAATTTGGTTAATTTAATCCTAAATTTTTTGTTGCAATTTCAGCAAAATGTGTTATATTGCGAGCATGGACATTGTGGGTAACGGTGCATGGAATTGAGGTCCCCTACATAAAGGCAGGCAACATCTGCTCGTGCATCTCACTAACCTTGTGTGCCAACATGGAAGGGGGAGGTGCGGGGTTCAAACCTCCACCTTCTCAGGGAGGGATGGGGTGGGGATGCGTAAGTTTGAGGCGTGGGTTTCGACTCCCACGCCCTACAAGAGGCAGAGCAAAAGTCTGAGAGTGAGTGTAGAATAGGTATAGAGTAGGACTAACCAAAAAAAAAAAAAAAACCTTGTGTGCCAAGGCATTTTAAAAGCACTTTGACAGGCCAAAAATTATAAAGAACATGATTTATTTTAAATGTAAATTTTGAAAAGCAAGATTACACCATGAGGTATTAAATGAAAAGTCAATGTAACAATCACTTATCCATGGTTTGTGATTATCTGTCTTACACATCTAAATCGTGATATTTAAGAGACTGTACACAAATAATACTACATTGGTAAGGTTTTATATGTTATTAAGAGGGAGGAGAAATGAGAAAGGAATCCTTTTGAACATGAGCAAAGATGCCAAATGGCACTCAATCTAGTGTATATTTAAAGTATGATATGGGAGCCAATGTAGCTCAAGTAGTGTTGTTAATCAAGACTAGGCACGAACATTTTAACTTAGTTTATTTTTCTGTTGGCTTAGGGATTTGTAAAGTGGACCTGCCTCAAGAGCTTAGAGAACTTGTCTCTTTTCATGGGGTTTGACCCGTCTTTTCCTACGTGCGATGTCAAACACCTCATTTGGACCTCAAGCCAAATCTCAACCAAGCATGGTGGAGGGAAAGACATGAAAATATACCTCATCCAATGCAAGATGGTTTGTTCCTTAGAAGGGAAAATCCCTTCAAATGTAAATAGAAGTGAGTAATTGTAATGCACCACGCTACTGATCTACAAACCTATCCACTTAGGCCTGTAAGAGTTTTTTCTAGTGGGCCTTATTAATTGATATTATAATTTATCGTGTAATGGGATTGTTTTAATAAAATGAGATAGAAAGTTTCTTAATTAGTCTAATATGGGGTTAGTTAGTGTGGACTGAATTGAGCCCATTTTATAATGAGATAGTTTGATTGAAAACTCTATAAATAGTACTTAAGTCTATTGTCTAATCTTGACACACAATTATTTTCACATAAGGAGCGTTTACTAAACGCTAAGGGTTAGAGATTGTCTCAATAAGCTAGTGATATATATGGCAATAGAGGAGAAGCATTCGTGCTTTAAATTGTCGCTTTTTTGCATCAAGAATAATGAATTCTAAAATATATACATTAATCTTTTTATTTGATTACGTGTGTTCTTGTTTCTAACTATGGAGATCGAGGGATTACGCTTTTGCATCTTGCAAGGCCAACTTGAGAAAAGTTGTTCTACAATTTCACATGGAATTGTCAAACCATTAGGAGTAAAACTTCTGTTGAAGACAATTTCCTGATTTGCAGGTGATCTGTTGCTATGAGGGAGAGTTGGTATTGCACACAAGTACTATCAATAAGCGGAAAAAAGTCGAGAGCACATGCATGGAATATCGAACATTTCAGCAAACAAGAATGCAAAAAAAATGTTAGGTTGACGAAAAATGTGTGTAAGCAGTACCCAAGTTGTAACTTTCAGTGACTAAGGCCTCCTCTAATTCCACCGGCTCTTAAATGAATGATTTCTAAAAAAGTTTAGTTATCAAACAGGATCTTACAACCACTAGGATTCGCCCCAGTGGCCACCTTTCCAATATGGAAGGGGGAGGTGAGGGGTTTAAACCCCCACTTTTTCAGGAAGGGATGGGGTGAGGACGCGCAAGTTTCAGGAGTGGGTTTCGACGCCCACGCCCTGCAAGAGGCAGGGCAAAAGTCTGAGAGTGAGTGTAGAATATATATAGAGTAAGATTGACAAAAAAAAAAAAAAAAAAGGATCTTACCACATGGAAATTTATGTTTAGTCAAAATTGACCATTGGTTAATTATCTCTTGTCAATTGTCATACCACGTGTCAGAGGACTTGAGCCAAAAAAGGTTAAGGATAGATTGTAACGCCCTGCAACATTATCCTACTAAATTTTGCTGTGCTGTAATGTGATCCAAACTTGAACATTCCAAAATAGGAAAAACCTGAGAGGTCAAAATAGAAATTTAGTAAAATGGCTCGCTCCTCTCTCATATGCTAAAGCATATTTTTCTCTCTCTCTCTATTTACATATTGTGGATTAGGATCATCCTATATAATAAATTTCATTCTCTACATGCCTTGCAACAAAATAGCCTAAAAGTCAAATGTATCTCAATCTTAATTAACCCAAATCGTGATCCTCCAGTTTATTGATACAATAAAGATAACCTTTTACATTCCCAAATTGAAATATGACAAGGTATGACACCAGCTTAAAAAAAAAAAAAATAGTTACACGTTCACCATTCGAACAAATGACACGTACATTTGGAATTATTCTTCTAAATAATTTTTCTTTCCAAATTGCCAAAAATCCGATGGCCAACATGCACGATGTACGGCGAACCCGCCGATCATGAGCCTAATAGAAAAATATCTTCAAATTTTTGAGACTTCATGAACTTGATTGGTTTTAGTACAAGGAACTAAATTTAAAACACCATGACTACTCTTGCTCACGAAAAGGGGAAAAAAAAAACAAAGGCAACAACAATTGGGTCGGGACGCGCCGCCGGAAGGGGACAAGCGCGAGCCGGTGGAGCTTTGAGAAGAGAACGAAAACCCTAAAAACATCACTCCTCCACTCCCTGCGCACCCCCCGCTATCCCCACCCTTTCTCGCTCTATATAAACCCAGCTGATCCCTCCGCCTCCTCTCTCCACTGCCCCCGCCGAAAACCCTAATCTCCTCCCTCGTCTCCTTCCTTCCTTCTCCTTCGCTTCTGCGGAATCTCAATCGGGTGAGCTCGCCGCCCTCCCGGTCGCCTCGATCGTCTTCCGTTTCTTTCCTCTGGATTCGGCTTTGTCCGAGACCTCGATTCTCTCGCGCGCGCGCTTGCTTTCGGGTTTTGCTCATCTGCGGAGCTCGTGTTTGCCGTTTTTTTTTTTCAGGAGGCGTTGAGGGGTTCCCCCGTGGCCGTCCGAGCTGAGCAGCGATGTCGGACGACGAGAGAGAGGAGAAGGAGCTGGATCTCACCTCCCCCGATGTCGTCACCAAGTACAAGAGCGCTGCTGAGATCGTCAACAGTTAGTTCCTCTCTTTCTCGCTCTCTCTCTCTCTCTGTCATTTCGAATTGTATGTGTGTATGTATGCATAGTGGGTCGAGGACGGCGATGAGATGGCCTGTGTACCCGGGAGGGATTTTTTTTTTTTTTTTTTTTTGATGTGGCTGATGAGAGGAGCCCGTGGTCGAGGGGCCGGCGGCTGTGTTTGATTTGCTTTCTGTTTTTGATGACTTACCCTTGTGGGAATTTCCTATGTTGCGCTCGATGCTTGCAGAGGCCTTGCAGTTAGTCATCTCGGAATGTAAACCGAAGGCTAAGGTCGTGGACGTTTGTGAAAAAGGCGACTCCTTTATCAGAGAGTAAGTCTATCTGCTTGAGGGTTTCGCCGAATTCGCTTGTCATGTATGCCCTTGGTTTTATTTCACTTGCTCTGCCTCCTTTCCAAAAATGTACAAACGGGTTCTCAATGAGCGATTTCTTCTATACAGGCAAACAGGGAACATGTACAAGAATGTCAAGAAAAAGATCGAAAGGGGTGTTGCGTTTCCAACTTGTATTTCTGTTAACAACACCGTCTGCCATTTTTCTCCCTTGGCAAGTGACGAGACGGTTTTGGAAGAAGGTGATATATTGAAAATGTAAGCTCTATTTAATCTTCTTCAAGCTTAGGTGTTGTTATAATTTTACATTTTTTTTTTCTAATATATATTGATGAACCCTCGAATTGTTGAGTTGAAAAATGGGCCCGTGTTGTTTAACTGATTAGTGTTGGTTTTGATGTTGACGCAGTGATATGGGGTGCCATATAGATGGGTTCATTGCCGTAGTGGCACACACACATGTTCTTCAAGAAGGACCAGTAACGGGTAGAGCAGCAGATGTAATTGCTGCAGCAAATACTGCTGCAGAAGTTGCTTTGAGGCTTGTGAGACCGGGAAAAAATGTAAGTCAGCTGCTTTTCATGACATGAGTATATTTCCAAATTGGGTAATTTTTCTGTGTGCACAAGTTATTCCTTGCACTTTGTCATTCAGTTTTGCTCAGTGAATGCTGAATGTAACTGCATCCTGGTTTAGATCAAAATTGTGGTAGGTAATACATGCCTGGCATTTTATGCAACTATGTAATATATTATCTATGTATTTTATTTTACAAGTCTTATAAATGGTGGAGTTCAATCAGTGATAATGGAGGGAAGTGGTCTGCTATTGATGTGCTATGTGATGCTTATACGGCTGTTTTCCCCTCATATTTTTTGCCTTCACTGCTAAGGGCAGGCATGGCGGTTTTATGATGATTGATTGAGAGTCAGATCTTGGCTCTGTATTATTTGTTTGTCTTGAAAATACAAGTACTAAAGATTGCCATTGACAAGTATCATTTTTCAATGACCTGGCAGCTTTACGACTCTTGGCTTGGATCTTCAAATGTTGATATATTGAAATTTTTCAATATATTAGCGTAGTTTTGTTTCCAGGCCAGGTTGAATTAAATTCGATATTTTTGTTTGCACTTTTAGGATTATTCATAAGGTTTTGAAACCTCCTCAATGTCTACCCGGGCTTGTCGTACTTTTTGTACAAAAAAAAGTAGGCTTACGAAGCCTCCTGGATGTTTGAATTCTTTGAAATGCAAAATATTTTATGTGATAATTCTTTGCACATTTGGTTTTCTCATATCTCTTCTTTTATTAGAATGAATTATGATTGGATGTCAACTTTATCTGTCTTTTTCATCAAATGTTTTGCCCCCTAAAGGATGAATCTTTTTAATAAGCTATGGACTAACATCCAGATGAAGCTATTGTCATAGTTACTCTGATAGGGGAATTTCTGTGCACCTCAAGTATGTATTTTCTTGTTCTGGCTTAGCTAGAATGTACTTTTCACTCTTAGCAGAAGCCTATCCGTTGTAAGACTGATGAATAATCTGTCGACGGCTTACAGGTGTATGAGGAAATTTGTGTGTATAGATAGATAATGTGGACTACATAACTTTGTTGATTGAATTTTTATGGCGACTTTGCCGAGGTGATCAATGATTTGTTGATTTCCTCTTTTCCCTGTTGCCAATATTATGTTTGGCCATAGGTGGGACATTTGAGATTGATTGGAATGATGCAGATTGATCCGCACCCCCTCTGAGCTGACATTTTTTCATTGATTAACGTGGACCACATAGCTTTGTTAATTGAATTTTTGTGGCAACTTTGCCGAGGTGATCAATTATTGTTGATTTCCTCTTTTTCCCTGTTGCCAATATTATGTTTGGCCATATCTGGGATATTTGAGATTGATTGTAATGATGTAGATTGATCCATAACCCTTTAGGCCAACATTTTTTCATTGATTAATTAGTATGGATTGCATTTGGATTTTGCTTTGTTTTTTTTTTTTTTTTTTTAATCTTTTCCAGTTGGGATAACAGTTAGTGGCTGCCATTCTGTTCTCCTTTTTGGTGTGATCATACCTTTAATGGGACACAAGTGTGGCTGAAATGGTCTCTACTTGATGATGAGTACAAGGAATCGGAGATCATGTCCCTAAATTCCCTGCAAGGTTTTTTTATTTTTTATTTTTTATTTTATTTTTTTTTTTTTTCCGTAGATAGTTGCCTTTAAAAAAGTTGCTTGCTTTATTCTCTTTCATGTTGTTATGGTGTCCCAACATCACAATGTATATTTGGCAGCTTTACCTTCTAAATGTTGATGGATTCTGACAATTGGAGCATAGCATTTTGAGCTCTCCCTGTATAGTGGAAGCCATTTTTTCTCTCCTTTGTTTTGGTATATCTTTTCATTTTCTGCTAGCCCGTCAAAGTGTCTACTTTTTCGGGAGAAGCATGGAAAATCCCGGGTATGCATTGTGTTGGCGGTGCCCCTGCGTGATGAATAATTTCAAGAGCTATGGACCAAATATCCACATGAGGCTTTTGTCATAGTTACTCTGATGGGCAATCTGCAGCAACCCCTGAATGCCTTTCTCCCTCGCGACCAAAATGGGGAAGAATGCAAGACAATAGTGTTTTTCATGTCATCCTTCGGTTGCTAGTTATTCTCTCGAGTCTGCTCTGCTGCAGCAACTTTTTTTTGTAGGGATAGTTATTTCTTAGTTGTTAGTCATGAACACTGTTCACTAGTCTGCATGTGTCTATTTTATGAAAAGCAGAGTTTTTAGTTATGCAAATTTATTGGGCACCTGCTCTTTATAATCCATTCTTTGGCCAGCCCTTTGCATACTTCTATTTTAGGTTTTGGAGTAGTGAGACGCATCTTGTTGTTTCTTTTGCAAGATAATCCCTTTTAATCCTTTTAGCTTGCTTGTGCTGGAATTTTAAATCCCTCGAAAGAGATAAATTTAATGTCAACAGTTTGATGATGATGTAATTTCTAATTCTGTGTTATGGGAGTATAATTGGGGGGCATGATATATTAGTATGGGTGATAATCATGTAGCTATGTCTTCTAGAGAAGAAATTAGAAAGAAAGTCATAATGGACATGGAATCTATGCTACAAGTGAAGTTTGCTCTTTCATGTCTCATTTAGTTCAAGTTGAGGAAATCATCTGTAATGGTCTCCTCCATGCTAGTCTCTCTTAAGCCTGGATTTTGTACTGTGAAGCATGTATGTACTAACTTGACAGATATTGTAAGAAGCTGTTTGCCTTTAGAATTAGCAAAGAGGCAGATGCATGAGATACATTTTCATTAAGACAGGTTCCATAGATGATAGATAGTGTTGGGTGGACAATTTTATTTTAATGATTACCATTCAAGAGCCATGATAGTTTGTTTGGAGTTGCTTCTGTAACGATAGACGTATTTTGCATGTTCTCTAGAATGTTAATAGAGACCAAGATGGGGAAATTTTGATCAGGGACCTAATTATGAGCTTAGATTTTAATTTATTCAAGTGGAGAGAGGTGTTGTGATGGACCATGGCTTTTATTCGCTCCATGCTGGTGCTGCAGAATATTCTACAATGAGCATCTACTTTTAGATTTGATAAGAAGTACTGCTCTTTCATATTCAACTATTATTAAACTAGAGCACCAAAAATAGTAGGCTTTATGGAGTTTGAACACCAGGAGCTTCATTCTTCATATTATTCTTGAGGAAGTTGCAACAGCATTTATCGAGGAAGCGATCCAAGATTTTTTAATTGAAGCAAAATTTTGTTCCCGTTGTTTTTCTGTATCTATATTTCAGTCTACAATTAGATTCATGTTGGAATTTTTTAGTGAATTCTTTTTTCTTTCTTATGGCAGAACAAAGATGTAACTGAAGCAATCAATAAAGTTGCAGCTGCATATGACTGCAAAATTGTTGAAGGTGTGCTTAGCCACCAACTGAAGCAGTTTGTGATAGATGGCAACAAGGTTATCATCAGCGTTTCAAATCCAGACACAAAAGTTGATGAGTTTGAATTTGAGGAGAATGAAGTTTATGCAATAGATATTGTCACAAGTACGGGCGAGGGGAAGGTAACTTTGCCATCTGCGATATATGGAAACATGAAAGGTTGCTGTATATAATCTTCTGCTGAGTAGCTTCACCTGATTATATGTCATTTATGCAGCCTAAACTGTTGGATGAGAAGCAGACAACTGTATATAAGAGAGCTGTGGACAAGAATTATCACTTAAAGATGAAGGCCTCTAGGTTTATTTTCAGTGAAATAAACCAGAAATTTCCCATCCTACCATTCAGTGCAAGGTTGTTTATGCTCTAGAATTCATTTTTTTTGATGTGCCATGAAAGTTTTGGTGGTATTATTATAATCAATGTTGGAAGTTTTGCCAGTATTATTATAATCAGTGTTTTTCTTAATTCCTCAGGGCACTGGAAGAGAAAAGGGCCCGGCTGGGATTAGTTGAATGTGTAAATCACGAGCTCTTGCAACCATATCCTGTACTTCATGAGAAGCCTGGTATGATATCCATAATTCCGGAGGCATTCCTGTATATTTCTAGAGATTTTTTCCTACTAGCAGATGCCAGGTTGATATAACCTCAAGAGGGAAACTTTAAGCTTGTCTAATAATTTCAGTTCATTGAGAGATTGGCGTAAATCTTAATGGAATGTGTTCCTACCCATTTTACATTGCCCATTCAGTCACTAAATTGTCTGTTTTGCAGGTGATTATGTTGCCCATATCAAGTTCACTGTCTTATTAATGCCAAATGGGTCAGATAGGATTACATCGCATTCGTTGCAGGAGCTTCAGCCGACAAAGACGATAGATGATCCTGAGATCAAGGCTTGGTTGGCTTTGGGGACCAAAACCAAGAAGAAAGGTGGAGGGAAGAAGAAGAAAGGGAAGAAAGGTACTGAATCAGCAGAGACCGAGCCAATGGATGCAACAACAAACGGTGCCGAATCTCAAGAATGATCCCTTTTTTTGGTTATTCCTTTTCTCCAATTTTGATACCCTAAACCATGTTAGCATGATTGTGTATTTGTGACTTATAATAGCATGCGGTCGAGCTGTTTATGGATTGTCGAATTCAACATGTTCATCTTGATACTCTTTTCGACTGTCATCCATCTTTATAAAGGAAGTGACGACGCCTAATGCTATCTAGTCAGTCTTTCCCAAATCTCATTCTGCCGTTGCGAGATGATGCGGCGAAGCTGAACTGTTTCAGTGTGGTTTGAATACTTCGAATATTGCCTACAATGATGATAATATAACTTTCCCAACCAATGGCATTATGGCATTGTTCAGTATGGAAGAAATTTCAAGCTACTGAGCAACGATTAGAAGGTTGCCTACCAGGGGATTATAATTAGCTATTCGTAATTTTTTCTTTTTTAATGAAACGATAATGGGGAATAAGATTGAGAAGGTGTGGCTTTATCTGGCCGAGTAAACTGGTTGTGAAAGTACAACTGGATGTAAAGATAAAACTAGGTTCCACCGAATTGGGTGAGGTCCGTGCACGACTTTGCTGAGGTGAGGTGTCGTGCTTGCAGTTGGAAAGGACAATTATGATTTTCGTCATTGGCAGAAAATCGAGGCATGGGTTTTGATCGTTGTCCCTTTTCGTTATAAACTAAAGATCAGAGCATCAGTGACCGGGTTACTTGGAGGTCCATATCACATTATGCAAACTTTATAGACCGGTTAAATTCACGCTTTTGTCTTACGCTGGTGATTCGGTCTAATGGTTATTTACACTCGGTTTTTTAAAACTTTTAGAGTCTCAAGTTGGAAATCTTTTGATGTCCCTATCAATTATATTAAGGGTGTACAGTATACAATTTCTCAATCTTTTAACTTTCCATCCTTTTCTATTTGGTGCTGCGGTATTAAAGTTTAGGTTTTCTTGTTCAAATTACCTCCCTTTTTTCCTTTCCTCCCCGACTTTGCTGTTGTGGAATCACACACCGATTTGCAAAATAAATTTAGCACTGCGGTGTAGAAATCGGCAATCCAGAATTTCCAAACAGAGCTACTTTTCTTTACGTTAGGACTTGTTCCACTTGCTATCCGTGCTCGTGACGCAAGTAGGACATTGCCGATGCGACGGCACAGCGTCACGTGGGCATCTCAGCAATCCAGACGATTTCGGCCCAGAGACCTAAATGAACTTTTGCACGCTAGAGGGATTGGCTTTGGTGGTTTCACGTTTCTTTCTTCGGCCCCGATTCCGGTCCCATTTAGGTAGACAACACCCGCTAGCAAATTTTGGCTTCATTTAATTTGGCCAAAATAATGATGCGACCGGATAAGATCCATCCCACCCAACCAACGCGATCAGCACGTTGGAGGCTTTACATGAATTTGAATTCGTAAATGGATCTCTGGATAATTTGAAACTACTAGTTCTTGTAGTCGAGGAATCTCACTTCACGAGCATGACTCTTGAGAGATAATTGCATGAATTATCGACACTGCTAGCATATGTGTATCAAACTAAAATTAAATTCAGGTTATACCTATACTTGTAATCCACCATGTTGAACAACTTCCTTCGATCAGGAACCATGGAAAACTTCCTTGAGAGGGTAAGCTGATACCAAATTAAAATTTGATGTCAAATTAAAATCTTTCTCAGTCATGGTACCTTGATGTAATTATGTATACCAATCATTGATCCACATTTGCCAGACAATCTAAATGAATTCCACACACTCTTTGCAGGTTTCCTGGGAGAAATTGGATTTTAGGGGTTTCACTTTCGTTTCTTTGGCCCACCATTTTCATCAATTATTAAGTAGGCAATCCACTTGACCACTCTAGTTAGGAATTTGCTAAATATGGTTTAGTGAAGATAATGATGAGACCCGAAAAAGAGGATCGATCAATCCAATTATAAGATACTTCCGTCCCGTCCATACATGAAATTCAAGATAGAACAAAATTTGTTGTAGACCAAAGATGATTAGGGGAATTTAACATAGGAGAATCTAGCATTTTGAGAGTGACTTGTGAAGAAATAAGGTCTGTAATTATTACCGCCCTAGAAATTTAATCAGAATTAAATTCGGCAATGTCTATATTTATGATTTACCGGTCATAGGAATGCCATTCAATCAGAAGTGGCGGAAAAGCTACTCTCATTATATTGTAATTAAGGTGTACGTTCCTTAATCAAAATATCTAGTCATCAATGTAGGACGTTACTATTCCAACCTAATAGGTTTCCGTCCATCTCGTTCTTTCTATCTCCTCCGTAGCCAGAGCCCAATGACATGCAGTTCCTGCGTTTTTCCATGTCACTGTGCTTTAATTAGCATTTTTATTTGGTCCTTTAACTAAATCTAACTACGACGCTAAACACTAGATTAGCATCATGAGTCGGGCGGGGGTGTTAATGAGCAGGTGGAAAGGCCAAAATTGTGATCCCCACTTCTAGAGGCAAACATAGAGGACTGCACAAATTGGATCGAGCCGGCTGGTTTGGAGCTATTCCAAGGGGTGCTGGTCCGTTCCCGGTTTCATGGTGGGATCCGGAGCAGAGTGATTATATATGTATATTTAATTTCTTAAAGAGTAATACCGTTAACCTAAATCGGGAGTAAAAAACTTCATTTTTTTCCTTCTCCTCGAAGCCTCGCATTTTCAGCTGATGAATCTTCTGCAAAACCCACCTTTTCTTTCTCAGATTTTTTGTCCATCGTGGTCAAAGGAAGCATTCATTGCGCAAGGCTTTGAACTTTGCGAATGGAGCGCCATCTTCCTCGCGGCGCTTGCTTGCTTCAGCACGCTAATCCACCGAGTCGTCAAGCTATCGGCCCTCAGATCCCCGAAAAAGCAATGCTCTCACGGCTCAGCAACCTCTTGTCGCCAAGTTCGACAATAGCGATGACGACAAATGTTCGTCGTCGTCGGAAGAAAACAATGGCCAGTCAGGGGAGGACGAACTACCCTCCCCGTCAGACGACCACAAGGAAGAGATTTCACAACGAGCATAGTTATTAGTTTCGCTTTTCTTTCGTTGGCCCACGGTTTCGGTCCAATTACTGGCAGACAACCCACCGGTCGGTCTTACAAGCTAATTTACTTGATTTGATCTCGCGAAAATAATGATGCGAACGGACAAAAACCCATCGACACGGCCAGTATAGTTAGTGAGTTGAAGGTTTTACATGGATTTGAATCTGTAAATGGACCTCAGGATACCTTGGAACTATTAGCTTAAGGAATTCTAGATCAAATTAAATTTATTGTGAAGGCCGAGGATCAAATTGAGGAATTTTGCTTTACAAGCATGACCCGGGAGAGATGATTGCATGAAGTATTGACGTCTAGCATATGTATCGAGCTAGGATTGAATTTTGGTGATATCTATACCTATCACTCACCGAAGAGATTGAGGAAAACTTCCTTCAAGAGGGTAAGTTGATACAAATTAAATCTTTCTCAATCATGGTACCCTTGAGTCAACATGCATACCAATCACTCACAGAAATTTGTCCAACAACCTAAATGAATTCCATGCGCTCTTGCGGATTTCTCTAGAGGGATAGGACTCCAACAGTTTCACTTATCTTTCTTCCGTCGACAATTCTATCCAATTATTAAGCAAGCAACTCGCTTTGCCAATCGTGCTAGCGATTTGCTGCATTTGATTTAAGTGAAGATGATGATGAGACCTGAAAAAGATATATCGATCCAATCGGCATAGTTATTGGTCTTGCTTTTCTTTCTTTGGCACATGATTTCGGTCCAATTACTAATAGACATCCCACCGGTCAATCGTACAAGGTGATTTGCTTGATTTGATCTCGCGAAAATAATGATGCGAACGGGCAAAAACCCATTGACACGGCCAATGTAGTTAGTACGGTTTTACATGAATTTGAATCTCTAAACGGACCTCAGGATGCCTTGGAACTATTAGCTTAAGGAATTCTAGATCAAATTAAATTTATTGTGAAGGCCGAGGATCGAATTGAGGAATTTCGTTTTACAAGCACAACACATGAGAGATGACTGCATGAAGTATTGACGCCTAGCTAGGATTGAATTTTGGTGATGTCTATACTTCTCACTCGCTAAGGAGATTGAGGAAATCCTTCAAGAGGGTAAGTTGATACAAATTAAATCTTTCTTAATCATGGTACCCTTGAGTCAATATGCATACCAATCACTTATAGAAATTTGTCTAACAACCTAAATGAATTCCATGCGCTTTTGTGGATTTCTCTATGGAAGGGCTAGTATAAGCATCTAGAGGGGAGTGAATAGATACGAAAACAAATTTTACGAAAAATAGTTAAAGAATTTCAATTTTTAAATTGAGTCCGATGAACAACAGACTTTGAAAGAGTTCAGATTTTAATGACTAATTTAAAATACGAATAAAGTAAGAAGTTTAGGGAAGACAAAATGAACACATAATTTATAGTGGTTCGGCTTAGATTTAGCCTATGTCTACTCTCCCACGCTGACAGCCTTCTGGCTAATTTCAATTATGAATCAAAAGAGAATTACATCCTTATGGACTTGACTTCTTAGTGAAGAGTCTCTACTATCATGAAATTACACTTTGAGTCTCTCTCTTTTGAATACAAACTTGAGCACTGTGTAATGAAGAACAAGTAAATGGGAAGCTTCAGAATTTGGAATCCTTCTTTCATGCACACCTTCGAATGGCTTGAGAATCCTCTTTAAATCTTCCTTCATGCCATTTCGACTGTTGGCACTTTCCAAAAGAATTCTTCCAATCAACCCGTTGGATAGAATCAATCAAGGGAGATCTCGAGCCGTTTGAATATTGAGATGAAAGCTCATCAATCCTGTTCGTCCATACAATTAAGATCTTGTTTTCCATAAGTAGTTTCTTTTCAAATAAGCTTGCCTTCCGAAATGATTTGTTGTTTCCAAATTGATTTCAATAAAGATAACCAATATGATAGGTGATATTTCCAACTAGAAAGCTTGATATGTTCTGTACGTACTGTAGCCTTGAAGAAAGAAAAATAATCCTGAGTTTGATTAAGTCTTTATTTTTTCACTTGCTTTCAGTTTGGAACTTGTTAGAGTGGGCAGACTTCTGATGTGAGATAGACTTTAACACAAAAGTCTGGCATTCTTTAGAATAGAACTTAGATAAGTTTTGTCAGCTTCAAAACATCATAGGAGTTTTCTCCAACAATCCCCCTTTTTTTTGATGGTGACAAAACTTTCCTGCAGACTTACAACTTATATCCTTCAAAACAACACTTTAGCAGTACATGATAACTTACAAAAACAAATTATTATAGATCTGGATAACCTCGATTCTGCAACCACAAAAAACACATTATTCTTGACAAAGATTTAATCCAAATCCATAATCACAACCACAAAAGTTGACTAAACTGTAGAATATAAATGTTCAACAAACAAGCTTAAGCAAACAAGTTGAAATCTACTCTCATTCTCCCCCTTTTTATTGACATCAAAAAGAAAGAGAAAGTCAAAATAGAAAGTTGGAATGAAAAGATAGAGTCATCAGGTTTGTCTAGGAACTCGAACGAGTCGGAAATTCTCCAGCGACTACACTGCCTCCTCAAGCTTCTCTTGGCATTGATGATAGACACTCTCGACTTGGACTACTGCCTGTGAAGTCTATTGATTCAAAGTCTGAACTTGAGTATCTAGAGACTGTACCTTGCCAGTTAGAAAGTTTGATGTAGATCTTAAGGCAGTGTGTAGCTTTTGAATCTCAATCTCTATTGCATATTGCTAAGCTTTTATCTGCAAAAGGAGCTCTACTATCCTTGGATAGTTTGGATTATCTTCGGTTTGAGCACTGGTTTCAGTGAAGTTAGTTTGTGGAGTATTGAGAAATGAGGGAACATCAACTTGATCGAGGGCAGTTTGTTTTGCACCCTGACTTGGAGTTTCTGCATCATCTTTAAGGAAATGAGATGTGAAGACATCTTTAGGATCCGCAGGAGATCTGCTAATTCCATCACTAGCTGTAGGCACAAATATAGGAGTTTTCTCAATATCTTCCCCCGTCTTGGTGCCTTCAAGTTGAGATGAGACTGCTCTTTTTGGTTGATTTTCCTTTTTAGCGCTTGATCTCCTTTTTTCTTCAGTGTCATTTCATGCAGAATTTTCCCTGCTTTCTCTAGTTTCATCAGATAGTGGTATTGCACCATCTCCATTAGAATCTTCATCTCCATTTTTCTTTTCTGCTGACTTTTCAGCATCGCTCGCTTCCTCTTGTTCTCTTTCTTCTTTTGTTGCTTTAGAAACAACTTCTTCATTTTTCTTTTTTGCATCACTCTCTTCTTCTTCTTCTCGTTCCTCGTCTTCTTCTTCTGTCTCTTCTGAGTCAACAGAACCTTGAAGATTTCTCAATGCAAGCGTAGAAATTGTTAGATCATCCTCCTCTTCTTCGTCCATCAGGAGGGTAGACTTCTTCTTCTTTGAGGTGGCTTGTGCAACTTCCTTTCCCTTTTGCTTCCTTGAAGCAGTAGATCCTTTCTTGGTTCTGCTTGATGATTCCTTCTTCAAACGTTCAATCTGAAAGTGCTAGTATGAACACCTAGAGGGGGGTGAATAGGTATTTGAAAAAAACCTTAGCAAATAAATGCGGAATAAAATAAGTTTCGAGCAAAGTTTGAATAGGAATCAGACTTTTGAAATTGAGTCTGAAGAACAATAGACTTTGAGTGAGTTCAGACTTTAGTAGTTAAATAGAACTACGAAATAAAGAGTTTAGGGAAGAGAATAAGAACACAAGGTTTATAGTGGTTCGGCTTAAATCAAGCCTACGTCCACTCTCCCACGCTAATAACCTTCTGTTGAATTCCACTATACAATTAACAAGAGATTACAACTTTGAGTGTAAACACTTAATAGTAGATCACACTATCTTACTAAGTCACTCTTTTGATATTTCTCTCATGATTACAAACATTTAAGATCATGAGAGATAAGTGTATGATCGAAGATTGCTCAGGTTTTGGAATTATAAATTCTACGCTCCATCTCTTACTTGCTCATCGGTCCTTGATCTCCTTAAATACTTCTCCACTTCCAAACTAGCCGTTGGACAGCATCTTGAGGATTGTCTTCCAATCTTCCCATTGGACAGATCTGTATCTAGAAGATTTAGTAGCTGTTGAGTGACAAAAGTAGAATCCCAAATTGATTTTGATCGCCCATACAAACAGAATCTTTGTTTCCATAAGTAGAGCTTCTTCGTATAGAAAGTCCTTGTCTTCAAGATCCAATTGTCAATCAATAAGATTGAGTTAATCAAATCTATCTTGATGTAGAACCCAAACTAGATCACTAGCCGTCATATGATTGGGGCTTGTGCTACATTTTGTCAAGTTGTTTCGTTCTGGATGTAAAGTCTGAGAGTGTCTTTCGTCTGAAGTAGAGTCTGAGTACAATAGACTTTACAATATGAGTTTGAACATTTTCTGTTTTTGAATAGATTTAGCTTTAAGGTCTGGACACAGTCTGAATAAGTTCAGCTTCAGTATAGAGTCTGTCTTCTAGTTCTTCCAAGCATAGACTTTGACAATATCTTTTATATGTTCTATCATCTGCATAGTCTGTTACTCAATCATTAAACACGTTAGTAGCTTTTGATTTATTTTGTCATATTCAAAACATTATAAGGGATTTCCCTAATACAATGACCTTAGTTAGATCCTTTAGTCTCATTTTGGAGATCATTTTCATCCCTATCTCCATAGGACTAAGAGTTTTCGAACAGAGTTGAGAAGGAAACTGAATCTGAAAGTGACGGAACAATTTTGTAATCAAGGCAGACTAGGGCAACTGGCCTTTTTCTTTCATAACAGTCCTGTACATATGCAGCAGGATGTTATGAGGAAGTGAGAAACGAATGCCATTGAAGATTACCCATATTATTTTTGCCTCAAATCTAGAGACATTAGTTTTGGAGGCTGCCTTGGGTCTTATGCAGTTGATGACGATTTTGTGCAACAGAATGTTGGAGGTTGGCAATCGAGAGTATGTGATGCTTCCACTTGGCAGTCTGTCCTTCACCAAAAATTTAGTGGCTTGACCAATTGAGTTATTGATTGGTTGAAAACCACTTCATTCAACTCCCAGTATATCAGCCAGAATGTCAACATTCACTACAAAGACTTTGTCACAAATAGTGAACTGAATGTGAGTCTGATAAAGGAAAGACAGATTTGAGTATAAATATGCTGTCAACTCAGGATAAGCCACAACCGTTTCAGCGCAAAAGTTTTCAAGTTGAAGGATTGCCAACTTTTCCCTCAAGTTTACCTTTATCGAGTCCAAGAAGTCAAAATCCATTGTACGAGGGTTCATCACCCCTCTGTTCAACATTTGGGCATAAACTCTTTTATGCTCCTTGGAATGAAACAGTTTCGCTCTTTCTCCAGGGGCGTTAGCAGCCACTCCCATCCGGGGTTGGAAATTCCAGTCCAATCCTCGGTCTTAGGCTCAATATGGTCAGTCATCGGTCTTAAAAGTTGAGGACTAATATTGTACAGATTGATCCTAAGGTTATGGGGTGGATTGGCCCAACTCGAACTATGCTCCTTGATTGGAGCTCGCAAGTCCACCATTTGGATTACGGTTCATGAAAATGGACTCGGGTTTTGACTTTGGGTTAAATTTGTAGACATACATTTCTATTCCTGGACCCATGTTACCCTATTCGAGCACCCCAAACACTTCCTCAGAAGGGCTTTACGCACTAGTAATGCTTTAAAACCCTCCTTCGAAAACATTGTGAGAGAGAGAGAGCCCGCTTGATTTGCTCCACCGTGTGATGACACGCCACAAGAAAGGGGCTTGCTTGTTGCCATATATATCTGCTGATTGATCTTTGCACGCAACGTCATGTTGAGGCTAGCATCTAGTGATGCCAAATCTACTTAATCAGGAAAAGTATCAAAAAAATTCTAAACCTATGATATTGGTATCAATTTAATCATAAACTTCTCAATTGGATCAGTTCAGTTTTGAATCCTTTTACATTAGTATTAATTGAATTTATCGAGTTAATTTATGTCAGAAATTACTGACATGAATGCCAATCATCCTACATGGCACGACCGGTATTGATGTGGATGTTTTTATATAATTTTTAATTATTTTTCGATTTTTTATTAATTTTTCTTTTTACTTTTTTTCCTTCTCTTTTCCCTCATTTGTTTTTTTTTTCCTTTTTTTTCTTTTTCCCTCTTTCTTCCTCTTTCTCCACCCACCTTTGACCAACAAAGGTCGTCTGATTGGCCGCCTCTCGTCAAATCCAGCAAGGGGACCCTCACCTAGCCTTTGCCTATCGGAGATGGGTGGAGGAAGAGGAAGAAAGGAAAAAAAAAGAAGGAAGGGGAAAAAAGAAATGAAGAAAAAGAAAAAGAAAAAGAAAAAAAAAAGAAAAACTCAATAAAAATCAAAAACATAATTAAAAATTATATTAAAAATATCCATCTCGGCACTGGTCGTGTCATATAGGGTGATTGGTGTTCATGTAGGCAAGTTTTGGTATAAATTGATTGGATGAATTCAATTGGTATCAATGAAAAGGTTTAGAACTGAATTGATCTAATTAAAAAGTTTAAGACCGAATTGGTACTAATACAATAGATTTGGAATTTTTTAGTACTTTTCTTGTACTCTATGCCAAACGTCTAACTAGAGTCTTATATAAAAAGAGCTCATAGGCTTTCTGACTTCTGAAGTCTTAGACACCTTAAGTACCAATCCAACTACCCATTGGCAACGTCCAAATATTCAAACTTATTTTACCTATTCGACTATAACTGCATCTTTATAGTCCCAGTGGAGAACCGTATTCTGATGAGGCATTTATCCCGTAGAAGACATCTCCTCAAAAACCACTCTACTTGCGAACAACGAGCCAGGGAATTGGGAATGTTAAAATTGCACAAAACATATCCTCGATTTGATTGATGCTCTTGGAATCGTTGACATATATGTCATGGTGGTTGTTTATTTAGGACAAATCGAAGACAGAGACCCCCCCATAAGGGCGTAGGTCCCATCCGCGCTTCACAAGTTAAAATCGCATAAAACGTGTCCTCAATTTGATTGATGCTTCTGGAATCAATGATGTACATGTTGCAGTGGTTGTTTATTTAGCACAAACCGAAGACAGAGACCCCCCATAATATGATAGGTCCCATCCGCGCTCCACAAATTAATGTGCGCACCCTTGGCACAGCATGGTTAAGTCACCTCTCAACGCTCTGGTTTCAATCTTTCAGCTGTTCCGAAAACTATTCATTAGTAGTTTCAGTCTTCTTGCAATTCTCCAATCCAAATTTCTTGATAAGATCTTTGGTATATTTCTCCTAGTGAATGAATATCCCTTTCTTTGATTGTCTGACTTGCAATCTCAGAAAGAAGGTCAATTCACGCATCATGCTCATTTCGAATTCATCTTGCATAGATCTTGAAAATTTCTTGTAGAGACTTTCGTTAGGAAAACCAAAGATTATATCATCTAGATAAATTTGTACAAGTAGGAAATCTTTTCATTTTCTTTTTATAAACAAAATAGTATCAACTTTTCCTTTTACAAAGCCAATCTGAGTTAGAAACTTATTCAACCTTTCATATAAAGCTCGTGGAGCCTATTTCAGACCATACAAAGCCTTTTTCAGTCTGAAGACAGAGTCTGGTTTTCTTGGATCTTGAAATCCTGGTGGTTGTTCCACATAGATTTCTTCTTGTATGAATCCATTTAGGAAGGCACTTTTGACGTCCATCTAGAATAACTTGAAATTTTGGAAACAAGCAAAAAGAAGCAATAATCTAATTGCTTCTAACATTACTATTGGTGCATAGGTCTTGTTATAATCTATGACTTCTTCTTGTGCATACTCTTTCGCCACGAGTCTTGCTTTGTTTTTGATCACCTTTCCTTTTTCATCCATCTTATTTCTGAAATCCCACTTCGTTCCAATAATAGATTTGCTTTTGGGTTTTGGAATTAGCTCCCACACGTCATTGATGTTGAATTGTCTAAGTTCTTCCTGCATAACTTCTATCCAGCTTTCATTAGATAATGCTTCTTCTACTTCTTTTGGTTTTATCTTAAAAACAAGTGCTAAAGCTCCGGAGTCTTCTCTTCTTTTGGATCTGGTGTGAATTCCTTTACCAATGTTGCCAATGATGAGTTCTATGGGATGAATTGACTTGTGCTTCCAGTTGTTATTTGGCCTGAGAGTCTGTTGATGCTCTGTTTCTTTTGAAACTTCTTGTTCTACTTGTTGCTGTTCTCTAGAAGTTTGAACCTCTTCAGGGAAAGTAGATTTTATTAAATCTGGAATAGGTTTAGATTCTTCAAGTTGAATTTGATTTGGTTGATTTTGCACGTAATCTTGAAATCTGACATTCATAGATTCTTCCACAGATTGAGTCTTCTTATTAAAGACCTTGTACGCTTTGCTTGAAGATGGATACCCAAGAAAATTTCATTCATCTGATTTTTCTTCGAACTTTCTAGATCGATCACTCGCATTCTTCAAAATAAAGCATTTATAGCCAAAGTCATGAAAGGAGGAAACATTTGACTTCTTTCCTTTATATACTTCGTAGGGAGTCTTCTCTAGAATAGGCTTTAAGAATACCCTGTTGATAATGTAATAGGTAGTTGAAATTGCTTCTGCCAAAAAACCGACCCAACCCCTATTCATTACCCTTAGCTTTGGTTTTTCACAGTTGGAGCTAGAGGTGAACATTAGTTTAGGGTTAATCTTGAACCGACCCCGAACAAGCCCAATCCCATTAGTTTTGATCCGGTTCTTAGGGAGATTAGATTGGTCCTTGGTCTTAGGATCTCTGGACTAACACTATGCGGGTTGGTCTTTGGTTCTAAAAGTTTAGAGTCGGTTAAAGTTAGACAAATCCTAATTGTATATATTATATATAATATATAATATATTATTTATATTTTTTTCTATATTCTAAAGAGAAAACCTTAAGTTAAACAAAGTGTCAACGACATTAAACGGCTTCTCACGAGTCCAAAGTAGTGTAAACAACATTAAATGGCTCCTCACGGCATCCTTATCTAGTAATCGTTTTCTTCTGTCTTCTTTGTCCTCTTAGTTTTTAATTTGCCAAAATCTAAAGAAATAACTTCCTCGCTCGTCGCTCGACCCTTGCCTTGCTCAACTTCCTCACTTGCCGCTCAACTTCCTATCTTGTCCCATATCTTTATGAGCGGTCTTAATCGTTTTTATGGTTTCTTGCTTTTAGCAGGTGTGAAATTTCTATTGTTGTCTTATCTTAAATTTGTTGAATATGTACTGATATTTATAATTTGGTTGTTTAATACTGCATTGTCGATGGATTTATAATTTGAAATTGTAGGTTTGTCTTTTTAGGGAGTACAAAAAATGAAATAAAAAAAATTATCGATTGGTCTCAGGTTGACCTTGGAATCGGATTGAACCCATTGGGTCAGTCCAATCCTCGGTCCTAGGCTCAATATGGTTAGTCATCGGTCTTAAAAGTTGAGGATTAATACTGTATGGATTGATCCTAAGGTTATGGGGTGGATTGGCCCAACTCGAACTATGCTCACCCTTGATTGGAGCTCGCAAGTCCACCATTTGGATTACGGTTCATGAAAATGGACTTGGGTTTTGAGTTTGGGTTAAATTTGTAGACAAGCATTTCTATTTCTGGATCCGTGTTACCCTATTTGAGCACCCCAAACACTTCCTCAGAAGGGCTTTATGCACTAGTAATGCTTTAAAACCCTCCTTCGAAAACATAGAGAGAGAGAGAGAGAGAGAGAGAGAGAGAGAGAGAGAGAGAGAGAGAGAGAGAGAGAGAGAGAGAGAGAGAGCCCGCTTGATTTGCTCCACCGTGTGTTGACACGCCACAAGAAAAGGGCTTGGTTGTTGCCATATATATCTGCTAATTGACCTCTGCACGCAACGTCATGTTGAGGCTAGCATCTAGTGCCGCCAAATCTACTCAATCAGGAAAAGTATCAAAAAAATTCTAAACCTATGATATTAGTATCAATTTAATCATAAATTTCTCAATCGGATCAATTTGGTTTTGAATCCTTTTACATTAGTATTAATTGAATCTATCGAGTTAATTTATGTCAGAAATTACTGACACGAATGCCAATCATCCTACATGGCATGACCGGTATTGACGTGGATGTTTTTATATAATTTTTAATTATTTTTCGATTTTTTATTAATTTTTTCTTTTTTTTTTTTCTTTCTCTTTTCCCTCATTTGTTTTTTTCCTTTTTTTTTTTTTTTTCTTTCTTCCTCTTTCTCCACCCACCTTTGACCAATAAAGGTCGTCGGATTGGCCGCCTCTCGTCAAATCCAACAAGGGGACCCTCACCTAGCCTCTGCCTACCGGAGATGGGTGGAGGAAGAGGAAGAAAGAAAAAAAAAAGAAGGAGGGGGAAAAAGAAATGAAGAAAAAGAAAAAGAAAAAGAAAAAGAAAGAAAAACTCAATAAAAAATCAAAAAATAATTAAAAATTATATTAAAAATATCCATGTCAGCAGTGGTCGTGTCATATAGGGTGATCGGCGTTCATGTAGGCAAGTTT
The DNA here is from genome assembly GCA_014182555.1 of Eucalyptus erythrocorys. NCBI lineage: Eukaryota > Viridiplantae > Streptophyta > Magnoliopsida > Myrtales > Myrtaceae > Eucalyptus > Eucalyptus erythrocorys. The sequence goes on along the minus strand of CM024607.1, from coordinate 38,494,375 downwards.
TGTATAAATTGATTGGATGAATTCAATTGGTATCAATGAAAAGGTTTAAAACTGAATTGATTTAATTGAAAAGTTTAAGACCGAATTGGTACTAATACAATAGATTTGGAATTTTTTTAGTACTTTTCTTGTACTCTCTGCCCAACGTCTAACTAGAGTCTTATATAAAAAGAGCTCATAGGCTTTCTGAGTTCTAAAGTCTTAGACACCTTAATTACCAATCCAACAACCCATTAGCAATGTCCAAATATTCAAACTTATTTTACCTATTCGACTATAACTGCATCTTTATAGTCCCAGTGGAGAACCGTATTCTGATGAGGCATTTATCCCGTAGAAGACATCTCCTCAAGAACCACTCTACTTGCGAACAACGAGCCAGGGAATTGGGAATGTTAAAATTGCACAAAACATATCCTCGATTTGATTGATGCTCTTGGAATCGTTGACATATATGTCGTGGTGGTTGTTTATTTAGGACAAATCGAAGACAGAGACCCCCCCATAAGGTCGTAGGTCCCATCTGCGCTTCACAAGTTAAAATCGCATAAAACGTGTCCTCAATTTGATTGATGCTTCTGGAATCGTTGATGTACATGTTGCGGTGGCTGTTTATTTAGCACAAATCGAAGACAGAGACCCCCCATAATGTCATAGGTCCCATCTGCGCTCCACAAATTAATGTGCGCACCCTTGGCACGGCATGGTTAAGTCACCTCTCAACGCTCCGGTTTCAATCTTTCAGCTGTTCCTAAAACTCATAGGTAAAAGCTGTTATCGTACTTAGGAACTGACTACCCTTAAAAGCTGTTAACATAATTAATAGAACTTATACCGAAGTCGAAGGACACTTTAGGTTCATCGATTAAGTGCACCTAATGCCTCTATTGCCCCTAGACAGTGTGTAAGGGAGGAGCTCATCTACCCTAATGGGATGTTCGGTTGGCGTTCATTCCATCCGAATCTTGTATCAATTACAACGGCGAATTTTATTACTAATGTACGATAATTGACAATTATTGAATCGGGAATCAAGTAAAGTAGATGATCTTTGCCCATGTTAGGGCCACTAAATCTAAAGGCTGTAAATTTATATGGTGCGGCATTTTGTCGACGCACATAATAAGTTCACATGACACTATGCATTTTTTCCCCTTTCGACATGAGTTCCTAGTTCCTTTTAAAGAGAACCGGGCACCCCTTTTACAAACTTGCGCAACGATCTTTCCATTGGTTGCAGTAGCTGCCACTGAGATGGCAATGGTGTCGTTGAGCGCGCCTCGTTTACTCTCCATCGCCCACTCATTCCCCTGCTACCGGAGGAACACCCCCCACCGGATTGCCAAGTCAGCCAAAATTCGTAGTGCAATAAACCATGACGCCACTGTTGGCTCGCTGGAGACGAGCGTGCTCCCATGCAACGTGGCCGGACCCCACAATGGCGTCGCCTCCATCATCCAGCCCTCCTCCCGCTGCACGGCGGCCCTTGCCCCATTGGAGTCTACCCTCGGCCGCCACCTGGCTCGTCGGCTCCTTCAGATCGGCGTGGGCGACGTATTCTCTGTCCCGGGGGACTTCAACCTGACACTCCTCGATCACCTCCTTGCCGAGCCAGGCCTCAACCTCGTCGGCTGCTGCAATGAGCTGAATGCAGGGTATGCTGCCGATGGCTACGTGCGGTCCCGGGGTGTGGGTGCATGCGTGGTGACGTTCACCGTCGGCGGGCTCAGCGTTGTGAACGCAATAGCCGGCGCGTACAGTGAGAACCTGCCGCTCATCTGCATCGTCGGTGGGCCTAATTCCAACGACTACGGCAGCAACCGGGTCCTCCATCACACCATCGGCTTGCCCGATTTCACCCAAGAACTGCGATGTTTTCAGACTGTCACTTGCCATCAGGTTCGTTCGTTGGAATCAAGCACTCGGGCACTCGCAATGCCCATTCTCTCTCTCTTTTTTTTTCCCCTTACAAATCGTTGCACTCAATTTCAGATTATAGTGTGTCCATTATCGTCAGGAGTGCAGATTATAATATTTCCAGTTATATTTCTTTCAATCTGTAGGTGGTGGTGAATAACCTTGAAGATGCACAAGAGCAAATCGACACTGCAATCTTTACAGCTCTGAAAGAGAGCAAGCCCGTATACATCAGCATCAGCTGTAACTTAGCTGCGATCCCTCACCCTACTTTCAGCCGCAAGCCCATCCCCTTTTCAATCTCTCTCAGTTCGAGTGATCAAATGGTTTTGGAGGCTGCAGTGGAGGCGGCTGCCGAGTTCCTGAACAAGGCGGTGAAGCCCGTCATGGTCGCCGGGCCCAATCTCCGCACCGCGAAGGCTTGGGACACCTTTGTCGAATTGGCCAATGTTTGTGGTTATGCCCTCGCAGAGATGCCCTCGGCCAAAGGTCTCATCCTCGAGCAACACCCTCACTTCATTGGGACGTACTGGGGTACCGTGAGCACCGCATTCTGCGCTGAGATCGTGGAGTCGGCCGATGCGTATTTGTTCGCAGGGCCCATCTTCAATGACATTAGCTCCGTTGGTTACTCCCTCCTTATCAAGAAGGAGAAGGCGATCATAGTGCAGCCCGATCGGGTCGTGATCGGGAACGGCCCTACGTTCGGGTTTGTCCGGATGAATGATTTCCTCAAGGCACTTGCCAAGCGACTTAACCGCAACACAACGGCTTATGAGAACTACCACCGAATATACGTTCCTGACGGGCGTCCTCTCAAGCGTGACCCTAAGGAACCACTAAGGGTCAATGTTCTGTTCCAACATATTCAGAACATGCTGTCGAGCAAAACTACTGTGATCGCGGAGACAGGAGATATTTGGTTCAATTTTCAGAAACTTAAATTGCCCAGCGGTTGTGGGTAAGCAAAGCAAGCATTCTTTTTGCTATGATTCTCCCAAGTCTTCATTGTGTTACATTACTATGCAGTTACGAGCACCAAATGCAGTATGCATCAATTGGTTGGTCCGTCGGAGCGACTCTTGGATATGCAGCTGGTGCACCTAATAAGCGAGTAATCGCTTGCATCGGCGACGGGAGCTTCCAGGTATAATATCCCATATGGGTGAGCGGTTTTAGGTTCCAAGTGAAACTTGGACCTACTTTGTCGCAGGTTCTAAGAATTGGCTCCAAAGTCTATCCAAGTTCCACTTATATTCTTAATTAAACTATCGTAATAAATTATCACTTCTAATAATCACCATTTGTTACAATCGATAACTCATATTTAGACACATGAAAATTATAAAATATTAATAAAGTAAAATTTTTAGTCATTAATATCCTCGAAAATAGGAGCTCAGAATAGTGATTTCAAATTATACTCTCATGGAATGCCATAGGATCGCGTTAAGATATAGAACAAGAAAAACAGAAAGAGTTATTCTAGGACCCGTCGGAATAGGTTTCGCAATTTTTGGAAACTAGAACTTGATCGGTGGAAACCAGTTTGATTCTTAGGTTCCGGTTCTACCCTAAAATCATGCTCACCCCTAATACCCCCTTTCCTTAGTGGTTGTGGTGTAGGTTCATGTTTAGCCAAGGCTTGAGATATCATCTCTTCAGATGTTATTGATTGAAAGCTTTATGTAATTCAAATTTTGAAGACATTCTTCATTTGTTTTTTTATAACCATCGATCCACGGCAACCACGTAGGTAATAGACTAATGGTGTCGGGGACCATTCGTACAACCTTTAGTATCATTAATCAGTACGTTGATGTTCGTTATTTAAATGTCAAATAGATGACTGCTCAGGATGTCTCGACAATGCTGCGATGCGGACAGAACAGCATCATCTTCCTGATAAACAATGGCGGATACACCACTGAGGCCGGGATTCACAACGGACCCTACAACGCCATCAAGAGCTGGAACTACACCGGCTTGGTGGATGCCATCCACAACGGGGAGGGCAAGTGCTGGACAACGAAGGTGATGAGCTTGTTATTACACCACTCGACTCCATTTCCCATATCACATCAACCTGTCAGGAGATCATGGAAAGAACGAAAAACCTCATTGCTCTTGTCTTGCAGGTCTGTTGCGAGGAGGAACTCACCGAGGCGATGGAGACTGCGACCGGGCCCAGGAAAGATTGCTTGTGCTTCATCGAGGTGATTGTGGACAGGGAGGATGCGAGCAAAGAGTTGCTCCCATTTAGCTCCAGATTCGCAGCTGCCAATAGCCGTGCGCCCGTTCCTCGGTGAACCATTGGATCTCCTTCTATGCTTGCACTGGAAAATTGCCCTATTATTTATTATCATGGATTTGCACATTTTCCAGTTAGTAATGTTATCTTCGTAATGCAAGTTGGTTCTTCAGACTATCTTTTATCCTCTCTTGGCATTAATTCCCGCAAAAATCGGTAGTGCGGTTTCAGCCTCTAAAATTTTGGGATGCATTGATAGAAAGGTCATCAGTATTTGGCGTCATTTCCTCGTCGTACTCGTCCCCCCCGCTACTCACACGTTCATCAAACTTGGGATCTATTCCACATAAAATAACAAATGTAATGTCCACATGTGTCGAAGATTTTCAGCTCGTTTGATTCCGGTAATGAAATTTCACTGCACTGAAGTGAGTTCCTAATCAATATAGAATGAAAAAAAAAAGGAAAAAAAAGAAAAAAAGAAAGGACTCTTGATACTAGGAGGAGAAAATGGTGTGGGACCCAATTAAAAAAAGCAAAAAAAAAAAAAAAGATTGATAATAAAAAAAGGATCGCGCTTTTTCCACCTTTACTTTGGCTTCGACACTCCCTTTAACAGTATATTGACTAGGAAATGGTGTGGAACCCAGTTAAGAAAAAAGAAAAAAAAATTAATATTAAAAAAAGGCCACTCTTTTTTCCACTCCTCATTTGGCTTTGACACTCCCTTTTACTATATACCAACCGTATCTTGTTTTTCAATGATGTAGCCGCAAAGAGTCAAAAGTGGGGCCTATTTGGAATTTTTTATAATTTGTTTCTTCTTTTTCTTCCACTTTCCTTTTTCATCTTGGTGATTTTGTTTATTAGGACTCTTGGATTTGACGATTCTGTCTCTCCCACCATGAGTCCTTATTAAGAGTGTAAAGTTCTTTATCCTCTAAGGTGGCCAATGTAAATGCATCAAAGTCATTCTCTTCACATTTATATCTTTGCTTATGTTGCCTATGGGTTCGAGCAAATTGATCATTTTATTTTGATTCTCAAAAATCATAACAAGAACAAAGTATTGCGTAGAGAATTATATCTCCAAAAAGATCATGTCAGCATACGACTGATTATGCTAGACATGCCAAGGGTTTGTGAGGGGCGATGGTAAGGTAGAAAGGAAGTTTATGAGGCTTTGTGAGATCGCCTAGCTATTGGTGTGCACGGAGGTACTGGAGGAGGAAGATTAAGAAGCATTGGCAATATGCTTCAACACAGGCGAGAACAAGAAGAAGGAAAGTGGATGAAAAAAGAAAACAAAAACAAATTAAAGAAGGACCACACATGGGCCCCATAATTGACTAATTGACTATGTGCGGTATAATATTTAGAGGAGGAAAAATCGAGGAGTAAAATGGTCAATACATGTAAAAGGGAGTGTTTGGAGTGGAGAAAGCATGATCCTATCAAAAATACCTCAAAACTATACTCACTTTAATACAAATATCTTAATTTATTGTATTGCTAAAAATCCTAAACTTTCTTTGTGTTGCCAAAAATCCTAAGCTTGCTCATTGTAATACAAATAATAAAAAAAAAAACCTTAAACTTATACTAGTGTATACAAATATGCCATAAATGGAACTATGATAAATCGTTTGGATTTTTTCACGACACAAAAAAAATTGAAGGTATTTGACTATTCATGTCAAAAGGGGATTTTCTCCAAATTGGGGGATTCTTCTTCAGGATTGATTGCAGTATAATCAGTAATTTGCAAATATGATGTCCTTTTCGGATTTGTTTAATGATTTCTTGGGAGTAATCCAAACTTCGCCAATTTCATATTCTCTCGATCTTATACTTTTCATTGTGATGAAAAATATGGAATGCATGCCTTATATCGTACATATTAATCTCTATGGGTGCCTTTGGGCTGGACAGAAAATAAGCAAGCGCGTTCTTTTTCCCAGTAATGTGTTTAGTTTTGAAAGAATATTTTGAAAACCAATCAACCTATCGAAGCAGTTGAAAATTTGGAATTTGCTTTTGTTTGAACTTTGTCATCTAAGGAAAAGATGCCATGTCCAATTCTACCAAGAATGACAGTCAATAAAAAGGAACTCAAACCTTTTTATTCCATTTTTTATCGCAAAACTTCATTGAAAGTCGAATGATAATGCATTTCAGCCTGAAAAAACTTTCCACTTTTGTAAGCACAGAGATATCACTTGCCATCAATTTCTTCAAACAATATGGCTGTCCAATATTCACACTGGCATCTGTTTAAAGGATTCTCCTTCCTGTGGATGAAATTTGCAATTAGGGAATAGTCCGCACGATTTCCTTGAGCTCTGCGACTGCTTTAATATGGGATTTTCCCCAAAGTGGGGGGTTCTTCTTTAGCATTCATTGTAGTGAAATCAGTAATTTTGCAATGTTGGGAACAAAGTTTCCGGGATAATTAATTATTTCAAGAGATTATTGAACTTGCTTTGTTGCGAAGTTTTCTTCTAGAAATTTTAATAATTCTTGAGCAATATATAGCTTTGAATAGTACGTGCATTTGTTAAGGTGCACACTAAGAAAATCGATTTTTGTCCGGGCAATGTTCATCTTTCTTTGAGAGAGCATAATCCCATACTTCTTTACAGTGTCTACGAATTGCTCAAGGAGTTGACAATGAGATTCTTCATCAGAACTGTAGAGCAAGATATTATCAATGTAGATTGCTGCACTTAATAAGATTGATTGGAAAGTTCAACACATGGCCTTTTGAAGTAAGGATGGGGCTACTCCAAGGCCAAAAGGTTGGGCTTTCCATTGAAAATACTTGTTTGGAATATAGAACCCTGTCTTGAGTCTGTCTTAAGGATGAATGCCCATTTGTCATAATCCAGCTTTGAGTTTAAATTTGTAATAAATGTGGGCTTTGGATAATCCAGTAAAAAGGAAATTTCTTGAAGGTAAAGGGAACTTGTCATCTTGGAGGAAAAGATTGAGGGGCTGATGATTTACTACTAGCCACATTTTACCTTTGTTTTGCTTGGCTTGTTTGTTAACATAAAAAGTTTCACAAGCTCAATGAGAATCTGAAATTTCAATAAGGCATTATTGGAGTAGCTCTAAGCACTCTTTCTACGTAGAAATAAGATGTTCTAGATTCATTTCGATGTGACTCGCCTTGATAGGATTTATATTTTCATTTTTTTTAAAGGGAGGAGAACAAAAAACTCCAGATATTTCCACAAAGGATGATGACATTTTTGAGAAAATTCAGAATGTGATTCTAAACATGATTCTAACAATTTTTGTATGATCGGATCTAGCAAACTCATTTGGATAGAGAAAGGCCTTTGAATATTGACAAATTAAAAAAAAAAAAAACTGGTCTCTATGCTTAAGGCTTTTTTCATGAATGATGCGGAGTTGAGAAATTTGAGTCATAATGTTCTAATCAATGATCAAATCTTTGTTGGGGAGACTAGATCCAACGATTTTAGTAATTATAGAGCACTAAGGGAAAAACTGAATAGTTACTGGTGTAGTTTGCGCATTTGTAAAAAAGTATCTCCTAAGGCGGAATTAAAATATCGAACACAGAAAGTCCAAAATTCTTTAGGAAGAGCCTTTGTGTCTAGAATTGAAGAACTTACACCAGTGTCTATAAGAGCAATGATTGTGATTAGTTTGACAAACTTGAGATAAAGATTTTTACAGGGAAATAATGACAATGGACTTGGCTTGAAAATATAGTAGAACCTTGATCGGAAGAGGTGATGCACATATGGAAAAGATATCCAGAATTTGAGTCAAAGTCAATTTCACTAGGAGTTTGATAACAATGAATAGCACAAAGAATTTGCTCAAATGGATCTTCATAAATAGAAAATAATGATTCAACATCATCATTTTCAAGTGAAACACCAGTTTTGATTTCAATGTGATATATTAAATGGTTCTAACCTTTTTTTGCCTAAGGGCAATTTTTGGCAAAATATCCTTTTTTCTTGCAAATGAAGTATCAAGTTGATTTCTTGCGATTTGAGTGATCTTTCATTCTTTGTTGAAATCACCATTTTTTCTTTCTTTAGAAATGTTTAGATATGTGCTTGGATTTTCCTACCCAATACATTTTGAAATGTTTTTTCTTTTGGGAAGAGTTTCCACAGGAGTTATCACAATCTTTTCAGAACACTTGATCTTCAAATTTTGAGATGAACAAATTCTATTAAGTTCTCGATTATCCTTAAGGTAGGTTTTCATCATTTGGCATCTTAGACACAAATCATCAAGGCACAAATGATTCTTTTGCTATATTTCTCCTAAAGGAATGTCCACAATTCTCCTTTGCTTGTTGAGAAATGATCTCTTAACTTGCTGAGATAGCTCTCTAGGAATAGAAGCTAGAAAAACCTATTTTAGGTTTGTATCGGTAACAAAGCCATAAAAGAGTTTGAACATTTCTCTTCTCAAGATGCCTTTTCTGGAGAGAGCAATATTTTCTTTCAAAAAACTCTCTTCTCTTGAGCTTGTGGAGGTTAGCGGATTTGCGAATGAAAAAATGATAGAGGAGAATAATAGTATGGCTAAAATTTGCTAAAAGTAGAAATTGTACTTGATCTTGCTTTGTTACCAATTGCCACCAATGTTTGAGACTTTTTGTGAATCTTATGACAAATCCGAAAAGGACATCATACTTGTTGTGATTTGTGAGAATTTAGTCATTTAGCCAAGTATGAAATTCTTCGACTCTTTTTGTCATTTAGAATAAGGAATATCATCAACAGTAAAAAAACTATTTAGAGGAGGGAATTAGATTCTAGAATAGATATTTGGTTAGATAACCTCTGGTTCAGAAGAGTTTGAATCCATCTCTTAATCTAGGGGATTGGCCATGAATATTGAAGAAGTGGCTGGTACAAGTGGAAAAGATTTGATAGCGGGGATCGAAAAAGAAAAACAGGAGGATGAGAGGGATACTGAGATAGGTTCTAAGTCTGAATCGATCAAAAGAACTAGTTCTAATGGAAGTTGAATATGGTCTTTCAAGGCAGAAGAATTAGGTTGTTTTTCTTCCCGATTGCCCAAATCTCTTAGGAATGATTCTAACGGGTTGGATAGCATCATTTGGTCTAGTTCCTCCTTTGTAGAAGTCAAAGATTTTTCGGGAATATTTTCTTTCCCCTTTTCTTTCCTCGGCCGATCCAGTTCTCTAAACCGGTTTCGCATTTCTACTACACCAGTTTGGTCTCGTTTGGTAGAGGTTTCTATGAGAGCAACAAAGATTGAAGTGCTCTGTGGTGGTGGTGGAAGAGAATACTCAATTCTTGGCATAGTTGGGAATGAATCAAAAGATTTGAATTTCCCTTCTTCGAGAAGTTGGATTTGCCTCTTGAGCTTCTCTATTTATACCTTTGGGTTTTTGAAATGATGATATTCCAAATGTTGTCCATATTCCAAAGCATAACATATTTTCTTGAAGTTTGAAAGCATCTTTTTGGTGGTTTTATCATATCTCTTAAGATCTCTTTACACATCAACTATTTTGGAATCAATCGTTTTGAAAGTATCGTTCTGTGAGTCTCTAATTGCCAATTCATGACAGCTTCCATGTCCGTCCACATCTATTGGTGCAGGTATTTTTGGAATATATGATATATTCATCGAGGGTCGATGAATTCTTTAGAAGTAGAGAAAGAAAGCCTAGAACTTTCTCGAACAAGAGGAAGAAAGTTTGCCTCATGAAACATAGTGATTAAAGAGCTAACTTTTTTTTCTTGCTTGGGTGAGGTTTCATTTGGAACATCAAGTGGTTGCCCACTTTAAGATTGGCTTATAGAATGAGATAACAATTGTTTTTCCTTTTTTTTGTGAGGAGGTGAAGGAGGTGTTGTAGGTGGCAAAGCTAGTGGAGCGGGAGGTGATAATGTATATGCTGGTGGTGGAGATGGAACATAAGAAACCATAAATTGAAACTTATCACACTCACCGAAGATGTCAACAGAGGGATCTTTGTTCAAATACATTTGGTATATACCATCATTTGATTTTTTGGGTTTTGGCTTGGGTTTTGTATTTAGGTCTACTTCGTCAGGAGAATTTGTACAATAAGAACACTGGCAAAAAATGTCCTAAAAACATTGACCATATCGATCATTGTAGTAATGGATATGATTTCCATTACTCTTGAAGTATTTAACAAGTTTCCTAGGGTTTGGCTTAGAGATTGATTCTTGAACATAAGCTTCAATCATAAACAATGTTTGGAAAATATAGGGATTCTCTTCCTTTTATTTTGCCAAATTTGATGGCAATAGTGCTATGCTTTTTCCTTACAAATTCAAAGTCCAAGGATTGAAGAGATTTGTTATTTTGATGCAGCTTTTCATAATTGGTAATCCAGGTCTCAGGAAGGAGTTTGGCTAACTTGTCATTAGGAATCTATCTAGGAACATGGATGTAGGATATCTGGTCATTTTGTATAGAGATGAACCAGGCGCCTTCATTTCCATTTTGGAAATTTAGATCAAGGACATGGTTCTGCAGTTGATAAACCATCTGGTAATGTAGTGTTGACGCAATAGAATCAGCGGTTTAAAGTGCTCCAATGAATTGGATTTGAACCTTTAAAAATGAAAGCAGTTGAGAATCTAAAAAAGCAACTTTGAAGTTTAGATAAAAAATAACAAGAACTGTCCCAACGTTCAAAGCAGTTTAGACTGTGCAAATATAAGCATGTTGATACTTTAGAAATCGAGTATCCAATAGGGTCATTTTGACCACAACCGATAAGCCTTTTCAGTCATGAAAAGTGAGGACAAGATAATGGACATGGGTGTACCCCTACTAGGTCCATTGTTTAGAGAATTCTGAGGAAATTTGAAGAGTAACAAAATACTCTTTTTCAGTGGTTAGAATGAGATATTGATCAAACTTAGAACCATGGTAAATGAAATTAGTTGCTGCAGGTATGCTTTCCTACAGTGAGTGAACCTCTTATTCAAGCCATTCAAGGACAATCTTTTAGCAACAAACTATCTAGAGATTTAGTTCAAAGTATAGAGATACTCAAGTGTGCCAGGATAGTAACATTTCTAACTAGCCAAGTTGCATTTTTTAGAGAATCCTAACAAAGTAGACCTGAACACAAGGTTCAGATGAAAACCCAAAATCCAAAAAATGGTGTATACCAAAGGTATTTGAATAAGGACCCCTCTATTGACACCATCGATGAGTGTGATAAGTTTCAATTCATGGTCTCTTATGCTCTATCTGTACCACCAGCATATATATCATCACCTCCCACTCCACCAGCTTTATCATCTACAGCACCTTCTTTACCTCTTTGCAAAAAACCAGTTGTTTCCTCATTTTATAAGCCGATCTTAAAATGAGCAAAAAAACATTCATACTCCAGATGAAACATTACTCAGTCAAGAGAAAAAAAGTTAGCTCCTCTATCACTTTGTTCTAAGAGGCAGACTTTCCTCCTCTTGCTCGAGAAAGTTCTAGGCTTTCTTTCCCTGCCTCTGAAGAATTCATCAACCTTAAAGGAAGATATTGTCATATTTCAAAAATACATGCACCAAAAGATGTGGACGAACATGGAAGGCAAAAAAGAGCTCTTGTTGTTGAAGCTGTCCTTAATTACAATCAAAGACTCTTCTAGCACACACTAATGCTTTCAAAACAATTGGTTCCAAAATCGTTGATGTATAAAGAGATCTTAAGAGATATGATGAAACCACAAAGAAGATGATTTCGACTTCCATAAAAGGCTTCATGCCTTAGAATCTAGACAACATTTGAAATATTATCATCTTGAAAGCCCAAAAGCGAATATAGAGAAGCTCAAGAGGTAGATCTAACTTCTCGAAGAAGGGAAATTCAAACCTTCTGATTCGTTATCAATTGTTCCAAAAACTGAGTATTCTATTTCACCACCACCATAGAGCATTTCAATCTTTGTTGCTCTTGTAGAAACCTCTATAGGAAGGAGAATCCTTCAGACAGATGCCACTGATGAATATTAGGTGGCCATATTATTTGAAGAAATTCATAGCAAGTGACACCTCTATGCTTATAAAAGTGGAAAGTTTTCTCAGACTAAAATACATTATCATTTCACTTTCAACAAGAATTGAGAATTGTCCGACCTGAATTGGAAATACACACTGTTGTGTTTCTTCGACGTCCATGGGCTTTTGTATAAAATAATGGCATCACTGCTAATGCACCAGAATGTGTAGGAACCACATCCTACAAACCTCAACCGCATCTTATGGAAGCATGTATTTACAAATCATTCCTTGATTGTATTGGATTTGTTAAATACAATTACAGAGAACTCCGGAGAGCCTTATGCAAGGAGTGATTAAGGCTAGTAAACACACCTAGAGGGGGGTGAATAGGTGTTTAAAATTTCTTTTGAAGACTTTAAGGAAATTCAATCGAGTTTTAAATATAAATCAGAATATAAAGACTTAAAGTAAAACACTTAACCAAATAAATCGTGCAATGATATAGATAAATAGATTAAGGTAAGAAGATTTGAACACAGGGGTTTATAGTAGTTCGACTTAATCCAAGCCTACGTCCACTCTTTACGCTGACAGTCCACTGGCTGGATTTCACTATGAAGCAAAAGAGATTTGTACAGCTTGTGATGTAGACTTCTTCAGTAAATAGTCTTAGCTATTACATACACAAATCCTCATTGTATGTTTCTCTCCTTTGTACACAACTATAGCTCAAAGTATTGTGTGAACAAGGAGCTTTAGAGATTCAGACTTTGAAATTTTCTATCAGTGCACACATCGAACAATAATGATTCCACCTTTAAATACTCCCTCGTGCCTTCATGACCGTTAGCACCTTCCAAAGGAGTTCATCCAATCTACCCGTTGGAATGAATCAATTAAGGTGATCTTCAAGTTGTCGAATAAATGTGGAAGATAGCTCGTCAATCTTATTCGCCCATACAATCAGGATCTTAAGTTTCCAAAAGTATAACCTTCCAAATTTTGCTTGTTCTTCAACGGATATTCAAAATCGAGATAGATCTTGATGAGAATAACCAAATAATTTTTGAGCTAAGTCCAGCTAGAGATCTTCCATAAAATAGAACGAATCATTGAATATATTATCCAATCTTCAAAATCCTAAACCATTAGATTGGAAAGTTGTCAACTTGGGCAGACTCTTAAATTTGAGTCTAACTATCTTCAGACTTTGATAGTAGAGTCTAGAGATCTTAAGACTTTGATGATTGAGTCTAGAGATCTTTAGACTTAAACGACTGGGTCTTGAACTCTTTAGATTAGACTGACGAAGATGTTTTGTTAGCTTCAAAACAGTAAGGGAGTTTTCTCCAACAAGGAGAACAAGATCATCCCTGAAGAAGTATGAAATTACTTCATATCTATTTAGGGGGATTATTATAGCGTTGTACCGGAAGCCAAAGAAGCACTTAAGGAATTCAAACAAGCACAAGAACAAGCAAGGACACCTCCATCACAAGAACAAGAAATAACATACACGAATGATCCTGTATAGTTATCTCAAGACCCTTACAAGGCATCCTATGTACAATGGGGAGGTCTCTCTCTTAAGACCCCTACGATCAAGGACCTTTGTCCTTATCTTTTGGACTGGACACATCTTACCATGCTCAACCAGCAAATTGGCTCCAGGCAAACATGCTTGTCGACACTCGAGGATCTTTCAAGACTCATGAGGAAGCATCCTCCTCATGTGGAATAAGCATGTGGAATGCCCCGATAGCATAAAGAGAAGTTACTCGTAGCCCCTTTGACATCAGACTTATAGAACTTGAATAGAGATATGAAGAAGAGCTCGTAATGCATAACTCTAATGACTCAAACTATGATCACAATTCTTGCGACGGGAGATAAGCTTGTAGCTAGGTCACTGTAACACAAATCACTATAACAAAGTATCGTATCAACAGGATAGGGAAATCACTGTTCACAGTGACTGTTCATATCACCTGGAATAATTTCCGATCGGATTTTCTAGAGCCTCTATTTGTTTTGGACGTGTGAGCTTGATTCTTGTTTGTTTGTGACCTATCAATGCTTACAAAAGGCAAAGATGATGAAATATGTTAGGTAGAGTCCCTTGAAGTAAAGTCTGTGTTTGTGAAAAATTCTCAATATCTCTCTAAACACCTCTTTTGCTCTAGCCTAGTGGGATCCTCTAAGAAATGTAGCTTGGCTAATTAGAAACGTTACTTTCCTAACACCCTTTTGTGTCTCTATGCTCTGAACTAAATTTCAGGGTAGTTTGCTGCTAAAAGGCTATCCCTAAAGAACTTGAACAAGAGGTTCGCCTATTGTGAAAATGCATACTCGCAGCAACTGACTCCATTTTCTTTGTTTCTAAGCATAGCAATGTGAATGGTCGGATAAAATTACGGCATGAGCCACATTCTTTCTATGCTAAAAGATTGCCCGTGGCATGTATAAGGAAAAATATGTCGAAATAAGCAACGCTGTATTAGCTATTTATAATAATGAAGAATGTCACTAGAAGAAAAACAAAAAAAGCATGGATACACTGAGAGAAGTCGTATTGTACTTTTGTATTTTCAAGAAGTCTCTAAGACTTCAATAACCTTCCAATCAAGTTGTGTTAATGGTAGCCGCACCATGATCAGCGGAGTATGACGTGACGATGCCCATGTCCTAGCATGCCCTCTTTAAACATCTTTTAGGTGGAATTCCCCGAGTAGCCAAGCCCTTGGAGGCCCCATTTTTGTATTTTTTTTAGATTGGGCCCCTATGGTCCAAAAGGCCACATGGGCCCAATCATTGGATTCGGCCTCAAGGGTTGAATTCCATAAAGAAATTGGGTTAGTGCCTATGCCTAGCATGGCCGACGTTAGTATTCTTGCACATAAGAATGACGAAAATGAAGTTAATCTCTAAACTCCATTAAAGTATCAATATAGTAAACTCAAAAAAAGAGATATGAATAACGTGTAACGATATATATATATATATATATATATATATATATATATATATAATATATATATAAAAGATCATTAGGAAGATAACCATTACATGTAATGAAAGATGTCAATTAGAGATCACAAGAAGGGCATTTAAGAATCAAACGCAATAAATGAATCATGGTCAAATTTAGCTGTGGACTTGGCCCTGTTGGGTCTAATTGGTCAAAATGGGGCAAAACACTTGGATTCCAGCTTGGGTCAACTATATCTGCCAATTGACTTTAGGCTCCATTTATTTCACAAAAAATGAATAATTTGAAAAATATTTTCCTAAAAATAATCGTTCATATTGTTTACTAAAACGAATATACTTAATTTTTTTCATTATCCATAAAAATGTTTAGACATAAATTGTTGTTGATAATGAAATCTATTCTCTAGTCGTACTAGCAAGTTATAACGGTGAAGAATTCTTAACATACAAAGTGGCCATGAATAGTTGAAATCAAGCTATGTAGAGAATTAGATTATTGTATATATAGCACAATAATTTCTTTATTTATTCATTACATTTATCCATACAATTGTATTATAAACAAAGGTTACAAACATACGAACTTTTTATGAGAAAGTAATATATAGATACAATTTCTTAATTTTTTCCATATTTTTCTATTTCGGCTCACGGTGTCTAAGTTTTTCTTGGCCTAGCTTTAGCAATCTTCTTTGACTTTGCTATTGTAAAATCACATTGATTTGCAAAACAAAGCTAGCAGTTTGGTGTAGGAATTGGCAACCAAGGAATTTCGAACAGAACTACTCGTTTCTTTTCCTTATCGATACCATGTTGAAAACTTAGATTTCCATATTTGGAAAGAGTCAGGATCCAGATGCACCAATTCTAGAAGAAGTGCCCAACTCACCTTTGAGTTTGCATTCAGAGTACGCTAACCTGACCTAAAAAAACCTAACTCCAATACATCTGCCTTACCTAGCTCAAACCATTTCCAAGCAATTTGTCATGGCTCGGCTTATGAGTGGCCATCTATCTTGCTCCAGCCCATCTAGTGGCTATCTGTTTAGGCCTAGTCTAACCATAGGCAACCTATTCTAGCCTAGCCCATCTAGTGGTTGTTTGTTTAGGCGCAGCCCAACCAAGGGTAGCCTATTCAGGCTTAGCCCACTTCATGGTTATCTAGTTGACCTGGCTTAGCCCAACTTTTGATAGGCCATCCAAGCTAACTAGCTAGGCCCAACCTAACCAAGCCTAGAATGTTCAGGAATCAATGGAATAGGCCCATGTGGAGCCCACATAGTCAAAAGGAGGCCCATCTCTTATTTTTGGATTCAACCTAAGCCTTAGGTCAAATTGAGCTTTTTCGAGCCACATGCCCAAGCCAAGCACATCGGATTTGGGAGCAAATTGAGCTTTTTCAAGATTACTATGTTCCTTACTTAGCTGTCGTCAACAATCGCCCGAAGCCTAGCGACCCACGATTCACTTCAACGGTTGATGGATGAGTCACACCTTGTCACATAGTAGCTCTCTAGATCAAAGAATTACTTGATCTAGTCCGAAGAGTTTTGATGAACCCTCATAACCAAAGATAAAGATGGTTCCCCTAACAGAACCATCTCATTTTTTTACCAATGAGTGGCTTGCAAGATATTGGGGGAGTGTAAATCCACTTGTCGAAACCCAAATTGAAAACTATATCACTCTCAGAGGCCACTGTTGGACTTTCTCTGAGAAAAGACGCAAATGGTATGTGCGAAAATATCAAAGAAATGTATGAGAAACTTGATCAGGTAAAGATATTTTCCTTTACCCAAATTATGTCCAAACTTAAGCAAGGCAACGTCATGATCGTCATTTACTTCAATTGGCTCTTAGCTTGATAAAAATTTGAATAATTGAATATACGAATCGAATATAATTTGAGTAGTTTCCTAGATTAGAACTCAAACTAAAAAATGGGTATGATGACTGACAAGGGACCATTCGGTGACTAGTAGTGGGAGGAAATGTCCCTTTTTTACCAATAAGATTTGCAAGATACTGGGGAAGTGTAACTAACTTGTCAAAACCCGGATTGAAAACTATATCACTCGAGAAGGTTACTATTGGACTTTCTCCAACAAAAGACGCAAATGTTATGTGGCAAAGTATCAAAGAAATGTATGGGAAACTCGATTAGGCAAAGATATATTCCCTCACCCAAACCATGTCCAAACTTAAGCAAGGCAACCTCACGATCGTCGTTTGTTTCAATTGGCTCTCGGCTTAGTGAAAATCTTAACAATTGAATATACAGATTGAATATATTTTGTGCAATTTCCTAGATTAGAAATTGAACAAAAAATGGGTGATTGGTAGTGAGGGGCACAGTGATCGGCAAGGGAGCGTTCGGTGACTGGTAGTAGGAGGAACCATCCCCTTTTTTACCATGAGAGACTTGCAAGATACTAGGGAAGTGTAATTATCATCCTTGGAGGTCACTATTGGACTTTCTCTGACAAAAGACGCAAATGTTTTGTTGGAAAATATCAAAGAAATATACGGGAAACTCAATCAGGCAAATATACTTTCTCTTACCCAAATCATGTCCAATCTTAAGCAAGGCAATCTTGTGATTCTCGTTTGCTTCAATTGGCTCTCGGCTTGGTGAAAATTTGAACAATTGAATATATGAATTGAATATAATTTGAGCAATTTCCTATATTAGAACTTGAACGAAAAATGAGTGATCAACGGTGAGGAGGCGTGGTAACCGACAAGGGATCGTTCGGTGACTAGTAGTGGGAAATTCACAATGACCAGTAGGATTTGGCCCATAGTTGGTATCACGACCCGAACCTCGAGCGCATGCACATCTCTCAGCGGTCGGTAAAGATTTGCAATCTCCCAGGAATTATTGCCAACCCATTCAATTTATCACACATGCAGAAACATAATCATAAACTCCAGACAACATAGAAGTGGGATAGAAAACATAGGATTATATTTTCACCAAACACACATATTTTACAGTAGTGATTATGTACAGACAAGTCTAACATAACATGGGTCTATTTCAAAAAGAAGAGCTTTTGGGCTATCTACACTTCGAGCTCCTCGTCCATGGGACCAAGTCCCTCCCTATGACCTTGCCAGACTCTTCGATAGTCCTGGGTGAGCTATCACCCATTATCCAAATCAAACGGAAGACCCGTCAACATCTGGTAGAAGCTACAGAAACACTCATCTCTACTTCCTACAATCCTTTGCACCTTGCCTGACAACCTTCCATCTAGGGACCTGAAAAATTTAGCCCACGACGGGGTGAAACAACGTCTCAACGAGTCCATTCCCTAAATCTTGATTAGGAGAAATGTATACCCACATGCAATTTAATCACATTTCCCGAAACCCCCTTAACACCCACATTTTTCTACATGTTAGTATCAATTAATTGTATATAACTATATTAAGATCACATATCACATGAATATTTCAACACGTGTATATGCATGGGCGTACATGTCATCATAATCACACGGGCCTCCAATTATCAGACCAAATTGTTATGGTACGTCCCATATCGCACTACACAAATTTGCCTCCTAATTAGGTCCCTTAGTTTCCATCATTCATATGTCTCAATTGACTTCGACCCACTGGCCACGGCCAACTCAAGAGTTAGCGGTCTTCTGGTATGACTGAGCATGGTCTTGCACCATTGAGCACGGCAACGTCTACATCGAGACGGCATTCCGATTAGTAGCATCGGCCTAGCATCCACTATGACTGGCATCCGTTGACTTGGGGCATTCCCGAAGGAGCATCGTCCGACCCTAAAGGCTTGTGACAGCTTCTCATATCATTTATACATTCATCCAATTTCAGCTCAGGTTACTATGCTTTGCATTTGAATATCTCAAATGAAATAGTGCTCCTGGCCAGTTTTCTTTCTTTTAAAATATACAGTAAAACAATTGGGTGAAAATATATCAACTATTCGATCCAGAAAGTCGGGTAATTTATCTCATAAAGTTCCACGGTTTATATAGTATATAAAAACCGATTTTTGGTTTAAGAAATCCAGTCCCTGGCAATTTCTAATTAAACACCGAATTTATCATAATTGAGATAAATGCCCAAAACTTAATAATCATCACTCAATTTAAATATTCACAAATCAATTGTATAAATTGAGCATACCACCACGATCAGCATAAAATTTCGGTCACCGGCTATCCGGGCATAATTTCCTAAATATATTAAATAATTAATTAAATTATTTAGATTAATTATTTACTCAATTACTATTTACCAAATTTAACTACCATTTATAATTACTCATAACTTAGAGCCGCCATTTAAATACCCAATTAAATTAATTGACTACTTTAACTTTCTAGGCTAAAATGCTATTTTAATATTTAAATTCCTAACTAAATGACCTAACTAACTTAACTAACTAGTCTAACTATTTAGCTTAACTTAACCAACTTATCCAACTAATTGTCACCTTAACTAACTTAACTAACTAATCTTTACTCTAACTAAACTAACTACTAAACTTAATTAAACATAACTTAACACTAAACAAATGTAATTTGCTTCTAATTAATAATTAGGAAAAACTAACTCACCTAAACTAAAAACCCAAGACCATCGATGATGGCTGGGTGGCAGTAGCCAGGCCACAGCCTCCGGGGACGCTGGAGTGGCTTCGGTTGGCCCTCTCAGGCCAGCAAGGCCCTCGGCTTACTGTTGAGAGGCAGCTTTATCGGCCGGACTAGGCCGAGCAGTGGAGGCGCGGGCTCTTTGGAGGCGAGACAGCTGCACCGTGAGGTGGTTCGGTTGGCTAGTAGGCTGCACCAGCACACCATGGGTCCTGGTGATAGGGCAGCAACAACGGCGAAGGGAGGGCTGCTTCCGGTGAGGGTGGTGAGCTGAGATTGAAGAGGGATGAGCTGTGATGTGGCGACAACAGAGGTGGATGGAGCTGCTGAGTTTTCTGCACAAAGATGCAGGGATTGTGCCTATTTTGGAGAGTTGTGGGCTTGCTGATGGGGATGGTTGCTCATCAAACCAAGGCCAAAACAAAGAGAAGTGGAACATGAAAGGCAGTTCGGATTGTGGACGGTTGCTGCTCCAACTTTGGCGGCACCAAAACAGAGCCTCCTCTATTTTTCAATGGCTATTGCAGTCGGCCAAAGGCAAATCCAAGCAGGGGACCAAAACTTTTAATGAAGAAGAAGACAAGGGGATTTTTCGGCTGAGAAAAAGAAAGGAAAAGGAAAGAAAGAGAAAGGAAGAGAGAGGGATGGCCGCATGGCACAAAGGGAAAGGAGGGTGCGCGCAGATGGGGAGAGAGAAAAGAAGAAAGACAAACCATGGAGGGTCCCTCCCTCCATTTTCCAAGTATTTGGGTCCTTTTTCCATGGAATCTAGGCTCCCATCACTCTCAAGGGGCCTACCCCTCTTGGAATAACTCTCTACCCTTCAAATGACATTCAAATGTAAGTGAATTCCCCATTGCACGAAGGCATCCGAATTTCATTGCCTTTACACTTCAATTTTCCTTTCTTTCACTTGGCCATTTAATAACCTTACTAACCAAGATAAGCCCTCAATTAATTCTTATAATTCCTATCTCCATTGGTTCCACATTGAGGACTAAAATTCATTTAAATTATGGCATTTCTTCATTTCACTTAATTGCTGAAACTTGAATTTTTCACCAACAATTCAAGTTTATAAAAAGGCCTCGAGAGGGTGCATCAATGTCCCTAAAATTGATGGTGACATAATAGAATTCTCAAATTCAAGAATCAGATTAAATTTCGTGGTTAATTTTGATAGGATGCGACTTTAGCGTGACCTAGACCACCGGGTGGTTTTTAGGGGTTTTTGATGCAATTGAATCGTGATCGATTTATTTCGAGTCACAATGTACATCTTCGCCACATCAGCGACTCTCAGTTGTCGTGAAAACCTTGAGATTTCAATTACGAACACAGGATATCAAAACGACAGAAAAATCGGTTTAGTGCCGTTTTGCCAGAATTTCGCAATTAGGTGGAATCACCCACATTTAGTCACGCATCTCTGCCAAAGTGGCCTCTCTCCGGTCTCTGATAGATTTTCGATTGTACCGTAATGACCCTTGCAGACTGACATGGTCGAGCGATCGATTTCTGGTCGAATTCTCCAGCCTGTTGCATTAAAATTCCTTAATAACTTCCCCGAATGGTCTAGTTATCTCATGAGTGATTGACTCAGAGAATAACGCTATAAGCACGTTGATGAAAAGCCTAGATCATTCAACCAGAAACAAAAGTGAAAAAAATCAAACTGTCACAGTTTGAGTGTTTATAGACTGAACAAGATTGGCAAAGGAGCTATAAGCGAGAAGAAGGTTGCTGGGTATGTCGAGATCTCATCGGGATAACTCCTTGATTCTTCAAGACTTGTTAGAATTGCTGGTATTGGGTGAATCTATAGGAAAACCTGCAAGGTCCTTAAGAGTTTGCGAGAGTTACATCAATGGCTTTGTCGTTTACATCGTGAATAAATACGTTCTCAAAACACCTATAAAAAAATACGATCTTTCAAGAAGGACAAGTTATGTTTGAATAGTCTTCCAAACATTAAGAGCACCTAATAACCATCAAGAAAAATAATAAAAAATTCAAAATTAAATAATAAAATAATCGCAGTTTTTTTTAATGGTCACACTGCTCTTATAGGACAAAACAATTATTTTATAATAATAAATTCAATTTTTAATAAATAAAAAATTATTATTATTGATTAGTGTCAATTCTCGTTCATGTGCACACTTATATCTTTTCGATGTGGGACAATACTTCTCTTAATTTATTTTACACATAAAGTACCAACAATCCCTCACTTTGTTTGTAAAATAAAATTTTCTAAATTAAAAATATTTTAAAAAATATACAGTGAAAATTTTCATAAGATTAATATATATACATAAAAGTCTCTTTAGAGTCAAACCTTAACTTAGTGCAAGTATCTTAAAATTCTATATAAGTTTCAAGTAGTTATGCTTTAAACTTGTCACTTTTATAATAAAATCATATATACAGCACATACACTAATCTCTTGCTTCAACGAGAAATTCTATAATTTACTCATTATTATTGTGGCTTTGTGCTTGTACCTATTTCATGAGCTTTATAGAAAGTAACCCTAATTTTCATTAAAAAAAAAAAAAAAAAAAACAACATCACTTCTAAGCTCATATAAGTAAAGTATCTACCTTGTGTTTTCGTTACTAGTAATATATTACTAATTTGTATTATACTTTATTAAGGATGTTATTCAATGGACAAATGTAACAGACAATACCGACTTGTTATGTCCGGGCTAATGTTAGTATCGAATAATCATTTTTGATAACTTGTTTTCGAAAAGGCTAGTAAACACACATAGAGGGGGTGAATAAGTGTAAATAAGAAAATTTTCCTGAAAGACTTGGTAAATTTAATTGCCTTTGGATATCAATTCAGGATGTAATCAACTTTAAATAAATCTTCAAGGAATTGAATAAAGCAACAATTAAGATAAGGAGATAAGGGCAATAGAAATTAAACACAAGGTTTATAATGGTTCGGCTTAGCCAAGCCTACGTCCACTCTCCCGCGCCGACAGCTCACTGGCTGGATTTTACTATGAATCAAAGAGATTATATAGCACTTGATCTTGACTTCCTTAGTGGAGAGTCTCAGCTAGTTTCTTCTCGCTATATGCTTCTATCTTTTGTATACAATTCAAGCTCACAGAATGAAAGATTAAGGAACTAAAGAGATTCAGACTTTGAAATTCTTTTTTTAAAGCATATCCATTGAACAACTAAAGGGTCATCCTTAAATACTCCTTCATGCCTTCACAACTGTTGGCACTTTCCAAAGGAATTTTTCCAATCTACCCATTGGACAAAATCAATCAAGGTAATCTCCAGTTGTTGATTGAATAGTGAAGAAAGCCCATCAATCATGTTCGCTCATACAATTAAGATCTTGAGTTTTCATAAGTAGAATCTTCTAAGTTAACTTGCCTTTCAAAAGACCATTCAAATCAGAGTAAATTCCAATAAGAATAATCAATCATGTTGGAGTTGTATCCAACCATAAGGTCTTTATATGAATCGAAACCTTGAAGATAATCCGTCATCTAGATAGTTCTTCCTTTTTCGTCTAGAATTGTTAGTGAGGTTAGACTTTAAGTCTTTGAGTATAGTGGTCTTCAGACTTTGACGACAAAGTTTTGAGGTCTTCGAACTTTAACACTTGGGTCTAAAAGACTTCAGACTAGACTAATGGAAACGTTTTGTCAACTTCAAAATAATAAATGATTTTTCTGCAACAATCTCCCCCTTTTTTATGGTGACAAAACTTTCCTGCAGATTTGAAAACTTTTTGTCTTGCAAAACAACACTTAAGCAAAACGTGATATTTTATAAAGGATAAATTAAATAGGACTTGGATAATTTTGTAACCACAGAAACATGTTAGTCCTACAAGATAATTATCCATAAATAATAAATATCACAGCCTAATTTACTACAAGCATCAAAAGATCAAATCAAGCAAGTTGCAAGTCCAAATCAAAAGTCCAAAGAGTCTAGGCCAAACAAACAAATCAAAAGTCCAAAGAGTAAAGCAACAAAATCATCAAAGTCAAATCTGCACCACATCTCTCCCTTTTTGGCACAACAAAAAGTGGAGAATGAAAAGAGATTGAAAAAGATTGGGTTAGGTCAAGGCTATTTGGGAAGGCGAACGAGCAGAAATTCTCCCATGGAATTGACAGTCTTCTCGAGTTTTGCAAGAGTTTCCTTTAGCGGCTCTAATTCTTCACCCTTTACAGTATCCTGCGCTTGATTTCTGAGGGCGATAAGCTAATCTTGCAAAGACACTGAAGTTACCATGAAAGCCTTCTTGAGATCCTTCATCTCATACTCCATACCATAAAGCCGTTTCCTCAAATCTAGCGTAATATCTAGCAGTCTTGAAAAGTTTTTTGTATGTTCAGGTGTAGCACTAGGTCTAGTTGATCCTGTCACAGGAGTCTTGAGAATTGATGAATCTTCAACAGTTTGTCCGCCTTGACTAGGAGATGATGCCTCAAAATCTTCTTTAGGATAATGGGAGGCATGCACATCTTCTAGATTTGCAGTAGAGCGACTAACATCACTTGTGAATACAGGTGAAGAAGTACCTCTTTTTCCAGCATCTCCCCCTGTTTGTGTGCCTTCAAGTGGAGCAGGGAAATCTTCTTCTTGTTCTTCTTCCGTAGAGTGGTGTTTTTCCTTTTCTATTGCTCCAGCATCTACACTCTCTGTCTTCTCTGAATTGCTTGACAAGGGAATAGCTAGCGTAGGCTCAAAAGAATTATCTCGTTCTTTTTCAGCCTCTTCTTCTCTTTCTTGTCCTTCTTCTTCTCTTCTTTCCCCTGTTTTCCTCTGTTCTCCTCTCTCTTCCTTCTTTGTTTCTTCCTCCTCTCTGGTCTCTCTCTCCTCCTCTTCTTCTCTCATTTCATGAATTCGAAAAGAACTCTTCAAGTTCTTTAGAGTGAAAGCTAAAAGAATCATCTTGTTCTCATCTTCTTCATCTTGCAAGATGAGTTTTCTCCTCTTTGACACAGGAGCAACCATGGGCTCCTTTCCTTTCCTCTTTTCAGCAATAGAGGCTTGTTCTGGCTTTGACAGAGACTTCTCCTTCATTCGTTCCAGAACCTTGTTGAGCTCCTTTAGTTGCATTTTTGTTACCATTTTGAAACCAATGACCATATGAGTAGAACTGGTGAAGCACAAAGGTGCAGATATGTGAATTTTAAAATGCCTGAAGAGGCAAGTGATGAGAGCTGAATAAGGAAGATGTCCCTTATCTTTCACAACTATTCTGTATATGAAATAGGATTATGTGAGGGAGAGAGAACTTGAGTCTAGCGTTGATGGCATACATCAATTTCGCTTTTGAATGAGAGATGTCAGTCCTTGAAGTTGACTTTGGGTGGATGTAATTTATCACAATCTTGTGCAGTAAGACGTTAGAGGCATTCATCCTTGTGTTGGAGATTTTTCCCTCGACACGTCTGTCTCATACCTATTCAAGCTTTGCATAAGCCAATGACACATTAATTGGTTGGAAACTCATTCTTTCCACACCAATTAGATCAGCAAAAGTGTCCACATCCACAAGATACTCCTTATCCTTGACAGTGAAAGAGAATCTATTTGCATCTAAAAAGGATAGATTCGAATAGAAATAAGCAGTAAGTTTAGGATAGCTGATCGTTGATTCAGAGCAAAAATGTTCTAACTGAAGACGTGCAAATTTTTCTCGCAAATTCACTTGCACGGAATCGAGGAGATCGAAGTCAACACTTCTAGAGTTCATCACCCCTCTTTTCAATAGTTTTGAGTAAACATTCTTGTGTTCTTTGGAGCGAAAAATGTTTGCTCCATCACACACAACATAAGCAGCCACACCCATTCTAGGTTGAAAATGAGAAAACATCCGTTCATCGTTATCCTGACTTTGAGGTTAATTAGCAGTCCCAAACCTTGGGTCACTTGGAAAGTTAGCAAATGCCTTTTCAGCCGATCCCTTAGGCGCAATGCCTAACTTTTCCATATCACACAGAAATAAAGTTTCATTCTTGAAACCTTCTTCTTTCAGAAATTCATCAATCACAGACATAGGTGTTCCTCCTTGTTTTGTCGTGGAGTAAAGAGAGAAAGTAACAATGGGTCTCAATGTTCTTATTGGTTCAAATTCTTCCACTGCTTCTTGTTGTGGTTGAGTCTGTGAAGGAGACTGACCCTTTTGAGTATGTTGCTGTTGACTTGGCTGCTACTGATGAGGAGAATCATCCTCCTCAGTTAAGTCGAAGTTAGCAGGACCCTCAGCCATACATTGTGGTCCCCTACTTGTTATTCTGGATCACTTCCTCGAAGACATTGTCGCTTCTTAGGGATAAAAACTCGAACTTGTTCAAAAAAGGTGAGATCTTTTCGATTAAACAAGAGTAAAAAGAAAGCAAGTGGGAGTTCTGTAATCTAGGATTTGAGCAAAGGTTGATGGTGAAAACGAAGAAGAAGACAATCAAAAGTATTTATAGTACGTAAAACGGTGTATACGAAGTGTCACAAAGGAAAAAGTAAAAGCTGCCTTTTTAAATAAAACTGCCAAATATTCAAAATTCGAAAAAGATAACTTCCAATAATAAATATAGCAAGTGATGATTCGAAATAATAGCATTCCAAAAAATAAATTTATAAACTTACAATCGTACTATTCTAAATACATTCATACTTTATCTCTGAGTTTGAATATTTTCAGACTTTATGATGTTCAATCTAGTGCGTATAGACTCAAATAGACTTTTCTCTAGTGGATTTGTAAATATATCTGTCAGTTGATTTTTCGAATCAATGAACTGAATCATAATTTCTCCATTTTGAACATGATCTCTTATAAAGTGATATCGAATCTCTATATGTTTTGCCCTTGAATGAAGAATTGGATTCTTCATGAGGTATATCGCACTAGTGTTGTCACATTTGATCTCAATGCATGATTCTTCAATTCCAAAGTCTCTGAGTTGTTGCCATATCCACAAGATTTGAGAGCAGCAACTTCCAAGAATCACATATTCCGCTTCAGCTGTTCAAAGAGCTACGGTACTCTATTTTCTTGAAAACCATGATACCAGCTTGTTGCCAAGCAATTGACAAGTACCTAAAGTACTTTTACTGTCCACTTTACATCCTGCTAAGTCTGTGTCTGAATATCCAAGGAGGGTTAAGTCTCATTCTTTGGAATACCATAAACCTAGTTTTAGAGTTGATGCAACATATTTGATGATGTGCTTTGCAGTAGTTAAGTGAGATTCTTTGAGATTTGATTGGAATCTTGTACAAATACAGACACTAAACAAAATGTTAGGTCTAGATGCAGTAAGGTAAAGAAGTGAATCAATTATACTCATGTATAGCTTCTGGTCTACACTCTTTCCTTTTTCATCTTTATCTAGCTTCAAAGAACTTGACATTGACATCTCTGTCTTTTTGCAGTTTTCCAATCCAAACTTCTTGATCAGTTCCTTAGCATATTTTTCTTGGTGAATGAAAATTGCTTTCTTTGATTGTTTAATACGTAAACCCAGAAAGAAATTTAACTCACCCATTATGCTCATCTCAAATTCATCTTGCATACATTTTGAAAATTTCTTGCACAAATTTTCATTAGGTGAACCAAAAATAATATTATCAACATAAATTTGAACAAGTAGAAAATCTTTACCTTCTCTTTTGATAAACAAGGTAGTATCTACTTTACCTTTAGCAAAAGGAAAGAGAAAGAATCGTGATCATCTCAAAAAGGCAACAAATTGAGGGGGAGCATTGATCAATTATGGAAAAGTCTTTTTGAATTGATCGTGATCTTGATTATCATGGAAAGAAGGAAAAGGTAAATGTGTCAGAATTTGTTAAGCTCTACAAAATCCGGTTAGTGCATCTTTTACTACCTTTTTTCATTAACAAATCTCTTATTTATATCATAGTTTTATTATGACAAAAAGAGTAAGTAAATTTTATAATGCATCCATGATTTTTATTTGCTGATATATATGATCGAAGTGAGCTATATTGCATATCTTTAATATTCGATTTACTTTATAAAAATTGATTTTTTGGAAATTATGCAAGACATATTTGTTATCTTTTTATATTTTCTACATGATACCATTTCTATTGTTATCGCTTTTTGATTATGACAAAAAGGGGGAGAGAATATAAATATGCATATGTGTTGATTGGTTGATAATATTTATTGCATAATATTGAGATGCGATTATTTTTCTATATATTGTTATACTCAATCTATTTGCTATCTTCTACTATATTTTGATTTGAATTGCATTCTTTGAATACTCATATTAAAGCATAATTACACATCTGCATATTCAGATATTGTTTTGTCATCATTAAAAAGGGGGAGATTGTTAGGGAAATCCCTTATGATATTTTGAAGATGACAGAATAAATCAAAGGCTACTATGCTTGGAAGAACCAGAAAATAGTTCCAGACCTTAAAGCTAAATCTGTTAGAAGCAGAAATTGTTCAGACTCAGATTGTAAAATCTATTTCAGTATGAAGACACTCAGACTCTACTTCAGTTTGAAGACTCTCAGACTTTACATCCAGAACGAGACAGAACGTAACGCGAGCCCCTGACATATAATGGCTAGTGATTTGGTTTGGATTCTACATCAAAATTGATTTAATTGACTCAATCTAATTGATTGACAATTGGATATTGAAGACAAGAACTTTCTATATGAAGAAGCTCTACTTATGGAAACCAATATTCTGTTTGTATGGGCGATCAAAATCAATTTGGGATTTTACTTTTATCACTCAACGGCTACCAAATCTTCTAGATATAGATCTGTCCAATGGGTAGATTGGAAGACGATTCTCAAGATACTGTCTAACAGCTAGTTTGGAAGTGGAGGAGTATTTAAGGAGATCAATGACTGATGAGCAAATAAGAGACGAAGCAAAGAATTTATAATTCCAAAGTTTGAACGACCTTCGATCATACACTTATCTCTCGTAACCAAAAAAGTGACACAGTGAAATAATGTGATCTACTACTAAGTGTTTGCACTCAAAGTTGTAATCTTTTGTTGATTACATTGTGGAATCCAGTAGAAGGTTGTTAGCATGGGAGAGTGGACATAGGTTTGATTTAAGCCAAACCACTATAAACCTTGTGTTCTTATTCTCTTCCCTCAATTCCTTTATTTTGTTCGTAGTTCTATTTAACTACTAAAGTTTGAACTCGTTTAAAGTTTGTTATTCTTCAGACTCAGTTTCAAAAGTCTGTTGTTCATCAGACTCAGATTTAAAAGTAAAATATTTTACTATGTTTGGGGAAAATTTCTCTTCACACCTATTCACCCCCCTCTAGGTGTATTCATACTAGCACTTTCACATCTTCCCACAGCGAAGCTGATGGATAGATGTTAGACAATAGAAGATGGTCTAAGGCTCTAATTTGCTTAGCCTCAAGGCAATTTCACTTGCTGTTTCAACTTTCCCGTGTTTACTTCAGTTGTTCAATAGTGCCTTCCACAGAAGAGATCTCAAAATTGATGGAACTTAATTTATGATATTCTCTGCCTCATGCAACAATTCAGCTCAACCTAGGAGATCAACCATGCAAGCATAGTGACTTACCGTTTTGTCTGCATCATATTCATTGAGGGACTGAAAAACAAGCCTACCTTCTTTCACAAGCCCAGCGTGACAACATGCATTCAAGACTTCCGGCAAAGTGGATCGCATCTGGTTGTAACCCTGCTTCCTTCATCTTATTACGCACAAAGGCCTCTCTACCCTGGCCATCTCGCGCATATCCAGATGCCACAGAGACAATAAAACCTCATCATATTGTTCTGTGAGAACACTTCCTGAGCCAACCCTGCTCTTATGATGACTGAGTGAGGTGACCTGCCGTGGTTCAACGCTCTGGTGTCGCCAAGATGTTGCCGGAGGGAGACACATGAACGTTGAGCTTCCCGACTTTTTTTTTTTGTTCCGCTTAGTATTATGAAATAATCTAAAGAAAGTCTCAATCTTTGTTACTGGGACAAAGTCGGTAATGAAGGGATGAATCCATCACTTCGAAACTGTTCTCATCGGTGGTCACATTGAACAAACCAATCATGATGGGAGTGAAGACAATCCTGCAGTTGCTGGGATCAACCCCAAGTCCAAGACTACCCCCTGAAACGTAGGAACTATTCCCTATCTTGCCATTCAAGGTGAGACTGGGCTGAAACGGCTCGCTTCATTTTGACGAGTTTACTTATGAAGAAATCACCTCATGAATAGTAGATGTCACCGTCATATAAATTTAACTAGAACTAAATTTAAGAATGTCTATATTTGTAACTTGCCCATCACAGGAACGCCATTCAATTAGAAACGCTGGAAAAGCTACTCTCATTATATTGTTATTAGGGTGTACATTGTACAGTGTTAATTGTTTAATCAGAATATCTAGTTATTAATGTAAAGATGTTACTGTGCCAATCAAATATCCGTCCATCTTATACTTTTTATTTCTTTTGTAGCTAGAGCCCAATGACAATGCAGTTCCTGCTTTTTTCACTGTCACTGTGCTTAAGGAGCATATCCATTTGGTCCATCGACTAAAACCTGATTAACTAGATTAACATATTGAGTCGGACTGGGATGTTAATTGATGGGAGAACGACAACAATTCAAACAATATCGAATCAACGCAACGGAATAAAATAATCTCTCCTCTTGTGTAAACCTAGTAGGAATCGATATAGTAGAATAAAATAAATACCAAGCACGTGAACACAAGACGATTTTTTACGTAGAAAACCTCCTTGATGTGAGGAGATAAAAAACCACGGGACCGGAGTCCACCCAAAATTCTTCACTATCAATAAAATTGTTCTTCTCTAGCAAATACTAGAGGTACATAGTAGCAAAGACCTCAAGAACATAATTCTTGGCAATACACATAAACTTCACAAGAGATCAAGGATAAATCTGACCAAAAATGCAGGTTTTGATCAATCCACGAAAAACCTGATGTAGGCAGCTTCAAACGAAAATCAAACCATTCAAATTCAAGAAGATTGCGCCATAAACATGTTGACAAAATTTCAGCTCAATCGGACCACGAATCGACCTCCGACGCCAGCTTGATGTAAATCAGATATTGACTCAACCCCCAGATTTTCTACTTTCTCTTTTTCTCTTGTTACTATTTCCTTTTGCGACTATCACTTTATATAGATAGTGATAAACCATGTTTCCTCATATAACTTATTATATGGGCTCAAGCCCTTTTTGGGCTTGCAACTCATTGGGTCTCCTCCACATAGGAGTGAACCCAGCTAACATTAATGAGTAGGTGAAAAGTTCAAAATTGTGATCCTCACTTCATGTAGTGATCGACTTGGTTTAGATTCAAATAAAAGTAAACATGGAGTACACCTGTCATCTTCGTTGTATTTATGATATTTAACCTCGCTCGTATCGGTTATATTGCCTATCAACCTTTGAGAAATTACTGCATAGATGGAGTATACGTACTAAATCGAATAAGTGATGGATTTCATGTGGGTCAAACCTTGTATCTCACTACATTTGGAGGACCAAATTTAATCTTTCCCTAACAATTTAACGTCGAGATTAGGTTCAAGTGTAAAGTCGTTCGTTAGATAGTCTGTCATCTAGTAGAGCAATTGGGGGCTAGGAATCGGTTTAGTCTAGTAGGATCTGTCTTTGATCGACATTTACTTTTATTTTTTATATAAAAAAAATTTAATCCTACACGGTATCATGCCGAAAAATCAGAATTTCACATCTGGAAATAGTTTAGGTCTGGATGCACTGATTTCGAAAGCCATTTTTCTTCAATCTAACTTGTTATCTTCAGTATATGGAAAAACATTTTTCGTTATCTAAATACCAAAAAAGTAGAAAATATTTTTCTGAAAATAAAGTTTTTTTGTTAATAGGACTCTAACGACAACGTTAGGAGTGTCATCTCCAATGGCATGTGCATCAATCAAGTTCAAACTTGGTTTTTTTCCCCAACAGTCCTTGCTAAGAATGAAGAATCTACTTATGCGTCGGGTTTTTCACTCTCAATATCTAAATTCGAGGGGCATTTCTACGGTACTCTAAATCGATCGTACAATGTTGCGACAAATTATCTTAATCGAGTACAAAAATATCACAGGAAAATTCTTATCAAACTAGAATCGCGAACAACGTGGTCACCGGTCACACAAGCAAAACGTGTTCCGCTCGCAAGTCCGTGCTCGTGGCACGAATGGTGCTGCCGATGCGACAGCGTCACGTTGCATCTACGCGATCCGAGGTCAATATTGTTCGAGAACCTAAATTGAGCCGAGCATTCTGTCCATTAGGCGAGCGAGAATCATTTTTGGTACTGCCGATGCAAAAATAATTTTGCGTTACGGAAAACGTGTTCCTCTCTTAAGTCTTTCTTCAGCTGGACCGTTCTGTCCAATTATTAGGTGAGGGACCCCCTCGCCCGCCGGTCGTACAAGCGATTCGCTTCACTTGATCTAGTGAAAATAATGATGAGACCAGTTGATGGATCAATGTGGTTAGTAAAATGAAAATTTCACATAAATCAAATTTGTAAATGGGTCTCAAGATAATTTTGCATTACCCATTCACAACATTCAAGATTGAACGAAATTTGTTGTGGACCAATGATGAATAAGGAAATTTGGCGTTTCGATGGTGAATTATACGCAGAGGTGAGCATGGTTCCAAGATAAAATTGAAAGCTTGAGAATCGCTCTTATTCTAGGTCCTTGGATATGTAGTATGTTCTAGATTCTAAAAATTGGGAATATATTCTAACAGATAAATTTTAAATTCTAATTAAAAACCAGGAACTTGGAACTTGGAACCGGTCTTTATATTTTTTTTGTTATATGTCTTCGCGCAATCCTGTGGCATTTTAAACATCCAATGATTAGTATATAATCTAAAACCATGAGATTGATCTTCCATATTTGGCGATATACATGACTAAGATTTTTACTTTGTTAATAAGTTGTAATCAATGGATTATGACAAATGATGGTTATTAAAAATGATAATTTACTGTAATTGACCAATTAATAATATATGTGGAAATTAGGTAGACTTGGAACTTATGACATTGTAAGTTCCATATTCCTAAGAATGCATGGTAGATTTCCGGTTTCAAATGGATCCTAGAAGCATGGTCACCCTTATGAAGAAATCACCACATGAATAGTAGATATCACCATCATATAAATTTAACTAGAACTAAGTTTAGCAATGTCTATATTTGTAACTTGCCCATCACAGGAACGCCATTCTATTAGGAACGCTGGAAAAGCTACTCTCATTATATTATTTTTTTTTGGGTGTACACTGTACAGTGTTAATTGCTTAATCAGAATATCTAGTTATTAATGTAAAGACGTTACTGTGCCAATCAAATAGGTCTCCGTCCGTCTTATGCTTTTTATTTCTTCTGTAGCCAGAGCCCAATGACAATGCAATTCCTATTTTTTCACTGTCACTGTGCTTAGCATCTTGAGTCGGACCGGGATGTTAATGAGTAGGCGAAAAGTTCGAAATTGCAATCCTCACTTCATGTAGTGATCGACTTGGTTTAGATTCAAATAAAAGTAAACGTGGAGTGCACGTGTCAGCTTCGTTGTATTTATGATATTTAACCTCGCTGTATCAGTGATTAGAGGTGTTAAAATAGGTCTTCGACCCATATATGACCCATTTAAATCATAAATGGGTCATATACAGGTCACTTGTTTTTGAAGAAGTTAGTTAAATGAGTTTAACAACTAAAGACTTAAAGATGGGTGGATCTTAAGTGGATCCTAAATGGGTTGGATTCAGAATCCATTTTCACCCAAAACCTCACCATCTCTCTCTTCTCTATTTAACTTTACAAAAATATTTTTATAAAAACTGAAATTATAACTATTTTTTATTTTAATTTTCTTTTTCTTTCTTTTTTTTTTCCTTCTTCCTCCTGGCCAGACAACGATGACCGTTGACCGGCCAGCGAGAGCCTCAAGCTTGCCGATCCGCAAGGCGGAGGGCTCGTCGACTCCCCGCGAGGCTCAAGGCTCGCCGATCTGGTGAGCTCAAGGCTCGCCGGCGCCGGGCGAGGCTCAAGCCTAGCCAGATCTGGCGAGGAGCGAGCTCGAGCTCACTCGATGCCGGCGAGCCTCGAGCTCGCTAGATCTAGCGAGGCTCAAGGCTCGCCGAATCTAGTGAGGTGGAGGGCTCGCCGAGCCTCGCGAGGCTCTAGGCTTGCGCCGAGCAAGGCTCGAGCCTCGAGCTCACCTCGAGCTCACTAGATTTGGTGAGCCTCGAGCCTTGCCAAATCCCGCGAGCCTCGAGGCTCGCCGGGCGCTGGATCTAGCGAGGCGGAGGCCTCGTCGACGCTGGTGAGCCTCGAGCCTCACCGGATCCGGTGAGACTCGAGCTCGTTGGCGTTGGTGAGCCAGGCAAGCTCGAGGCTCGCTTGTGGAAGGCCACCAACCATTATCGTGGCTGGCGGCCGGCCAAAAAGAAGAAGAAGAAAAAAAAAAAAAGAAAATTAAAGATTATTTATAAAATAAAAAATAATTAACAACTATATTTTAAAAAAATAATTAAAATTCGATTTTTTAAAATAATTGTTTTAAAAATTATAAAAATTTTCCATTAAATTTATGTTCTATAAAACTATTTTAGCAATACCATTTTATATATAAGCTTTTGTTAAGTTTAGTTAAATGGGTTGGGTTTGGGTTGGGCTGGAAAATTTACATTAGACATAAATTGATCATAAATGGGTTAATGTGTCAAGTTGGGCCAAACTCGACCTGACCCACCCATTTAACACATCTGTCGGTGATATTGCCCATCAACCTTTGAGAAAGTACTGCATAGATGGAGTATACGTACTAAATTGAATAAGTGATGGATTTCAGGTGGGTCAAACCTTGTATCTCACTACATTTGGCGGACCAAACTTAATCTTTCCCTGACAATTTAACGTCGAGATTAGGTTCAAGTGTAAAGTTGTTCGTTAGATAGTCTGTCATCTAGTAGAGCAATTGGGGGCAGGAATCGGTTTAGTCTAGTAGGATCTGTCTTCGATCGACATTTACTTTTATTTTTTATATAAAAAAATTAATCCTTAACGGCGCCGAAAAATCAGATTTTCACATCTAGAAATAGTTTAGATCTGGATGCACTGATTCTGAAAGCCATTTTTCTTTAATCTAACTTGTTATCTTCAGTCTATGGAAAAATATTTTTTGTTATCTAAATATCGAAAAGGTAGAAAATGTTTTTCTAAAAATAAAGTTTTTTTTTAATAGGACTCTAACGACAACGTTAGGAGTGTCATCTCCAATGGCATGTGCATCAATCAAGTTCAAACTTGTTTTTTTTCCCAACAATCCGTGGCTAAGAATGAAGAATCTACTTATGCGTGGGGTTTCTCACTCTCCATATTTAAATTCGAGGGGCATTTTTACGGTACTCTAAATGAATCGTACAATGTTGCGACAAATCATCTTAATTGAGTACAAAAAT
This sequence comes from Eucalyptus erythrocorys, assembly GCA_014182555.1. NCBI lineage: Eukaryota > Viridiplantae > Streptophyta > Magnoliopsida > Myrtales > Myrtaceae > Eucalyptus > Eucalyptus erythrocorys. Next base: position 38,459,036 of record CM024607.1, on the reverse strand, counting down.
ATCATAGGAAATTTCTTATCAAACTAGCATCGCGAACAACGTGGTCAACGGTCACACAAGCAAAACGTGTTCCGCTCGCAAGTCCGTGCTCGTGGCACGAATCGTGCTGCCGATGCGACAGCGTCACGTTGCATCTCCGCGATCCAAGGTCAATATTGTTCGAGAACCTAAATTCGTGAGCCGAGCATTCTGTCCATTAGGCGAGCGAGAATCATTTTTGGTACTGCCGATGCAAAAATAATTTTGCGTTACGGAAAACGTGTTCCTCTCGCAAGTCTTTCTTCAGTTGACCATTCTGTCCAATTATTAAGTGAGGGACCCCCTCGCCCGCCGGTCGTACAAGCGATTTGCTTCACTTGATTGTTGAAGATCACCGCCTCTCTCTCTCCTAGAGTTCTCCATATCTCTCTCTCTCTCTGGATTTCTCTAGATCTCTCCCTTCTCCAGAATGTTCTAGCAAAATCCATCAAGAAAAGCTGCACCACTTCTAGACTTCTCCATAGAAATCTAATTGTTAGGATATAATAAAATACTTCTAGAATAGTGTAGAAAGCTAGGAAAGTCACCAACTTTCCATTCTATAAATAGGAGCAACTTGCTCCTCATTTGTGTCCAACTAAGAGTGTGTGAGTAAGAAGTCCAAAGGGGTGTGTGGGTGTGTGTAGGGATCTTGAGAGTGTGTTGAGTAGAGTGTGCTATATATGCACGTGAGTGAGAGAAATTGTGTAGAGTTGCCCGAGTATTGTACGGTGTGAGAAAATATTGTAATAGTGAAATTCATATTTTATGAGCTATATTTGTACCACGTTTCCGCAAAGTTCAACATTGATTTAGTGAAAATAATGATGAGACCAGTCGATCGATCAACGTGGTAAGTAAAATGAAAATTTCACATAAATCGAATTCGTAAATGGGTCTCTAGACAATTTTGCATTACCATTCATGACATTCAAGATTGAACGAAATTTGTTGTGGACCAACAATGAATAAGGAAATTTGGCATTTCAAGGGCGATTTATAGGTAGAGGTGAGCATGGTTCCAAAATAAAATCGAAAGCTTGAGAATCACTCTTATTCTAGGTCCTCGGATATGCAGTACGTTCTAGATGCTAAAAAAATAGGGAAGCATGTTCTAACGGATAGGTTTCAAATTCTAGTTGAAATTGGGAATCTGGAACTTAGAACCGATCTTTATATTTTTCTTGTTTTATGCCTTCGCACAATCCTATGGTATTTTAAAAATCCAATGATGAGTATATAATCTAAAACCATGAGTTTAAGCTTCCATATCTGGCAATATATGTGACTAAAAATTTTACTTTGTCAATAAATTATAATCAATGGAGTGTAGCAAATTATGGTTATTAAAGATGATGATTCACTATAAAAGTGAAATGATTCACTATAATTGGTCAATTAATAGTATAGGTGGAAATTGGGTAGACTTGGAACTCATGACATTGTAAGTTCCATATTTCTAAGAATGCATGGTAGATTTTAGATTTCAAGTAAAACTTAGAATCATGGTCATCCCCAGGAGGAAATCACCTCATGAATAGTGGATATCGCCGCCATATAAATTTAACTAGAACTAAATTTGGTAATGTCAATTTTTGTAACTTATCCATCACAGGAACGCAATTCAATTAGAAATGCTGGAAAAGCTATTCTAATTATTATTAGAGTGTACATCGTACTGTGCTTAATCAAAATATCTAGTTACTAATGTAAGACGTGACTATTTTCTATTCCATTCAAATAGGTCTCTGTCCATCTTCTTATTTTTTATTTCCTCTGTAACCATAGCCCAACGACAGTGCAATTCCTGCCCTTTTCCTTAGAGTAGCATTTCCATTTGGTCGATGAGCTTAAACCTAAATACGAGTTTCAAAACTAGATTAGCATCGCAAGTCGAACAGAGATGTTAATGAGTAGGTGCAACTGCGAAACCCACTTCATGCAGTGATCGACTTGGTTTGGATCCAAACTAAACCAAACATGGAGTACTCGGGTGACATGTTGGCCCTGTTGTAGTGATATTCCTTATCAACTTTGAGAAATTACTACATGGGTGGATGAAGTATACGCCATACTAAATGGAATGTATGATGGGTTTCATGTGGGTCAAATCTTATATCTCACTACGTTAGATGGACCAAATTTAATCTTTATCGAAAAATTTATCATTGAGTTTAGATTCAAGCATAAGGCCATTCGTCAAATATTTTGTCATCTAGTACTCGGTGTTTAAAGGAGCAATTTGGGGCTAGGAATCAGTTTAGTATATATCAGGATTTGTGTTTGATCGAAATTAATTTTTATATTTTATATAAAAAGGGGAAAATTCCAAATAATGGCTTGAATGAGGTTACTTTCTCAAATGAGGGTCTAAAGCAGATTTTGTCTTTAAAAAAAGCTTGAAGTGGTTATTTTGTCTCAAATAAGAGCTTGAGCTCGCTGACGGATAAAATCTTCATTGGCTAGCAAACACTTGATTTTTCCGACTACTGAAAACAGGGCATTTCTGTCCATAACAAAATTTGGATGAATATTAGAAGGAAAAAAGACTTAAAGAAATCTGAGATCGGTACCATCTCCAGCACTCTCAAATTGTTTCGTTTTTTGGTCCTTCCTTCGATGCCACGAAGGTCCAATTAATCAAATTCACAAAATAAGTTGTTGATATTGGTAATGTTCTCTTGCCTCTTTCTCCTTTTTTTATTTTTTTATTTTTTGGGTATTCACCTTACATGGGATTACTTCTTGAATTTCTAGAGAAGCATGCCCAAATTTAAAAAAGTTCATGCATAATCCTCTAAAACCATTCAAATTCAGCTCGGGCAAAAGTGAATAGAGAGACCCAGCTCTGTTTTCGGCACCATCCCATCCAATACTTCGTCTCCACCTTGATTGATATCAACATAAGGACACATGGACACTCATGGACATAAATGAAGAAGGATGCAGAGCAGAGAGAAAAACGCAAGCTCAAGTTCCCCGACCTCTCGCTTTTGCTATTCACAACTACCCACCGGTATCTACCACCCCAGTCATCTCCACATGAGCACCGGTAGTCGCCGGCATCATTTCCAGCGGACCCAAACCGTGAGTTCCCTAGTTTGCAGCCATCCCCATGACTGCAGATCAGGAACTGAAATGTGCGCTTCATCTTCACTTTGATTGAGCCTGAGAAATAAAGAACGATCGAGAAACAAAGAACAGGAGAGAGAGAGAGAGAGAGAGAGAGAGAGAGAGAGTCGAAGATCCGATCAGAGCTGAAGCGAGGCAGCGATTTCGTAGCGCTAATTCGTTTGTTGGCATGGTTTTTTTTGGGTAAGTCCCAATTGTCTCTGTTTCTTTGATTTATGAGCGTGAGCCGAACCCTAGTTGTTTGTGGAATTAGCAGTCTGGGGTTTCTGGAGTTACATGTATGGCTCTGGGGCTTGAGGTGATGATAGAACAAGGGAGAAGCGGGGGTGTGGAGAGAGCAAACTCCACGCGAGGACTTAAAAATGGATGCCGCTGTGAACAATACTGGAATGGCTTGGACGAGGAAGAAAGAAAAAAGAAGGAAAAAAGAAAAGAAAAGAAATGTTTATGACACAAACACCTCTATTTTGGCGGCTAGAAAATCAAGTAATTGCCGGTCGGTGAAGATTTGACCGGCCGGCAAACTCAGCCCTTATTTAAAATAAAGTCGCCACTTTTGATTGTTAATTGAGACAAAATCCACTTGAGACCATTCTTTCGAAAAATGATCTCATTTTAGGTCTTTTTTTGAAATTTTTCCTCAAAATAAAAAGTGTAGTCTTTAGAAAAAGGAGAAAATAGAAATTCAATCATTTCCCTAAAAAAAAGAGAGAGAGAGAGAAAAGAAAAAACTAGAACTAGCCTAGAATCAACTAATTGAGGAGTATGATGTTGGCTTAGAAACCTAAAACTCATAGGTGATTTGTTGGGATCTTTATATTAGCACGAATTAAACCCACTATGGAACTTGATTACCCTAAAGTAGTTGTTAGGACAATTCGGTAAACCTATAGTGAAGTTGAAGGCTACTTCAGGTTCATCAATTAAGTGCACCTAATGCTTTTATTGCTATTAGCCATTAGACAGTGCATGAGGGGGATGAGATCCTTTATCCTATCGGTGTGTTTGTTTGGTGTCCATTCCATCCAAACCACATACATACATAATGTATGTATATTGATTAGAACGGTGAATTTTACTGCTAATGTACGATGGCTGGTTTGACTGATTCGGAAATCAAGTAGGGTAGAGGATTCTTGTCCATGTAAGGGCTACTTAGATCCAAGGCCTGTAGATCCATTGGGTGCAGCACTCTATCGACACACGTGAAAATTTCTCAGGGCACTATGCTTATCGTTTATGTATAGGTCGGCTCGAGTTTAAATTACCTCCCCACCCACGAATATAGTTAACAGGAGATCTTGTTCATTTTTAAGGGAAGCAGGCATCCCCCTTTTCTAACTTGCGCGACGATCTCTCCACTGGCAGCAGTAGTTGCTACTGAGATGGCAACGTCGTCGTTAAGCGCGCCTTTTTCCCTCTGGATCACGGACTCAAGCCAACCCTACCGGAAAACCAACCACCTGATCGCGAAGTCAGCGAAGATTCATAGCGCAATAAACCTGGACGCCCATGTTGGCTCGCTGGAGACGAGCATGCTCCCGTCCAGGGTGGCCGGGCCCCACAATGGCGTCGCCTCCATCGTCCAGCCCTCCAGCCCCATCGCGGCCCTTGGCCCCTCAGAGGCCACCCTCGGCTGCCATCTGGCTCGCCGGCTCGTTGAGATTGGCGTGGGTGACGTGTTCTCTGTCCCGGGGGACTTCAACCTATCGCTTCTCGATCACCTCGTCACCGAGCCGGGCCTCAACCTCATCGGCTGCTGCAATGAGCTGAACGCTGGGTATGCTGCCGACGGCTATGCCCGGTCCCGGGGCGTGGGCGCCTGTGTGGTGACGTTCACCGTGGGCGGGCTCAGCATTATAAATGCCATCGCGGGCGCATACAGCGAGAACCTGCCACTCATATGCATCGTCGGTGGGCCTAACTCCAACGACTTCGGCAGCAACCGGGTCCTCCATCACACCGTCGGCTTGCCCGATTTCACCCAAGAACTGCGGTGTTTTCAGACTGTCACTTGCCATCAGGTTCGTTCGTTGGAATCAAGCACTCGGCCACTCGCATTGCCCATGCTCTTTTTTTCTTACAAATCACTGCACTCAATTTCAGATTTTAGTGCGTCCATTATCGTTTTGAAGGGTCAGTGCAGATTGCATTGTTCACAGGGTTGAATACGTTATTCGTCAACGTGAATAATATGTTAAGTTCTTTTCCTTTGAATCTATAGGCGGTGGTGAATAACCTTGAAGATGCACAAGAGCAAATCGACACTGCAATCTTTACGGCACTGAAAGAGAGCAAGCCTGTGTACATCAGCATCAGCTGTAACTTAACTTCGATCCCTCACCCTACTTTCAGCCGCAAGCCCATCACCTTTTCGCTCTCTCCCAGGTTGAGCGATCAAATGGTTTTGGAGGCTGCGGTGGAGGCAGCTGCCGAGTTCCTGAACAAGGCGGTGAAGCCCGTCATGGTTGCCGGGCCCAATCTCCGCATGGCAAAGGCATGCGATACCTTTGTCAAATTGGCCGATGTCTCTGGTTATGCCCACGCAGTGATGGCCTCTGCCAAAGGTCTTGTCTCCACCGAGCACCACGCCCACTTCATCGGGACGTACTGGGGTACAGTGAGCACCGCATTCTGCGCTGAGATCGTGGAGTCTGCCGATGCGTACTTGTTCGCAGGGCCCATCTTCAATGACATTAGCTCCGTTGGTTACTCCTACCTTATCAATAAGGAGAAGGCGATCATAGTGCAGCCCGATCGGGTCGTGATCGGGAACGGCCCCACCTTTGGGTTTGTCGAGATGAATGATTTCCTCAAGGCACTTGCCAAGCGACTTAACCGCAACACAACGGCTTATGAGAACTACCACCGAATATACGTTCCTGACGGGCGTCCTCTCAAGCGTAACCCTAAGGAGCCACTGAGGGTCAATGTTCTGTTCCAACACATTCAGAACATGCTGTCGAGCAAAACTACTGTGATCGCCGAGACAGGAGATATTTGGTTCAATTGTCAGAAACTTAAATTGCCCACGGGTTGTGGGTAAGCAAAGCAAGCATTCTTTTCGCTATGATTCTTCCGAGTCTTCATTGTGTTACATTACTAGTTCAATGGCTTTTATTGTGTTTGCATTTTGCAGTTACGAGCACCAAATGCAATATGCATCGATTGGTTGGTCCGTCGGAGCAACTCTTGGATATGCAGCGGGTGCACCTAATAAGCGAGTAATCGCTTGCATTGGCGATGGGAGCTTTCAGGTATAATATCTCATAAGGATAAGCGGTTTCAGATTCCAAGCGAAACTTGGAATTTATTTTGTCACGGATTTTAAGATTAGTTCCAGCATCTTATCCAAGTTCCACTTATGTTCTCAATTGAACGATTGCAATAAATTATCACTTCTAATGACCGTCATTTATTACAACTCACTTATCGCAACTCATATTTAGACATACGGAAATTAAGAAATGTTAATAAAGTAAAAGTTTTAGTCATAGATTTCCTCGAAATTGGGAGCTCAGATTAGTGGTTTTAAATTACACACTCCCATCGAATGCCATAAGATCACACTAAGACATAGAATAAGAAAAACACAAATAATTATTTCAAGACCCGTTGAAATAGGTTTCACAATTTTTGGAACCTAGAATCTGATTGGTGGAAACTAGTTTCATTCTTAGGTTTTCGATTCTACTCTAAAACCATGCTACTCCTAAGCTTGAGTTATTATCATCTCTTCAAAAGTTATCGATTGAAAGCTTTATCTAATACAAGTTTTGAATACGTTCTTCATATGTCATCATCTACTAATGAATCAATAATCCTTTTGTTTTTCCATCGATCCTCGGCAATCGTGTTGTTAATAGGCTAATCGGGTAAGGGAACATTTGTACAACCTTCAATATCATTATTCAATACGCTGATGTTCGTTATATTTATGTCGAATAGATGACTGCTCAGGATGTCTCAACCATGCTGCGATGCGGACAGAACAGCATTATCTTCCTAATAAACAACGGCGGATACACCATTGAGGCTGAGATTCACGACGGACCTTACAACATAATCAAGAACTGGAATTACACCGGCTTGGTGGACGCTCTCCACAACGGGGAGGGCAAGTGCTGGACAACAAAGGTGATGAGCTTGTTATTACACCACTCGACTCCGTTTCCGTTACCCCATCGGCCCATCAAGAGATCACTGATAGAACGAAGAACCTCATTGCTCTTCGTCTTGCAGGTCTGTTGCGAGGAGGAACTTGCTGAGGCGATCGAGACTGCGACTGGGCCCAAGAAAGATTGCTTATGCTTCATCGAGGTGATTGTGCACAGGGACGACACGAGCAAAGAGTCGCTCCCATTTGGCTGTAGACTTGCAGCCGCCAATAGCCGCGCCCCCGTTCCTCGCTGAACCATTTGATCTCCTATGTTCGCACTGGAAAATTGCCCTATTATTTATTATCATGGATTTGCACATTTTCCATATAGTAATGTTATCTTCGTGGTGCAAGTTGGTTCTTCAGATTATCTTTTATCCTCTCTTGGCATTAATTCCTTAAAAAGTCGTGCGGTTTCAGCCTAGGAGATTTTGGGATGCAATGATAGATAGGTTATTAGAACTTCGTGTACGAATATAATGGCCATTCCTATCTGACCAACAAAAAAAAAAAAAAAAAAAAATCAGATGAAGTTAATCATCATTTTCTCTTCAAAGATTCCAAGAAATTATACAACTCTTCATGTCCTCATCCTACTTCCACCCCCAACCCCCCCCACCCCAAAAACACCCCCACCTTCATAAAACTTGGGATCTACTCCACATAAATTAACAAACGCAACGTCCGGACATTTTTCAGCCCGTTTGATTCGGTAATAAAATAGTACTGTACTTAAAAGAGTTCTTAATCAGTATAGAATCAAAGACAGAAAGGACAAACCACCCGCCGTGGTGACTCCGCTGGGTAGGCTTCAGATTTTCTTTCGCTGAGAGGTTTGGAGTTCGAAGCCCCTGCGACGCAAGTTGCAGAAAGGCTGGCGTGAAACATTAGCGACTTACCCGATGACATGTATGTGGTGACTAGTACGTATCGCCCCTAGTGGTTTATCTCCGACTGCCGACTGTGTGAGGTTTCCTAGGTCATTAAAAAAAAAAAAAAAAAAACACTTGATACTAGGAGTAGGAAATGGTGTGGGACCCAGTTCAAAAAAAGAAGAAAAGTATCAATGCTAAAAAGTACTTTAAAATTATAATAGCTCTCATACAAATATCTTCTTTTTTTTTTTTTGGTATAGCTAAAAATCCTAAATTTTTTTGTGTCGTTAAAAACCCCAAAATTTGGTCATTGTGACACAAATGTCCTGATTTTTTTTTTTTTGTATAATAAAATAACTCTAATGGTATACTAGTGTATATAGATATGCCATAGATGGAACTATGATAAATCATTTAAATTTTTTAACAACACAAAAAAAATTAGAGGTATTTTACTATTTGTGCCACGTGGGGCACAACTTAGGGTTTTTGGTAGCATTTGCCAAAAATAAAATGTGAAGAGATTGGGAAAAATGTGAGTAGCTAAATAAAATTACGACATGAACCACATTTTTTCTATGCTAAAAGACTTGGTAAATTGTATTGAAATAAGTAACGTCGTATCAGTTATTTCGTTAAGGAAGAATGTCCAATAACCAATGTGCTAAGAGAAGTCGTATGGGACTTTTCTAGTGTCAAGAAGTCCATCAAGACTTCAATAACCTTCCAATTGAGTTGTGTTATCGGTAGCCGCGTTATGATTAGCGGAATATGACGGGACGATGCCCATGTCCTAGCATGCTCTCTTTAAAAATCTTCTGGTTGGAGTTCCTTAAGTAGTCAAGCCCTTGGAGGCCCCATTTTATTTATTTATTTTTGAGATCGGGCCCCTATGGTGCAAAAGGCCACACGGGCCCAATCAGTAGATTCGGCCTCAAGGGTTGAATTAGATAAAGAAAATGGCCCAGTGCCCATAGGCCGCCCACCATCTTAACTTGAGCGTACAGAGAAAAAGAAAGAGTACAGTGTAGTGTTGTTGAGAGAGCGGGTGGCACCTAGTGAGTGGCGTGTGCAGTGAGTGCAGTGTGTGCCGTGAGAGGGTGGTGTGTCGAACAAAGAAGCGAAGCAGTGTGGTTGTACGAGCGCGTTAAGTGTCTCTTGCTTGTAATAGCAGGAGTGCTACTGAGAGTTGTTTTCACTTGATCCTCCACGGGGTACAACATTTTGATTGAATATCCTATTTTGACGAGTTGCTTAACCTTTTACACCCTATTTGTTTGTGTTCTTTTTTTCTGGTCATGAACATAATTTCTATTTTTTTTTTTTGTTTCGAAAAACAAAAAAAGAACGTAAACGTATTTGTTCGCGTTTTTGTTCCAAATTCATTTTTTTGTTCTTAGAAATAAATTTGAAATAGGAACAAGAAACATGTTTCTTAGAACACTTCCAAGAAACAATTTTTCTCTCTCATATTTTTTTTCTTCCCTTTCTTTTCTTCTTCTTTTTTCTTTGGCCGATCGCCGGCCTCGCTCATGGCTGGCGACCTCGCCGAAGTGTCGCCGGCCCCTAGCGAGCCTCACCGTGGCTGGGCGAGGCCGCCATCCCTCGTCAGCCGGTCGCCGACCATGACTGAGGCCGGCGACTGGCCAAAAGGAAGAAAAAAGAAAAAAAAAAAAAAGGAAAAATTAATTAAATTAAAATATTTAAAATTAAAATAAATAAAAAATATACAAGTTTACCAAATGTGTTTCTATTCTTTTTCTATTCTGGGAATAAATTTACCAAACGCGTTCTTTTGTTAAAAAATTATTCCCCGATAAAACACTTTTTGAATAAAAATGTTACCAAACGCACCCTTAGTTTCATATTTTACTGATTTACTAAATTTGAGATAATTCACCACCTCCCTAAAATTCGCAACTTCTTAACTCATTGCATTACTCGGCATAAGGATGAAGTGTCGATGTATATTAAGGGTCTATTTGTTTCGCGAAAAACATTTTATGAGAAAATATTTTCCTAATTTTTTGCCTTTTTTGTTCACTTAGGAAAATGAATTCACGGAAAATTTTTTTCCAAGGTCACGGAAAATGTTTTTTAAAACTTAAATTCTGGAAAATGATTTTCTCTATGAAAAAACTAGAAAATGTTTTTTAAAATATGAGTAGGTATCGTAATCAGTACTTGGACCCAATTTGGGCATGGAAACTTTAACATTGGTTCCTGCGTTTAGATGTTCAAGATGAGGTCTTTGCCTCTTTGGCGACTAGGCCTCGGTCCATCAGGGCTAGGCTTAGGGTGCTCTAGCCTGGGTCACTTGGCGCCATTCCCAATTCCATCAAGGCTGGGCTTGAATCCTCAGTGCTTGTACCCAAGGCCTCAACACCCAAACTTGGGTCCATTAAGGTTGTGCTCAAGTCCCAAACATTGGAGCTCTAATCCTAACTCTCATGCTTGGGTCCACAAAGGTTCTGCACTAGTCTTTGATGCTTAATCTCATATCCTTAGTTAATGAAAAGTTTGTTTCTTTAAAAATATATTTTTTTTAAATTCAAAATTTTTATTTTTATTTTTAAATTCATATTCAATTATTTTTATATTAAATTTGATTTTTTATTATATTATTATTTTTCTTTCCTTTTCTTCTTTCTTTCTTTTTCCTTTTGCTTCTTCCTCAGTTTGCCCTTGGCCATGGCTTTGGGGTGAAGCTTGAGCTCGCTTGAGGCGAACAAGCTTAGGTGATGCTAGAATGGGTGAGCTGGCAGCAAGACTTGAGTTTGCTCGAGGTCGTAGAGTTTGCAACCTTCGGTGGCAAGGCTCAAGCTCGCCTAAGATTGGCGAGTTCCGACATCACCAAATCGAGCGAGCTCATCAGCCTTGGGTGAGGCTTGAACTAGCTTGTGGATGGCTAGCAACTAGCCAAGGAAGAGAGCAAAGAATGTGTATATAAATAATTTAAAATAATTCAAAAATATGAATTTTTTATAATTTTCCCCCATCGTATTTTCCTTACCAAATGATGGAAAATATTTTAGGGATTCAAGTTTTATCCAAACATTAGAAAATAAGCTCATTTTCCTAACTTCTTGGAAAACATTTTCTAGGAAAATGGTACAGTTTTTTTGTGAAACATAAGAGTGTGCATATTTGGGAGATAACACCATAAAAAAGGAAAATGTTTTCCAGAAAATATTTTTTTAGAAAAATAATTAGTTTCTCTTTGTTTGGTGATATGTAACTAGAAATGTTTTTTGGTGTTTGTATATTATTTGAAAAATGATTTCGATTTTATAAATAGCAAAGATTTCTGATGTAAAAAAAAAAAATTGAAAAGAAAAAGTTGTAGAATCAAAATTGAGAGAAACGGTAAATCAGCATTACTGCTACACTCGTTATTGTTCTCCACCGCATTTTCCTCCCTAGGAGTCTCATCCCTGGTTTCCTCGCCGCTCTTCTTACCCTTGTTGTTGCTCAAGTAAGAACCGACCAACTCCACCAAGCCGGCGCTAGACCTTCAGCGCGCTCTAGGCTAGGGCTAGAGCTGGAGCTAGGGTTTTTGGCTGAGAAGGCTATGCAATCGACCTTCCTCTGCCACTTCGAGTAGTGGCCCAAGCTGGCCATTGCAGGAGGCAGCAACGATGAATGTTAAGGAGGCAACACGGCGTCAGGAGGCAGCGGCTAGGGTAAATTTTTGGAGGCACTAGGAGGCTACAGTTTTGGCTCGAGAGCGGACGCCAAGGGAGGACTGCGTGGCCTCCATGATGGCAAGCTCGGTCGCTGCCTTCGCCCGGCTAATGTAGTCTTGCCCATGTCCTCTTTCTCTCTGCTTGCGATCAAACGATAAAAAGCGAGAGCGACTTGAGAAGAAAAGAAAAAGATGAAGAAGATTCAAGAAAGTGCTTTCACTTTTTCAGATTAGGAATTTGCTTACTAATTTTATACATGAATATATATTTTTTTTTTAGCGGAAAGCATTTTCCATGGATTATTCATTTTTTGACAAATTAAATGGGTGAAAGTATTTAAAAAAAAAAAAAAAAAAACCAATATTTAGAAAACACTTTTGCCAACGCGTTTGTTTTGCTACAAATTTTATGATAAAGAAAAATATTTTCCATAAAAACTGTTAATTTTTAGGGAAAATGATTTCATTTTCAATAGCATCCAATCTAAACTTGTTATTTTTCAATCCTTTAGAAAACATTTTCAGTATTCCAATTATTTTCTCATTATCCAAACATCCAAAGGGTAGAAAATATTTTTTCCCAAAATAGTTTTCCTTTAAACTAAATTTTTTGTCAATAGGACTCAAACAACAATGTTAGGATTGCCATCTCTAATCACACGTATATCAACCGAGTTTAGACTGGGTGTTTTACTCCCTGACGGTCCTTCGCTAAGAATGAAGAACCTAATTATTCGTGGGATTTCTCACTCTCGATATTTAAATTCAAGGGGGCATTTCTACGGCACTCTAGATGTATTGTATAGCATTACGATAAATCGTTAAAATTAAGTACAAAAACATTATAACACGTCTAAAAGGCTCATAAGCGATAATCTGCCGTGCCTCAGAAATTTCCCATTATACTAGAATCGGGAACAAGGTGGGTCAGTCGTCACACATGCATAACGTGTTCCACTTGGGGTCCGTGCTCGTGACACGAGCGGTACATGCGCCAGCGTGGCATTGTGTATCAGCAAATTCAGGATATTTATGTCTTTTTAACAACCCGCCCTCCAAGGGAATCGAATTTATTGGTTTCGCTTTTCTTTCTTTGGCCCACGATTTCGGTCCAATTACTCGTAGACAACCCACCGGCTGGTCATACAAGCTAATTTGCTTGATTTGATCTGGCGAAAACAATCAAGCGAACGGACAAAGATCCATTGACACCGCCAGTATAGTTAATACATTGAAGGTTTTACATGAATTTGAATCTGTAAATGGACCTCAGGATACCTTGGAACTATTAGCTTAAGGAATTCTAGATCAAATTAAGTTTACTGTGAAGGCTGAGGATCAACTTGAGGAATTTCGATTTACAAGCGTGACCCATGAAAGATGGTTGCATGAAGTACTGATGTCTAGCATATGTATCGAGCTAGCATTGAATTTTGGTGATGTTTATACTCATCACTCGCCGAGGAGATTAAGGAAAATTTCCTTCAAGAGGGTAAGTTGATACAAATTAAATCTTTCTCAATCATGGTACCCTTGAGTCAATATGCATACCAATCACTTAAATTTGTCTAATAACCTAAATGAATTCCATGCACTATTGCAGATTTCTTTGTAATGTATCACCTCAGAGTAGGGCCTACTAGACTTGATTGGAATAGCTAGATCATCAAAGGTGCATTATTGACGTGTGGGGCCATCCAAACCAAGTACATTTGCAAATTAGCCCTTGGGCAAGTCGTGCCATCATACTTTTCAAATTCGGGTGCTTTGAATTTTTCCGACATTTTGACTTTGGAATAAATGGAGAGGCTTGTCAGAGTAGGATCTCAAAGGCCCTACAGTTGTTTTAGCTTCTCCTCAAGCTTATCGAGGCATTTGTCATGCTCAGTTGTAGACAAACTGTCTAGCTTAGCTCTCTCAATCGCGGTTTGGTGCGGATCATCCTCCAATTCAAGCATGTTATCATCGGTATCTCTACTTTGATAACCCCTGGTGGATGATTGTGGTAACAATACTTTGATTGAGGCTAGGGTGGGAGTAAGTTTGCCTTGGATGGAGTCTATCTACTTCGAGAGTTGTTGGAGTACATTGAAGACTTGCTTCATTTCACTTTCCACGACTGCAACACGGCTTGGTACATTCTCTTCAGCCATTCTTGCGTTTGCTTTTGAGCGAGTTTGGATCGGCGAACGTTGACGCTCCGTGATCACCTGACCATGAATAAACATGCATGTGTGAATACAAGGCGTAAAGAGGGAGTCAATCCATGATGATGACCTAATTCTACTCTTTTTGTTTATTCATGAAAAGTTTGTACATATAGAGGATTTCCTAAACATGGATTGCAAAAAGGCATGCGACCTATTAGCATGGACCAGAAAGATATTCAATTTGAAAGATGACGAAAGCACGAATTGAAAACAAATTTTCAAAAAGAAAAAAAAACTTCTATCCCTTTTTGAAACAAAAGAGATTTCTTGTGGGAAAGAAATTTGTAACATGCTTGAGGAAATAAAAGCACCAACTAAAAGTAATTTCTTTTGCAAAAGTTTTTATTTTTTTTAAACTTTATGATAATTACTTCCAAATTTAAATGACTGTAGTATTAAATCCTACACTAATCATGGACCACTTAATATATACAAGAAGGTAAGTAAATTGCAAGGTGCATGGATAAAAACTTACTTCAAGCGAGAAAATTGACGACAATCACACTAACATGCGCGTGATATGTGCGGCTCGATATCTAACTGAGAAGGTTTAGAGAAATTAAAAGGGTGTTTGCCCATCGCAATCTCACGTTGGCATCATGCCCTCTTGACCTTGGCTTTACCTAAAAAAATTTGGGGAAAAGAAAGGCAACATCTATATCGCAGTCTCGCGTTTAAGGCCGTATCTTTCTTAACACCATCCTAAATATCATATGACGGCCTAGGTCCGACGACCGAATCGTGTGTGCCATGTGCAGTGTTAAAATAATTAAGTAGGCATAGCGGTTTATGATCACAGAGCATTTTATTTCAACAATATTAAAATAGGACTCTAAGCTACTAACCTACATAAAAAGAAAAAAACCCAAGTTAGTAAAGTGTTTAAACAAGATAAAATAGCGTAACTCCTCAAAAATATCCCCAATAGAGTTGCCAAGCTGTCGTGACCTCTTTTTTTCGGTGTCCAATTAGAGTGGCCACATGTCGATCAACGTGGTTAGTAAAATGAAAATTTTACATAAATCGAATTTGTAAATGGGTCTCAAGATAATTTTGCATTACCCATTCACAAAATTCAAGATTGAACAAGATTTGTTGTGGACCAACGATGGATAGAGATATTTTGTGTTTTAAGGGCGACTTGTAAATAGAGATGATCATGGTTCCAAGATAAAATTGAAAGCTTGAGAATTGCTCTTATTCCAGGTCCTTGGACATGCAGTACGTTCTAGATTCTAAAAATTAGGGAACATGTGTCAATGAATAGGTTTCAAATTCTAACTAAAATCGGGAACTTGGAACTTGGAACCAGTCTTTATATTTGAAACCACGAGTTTGAGCTTCTATGTTTGGTGATATATGTGACTAAGATTTTTACTTTGTTTATAAGTTATAATCAATGGACTGTAGCAAATGATGGCCTTTAGATATGATGATTTACTATAATCGATCAATTAATAGTATAGGTGGAAATTGGGTAGACCTAAAACTTATGACATTGTAAGTTCTATATTCCTAAGAATGCATGGTAAATTTCAGGTTTCAAGTGGAACTTAAAATCATGATCAATCCTATGAGGAAATCACCTCTTGAATAGTAGATATTACCATTGTATAAATTTTAACTAGAACTAAATTTGGCTATGTCTATATTTGTAACTTAACCATCACAGGAGCGCCATTCAATTAGGAATGCTGGAAAAGCTACTCTCATTATATTGTTATAAGGGTGTACACTATACAGTACTTAATCAAAATATCTAATTACTAATGTAAGACGTTACTATTCTCTATTCCAACCATTTGTAACTTACCTATCATAGGAACGCCATTCAATCAGGAACGCTGGAAAAGCTACTCTCATTATATTGTCATTAGGGTGTACACTATACAGTGCTTAATCAAAGTATCTAGTTACTAATGTAAGACCTTACTATTCTCTATTCCAACCAAATAGGTCTCCATCCACCTTGTTATTTTTTATTTCCTCTGTAACCATAGCCCAACAACAATGCAGTTCCTGCCCTTTTTCTTAGAGTGTCATTTCCATTCGGTCGATGAACTTAAACCTAAATAGGAGGTTAAAAACTAGATTAGCATCACGAGTCGAACCGAGATGTTAATGAGTAGGTGCGAAGGTGTCAAAATTGTGATCCCCACTTCATGTAGTGATCGACTTGGTCTGGATCCAAACTAAACCAAACATGGAGTACACGGGTGACATGTCAGCTCTGTCGTAGTGATATTCCTTATCAAGCTTTAAGAAATTACTACATGGGTGGATGGAGTAGACTTTGTACTAAATTGAATGTGTGAAAGTTTCATCCAGGTTGAATCTTATATCTCACTATGTTAGATGGACCAAATTTAATCTTTATCGAAAAACTTACCATCAAGTTTAGATTCAAGCATAAGGCCATCCTTTAGATAATTTGTCATCTAATAGTCAGTGTTTAAAGGAGCAATTAGGGACTAGGAATCAGTTTAGTCTAGCAGGATTTGTGTTTGATCAAAATTAATTTTTATATTTTATATAAAAAAGGGAAAATTTTAAATAATGACCTAAAGTGAGGTCATTTTCTCAATTGAGGGTTCAAAATGAATTTTTTCTCAAATAAGGATTTGAAATGGTTACTTTGTCTCAAATAAGGTTTGAGCTCGCTGACCGACAAAATCCTCGTTGGCCGACAAGCACTTGATTTTTCTTACGATTGAAATAGAGGCAGTTTTGTCCATAACAAAATTTGGATAAAGATTAAAAGGAAAAAAGACTAAAAGAAATATGAGATCAGCACCATCCCCAGCACACTCTCAAGTTGCTTCATTTTTTGGTCCTTCCTTCAATGCCACGAAGGTCCAATTAATCAAATTCGCAAAATAAGTTTTTGATAGTATTAGGGTTCTCTTGCTTCTTTCTCCTTTTTTTTTTTTTTTTTTGGGGGCGGGGCGTATTCATCTTACATGGGATTACTTCTTGAATTTCTAGAGAAGCATGCCCAAATTTAAACAAATTCATACGTAATCATCTAAAACCATTCAAATTCAGCTCGGGCAAAAGTGAATAGAGAGACCCAGCTCTGTTTTCGGCATCATCCCATCCATTACTTCCTCTCCACCTTGATTGATATCAACATAAATGAAGAAGGATATAGGGCAGAGAGAAAAACGCAAGCTCAAGTTCCTCGACCTCTCGCTTTTGCTCCCCACAACTACCCACGGGTATCTACCACCGCAGCCATCTCCACATGAGCACGGGTAGTCACCGGCATCATTTCCAGCGGGACCCAAACCGTGAGTTCCCTAGCTTGCGGCCATCCCCATGACTGCAGATCCGGAACTGAAATTTGCGCTTCATCTTCACTTCGATTGAAGCAAAACATCTATTGAGAAATAAAGAACGGTCGAGAAACAAAGAACAGGTAAGAGAGAGAGAGAGAGAGAGAGAGAGAGAGAGAGAGAGAGTGTCGAACATCCGATCAAAGCTGAAGCAAGGCAGCGATTTCGTAGCGCTAATTCGTTTGTTGGCATGGTTTTTTGGGCAAGTCCCAATTGTCTCTGTTCCTTCGATTTATGAGCGCGAGCGGATCCCTAGTTGTTTGTGGAATTCGCGGTCTGGGGTTTCTGGAGTTACATGTATGGCTCTGGGGCTTGAGGTGATGACAGAACGAGGGAGAAGCTGGGGTGTGGAGAGAGCAAAGTCCACGTGAGGACTTAAAAAAGGATGCCGCTGTGAGCAATTCTGGAATGGCTTGGACGAAGAAGAAGCTGAGCAGGAAGAAAGAAAAAGAAGGAAAAAAAGAAGAAAATAAATGTCTATAACACAAACACCTCTATTTTTGGGTGCGGAAAATCAAATGGTTGCAAGTCAATGAAGATTTGACCGGCTTGCAAACTCATCCCTTATTTAAAACAAAGTAATCACTTTTGGTTCTTAATTAAGACAAAATTGACTTGAGGCCATTTTCCTTAAAAAAAAAATAAAAGAAAAAACTAGAACTAGCCTTGAATCAACTAACTGAGGAGTACGACATTGGCTTAGAAATCTAAAACTCATGAGTTATTTGTTGGGATCTTGATATTAGCCAAGAATTAAACCCACTAAGGAACTTGACTACCTTTAAATAGCTATTAGGACAATTAGGTAAACTTATAATGAAGTTGAAGGCCACTTTAGGTTCATCAATTAAGTGCACTTAATGCTTTTATTGCTATTAGCCATTAGACAGTGCGTGAGGGGGATGAGATCCTTTACCCTATCGGTGTGTTTGTTTGGTGTCGATTCGATCCAAACTGTTGGAGAAAACTCCTTTACTGTTTTGAAGTTGACAAAGCATCTCCATCAGTATGGTTTGAAGACTCTAAGACTCACGTGTTTAAGTCTGAAGATCTCCAGACTCTATCATCAAAGTTTGAAGACAATTAGACTCAAATTTTAAAGTCTGCCCAAGTTGACTATTTCCAAACCGAAGGATTACGACTCTTGCAGATGGGATTATATCTTTGAATATTTGTTCTTTTTGGTTTTGGAAGATGTTTTGGCTGGATATAGCTTCAAACTTATTTGGTTATTCTCATTGGAATCCACTCCGATTTGAATATCATTTTTGAAGAGCAAGCAAACTTGGAAGGTTCTACTTATGGAAACTTAAGATCCCGATTGTATGGTCGAACATGATTGACGAGCTATCTTCTACATTTAATCGACAACTCAAGATCTCCTTAATCAATTCATTCCAACGAATAGATTAAAAGAACTCTTTTGGAAGGTGCCAACGGTTATGAAGGCACGAGGGAATATATAAAGGTGGATTCTTCGTTGTTTGGTGTGTGGTTGATAGAAAAATTTCAAAGTCTGAATCTCTGTAATTCTTTACTTTCTCATTCTTTGAGCTATAATTATGTACAAAAGAGAGAAGTATACAGTGAGGATTTGTGAGAATTAGCTGAGACTCTCCACTGAGGAAGTCTAGACTACAAGCTGTACCAATCTCTTTTGATTTATAGTGAAATCCAGTTAGTAGGCTATCAGCGCGAGAGAGTGGATGTAGGCTTGGATTAAGCCGAACCACTGTAAACCTCTGTGTTCAATTTCTCTTATCTTAATCTCCTTATTTTAATTGCTGTTTGATTCATTTGTTTAATTATTTTACTCCAAGTCTTTTACATTCTGAGTTATATTTCAAAGTCGATTGAATCTCTTCAAGGGCTTTAAAATTTTTATACACCTATTCACCCCCTCTAGGTATGTTTACTAGCCATCTTCACAAACCACATACATACATAATGTATGTATATTAATTAGAACGGTGACTTTTACTATTAATGTACTATTGGGGAGAACTCGGGTACAATAATTTAGCACGGCCAAAAGTAATCTAGAATCAATTTCTCCTCCGAAACTAAATCAACTAAAAATCTCTTAACCCCTAGCAACAACCAGCAATGTATAGCCTTACAATATGCAAGTATAATATCGAAATGGTAAATAGACAAAGTAAATAATGACACCAAGGATTTAACGTGGAAGACCCGATATGGGAAAAACCACGGATCGCCCAAAAACATCAACTAATCACCAAGAATAGCAGAATACACAAAGTATTATTCTCTAGTCACACACTAGAAGTTCAACATCAACATTACAATCATCTTTTTTTTTTTTTTTTTTTTTTTTTGTATAGTTTTTTAAAATTTTTGGTAAAGAATTACAATCATCTTTTTCTCACCACATAGGTAGATAAATAAGTTTGGAGCAAGAAAACCTTAACTGCAACTGGAGAATTCGGAAAAGGTTCTTGACAAACAAAAACCATCAATTTGTAGCCCTCGGTCTCACGAACAACATAATAAAATTTAAGCCAATTCCATCAATATTTGATCTTCGAATCGAAGTCGCAAAGTTGCAGCCCTCTTCCTTTCTTCTCTTCTCCCTTGCTTCTGCAGTTTTTTTTTTCTCTCTCCTCTTCACTTTTGAACGCACCCAACCCCACTTCCACTTCTTTTTGTTCTTTTCTTTTCTTTTTGTTTTTTTTTTTTAATGCTAGCTGGGCCCACATGGAGTGAACCCAGCCAACATGTACAATGGCTGATTTTTACTGATTCGGAAATCAAGTAGGGTAGAGGATCCTTATCCATGTAAGGGCTACTCAGATCCAAAGGTCTATAGATCCATTACGTGCAACACTCTTATCGACACACGTGAAAATTTCTCAAGGCACTATGCTAATCGTTTATGTTTATGTATAGGTCGACTCGAGTTTAGATTATCTTCCCACCCATGATTATAGTTAACAAGAGATCTTGTTCATTTTTTAGGGAAGCAGACTGTTGAAAATATGTCTCGAGTTTGAGTCCATTAAATGAAATTGGACTAACGAGAATAAGTGAAGTCAACCACGTGTGAGTCAAATCACGCGCATGTGAATTGATTAGCCGAATTGTTAGAAAAAGATTGCATGCGGATTTCAAGAGCCGCAAGTATGAAGAGGCTAATGTGTGGCTTCCTTTGTTCTCTTCTTCTCATCTCTATAGGTTGGACTTTTGAAGCCATAATTGTTGACTTCGAAAGAGAAAGGCAAAGAGAGAAGAAAAGAAAGGTTCACATCCATTTTTCTTCTCACCTTTAATGCATGCACATGCATGCTCGTCCATGGATAATGGTGGGCTTGTTTTGTCTTTTCCTTCTCTAAAGAAAACTTCCTCACGTTGCAATAAATGATGGAGATTCTTTTGTACTATAAAAGAGAGAGACATACAACGGAGAAGAGTGCGCTAAGTTATTTTGGTGGCTGAGAGAGAGCTGGAGAGAAAAGTCGTGAGACTTTCTAGAGAAAAGGTAGAAACTCTCGACAGAGAGGAATTTTCTCGTTATAATTATACCCGAGTGTTTTAGCAGTTAAATTCTTGTGAGTACAATTTGTTTAATTCCTTGAGTGAGGTTTCACTAGGAACTGTGAGGGGCTAAACACTATGTGAGTTATTTGGGTATGATTTGGGGCTAAGAAACACTGGGAGTGTGTTTGAGTACTTGAGTGATTGTAATCTCCGCTATATTGCTTGTTTCTATAGTGGAATTCCATACTACTCTCCCAATGGACGTAGGTTCCAATATTCAAATCGAACCACATAAATCCGGTGTACGATTCTCTTTTCTTCATTCCGACTATTTTATCTGATTTGCCGGTACATATTTCCATGCAACACAGGCATTCCCTTTTTAGAATGTTTGGTTGCCCATGTTATTTTCGAGTGAGTGATGGTAAGCTTGATGGAAGGGCAATATGCATATTCCGTTAAAATATGTCTCGAGTTTGAGTCCAATGTGAAATTTCAAATATTCCGAATTGGATATGTTGCGGACATCTGAAATAGGAAAGTCCAACTTTGACTTAGATTTGGATTTTGTTTAAAATATATAGAGATATGTTTTGCATAAAATCATTTAAAATAGGAAACATAATCCTATGAGAAGTTGGCAAAAGAATAAGGGTCTCACTCATATATATATATATATATAGACCTGTGGTCGTGGATGGTAGGTGTGGATCACAAATTGTCTTGAAGAGCCGCATGAGTGCTTGGTGTTCCGCCGTTGATCGTGAAGAATTGGTCTTGAAGCGCTATCTCGTCATCAAGTGCTTGGGAGGGAATCCAAAATTGGATTCCTGATCCAACCCCTTTACTTTTCTTTTTTATTTGAATTTATCCTTCTTTTTCATTCTTCATTCTTTTTTTTCTATAAACTACCGCCTTCCTTGTACAATCATCTGATGACGTATCATTTGACCGCTCTTACGTTTCCATTGGTTACAAACCCAAACAAACAATAGAAGTAAAATAGAAAAGAAGGAGTTAATTACTCTTTTTTAATGATTTCATTTTTGTGGAAAACAAAAAGAAATAAGTATGATAAAAAGAAACCGAGTCTTAAGGTATAAACTTTGTCATTCTTGTTCGTGAATTACATCCAAGAAGATTTAGTGTTCAAGCCAATTAAATCTTGTGGTAAGATTTGTGTGTAAATTCCTTCGTGAGATTGAGAGATTATTTCGTGAGGAATTTCAGAGCTAAACACTGTGTGCGTTTTTGAGTGTAATTGGGGCTTGGGAAATACCGAGAGAGTGTTTAAATGACTTGAGTGTGTAATCTCCTTGTATCGCTTGATTTATAGTGAAATTCGCTGCTACTCTCCCCGTGGACGTAGGTCTTTACGACTAAACCACGTAAATCCGGTGTCTGATTTATTTTCTTCTTCTGGTATATTATTGTTCGATCACTCGCTCTATCGCAACAAGATTCCATGACTATGCACAAGGTGAGCGGGGTGATCAGTTGTGGTGCCCGGATATAAATCCACTTATTAACAGCAGAGAAATTACTTATGATGAGTCTTCGGTACTTTTGGTTAGGAATGTTTATGATAGTGTTAATACGGATCTAGACGGTGTTCAGCTCAAGGTGGAGTTGAAACCAGAAACTCCTAAGATAGCGGGTACTAACGAAATAATCGACACGGATGATGCTTGTAGCGAGGTGGAGCTAATAGAGCCAACATTTGCTGTAATTGCTGAATTTGACAAGGTGCGTGTTCGACCTTCTATCAAAAATGGAAGCAATAATAGTTTCGCTTTATCTGTGATACAAGAGGTTATGACAGAAAATCCTTGTGGAGTAGCTAATTATGTAGGTAGAGTTGGTGTCTTGCTGAGGTCCACGGTTATGGAAAAGTTCAAGCGTTGGTTGAATTTGGAAGTACTCTATGACGGTTAAGCCCGTTGGGGCTGTGGGAGAGTAGTAGCGAGGTGTCCACTGCTAAATTTGATGCTTGTAGCGAGGTGGAGCTGATAGAGCCAACAGTTACTGTAACTACTGATTTGACAAGGTGCGTGTTCGACCTTCTATCAGAGATGGAAGCACTAATAGTTTCGCTTTATCTGTGATACAGGAGGTTATGACAGAAAATCCTTGTGGAGTAGCTAATTATGCAGGTAGAGTTGGCGTCTTGCTGAGGTCCACGGTTATGGAAAAGTTCAAGCGTGGGTTGAATTTGGAAGTATTCTATGGCGGTTGAGCCCGTTGGGGCTGTGGGAGAGTAGTAGCGAGGTGTCCACTGAAGCGATTATGACTTGACTCAAACGTCGAGTCAAGGTGGAGATTGTTGAAAATATATCTCGAGTTTGAGTCCGTTGAATGAAATTGGACTAACAAGAATAAGTGAAGTCAACCATGTGCGAGTCAAATCACGCGCATGCGAATTGATTAGCCGAAATCGTCAGAAAAAGATTGCATGCGGATTTCAAGAGCCGCAAGTATGAAGAGGCTAATGTGTGGCTTCCTTTGTTCTCTTCTTCTCATCTTTGCAGGTTGGACTTTTGAAGCCATCGTTGTTGACTTTGAGAGAGAAAGGCAAAGAGAGAAGAAAAGAAAGGTTCACGTCCATTTTTCTTCTCTCCTTTAATGCATGCACATGCATGCACGTCCATGGATTATGGTGGGCTTGTTTTGTCTTTTCTTTCTTTGAAGAAGACTTCCTCATGTTGCAATAAACGACGGAGACTCTTTTGTACTATAAAAGGGAGAGACATCCAACGGAGAAGAGTGGGCCGAGTTATTTCGGTGGCCGAGAGAGAGCTGGAGAGAAAAGTCGTGAGACTTTCTGGAGAAAAGGCAGAAGCTTTTGGCAGAGAGGAATTTTCTCGTTATAATTATACCCAAGTGTTTCAGCAGTTAAATTCTTGTGAGTAGAATTTGTTTAATTCCTTGAGTGAGGTTTCACTAGGAATTGTGAGGGGCTAAACATTGTGTGAGTTATTTGGGAACGATTTGGGGCTAAGAAACACTGAGAGTATGTTTGAGTACTCGAGTGATTATAATCTCCGCTGTATCACTTGTTTTTATAGTGGAATTCCATACTACTCTCCCCATGAACATAGGTTACGATATTCGGACTGAACTATGTAAATCTGGTGTACGATTCTCTTTTCTTCGTTCCGACTATTTTATCCGATTTGCCGGTACATATTTCCGCGCAACACAGGCATTCCCTTTTTCGAACTTGCGCGACGATCTTTCTACTGGCAGCAGTAATTGCTACTTAGATGGCAACGTCGTCGTTAAGCGCGCCTTGTTCCTTCTGGATCACGGACTCAAGCCGACCCCACCGGAAAACCAGCCACCTGATCGCGAAGTCAGCGAAGATTCATAGTGCAATCAACCTGGACGCCCATATTGGCTCGCTGGAGACAAGCGCGCTCCCGTCCAAGGTTGCCAGGCCCCACAATGGCGTCGCCTCCATTGTCCAGCCCTCCTGCTCCATTGCGGACCTTGGCCCCTCGGAGGCCACCCTCGGCTACCATCTGGCTCACCGGCTCGTTGAGATTGGCGTGGGTGACGTGTTCTCTGTCCCAGGGGACTTCAACCTATCACTCCTTGATCACCTCCTCGCCGAGCCGGGCCTCAACCTCATCAGCTGTTGCAATGAGCTGAACACCGGGTACGCTGCTGATGGCTACGCCCGGTCCCGAGGTGTGGGCGCCTGTGTGGTGACGTTCACCGTGGGGGGACTCAGCATCATAAATGCGATAGCGGGCGCATACAGCGAGAACCTGCCGCTCATCTGCATCGTCGGTGGGCCTAACTCCAACGACTACGGCAGCAACCGGGTCCTCCATCACACCATCGGCTTGCCCGATTTCACCCAAGAACTGCGATGTTTTCAGACTGTCACTTGCCATCAGGTTCGTTCGTTAGAATCAAGCACTCGGCCACTCGCATTGCCCATACTCTTTTTTGCTTACAAATCACTGCACTCAATTTCAGATTTTAGTGGGTCCATTATCGTTTTGAAGGGTCAGTGCAGATTGCATTGTGCACAGGGTTGAATACGGTCTTCGTCAACGTGAATAATATGTTAAGTTCTTTTTCTTTGAATCTATAGGCGGTGGTTAATAACCTTGAAGATGCACAAGAGCAAATCGATACTGCAATCTTTACGGCACTGAAAGAGAGCAAGCCTGTGTACATCAGCATCAGCTGTAACTTAACTTCGATCCCTCACCCTACTTTCAGCCGCAAGCCCATCACCTTTTCGCTCCCTCCTAGGTTGAGCGATCAAATGGTTTTGGAGGCTGCGGTGGATGCAGCTGCCGAGTTCCTGAACAAGGCGGTGAAGCCCGTCATGGTTGCCGGGCCCAATCTTCGCATCGCAAAGGCATGCGATACCTTTGTCGAATTGGCCAATGTCTCTGGTTATGCCCACGCAGTGATGGCCTCTGCCAAAGGTCTTGTCTCCACCGAGCACCACGCCCACTTCATGGGGACGTACTGGGGTACACTGAGCACCGCGTTCTGCGCGGAGATCGTGGAGTCCGCCGATGCGTACTTGTTCGCAGGGCCCATCTTCAATGACCTTAGCTCCATTGGTTCCCCCCACCTTATCAAGAAGGAGAAGGCGATCATAGTGCAGCCCGATCGGGTCGTGATCGGGAACGGCCCCACCTTTGGGTTTGTCGAGATGAATGATTTCCTCAAGGCACTCGCCAAGCGACTTAACCGCAATACAACGGCTTATGAGAACTACCACCGAATATTCGTTCCTGACGGGCGTCCCGTCAAGCGTGACCCTAAGGAGCCACTGAGGGTCAATGTTCTGTTCCAACGTATTCAGAACATGCTGTCGAGCAAGACTACCGTGATCGCTGAGGCAGGAGATATTTGGTTCAATTGCCAGAAACTTAAATTGCCCACAGGCTGTGGGTAAGCAAAGCAAGCATTCCTTCGCTATGAAACTTTAAGCCTTTAATGTGTTATATACTAGTGCAATGGCTTTTATTGCGTCTGCACTTTGCAGTTACGAGCAACAAATGCATTATGGATCGATTGGTTGGTCCGTCGGAGCGACTCTTGGATTTGCGGCGGGTGCACCTAACAAGCGGGTGATTGCTTGCATCGGCGATGGGAGCTTCCAGGTATAATAATACCACTTTCTCAAGCTTGAGATATTATCTCGTCGGAAGTTATTGATTGAAAGCTTTATCCAATTCAAGTTTTGTAAGACATTCTTCATTTGTCATCATTTACTAATGAATCAATACTCCTTTTGTTTTTCCATCGATCCTCGGCAATCGTGTTGTTAACTGGCTAATCGGGTGAGGGAGCATTTGTACAACCTTCACTATCATTATTCAATACGCTGATGTTCGTTATTTTTATGTCGAATAGATGACTGCTCAGGATGTCTCGACGATGCTGCGATGCAGACAGAACAGCATCATCTTCCTAATAAACAACGGCGGATACACCACTGAGGCTGAGATTCACGACGGACCTTACAACATAATCAAGAACTGGAATTACACCGGCTTGGTGGACGCTATCCACAACGGGGAGGGCAAGTGCTGGACAACGAAGGTGATGAGCTTGTTATTACACCACTCGACTCCATTTCCGTTACCACATCGGCCCATCAAGAGATCATTGATAGAACGAAGAACCTCATTGCTCTTCGTCTTGCAGGTCTGTTGCGAGGAGGAACTTGCTGAGGCGATCGAGACTGCGACTGGGCCCAAGAAAGATTGCTTGTGCTTCATCGAGGTGATTGTGCACAGGGATGACACGAGCAAAGAGTCGCTCCCATTTGGCTGTAGACTTGCAGCCGCCAATAGCCGCGCACCCGTTCCTCGCTGAACCATTTGATCTCCTATGTTCGCACTGGAAAATTGCCCTATTATTTATTATCATGGATTTGCACATTTTCCATATGGTAATGTTATCTTCGTGGTGCAAGTTGGTTCTTCAGATTATCTTTTATCCTCTCTTGGCATTAATTCCTGAAAAAGTCGTGCGGTTTCAGCCTAGGAGATTTTGGGATGCAATGATAAATAGGTTATTAGAACTTCGTGTACGAATATAATGACCATTCCTATATGACCAAAAAAAAAAAAAAAAAAAAAAAAAAAAAAATCAGATGAAGTTAATCATCATTTTCTCTTCAGAGATTCCAAGAAATTATACAACTCTTCATGTCCTCATCCTACTTCCCCCCCCCCACCCCCACCCCCACCCCCAAAAACAACCCCACCTTCATAAAACTTGGGATCTACTCCACATAAAATAACAAATGCAAGGTCCGGACATTTTTCAGCCCGTTTGATTTGGTAATAAAATATCACTGTACTGAAAAGAGTTCTTAATCCGTATAGAATCAAAGACAGAAAGGACACTTGATACTAGGAGTAGCAGTTTAAAAAAAGAAAAAAAAAGTATCAATGCTAAAAAAAATACTTTAAAATTATAATCGCTCTCATATAAACATCTCTCTCTTTTTTTGGTATAGCTAAAAATCCTAAATTTTTTTGTGTCATTAAAAACCCTAAATTTGGTCATTGTGACACAAATGTCCTTAATTTTTTTTTTATATAATAAAATAACTCTAATGGTATACTAGTGTATACAGATATGCCATAGATGGAACTATGATAAATCATTTAAATTTTTTAACAACACAAAAAAATTAGAGGTATTTTATGATTTGTGTCACGTGGGGCACAACTTAGGGTTTTTGGTAGCATTTGCCAAAAATAAAATGTGAAGAGATGGGGGAAAATGTGAGTAGCCAAATAAAATTATGACATGAACCACATTCTTTCTGTGCTAAAAGACTTGGTAAAATGTGTTGAAATAAGCAACGTTGTATCGGCTATTTCGCTAAGGAAGAATGTCCAATAACTAATGCGCTAAGAGAAGTCGTATGGGACTTTTCTAGTGTCAAGAAGTCCATCAAGACTTCAATAACCTTCCAATCGAGTGGTGTTAATGGCAGCCGCGTCATGATTAGCAGAATATGACGTGACGATGCCCATGTCTTAGCATGCTCTCTTTAAAAATCTTCTAGTTGGAATTCCTTTAGTAGCCAAGCCCTTAGAGGCCCCATTTTATTTATTTATTTTTGAGATCGGGCCCCTATGGTCCAAAAGGCCACATGGGCCCAATCATTAAATTCGGCCTCAAGGGTTGAATTAGATAAAGGAAATGGCCCAGTGCCCATAGGCAGCCCACCATCTTAACTTGAGCGTGCAGAGGAAAAGAAAGAGTACAGTGTAGTGTTGTTGAGAGAGCGGGTGGTACCTAGTGTGGCGTGTGCAGTGAGTGCAGTGTGTGCCGCGAGAGGGTGGTGTGTTGAACAAAGAAAGAAGCAAAGCAGTGTGGTTGTACGAGCGCGTTAAGTGTCTCTTGCTTGTAATAGCAAGAGTGCTACTATGAGTTGTTTCCACTTGATCCTCCACGGGGTACAACATTTTATTTGTTGTACCACATTTTGATTGAATATCCTATTTTGGCGAGTTGCTTAACCTTTTAGTTTCTTACTTTACTGATTTACTAAATTTGAGATAATTCACCTCCTCCCTAAAATTCACGACTTCGTAACTCATTGCATTACTCGGCGTAAGGATAAAGTGCCGATGTATATTAAAGGTCTATTTATTTCGCAAAAAACATTTTATGAGAACCGGGATGTCAATGAGTAGGTGCAAAGGCGTCAAAATTGTGATCCCCACTTCATGTAGTGATTGACTTGGTCTGGATCCAAACTAAACCAAACATGGAATACACAGGTGACTTGTCAGCTATGTCATAGTGATATTCCTTATCAAGCTTTAAGAAATTACTACATGGGTGGATGGAGTAGACGTCGTACTAAATTGAATGTGTGAGGGTTTCATGCAGGTCGAATCTTGTATCTCACTATGTTAGATGGACCAAATTTAATCTTTATCGAAAAATTTACCATCAAGTTTAGATTCGAGCATAAGGCCATCCGTTAGATAATTTGTCATCTAGTAGTCAGTGTTTAAAGGAGCAATTAGGGACTAGGAATTGGTTTAGTCTAGCAGATTTGTGTTTGATCAAAATTAATTTTTATATTTTATATAAAAAAAGGGAAAAAATTCTAAATAATGGCCTAAAGTGAGGTCATTTTCTCAATTGAAGGTCCGAAATGAATTTTGTCTTAAATAAGGATTTTAAGTGGTTACTTTGTCTCAAATAAGGGTTTGAGCTCGCTGACTGACAAAATCTTCGTTGGCCGACAAGCACTTGATTTTTCTGATGACTGAAACAGAGGCAGTTTTGTCCATGACAAAATTTGGATAAAGATTAAAAGGGAAAAAGACTAAAAGAAATATGAGATCGGCATCATCTCTAGCGCACTCTCAAATTGCTTCGTTTTTTGGTCCTTCCTTCAATGCCACGAAGGTCCAATTAATCAAATTCACAAAATAAATTTTTGATAGTATTAGGGTTCCCTTGCTTCATTCTCCTTTTTTTGGGGGGGTATTCATCTTACATGGGATTACTTCTTGAATTTCTAGAGAAGCATGCCCAAATTTAAAAAATTCATACGTAATCCTCTAAAACCATTCAAATTCAGCTCGGGCAAAAGTGAACAGAGAGACCCAGCTCTGTTTTCGGCATCATCCCATCCATTACTTCCTCTCCACCTTGATTGATATCAAAATAAATAAAGAAGGATATAGGGCAGAGAGAAAAACGCAAGCTCAAGTTCCTCGACCTCTCGTTTTTGCTCCCCACAACTACCCACGGGTATCTACCACCCCAGCCATCTCCACATGAGCACGGGTAGTCGCTGGCATCATTTGCTGCGGACCCAAACCATGAGTTCCCTAGTTTGCGGCCATCCCCATGACTGCAGATCCGGAACTGAAATTTGCGCTTCATCTTCACTTCGATTGAAGCAAAACATCGATTGAGAAATAAAGAACGGTCGATAAACAAAGAACAGGTAAGAGAGAGAGAGAGAGAGTCGAAGATCCGATCAAAGCTGGAGCGAGGCAGCGATTTCGTAGTGCTAATTCATTTGTTGGCATGGTTTTTTGGGCAAGTCTCAATTATCTCTGTTTCTTCGATTTATGAGCGCGAGCCGAACCCTAGTTGTTTGTGGAATTCGCGGTCTAGGGTTTCTGGAGTTACATGTATGGCTCTGGGGGCTTGAGGTGATGACAGAACGAGGGAGAAGCTGGGGTGTGGAGAGAGTAAAGTCCACGTGAGGACTTTAAATATATATATATATATATATATATATATATATATATATATATATATATATATCTAGTTCATTATATTATCGGTCGTGCATTTATTCTTTTTGCCCAAATCTTTTGTCAGAATTTTCAGACATAATAATTAAGTTATCTCCTCAAAATCTACCAAATATTTGACAAATGACCCTTTAAGCTCATTATCCTTCCACTGCCGGGAGTGGGAGGTTTTCGCTGCTCTGTGAAACCAGCTTCACGCGGTGCCCTCCGCTTTAGGATACACGTGGCCCGAGCCTTCGCTCGAACCTCATGAATCAGCTCTCTGCTTGGAACGGGCGGGCCAGAAAGAAGCCTCTGCAGACCCGGCCCAAAGGATTCGAGCCCACATCCCACCACCTTGGTGCCCCCGCTCAGGTTACAAGCTATATATATGCTGTTATGAGCAATACTGGAATGGCTTGGACGAAGAAGAAGCTGAGCAGGAGTAAAGAAAAAGAAGGAAAAAAAGAAGAAAATAAGGGTGTGTTTGGTAATGATTCTGTTTCCGGAACTGATTCTGACAAGAAAAGATTATTTTTTATTATGTTCCCGAAAAGTAAAAATTGATTATGAGTAAAAGAACGCGTTTGGTAACTGTCCAAAATTTCGATTTTGGAATAGAATTGCGTTTGATAATGTGTTCATTGATTCCGTTCCAAATTAATTTCTTTTAATTTTTAAATAATTTTTTACTTTTTTTCTTTTCTATTTTTTCCTTTTTCCCTTCCTTTTTCCTTTTTTTTTTTTTTTTTTTTTTTTTCTCCTATTCTTCTTCTTATTCTTGTGGCCGATTGCCGAACCAGCGACCAGCCGAACGAGGCCCAGCGACCTCACCGGAGCGTTGCCGGCCCTCGGCGAGGCCGGCCCTTATCAGCCGAGCCTCGCTGGTGGCCAAGTCGGCCTCGCCAGGGCTGGGCGAGGCCCGCCCGGCCACCGGCGGGCTAAGCGAGCCTCGTCGGGGCTAGGCGAGGCCCGCCCGGCCACCGACAAGGCTAGGCGAGCCTCCTGGCCCGGCCTCGGCGAGGCTTGGCCTCGCTAGATTTGGCGAGGTCAAGCCTCGCCGGTGGACAGCGAGCCTCGCCGGGCCGGGCGAGGCTTGCCTAGCCATTGGCGGGGCTAGGCGAGCCCCGCCGATTGCCGCGAGCCTCACGCAACCCCGGCGAGCTCGCCGGACCTCGCTCTGGCTTGGCGAGCCTCCGGCGATGTCGCCGAACCAACGGCCGGCGACCGACAATGGGCAGTGACGGCCGGCGGCAGGCAGCGGCATAGGGCGATGAGCGGCGGTCACGGGATGGTGGAAGAGAAAAAGAAAAGTTTCACTGTTTTGATTCTTTTTTTTATTCACAATTCTTGTCCAAAACTAATTCTAGGACAAATTTGTTCCCGAAAACAAAAATTTTACCAAACGCGGTTCTGTTCCTAAACCGATTCTGGGAAATAAAAAATCAGAATCAAGCACTGTTTGGATGGTTACCAAACAATGCCTAAATGTTTATGACACAAACACCTCTATTTGGGGTGCGAAAAATCAAGTGGCTGCAAGTCAGTGAAGATTTGACCGGTCGGCAAACTCAGCCCTTATTTAAAACAAAGCGATCACTTTTGGTTCTTAATTAAGACAAAATTGACTTTAGGCCATTTTCCTTAAAAAAGAAAAGAAAAAACTAGAACTAGCCTAGAATCAACTAACTGAAGAGCACGATACTGGCTTAGAAACCTAAAACTCATAGGTGATTTGTTGGGATCTTTATATTTGACACGAATTAAACCCACTAAGGAACTTGATTACCCTAAAATAGCTGTTAGGACAATTAGGTAAACTTATAGTGAAGTTGAAGAACACTTTAGGTTCATCAATTAAGTGCACCTAATGCTTTTATTGCTATTAGCCATTTGACAGTGCATGAGGGGGATGAGATCCTTTACCCTATCGGTGTGTTTGTTTGGTGTCTATTCGATCCAAACCACGTACATACCTAATGTATGTATATTGATTAGAATGGTGACTTTTACTATTAATGTACTGTTAGGGAGAACTCGGATACAACAATTCACTACGGCCAAACGTAATCCAAGATCAATTTCTCCCCCGAAACTAAATCAACTAAAAGCTCTTAATCCCTAGCAACAACCAGCAATGTATAACCTCACAATATGCAAGTATAATACCGAAATAATAAGTAAACAAAGTAAATAATGACACTAAGGATTTAACGTGGAAAACCCGATATAGGAAAAATCACGGACCGCCCAAAAACATCCACTAATTACCAAGAATAGCAGGATACACAAAATATTATTCTCTAGTCACACACTAGAGGCTCAATATCAACATTATAATTATCTTTTTCTCACTACATAGGTAGATAAACAAATTTAGAGCAAGAAAATCCTAACTATTGGAGAATTCGGAAACGATTCTCGACAAACAAAAACCATCAATTTGTAGCTCTCGGTCTCACGAACAACATAATAAAATTTGAGCCGATTCCATCAATATTTGACCTTTGAATTGAAGTCACAAAGTTGCAGCCCTCTTACTTCCTTCTTTTCTCCTTGCTTCTGCAGTTTTTTTTTTTTTTTTTTCTCTCCTCTTCACTTTTGGACGCGCACACGTCCCCACTTCCACTTCTTTTTGTTTTTTTTTTTAATGCTGGCTGGGCCCACATCAAGTGGACCCAGCCAGCATGTACAATGGCTGATTTTTACTGATTCGAAAATCAAGTAGGGTAGAGGATCCTTATCCATGTAAGGGCTACTTAGATCCAAGTTCCGTAGATCCATTGGGTGCGACACTCTTATCGACAAAGTGAAAATTTCTCAGCGCACTATGCTAATCGTTTATGTTTATGTATAGGTCGGCTCGAGTTTAGATTACCTTCCCACCCACAATTATATTTAACAGGAGATCTTGTTCATTTTTAAGGGAAGCAGGCATTCCCTTTTTCGAACTTGCGCGACGATCTTTCTACTGGCAGCAGTAGTTGCTACTGAGATGGGAACTTCGTCGCTAAGCGCGCCTTGTTCCTTCTGGATCACGGACTCAAGCCGACCCCACCGGAAAACCAACTACCTGATCGCGAAGTCAGCGAAGATTCATAGTGCAATAAATCTGGACCCCCATGTTGGCTCGCTGGAGACGAGCGCGCTCCCGTCCAAGGTGGCCAGGCCCCACAATGGCGTCGCCTCCATCGTCCAGCCCTCCTGCTCCATCGCGGCCCTTGGCCCCTCGGAGGCCACCCTCGGCTACCATCTGGCTCGCCGGCTCGTTGAGATTGGCGTGGGTGACGTGTTCTCTGTCCCAGGGGACTTCAACCTATCACTCCTTGATCACCTCCTTGCCGAGCCGGGCCTCAACCTCATCGGCTGTTGCAATGAGCTGAACGCAGGGTACGCTGCCGACGGCTACGCCCGGTCCCGAGGTGTGGGCGCCTGTGTGGTGACGTTCACCGTGGGCGGCCTCAGCATCATAAATGCGATAGCAGGCGCATACAGTGAGAACCTGCCGCTCATCTGCATCGTCGGTGGGCCTAACTCCAACGACTACGGCAGCAACCGGCTCCTCCATCACACCACCGGCTTGCCCGATTTCACCCAAGAACTGCGGTGTTTTCAGACTGTCACTTGCCATCAGGTTCGTTCGTTAGAATCAAGCACTCGGCCACTCGCATTGCCCGTACTCTTTTTTGCTTACAAATCACTGCACTCAATTTCAGATTTTAGTGGGTCCATTATCGTTTTGAAGGGTCAGTGCAGATTGCATTGTGCACAGGGTTGAATACGTTCTTCGTCAACGTGAATAATATGTTTTAAGTTCTTTTTCTTTGAATCTATAGGCGGTGGTGAATAACCTTGAAGATGCACAAGAGCAAATCGACACTGCAATCTTTACGGCACTGAAAGAGAGCAAGCCTGTGTACATCAGCATCAGCTGTAACTTAACTTCGATCCCTCACCCTACTTTCAGCCGCAAGCCCATCACCTTTTCGCTCTCTCCCAGGTTGAGCGATCAAATGGTTTTGGAGGCTGCGGTGGAGGCAGCTGCCGAGTTCCTGAACAAGGCGGTGAAGCCCGTCATGGTTGCC
Source organism: Eucalyptus erythrocorys (assembly GCA_014182555.1). Classification (NCBI taxonomy): domain Eukaryota; kingdom Viridiplantae; phylum Streptophyta; class Magnoliopsida; order Myrtales; family Myrtaceae; genus Eucalyptus; species Eucalyptus erythrocorys. Next base: position 38,424,779 of record CM024607.1, on the reverse strand, counting down.
GGGCCCAATCTCCGCATGGCAAAGGCATGCAATACCTTTGTCGAATTGGCCGATGTCTCTGGTTATGCCCACGCAGTGATGGCCTCTGCCAAAGGTCTTGTCTCCACCGAGCACCACGCCCACTTCATCGGGACGTACTGGGGTACAGTGAGCACCGCCCTCTGCGCTGAGATCGTGGAGTCCGCCGATGCGTACTTGTTCGCAGGGCCCATCTTCAATGACCTTAGCTCCGTTGGTTACTCCCACCTTATCAAGAAGGAGAAGGCGATCATAGTGCAGCCCAATTGGGTCGTGATCGGGAACGGCCCCACGTTCGGGTTTGTCGGGATGAATGATTTCCTGAAGGCACTTGCCAAGCGACTTAACCGCAATACAACGGCTTATGAGAACTACCACCGAATCTACGTTCCTGACGTGTGTCCTGTCAAGTGTGACCCTAAGAAGCCACTGAGGGTCAATGTTCTGTTCCAACATATTCAGAACATGCTGTCGAGCAAGACTACCGTGATCGCTGAGGCAGGAGATATTTGGTTCAATTGCCAGAAACTTAAATTGCCCACAGGCTGTGGGTAAGCAAAGCAAGCATTCTTTCGCCATGAAACTTTAAGCCTTTAATGTGTTATATACTAGTGCAATGGCTTTTATTGCGTCCGCACTTTGCAGTTACGAGCAACAAATGCAGTATGGATCGATTGGTTGGTCCGTCGGAGCGACTCTTGGATATGCGGCGGGTGCACCTAACAAGCGGGTGATTGCTTGCATCGGCGATGGGAGCTTTCAGGTATAATAATACCACTTTCTTAATCGTTGTGGTGACTGTTCATGTGCAGCCAAGGCTTGAGATATCATCTCGTCGGAAGTTATTGATTGAAAGCTTTATCCAATTCAAGTTTTGTAAGACATTCTTCATATGTCATCATCTACTGATCAATCAATACTCCTTTTGTTTTTCCATCGATCCTCGGCAATCGTGTTGTTAACTGGCTAATCGGGTCGGGGACCATTTGTACAACCTTCCATATCATTATTCAATACGCTGATGTTCGTTATTTTTATGTCGAATAGATGACTGCTCAGGATGTCTCGACGATGCTGCGATGCGGACAGAACAGCATCATCTTCCTAATAAACAACGGCGGATACACCACTGAGGCTGAGATTCACGACGGACCTTACAACCTAATCAAGAACTGGAATTACATCGGCTTGGTGGACGCTATCCACAACGGGGAGGGCAAGTGCTGGACAACGAAGGTGATGAGCTTGTTATTATACCACTCGACTCCATTTCCGTTACCACATCGGCCCGTCAGGAGATCATTGATAAAACGAAGAACCTGATTGCTTTCGTCTTGCAGGTCTGTTGCGAGGAGGAACTTGCCGAGGCGATTGAGACTGCGACTGGGCCCAAGAAAGATTGCTTGTGCTTCATCGAGGTGATTGTACACAGGGACGACACGAGCAAAGAGTTGCTCCCATTTGGCTGTAGAGTTGCAGCCGCCAATAGCCGTGCACCCATTCCTCGCTGAACCGCTTGATCTCCTTCCATGCTTGCACCGGAAATTGCCCTATGATTTAGTATCATGGGCTTGCACATTTTCTAGTTAGTAATGTCATGTTTGTGATGCAAGTTGGTTCTTCTAAGTATCTTTTAACCTCTCTTGGCCTTAATTTCTGAAAAATCGGTAAGGCAGTTCCAGCCTATGAGATTGTGGGATGCAATGATAGATAGGTCATTACCACTTGGCATATGTTTAATACTCCGGATTTCTAATCAGAATAGAACTGGATATGATAAAATATGAAATCAATGGGACTTTATTATCATATCCACTATTTAGTAATTGCAATAATAAAGTTGGATATATACATATTATATATACATATTAGTTGGTATAACGCCTATATGAATCACAAATTTTACAAATGGATATAATAAAAACCTATAGCAACACTCCTATCTACTTTATTTTCATTTTTTCCTCTCTTTTTTAATTAATTTTTTGTTATTTCTTTTTTCCACTTCCATCATTCTCTTTAAATCAAAAAGTTTGCTAATATACCTAAAATACTAAAACACCTAAAATATGTCATAAATATATATTTTTATATTGAATTTATATTATGAGTTAGAATTTATATTATGAGAGAGAATTAAATTTAAATATATATAAATGAGATTAAATTAAAAAACTAAATTTTATTTTTTTGTTAATTTGAATTTCTTATAGTAGAATTCAAATATTATTTATATTGAAATATAATTTTAATTTGTTAATTTAAGGAATTTGTTATTTGAGAAAAAACTTTCCTATTATGGATATTAGAAATAGTACTCATCTTTATTCCACATCTCTCATGGAATAATTTTATCTAGTTTATATCCCATTAATATTCGACTTTATTCTATCTTAAGTAGGTACCAAATGCAGAATGTGATAAATTTTGTCATATCCTAAATTTTATCCTAATTGCCAAATGCAACCTTGGTGTACAAAGAAAATGATCATTCCTTTATGATCGACCAAAAAAAAAAAAAAAAAAAAATGAAACATTCGAATGAAGTTAATCATCAAATTCTCTTCCAAATAGGGGTATTGATGATTCGGTTCTGCTTGGGTTTCTAAGAAATCTAAACCAAACCATTTAGTTGTGCATCAACTTTGAATCAAATTGTACCCTTGAACTAAATATAACCTGAACTGAAGAATTAGTTCATTTTTTTTCAGTTTTCTTTTCTAAAATATTAAAAAGAGATTTAGTGAAAAAGAAGAGAAATTGTGTGAATTATGATATTAAAAACAGATAGTGGGCAAAAGGACTTTTTTTTTTTGTCATAATCCGAACCAAAATCCAAACCAAATTGAAAATGCACAAAAATTCGGTTTGATTTTATTCGACCCCCTACTTTTCAAGAATCCAAGAAATCATGGAACTCTTCATTTCCGCATCTGCCCTTTCATGAAACTTGTGATCTATTCCACATAAAATAACAAATATAATGTTCACATGTTTAGGAGATTTTCAGCCCGTTTGATTTTGCTAATGAAAAATCACTAAGCCTCTTTTTTTTTTTTTTTTTTTTTTTTTTTTTTTTGAGAAAAAGGCCATTTCATTCAACTAACATCACAATTGAGACAAAACATATGAGAGTCTAAAAGTTCCCATAAAAGTAGAAGTGGTTTGGATAACCAATTAGATAGAAGGGCTTTTTGACATTGGGTTTTTGCAAATCCAATTCGCAACCCGATTAACCTCTCTCGGACAGTGGGTTGCTTTAATCTGACTTGGACCGGGCTAGGCTTTGCTTGCAATCTTCAGTCGTGGCCTGTAGTTCCCATGGGCTAGGGAGAGAGCCCTCAATAAACTCACGACCCGATAAGCTATCGGTTTGCAAAGTCACGTGCATCCCATTCTTACTCCATAGATTACATCTTTCTTCCAAATATAAAAGTGCAGTTCTCACCGCTAGGCCCACACCCAACCAGCGAATCCAGCAACCACACAGCCAGAGGAGTCGAGAGAAATCCCAGCGATTGCTCCCTCCTGCTCTCATTTAAGTACGGCGCTGTCGACGTTAAATTTCAGATTCCCTCGAAACGGAGGAGTTCACTGCACTGGCAGGTTTCCTTGTCCCTTCGCTAGTTTAGAAGAAATAGAATTCCGGTGTTTAAAGTTCTTGTCCAGAGCGCAAGCACTTTCAATAATTGCGTTCCGATCTGGTTTTGGATTTTGGAAAATGAAGGAATTATGTGCTTTTCATAAATTCCACGAGATCCTATTGATTTCTTCCAAGCAAAGTGAGTTCATGTGGTGTTGAGCTTGATCCAGAAAGCACTCGTCAAGACTAATGATTTCATAATCGGAAACCAGATAGCTTTTTGTCTAGTTATAGAGTAGGAAGATGTGCTCTGTTTTTTCCAAGAGCTAGTGGCAGAACCGGCATGGTAGGTTAGGCAACATCTTTCTCCTGCATAGATTCTCCGTGGTGGATAAGGTATTCTGACATAAACTCCACATGAAAGTTTTATTTTTTGAAAATGTGGAGAGTTTCCATTATCCATATATACTTCCATGGGGTTGAGAGCGAGCGATAAGGCAAGAGGTCGAAGGCAACTAAGAGCGAGAGTGAGAGAGGGATGCGAGACCAAAATTGTGTATAAGGAGGCGATCGAGCGAGATGAGGTGAGAGAATTAGGGTGTTGATTTTGAAAATATAAAAGTCAATATATATATGTATTTATCTGAATAGTTGAGCCATTTCACATCTATAATTGGGAATTGGATCAGCTCCATGGGAATCACCCAAAATTAATCGATTTGGTCTGGTTTAGACAGCACTGATTCCTTTGCACACCCCTAAATAAAACCCACTTTCAGGCATTAATCCGTCTTCTATGTCTGCTTAACAACGGGCTGAAATTCCATTACCGCCGCACCTCCTTATGCCGATTCAAAGGATAAGGGCAAGAATGCGTCCATTGGCGGCTCTCAATTGCCAGCAACGTGACGCAATCGGATGGCACCCGGCAAGCCATGATCAATGAGGGAGTGCAGGCCGCGCTTTCGATTACACCGTAGACTGACGAAGGCAAACAAATCTCCAAGCCTGAGGAGAAGCTCTGAGGATTGAGCCCCCTAAGAGGGCCTTTCTCACTTCACCAAAGCCAAGGTCCCTAAGAAATTTAAGGCGCCTCAGTTCGACAAGCACAATGGCATCCCCTGTCCCAATGGCATGGAAAAAGTAATTCTAAATTTCGTTTTATGTAATATAATCAAGATTTAAAGCTTTCGATTGCAAGAAAGAAAGATCATTTCTATTTATTTTCTTTAGTTATTCAAAAGAAATATCACGAAAAATTATAAATTAGTACATCCGTAACAAATTTTACTTCATGTTAGTTTCCATTAAAATTTATCATTAAATTACTAATTTTAAAGATATGTAACAATTGAGTAGTTTAGGGTTTTATTTCTATTTATTGCCGATGTGTTAACTTATAATTTTTTTGTGGTATTAATCTAATTTAACAAAAATTGGCAAAGAGTATATATTACAAATATATTAATTTGAGATTTTTATAATTTAATAATTCATTTTTAAAAAAATTATTATACATATTAATTTGAAAATTTTAATAATTAAAAAATTAAAATATATCGATTTAAAATTTTTCGTAATATTAGCTTTATCCCTATTTTGCAAAACCCCCGCCTCCTCTATATTTCATCTTCCTTTCATCACCGTTGTCTTTGACTTTTGGTAGAGGGAGCTTCTGGGTTTTGGGGTTAGCTTGTCGTTGTCGTGTACGTCAACAAAAGCGGGCGATCTCTCGATAGGCCGGCCTACCCTTTTCCCCTCGCTTCAGTTAGCCTTTGGTTCCGCAGCGATTCGATCGCGACTGCTCCTCGTTCGACTCCCGGACGCCATCGTCGCTCGCTTCGTACACGGTCGACGGGTCGAAAAAGGGAGAAAAATTTGAAGTCGCGGGTGGGGTGGGAGGGCAATATCGAAGCGAGAATGAAGTCGGGTCGGCCTCAGAGAGGAGCGGGGGAGGTGGGTTCGGAGAAGAAGGAGAGGGACGAGATAGATTGGGAGATGAGGCCTTGTGGCATGCTCGTGCAGAGGAGGGAAGAGGAGGAGGAGGGGGACGCTGCCGGCGGAAATGGGCCGCCGGTCAAGATCAACGTCTCTTATGGGTCGTCTCAGCACGAGATCTCTGTGCCATCTCGCTCCACCTTCGGTATTCCATCTCTTCTTGCGTTGCGGTTTTCTTTTTCTTTTGCTCTCTCTGGGTTGGGTTCTTGAGGCTTTAGTTTCTTGATTATCGGGTTCTGTTCTCATAATCTTGGCAATGCTGTGGTGATTTACTGATGTTATGAGAGTCTTAGGTTTTTGGTTGTTTCAGGTGTTCTTCCACTCATGTATTTTGTATTGGGTTCTGCTGTATTGATGTTGGTCCGAATGGGTCTCTAAGTAGTCAATGCAGGAGGGCAGCTTTCATATGCTTTTTTCTTGGTAGGTTATGTTGTGTTTGCTGCCTGTAATCGGTTCTAATCTTCTCTCATTCTTTTGTGCACGCGCGCGTATGTTAGATTATACCTGGGCAAATTTGTATGTTTAATTCTCCCCTTTCTTTCTTGTGGCTGCGCAGATCGTGTATTTCCGGCGTAATATGTATGACATTGATAGGATGAGCTCGCCACTTAGACTGGGCTGAATGTACAAGTCAGATTTTCCACCACTGGCTTATGTGTATTTTTTTTTTTTTTCTATTAAAGAAGTTACAGTGCATTTGTTGAAAGGGACAATACAGTTGTGATTGCAAAAGCATAGGAAGAAAAATAGGAGAAATTGTAATCCCAACCCCTGTATGTTATGATGATGAGCCTGGGTTATGATTGAACTTATTGCTATTAGGATCCTAGGTTAAAATTGATAGGCATCTTTACATGAGAAATCCCAATGCCTGTATATCAAGTTATCCATGGTAACAAAAGTGAAGTCTCTTTTCATACAGTCGACGATATGTATGATCTTCTTAAAACAACTCTTCCTTCAACTAGTATAACAATAGCTGAACATAGGACTTTGGTGTCATTCAAATTGAGCCACTGTTAAAGCACTCTCACGATCATTCTCTATAGAGTAGATACGGTTATAGCTTTATTTTAGGAAAACCATATCTGCATGACCAATTTTACGACACTCAAAGTTTTCAAGGCCATAAATTGGAACACATTGATTCCGAGGCCTTGGTCCATCGGTGCCTTAGGGGCAATCATCTTTGCATGCAACAGTTAATATATTATAGGAAAAATTCAACATTTTGTCCTGTTTCTTCTCTCCTTTTCTAATCAAGTCCCCGAACTCGTAATTTATCTAATAAAGTCCATCAACTTTCACAAACTCTGACACCAAATCCAATTAAATTTAGTGGATGTGATTGTTGGACAATGCCGAGGTACGATGCGCATGAAATATGCAGATTCCCACGTGGACATGTGGAAAAATTAGCCAATGTAGACAATGTCATAGTATGATGTGAATAAAGTTTAGTCAATGTGGACATCCACATTGGAAAAAATTTATCCATATTACATTAGGACATTGTTTGACCGCCACATCAATTGAATTTGGTTCGGTTTGGGGTTGGAGGGACTTGATTTGACAAATTAAAGGTCCAAACACTTGATTAGAAAGAATGTGAAAGTACAAGAACAAAAACTAGAACTTTGCCTATATTATATGTTGAACTTAATGTTACTTTTTTTGTTTTTGTTGGTTACTTAATGTTACTTCACTAGTATAGTAATAGCTGAACATGGAACATTGGTGGCATTCCGTGTGTTTCACTGTTATAGCTTTCTTATAATCCTTCCCTACTGAGTAGGTGCTGTTGGAGGTTTATTTTGGGAAAACTATATCTGCATGACCAGTTTGCAACATTTGTTCCTGCTTTTATGCTTTAACTTATGCTCCAGTTGGCTCTTCAATGCAGGGGAAATGAAACATATTGTTGCTAAAAGAATTGGCTTGGACCCTGCAGAGCAGAGACTTTTGTTTAGGGGTAAAGAGCAGGAGGATGAAGAGCATTTGCACCTTGCAGGCATAAAGGATAACTCCAAGGTTGTGGTTTTGGAGAATCCAGCTTGTAAAGAGAAGAAGCTTGAGCAGTCCCAGGAGAGTGAAGAGGTCTCCAGAGCATCTGAAGCTGTCGCTGGCATCAGAGCAGAAGTTGATAAACTCTCTAAAAGGGTAACTTCTCCCACCTTTCTAATTGCTTGCTTTGTTCTTCTCTTGGTTGATCAGTCTAGTTGCTTGGCTAATAAAGTGGAGATTCAGTTGATGTTTTCGGTAATTTCAGGTAGCTGAGCTTGAAGTGCTTGTGCATGATGGCACAAAAGTAGAAGAGAAGAAAATTGTGGAGCCTACAGAGTTGCTCATGAGGCAGTTGCTGAAATTGGATGGTATTGAGGCTCAGGGAGAGGCTAGGGTGCAGAGGAAGGCTGAGGTTTGTATTCAATGAATTGTCAGTTTAGAGGTTCATGTCTTTAGAAATTTGCTTCTGTACTAGCATCGAGCATTGGGTTGTGTGGAAACCATGTTGATGATAGTCTTCTGTAAGCAATACTAGTATGATCACTAATTCTGACTCGCAGTGTTTTGTACATCAAATGTGAAAACTAAATTGTGCAATAGATTACCTTGGACTGTTTTTTTGCGTGCCTTAATTGTTTTTGCTGCACCAACTGATTAATATTTCTATGAGCAAATTGCAGCTGTGAAGTGGTAGAATTTACTTTGAAACATAGGTATGGGGATGTTGGGCCCTGCTTCATGTTCAGTTCTTTTTATAGGGATTTATAGGGATAGCTAGAGAGCTTTATTAATTGAGAACCTAGTTAAATTAAAATCATCATTCATCAGTTTGACCTATGTGAATGGCAAGCGAGCTGTACAGAAAAGAGATCTAATAAGTGCTGAGTAAAGGGATCGAAATCTGTTTAAATGTGGCCCCATGAGTGTTTGGTGTTGCTTTTGCTTTTAACATAAAATTTTTTTCCTGACTTCGAGTTTCAAATCACTCTGTTATTTAATGTTGAGCACCACAAATCTTTAGAAATACATATATAACATCATTTTAAGCGACCTTAACTCTTATAATAAATTTCCTTATACTTTCGATTAATTTTTGTTTTTGGCTGGAAATTTCTCCTTCAAGCCAAACCAAAACTTCTTGTTCCTCATTTTGTAAAAGGTGCTAGATGTCATTTCATCATATTTCAGTTCTTGGTCTATTGGGGAGGTAATTGTTTAGCTCTTTAAGCTGTCAGCTTTTTCTTGGGTTTTATTTAAGAGTGGGGAGAGTAAACATATTTTTATTTAATGTGAGTGGCTGCTAGAGTGCATTTACTTGGATTTTATGGTTGCATTTAATGAATTGATTTTTGTTCCTCTATATGAGGGCCGAGAATTGTTAAACCATTGTAATGTCTAATCAAAGTTGCTATTTATACATGTAGTGTAGTGGCTAGGGATGGGTTTGCATTGCAACTTTTAACTGAAATATCTATTATATGGATATCCCATTTGAATCATTCTCCTATTAAAAGAGCATGTCACCTGGTGTCATCGTATCTGAATGAAGCACCTTCATGAATTGTTTTTGCTGATCTTCAGAAAAACCTTTCCCTTTTCCTTTATTTCCATTGCCAGGATATTTTTGTCTTATTTCCTTTTTCTTCATAGTAGAAATCATAATGAAGTGGACCTGAAACTAGTTTGCCTCTTAATTTGATCATTTTGCATTCTCAAGGTAATGTAAAAGATGGGGAAAAAGAAATTGGATAGGACAAGTGAATAAAATGTTAATTGAGGTTTCCTGATAATAAGTTTGTCTTCTCCCTGATGAGGAATCTTAATTATCTGCCTCTCTTTTCCCCTAGTATATAAAAAGTAATGAGGAAACTTGAATTAAGATGGACATTACATCGTGTAGTATTCTTAACCTAAAAAGCTTTTAATTATTATATTAGTAATTTGAATGTTGTCTATGTTGCTGTGCTGACATACCCTACTTGCTCCCTTGGGGTTCTGATAGGGTTGAGGGGAGCACACATGCATGCTGGACGGTTTAAGCTGATCCGGAAATAAATGTCCTCCTTTCTTAAGCTGTGCAGGATTTCATCATGCTTCTAGTAATTTAATTGTTCTTTCAGGGTGATGTTTTGTGTAGTATTCTTCTAAGTCTTTTTATCTTCGCAATCTGTTATATGTGTTTGGTTGGGTTCAGGCTGAAATGTTTAGTTATTCTATTGTGATAGAGTAGAGGGGTTTGTTACTAGGGAAAGAGATAAGGTAGCCAAAATGCTGTATTATTCTCGATGGTCTCCACCACTGTTGCTGCCACATGTTGCCATCAATGGCAGTTGTCAATTTGGGGTCACTTGTGGCGGTGTAGTGGATGCCAAAAGGTGGGTTGACATTTGCCAGCGAAGGGGTGGCAGCGATGGTGGCTTGCCAGTGGGCAGTGGAAGGCGGTTGCTGGTCTCCGACGGAGGTGCAGTGGTAGTTGCAGGTGGGAGTCCCACCACCAGATTGGTAGTGGAGAGATTTGGAGAGGGAGGGGTTTTCATGAATATCATAGTCCATCTAGTGTAATAGGTGCACAATTGATCTCAGGTGGCCCCATTAGGTGATCGCTGTTACCATTTTGTATGTGGCGCAATAAACAGCTTTTGTTGCAAATAAACTACTTTATTTGAGATTGACATATTCTTTATTAATGTTACTGCAAAGTGGAGTTCGTGTCCTGTAGTTGTGCGTTGTGGTTCCAAGGCTGTGCTAGCATTTGTCAGATTTGCATACATATTCAGTCCATATTTTACTTTACATCATATTTTGAAGTTAATGAAGCCAAAAAATATTTGTACATCAATGACAATCACGTCTTTTCTGATTTCAATTTCCTTGGACAGGTGTGTCGGGTGCAGGGTCTAGTGGATCAATTGGACAGTTTGAAGGCAAGAAATGTCAATCCATTTAGCAGCAGAAGTAACGCGGTTTCCATAACTACAAATTGGGAGACATTCGAGTCTGGAGTAGGAAGCTTGAATGCTCCTCCTCATGTGTCATCTTCAACAGCAGTTACTAGTGATTGGGAGCAGTTCGATTAAGATATCCTTATTGGTTAATGCAGCAAGGGGGGGCAGAAGTTATGTTGCATGTAGAACCATCTATATTTGTATTAGACTTTAATTTAGTTACTTTTCTTTTTTGGGGTGTCTTAAGTTGCTCCTCTTGCGGTGGTGTCTTCATACTTAAAAACGGAAAACTCTCTCTGCTGGATCAATAATTGGGATCTGCATTATATGTTTCTAAATTTATGATATTTGTACTTATTTAGTTAATAGATTATTCATTTTCACGTATGCTACATTCCTTGCACACTGACTTAAGCATATTGCTTGCTGCAAGCAGGATCTTGTTCTATCTATTTTTTTTTGCTGCATCACTGTTTGGTGGAGGCATAGGCTGATTATCTTGGAGCTGCATCAGCCTCTGATTATATTCCCTTTCTCTGACATTATCCAGGGACTTCAAGACCCTATCGAGTCAGTCAATGCTTGGACCTACCTAGTATTTCAACCTTTACGGGCTTACAGGTGGAAGAGCACACCACAGCTAAGTTCGTCCAACATGCCCATCGTGTCACAGGTGATTTTCAAGAACTGCAAAATAAACACAGCAGTATTAACAATGATGGCCATGGGCTAGAAGGTCGAGTGGTTGCTCCAGTTGATTCTTACAAGTGCGCCAGGGGAAAGCTAATGGTGTATTGACAGGTCAAAGAGAGCGGCGAGGTCCTATTTTGCTCCCAAAGGGGACAAACAAAGGAGATGACACCATGAATAGGCCATCACCGGCCATACCAAGTTTCATTGTCCTCCCTGAGTCACAGACTCACAGCTTCAGGTCGTCACGTCTAATGTTTCAATGACCCACGGGAATTTTCAGCTGTTAAAGGTGCATATTTTCCCATTGAGGCCTTGCTTCACCGGTTGATGCGTAACCGCATCAGCAGCATGAAGAGAATATTGGTTCTAGAAGAAAGAATAGACCAGATACTATGAATGCATGTGTGCTGGATTCTCATCTCAGACCCATTTTGGACGGTTCGTTCATGGGGGCTTGATCTTTGCGATCTTCCAAAGAGGATAAACTGCTTTCCATTGCCGGTACTTCTTGAGCTTTACTGAGTCATGCCATGCACTTAAGCTTGGGCAACAACTTACTGAACTGCGATCAAGCACTGTTTCGGCTGCAAGCCATAGCTCAGCCTGGTTTCCCATGCTTCCAACATGCATGTAGGACTTTAGAGCATGACTGATATGCTCTAATGAAGAATCTAGAGAGAAAATTCAAATCTAAAGGTCAGTGTGCATGTCAGTGTGAGATAGGCAAGACTCTGTTGCTGGAAGTTCTATATTTGGCCGACAGTGTTCGGACCATATCATATGAACTCAGAAGCAAAGGTGCACTATAATCGAGTGAATTGCTTACCTTTGTCGATTTGGAGGCTCGATCTAGAGTTTGACACCGTCGTTGCATTCGAATAGTTCCACGGGCAGTGGGGACATGGATTTTGGGGGCGTTGGGAGAGAATTTCCAAAGTCTTGTAGGCCTCCAAAGGACCTTGTGCAAAAATTGAGGCATTTGGTGACATAATTTCAAATACCCTTGAGCAAAAGTCGAGCATTTTCAAAGAATTCCAACCCAGTGCAACTCCCACCTAACATCAACTTTTAGCATTTCCAAAATGCTACTTCATAGGTGAATGAATTTTTTTTCTTCCGACTTCACCACTAATATATATGTATTCCTGTCTTGTCTCCATTTTTTCTAGGTTGCCTCTAGTCAACAGTTGTCGGGGCTCAACGATCGATCTGGGGTCGGCTGTCAATGGTCGCGAGGCTGTCTCAATTGAGATCTGAAGGGTCGCATGCTTGTCTCAGGTTGAGGGTCGTTGAGGGTTGCAAGAGGCTCACTAACGCTTGCCTGGTCACCTGGCTGCCTCTGGTCAGTTAGTTGATGCTCGCGCAAGGCTCGTTGATTCTCGCCTCCAGCCATTAGCTTGCATGAGGCTCGCTAGATCCACGGTAGCCCTGTCTTCTTGTTTTCTTTTACTTTAAAATTGCTTTACAAAAAAAGACATCAGAAGTCAATTATCCAATCGCTATTGTTTTAGGTTGAAGAACTTTCGGAAAAAGCAGCTCTCCCAAGCGTCCTTGTGGAAAAGTCAAATTATTTTCGGGACTTTTCATACTTGTCGCTTCTTTACCGATTGTGGAACGTTATTGCGAACTCAAAGAGCGAATCCTAACAATGAGGAAAATACATGCTCCTGGGAAAAACAAGGTGTTCAAAAGATTTATGAGACCATGGTGTCAATGATTTAGGGGACACCTCGCGAATAGTTACTTTTTTTTGGTTTAAACTTAGAAGAAATGTAGAAAGAAACTATCAATGCAATGATCCTATTATTTCGTTCGTAGTATCTTCTCTAAACTTATATATTTCTCAAAGTTAGAATAAACAAATTAAGAATTGCTCGATCATCCTTTTCTTGAATGAATGTGACATTACTAGCTAGACTTTCTACTTTTAAAAACAAGCATTTCCAAATTAAAATAGAGTCAATTATACATTACCAAAAAGAGTGGGCTACATGTTCTCGTGTGGATGCAACTTAGTGCAGAATGGTTAGTCTTGTAGGCATAAATCTGAACACCAGTTTATCTAACAATGATAATATAGTCGAGTTCGATGAAATACATATATTCTTATAATCTAAGAGTATGAGCATGAAAATCCGGTTATATGTAAGATTCATGAATTGATTAAATTCAGACTTTTGACCTATGCAGGTGGCTCTAATTTAAAAGAGTATATATAATAAGATTTGAAAGGATGAACTTCAATTCGTACATTGAAAATTTCCAAAGGCCGTCATAAATTTCGCCGACTGGGGTTGATAAAATATTCATTGAGGAAGACTATTGTTGGGGGGAAAAGGGAATATATTCTTGTCACCTCACTCCACGCACTGGTGCATGCGTACAGAGAGAAGAAAGATTAGGCATGTATGGTTTGCTTGACAATAATATAATTTTTTATGTCTGGTTGGCAGGGACTCTGATATCCTCTTTGTTGTATGGGAAACGAAGACCACGTGACAACTTTGTCCTGACCTGCCAATAATCTTTCGAATTTTTTTTTTAATATAATCTGGATGTTTGCGATATTTTTATGCCCTTGATATTGGCAGGTCCCAATTGAAACCTATATAATTTAATGATTGAGATGCTCTAAGCTTACATGTGCCCGGCGTACCAAAAATTATCTCTTAATCCTGTACACAGGATTCCTTATTTCAATCATCACATTGTCATATAGCCCTTTGGAGTAAAAGTTAATAAAATGAAATATCATTTTCACACAAACTATAGGTGAAAACGATATATGTGTGGATTACTATCACAATAAAATTTTATATAATCAACTTCTGTAATTGAGTCCATCCATGATAGATGAAGTCAATACAAAGTTATTTGTTGTGATGATCGTTTGTGCTGCGGATGTTGGTTTGGGAAAGACGAAGACCACTTAAACACGGGGAAAAAACATACAAGTTTCCAAAAGAAACCTTTAACCAGTGGATCTATGCCTAAGTCGTTCCTATTGTATCATTGGCATTATGCCAGTCGCTACAGGATGCATCAAGAGCTACACCCACGACATACATATGTACAAACACAATGAATTCTTACATAGCTGTGTGTCAAACTGTCTTGATTCTCAAGAGGGTGAGTCGTACTTTATTACTATCTCTTGACAAATTTATCTAGGTAATGGGGTCGGGGACAGAATATTGTTTTTCAAATCTAATTAGGACTTGGCTGAAAAAAAAAAAAAAAAAAAAAAAAAAACCAAGAGAACAATATATCACGTGAAGTGGATAAAGCCTTGGTACCAACAAATCTCCTCATCTGTTTTTACTGCAATTAATAATCCAGTCTCTAGCAAGTGTCCAACAGCTGAATCATGGACTAGTGGCTAAATTACTCTGATGGTTAACTGGCATCTAAAAGTATACTTTCGACAGATCCACCAAACCTCCTTTTTGAGCTTGTCCTCGTGCTTCTTGTGTAACCTTGGTTCTCTGGAAGCTGACCGATCTGATATTTTCTGTCTCAAGAGTATCCAGATTTGTCTTATTTATTTGCAAGTTTTTTTGATGCCTCTGTACATATAAGTGTAAACCATCCAAAAATACACGTTCCAAGACTATATTCTTATTCATTTGGCCTTCTACACTGGCTAACTGTTCATTCCTAGTATTCAACCAAGGGCATGAGTGTTTAATAGGGATAAGATTGAATTTCACAGCTGAAATTTGATGCCTTTGAAGTATGTACCGTAGGTGTCTGGTTTGAAATGTCAATATTGGCTAAATTGCCTTCCAATTAATCTATGTGCATTGAACGAAGTGATTGTACGTGTTTAGAGAGCTAGTCAGGCTTTTCCAGTGATCCTGCTAGGTTGTTCTCGCAAGACAACCCCACGAGGTAGAAACGAAAGAAAAAGAAAGGAGAAATCAAGATAAAACTATATCACCTCAAATATATAGTCGCTAAAAGTACAAATTTATAGAGACAAACATGAATTACTTCATCATTACTCTGGATAAGTACCTCGAGATCTCACTTAGAATGGTCTCATTCATAGAGTCAGATCAAGAGTACTTGCCCTTCCAATACCATGTTCTTTATTTTCATTACTTTCTTCATTAAATTTCCTATGTTTTGATGCTTTTGCAGAAAATAAAGACAAAGACAAACTACTATCAACATCATTCGCCTCCTCTGAACTCCCATGTCCCTCGTCATGGTCTTGATTCACCTGAAGAGAGAGATTTAGGTCGATGTCGCGACCATCGACCTTCCTCTTTAATTCTGAAGTGATACTCTTGTAGAAATTTCCATTTTCTCCAGCTTCGGCTCTTAGTTGTGTGATGCGCTGATGCTCAATTTGGCTCATTCTGCTTTCGATATTTTTCAGGGTTCCTTGATTGTGGGAAGACATGTATGGATACTTGACTTGTTGTTGGTTGGTCCAGTTGGGTTGGCGGTTAAAGGAGGAAGCACCCAGCAAGAAATTAGACCAAATGCCATTTTTGCTGCCAAATAATTTTTCAGCAACTCTCCCATATAACCGGGTCTGGTTTCGTCCCTTGAGCTCCAGCCTGAGAACGGATTGTTATGCATTTGGTATTCGCCAGCTCTCCAACAGGGATCTCCATGTCTTTTAGAAGTACAAAACAGACACATGACAGAGAGATCAGATTAGCAGAGAGGTCCTCGTACATATACACATATATCATTGTTGCAAATTATATCGTTAATATTTAGCTTAATTGAGAAATAGATAATGAAGGAGCTTCATAATGTATGGAGTCAGTCGTGAAGAAAATTTCTGTTTGTGGTGAAAATCAAAGAATATTATGTGCTTAAGTTATCTAATAAATAGGTATCTAAATCTTTACAACAAGATTGTCCCCATGCATTGCTTATTGAATAGGAAAAATAGCAGTGTTATATTTCATTTAGCAAGTAGAAGAGCATTGAAACTCGACGCCGCTTTTTACTTGTCAATGAACAAACATAACTCCCCTCTAACCCTTCCTTAAATCACTAAATCTAGAGAAAAAAATTAGGTTTAATTCCACTTGATTTGGGCAAGCATCTCAACTTCACTAAATAAGTGAGTATTTTTCCCCAAAATTTCCAAAAGCATTTGTAAATGCCATTGCAAGAAAGTTCCATTTTCATAGTCTAGCGCATGCCTTTGCGTTGGTTGTTGTGCAAGGCACCCGCAATTCTAGGAAGTTTTTCCTCAATTGAAGAGGTTCTTCAACTTGTAGGTTTAAGCACCTTAATACTCGAATTAAAAATTGTTGTGGCTAAATCGATTAAAATTCCATTATCAATTTATGACAGTATTTTTTTTCCCATCCAATGATCCATGGATATAATCAAATAAAAACTTTTTTTAAACCAATATAAAATAAAAACTTCTAATGCATGGATTATACCTCAGTTTGATCTTAATAAATCTTAGATATCTAGAAGGAATAATGGTGGTAATTCCACATAAAAATTTTGTAATATCTTGAGACATAAATGGAGAAGGGTTTTGATTACCTGAAATTTGAAGTTTGGCCGCTATATCCTTGAAGCATTGGCAGTTGACTGAGTTTATAGACGTTATTGTTCTCTCCACATTCCACAAGATGCCTATGATCCGCCAGCACTGAAAAGGGAAAGCAGAATTCAGGATATCTTAAAGAGAAGAAACCCTAATCTCGTCTCTCACAATGCAAAAGAAAGGACTATAGGTGAAATTGAATATTACCTTGACCGTTATCATCCATCTTTTTGTTTCTATACATCTGATCAGACATTCAAATGAGAAAGGTTAAAGAAAAATGAATTATCAAAGCAGGAATTGAAACTGAAACTGAATTAACTATGTAGGTTGCTGGAAAATGCACGCAAAACCTAATTGAATAAAGTTATGCGCGTGTGAAGATCAAAACATATAAATTGATGCTAAATTGAAGACCTGGGGAAAGAAAATAACCTGAAGATGACTCTTGACATGAGCAATGCTAAGGCCTTTAATGTTCATCAACTGAAGAACCAGCTTTGGCGTTGCTCCTACGAACGCGAGTAAAAATGAAAATTCAATTAGATCAATCCATTTACTGCTCTATGTTTCAATACAGATACAGACAAGAAGTTAGAAACATAAAAATCTTCATTTGGTAAACGATTTGAAAGGAAAAAGAAAAAACAAAGACAAAATCAACTACAATTCTGCCTATGCATAGTCTCCGTAATGATTTAGCCATAAAAAGAAAAAAAGACAGTTGGAAAAAGAGAAGAAGCTTACTGTCTTGGCCACCAAGCCTTTCGATAGCATGAATAAAGCGGAGGTGAAGATCGGGTGTCCAGCGAAGCCTCGGCATCTTGGATCTGACGTACGGACGCACCGATGGCTTCTTCTGATGATGATGACGACCATCATGACTCATCTCTTCCACGGTGCTGTTGCTGGAGCTCCCATCGTTCGCGGCCTTACTTTCGTCTTCATTCTCGTCGCTCTCCTCCTCCTCCTCCTCCTCCTTGTTCTGGTAGGATGACTGACACTCCTCCGAACACTCCGTACGGCTCTCTCCCTCTATCTCCTTCATCTTTTGGTCTCTGTGTGACCCTGTTCAAAGCTCGGAGTCAATCAGATCTCAAAACTGTTTCTTGCAGCGTTGATCATCACTGTTCTTGGGAGCAGAAACACAACAACGAAGAGAAACCTTCAATAATATAGAGAAATTTGGGAGATGCAAATATCTAGCTTCAAGAATGACCTTGAAGATCAGCTTATTAGCTCTGTGAAGAAGGAGAAGAAGAAGAAGAAGAAGAAGAAGAAGAAGAAGAAGAAGAAGAAGAAGACAGATGGAAACCCTAGAGTTTGTAGATCTTGACAGGGGGAGATAGAAATGACCTGTGTCGTCTCTCCCTTCATCTCTCGGGGGGAGTAAACAACTGCTGACCTAAATAATTAATCGGAGACACGACTTGATCCAGTATACGCATGCATGCATACCGTTCATGCGCATGGGTACATGCCATGCCATGCCATGCATGTGATGCGAGGAAATGCATAACTGGTAGGAAGAGTCCAAAGCTTTCAAAGCTCCAACTTCAATATATAATAAGCATTTCTTAATAAGCCAACGCTATTAATAATTGGTTGAGAATTGTAAACCCTCCTTAGAATTATATAGTCTAAAGCCTTGAAATAGAATAGTTAGGTAAAAAGTAAAAGAAAAGACATAATTTTAGGATATACCATTCTCCACTTTCAGCAACTGAGTGAGAAAGTTTAATATTTTATCTGTTGTATCAGTTTGTTTTTGGTTTTGGTCGGATGGTGGCTTGCATTTCAAAGAATTTTATCTCTCCTCTGGTAAGTAGATGCTTTGGAACTCTTCTGCCTCCCCCTTCAGTTCCTTTCCCGATCAATTTTAAAAGGTCTCATCAGCAACGCCCTTGAGAAGAGTTTCGCAGATCCCAATTTTAACCATCCTCACATTTACACTTTCGGCACTTTATACTCTCCATTTTTGAAAGGCTCGGCTTGCATTTTTTTCCGTCTCAAATATGGCTGGAGACACCCTACCATTTTGAATGGACGTTATTATTCCTTACAAATCTCACCGTAGAACGTGGTTGGAACTTTAAAATCTCAATTATAGTTCTACCTGAAAAATAATGGATAAGGTTAAATGTTGAGTCCATTCTTAGTGCAAGCTTATTTCTTGCCTTTTTTTTTCCCTCTTCTTTTTGTTTGGTTTCTTCCCCCCCAACCCTTTTTCGTTTGGGACGAAAGTAGTGGCCCTTTTTCCAAGAAAAATAGTTCGTTTGGCAAATAGTTAACTTGTTATTATGTTATTGAGTTGTATTTTCTTGTGATTTGTACTAGAAAGCCGTTATTCTAAAAATAATCGGTAAGGGAGAAGAGAATCATCAACTAGTTTTAATGCATACATTTGATTTAATTAGACTTTACTATATTCCATTATATAATATTTAGTGTATTTTAACTACTTAACTTTCATTTTATTTTGTGAATCCAATAGTTCAATTTTAATTTATTTTTAATGACATCACTACACAATTTTTAATAGATATTTCAAAACAAAAATTAACGATGTGACAAAATTGAATACATTAAAAATTATAAACATTGATTATTATCTTGTAGATTCGAAAGAAGAGGCTCCCTAAAACATCATACTATAGTAACTGTATTACAAAAATAAATATCGTGAAAGAAGAGTAAAATTCTAAATTTAACCGAAAATTATTAACCACTGAGAATTCAGAATATTAAATTATATGGTCTTAACAAGCATTTTTTTGGACTTTACCCACTTATACATGCAGCAGGAAGGACCAAAGTACCCAGATTAATAACAGAACATGAATTGTCTGTAGAATTGGAGTTGATGTCTAATTTTTTATACGATGAATTACTAAATAAATTCCTAAAATTTAGATTTTTATATGTCGCAATTAATTCTGTCCATCTTGTGATTAATGACGCTAATACAAGTAAGACGGCCAAGGCCTTTGATACCCCCTGCACCCGGTTGGTCAACTATTTGCAGAATAAAGTTGCTCGACACGCATGCATGACGCAATGCAGTCGCCAATGGGGACCTCAGTTCGAAATGGGAAAACAAAAGTAGCCTTCCCATCAAGTGTCACGGGGGTCGTTTCCGTTAATATAATTTTTGGACGGTATGTCATCGTGAGCCACAATTCAAGGTTTACATAGAACATTCGATATCATGAAATTTTTTATTTTATTATTGAAAATCTTAATATTTTGAATTAATATCACAAAAAATCCCAAATTGATATACCTTCGACAAATTTATTTAAAACTAATTGTGGATTATCAAAAATTATAAACTAGTACGTATGTGATAAAATAACCATAACTAATTTTTGGGTCATAAAAAACCCTAAATTAGATACAATCATGATATATTTACCATCTATTAATTTTCGTCAAATTTTATCATGAAATTATTGAATTGGATGATACTAAACAATAACTCAATTGACATGACAAGTTCATGCGAAAATTTATATCAGTTTGGGATAAATTTATTAAAATTGTACCAATTTGAGAATTTTGGTGATCCAAAAATCAATTTTAAATAAATTTATCATATGTATACCGGATTGAAGTTTTTTGTGATATTAAACTTAATATTTTTTATATTATCTGTTCGTCGTATAATTCTGATGATATCCTTGGCCAACTTTCTTGCCCTATATATATTATACTCACTAATCCTTGCATCACTATCGTAGCATAATATCATATCAATGCTATGTTAATTAAGGTCTGACTTCAACATGATGATTATTACTCATTTCAGTACTTTGAAAACCAATATGCTTGTTAAAAAAGTCACGCCACACAACACGTTTGATCCGCCTACAATAAGAACTTATATATAAGCATGGACATTTTGTTCAACCCTACATGAAATTATCCAAATAAATCTAAACATATCATGTTGACACGAATAACATATTTACCTATATAACTTAATATTGGGGAAATTTGATTGCTGAAGAAGATAGAGTACTCATTATAGATCTTTGGTACATTGAGGTGTAAAGATAATCACTATTCTCAAGGTATTATCTGCCTCCATTATTATTATTGTCAGGTTTAAGATAAATATACCTCCAAGATATATATCAAAGCTGTAGAGAAGCGAGTTTAGCAATTACTCAATTTCTCTCTTTGAATCTTATTGTGAATGCATCATCAAAGTTGTGTGTATGAAAAGAGAAGAGGAGAGTTACGAAGAGGAAGTTGTTTTAAATATATGCAATTCTTGAACAGTTGTGATGAACAATTTATGATTTAGTGCTATTTATAGACAAACGATCAACACATCTTTTATAAATTGGTACCTCATTCCCTTATCACCACTTTTCATGATAAACTATCATCATTTTTCATGTCAAGAATCACTTTTTTTTTTTTTTTTTCAAAACCAAAAGCTTCTTTTTTAATCACCAAGAGTCATATATTTTCAAGATAACAAACTATTTCAACAATCCTCTACTTAGTTTGTTATTTGTAATAGTTTACATAATTCTATTAATGTAAGGTATTTGTTAAGGTTTGAATTTGCAATTTGTGTAAATAATTCTATTAACGAAATCAATGGTAGATAAAATTTTGAACCATGATTCGATTTGTTAATCAAATTATCACATGAATGAATTTACACATATTCAGTTAAAAATGCCTCAGAACTTTTATGGCCTTGTGCTCCTTCCTACTATGAACATTTACAAAAGTTTATCCAACTTTTGTTAGAAGTAGCACCACTTCTTATGTTCATATAGATAATGTTCTTGGCTTATTACCCTAGCTTTGCCTCACTAAAACACTGAACTTCATTAATAGCGTTTTCTTACACTCATCATCCTAACTTTTCGTGAATACTAATCTTGTGTCGTGTACTCGATTACCATCAAGATACAGAATAACTCGTTATTACCTATTGAACTTTAATAATTTTGTTAAATAATATAAAGTTGGGTTTCCACTATGCTTGACTATCATCAATTGGTCTAAAATTCATTCCTCTGGCAGCAATGCTAATTAAACATCTTGAGAGTCCCCTAGTGAATGGATTAGCCAAGTCCTTGTTTTTCCAATTGTAAATTACTTTCCATCAGTAATTAGTTATTGAACATACTCATGTCGCAAACTAATATGTCTAGATTTTTTGTTGTATATTTTTCTGCTTGTCTTAAACATAGTTGCCTCACCATCATAATGTAAAGATATGACTCCTATTGGTTGTGGCCACAACTCTATATCTTATTACAAATTGAGTGAACATTCAGCCTATTTACCAATCATTGATAGTAATATAAATTCAATTCCATCATTGAATGAGCTATGCACATTTGCTTCTTTGATTTCCAAGATACCGCATCATTTGCAAACTTGAATCATGTATTCTGGGTAAACAGATTGTGTCAACATTGTGAGCCTTACTCCTTAGTCTCTTCAAAGAAAATCATGTATTCTGGGACCAAAGTCACAAGAAATTGCTTTTAGGGACCCATCTAAATGGACGATGGAAAGTTTCTTTTTTGATTATCTAGGTATATAATTATAGTGAGCCGGCTATCTAGAAGGGAACTACCACAACAATCCACCTCTCACTTAATTGTCAGTTTTCCAAGGTAGGAATCAAACCGACAACCATCAATTCCTAAGCCAAATCTCAAGATGGGTCGAAAGTTCATTTCTAACATGCATATTAATTGCCGGTTAATGTGTGATCTGTTTCCATCTAGCTCTTTCGAATTTTATAAGCGTAGATGGTCAATTTTATGAATCGAACTTAAGCAACAAACTCGTCAGTCATAAGACATCACAGAATCATTTTCTGATGCACTTATTTTCCGATGAGTCATGACGTGAACAGAAAACCGTTAAATATGTCGACATCATTAGAGTCCTGAGAGAGAAAGAAGAATGCTTGATGTACCTAATAATTTGTGCTATTCGTTATGTTGCATAGATTCACCTTGGATGCTGCGTGCGCAATAATTTGATTCGATAACTTTCTAGAACTATGGCAAGGGAAAAGGAACCCTTTTTACCAGCTGTAGGAGACCTGTCCCGTTCTTTGCACGTGTGGAGGCATTGGTATTTAGTGATGAACCGAAAAAGCGGCTTTATAGGATAAAACCGTCACTTGACTCGTGTTGCATCCCTTTTATTCAGTCCAAGTCATTCACAGGTGTCCCGGCTAACTTCTCCTCACTTGAATGTCTCTTTTGTTTTTCTCTTTTTTGCTTCTGAATTTGATATTTCGGCAATTTGAGAACAATAAATAGGTCGACTCGATTCACGCTGTCGAGATCGTGACATTGTGCCTCACCATTTGCAGATGCATCTGAACTCGTTTCTCGTGTGATCCCAAGCTCCTTAGCATTCTTCATCTACCACTTGGCTCAAGTTCGCAGGAAATTGCCCTTTCCTCCTCTTCTTTTATTATTTATCATATAAATTTTGTAGAAAGAAATATCTCCCATTGTATAAAACCAAGATGGAAAAGGCAATTAATTATCACATTATATAGCCCGGCAGAAATTTCTTAGAACAATTCATAGTCTTTATCTTGTCTAGACTTATTTTCTCCCTCATGATCATAATCTATTAACTTGAAATATCAAGATTACTTGCACATTTGAATGTTTGCTGTGATAATATCCAATCCAAAGGTTTAACTTACTTGATAGAGAGAGACTGGAAGTATGCCTCATCACAATCATTCATTTGAGCGAGTCAAGATATTCCTTGATATCCCCTCTCATGTGCAAGAATGAAGAATGATGGGGCAAGTGTGCTTTATGTAGAATAGAAAATAGGGGATCAAGGGGGAAAAAAAAGAAACCAAATTGGAAATTGTTCATACAAGGGTGTAAATGATGTGGAACTTGATTATGACATTGTACTAGAAAGTCCAATATAAAATCTTAAAGTATCAGATGGAGAAGTGTATATGTTTATATAATCGTGAAGCAGGTCCCCGATATTAGTCTAAAAATTTTATATTTCTTGCTACATAAAAATGTTATCCTATGTCTTAGTTCCTCAGTAGTTTGAAGTTGATTGTTTTGGTCAAAAGTACTACCTCCTTTACATTGAAACCCTCGTTGGCCTTCTGCACTTACATTCACAATAAATAGGAATTCTTCTAGCGACAACACAAGGGGTTTTCTCATTAGAAAATTAATATTCTCTGAAAAGATTCACTCCAGCTCTTATAGGCCTGCGAAGTCAACTCCCAACAGTGGCTGCATTCCACTTTTCTATCGCAAATGAATTGTTTAGTGTAGTTTAATTATTTGCATGAGAGTACGTGAAGCTATAATTGCGGATCTACCTTTATTTGAGAATGAGTATGTCTGTCCTTTGTGAACATCTCCTTGTCATAAACTATTGACAAACGCTTGTCATCTATGTTGCCGGATAGCTCTATGCATGTCATTATTGCATGCCATGCATGGAATAACATCATGATTACGATGCATGCCATCTACTTAGATGCGTGATACACGCATAGAATTTCTAAGTTTGAACTCAAAAGAATATCTTGACTCGAGGGCAAATGGGTAGTCGAGGTGGTTAAATTTTTCTTTTATCAACCAAGGTATGAAACATACCAATAGTTCTAACAAGGTTTTCGTGTCTCATCTTCAGTGTTGACGATGATGTTTTGTTTCTGGGCGTATGGTTAGATTCTATTTTCACCACATTCGCATTTTAAATTGATTTACGTGAAAAAAAATATTCGGGGGAAAAAAAAAACTTATGTCTCCTGGGGAAATTTTCGGGCTCTTGAAGTTTCACTCCCTGGGGAAAATTCTATCTCAATTGCATACGAAGGCAACTAATTTATTTACATAAATATAAAAATATTGTTGTGCGTGAGAGTTAAATTATATTTGACAATGAATAGACGTTTTTATCAAACAGGCTTGCACTAGTACAACATACCAGCCTTATTCTCTTAAATTATGGAGACAAACTTAAAGAGGATGTAAAACTTAAACTGATTAATCCATGAATTTAGGAATCTAGTTGGTGGGTTGGGGGAGGGGGGGGGGTGGTCATTACCTAAGTCCATCCATGTTTATGTCATTTGAAAATGGAGAAAACACAACTAATACTTATTTAAGGAAAATGCTAAGTTTATCAAGATTGGCTTACAAATTAGTTTAAAAACTTATTTATATTCTGCCATATCACTTGATAAATCAATTTTGCATATCAATATCAACATATATTACATTGCTTTTAGTTAACTCATTTATCTCTATTGATAAGTCACACAAACAAAGGTTAGTAAATTCAATTTAAGAATTGATATATTTAAGGGGTTTGTAAGAGACAAATAAAAATTTGTAAGAGCTAATAAATTGAAAAAAAAATAAACTATGTTTATTTATTCATATGAGAGCACACTGCTATGTTGGCAGAGCTCCACTTAAGCCTTTCAATCGGTTGTCAACATATTGCCCCTAGTTGAAAGGCTAGTAAAAGCTTAGAGTAGGGGTGAGAGGAGAGAGGGTGAGAGATTTATTTAGAGGTGCGGATCCCTGGAGTGCCATAACTTGGTGGGTTGGGATACTTAAGTGTCATAACTTTTGAAGATACACTTAAGTGTCAAAATCGGAGCAAAGTGGATTACTTGAGTACCAATCTGGCCAAAAATCGGGCCAAATTGCATACGTGACATTTTTTTGGCTAAGCGGGTGCGAAACGACATCGTTTTGCATGCTAACGTGGCCAAATAATGCAAAAAGGGCGTCGTTTGGCTGACGTGGTAAAAAAAAAAAAAGTTAGTTAAATTAATTTTAAAATTAAATTTAGTTTAAAAGTTTAAAAATAATAATTTTAATATTTAAAAAAGGGGGAGGGGGAGGCGGCTAAGGGCGCCGCTACCGCCGCTCCCCCCACCGTCGCCGGAAGGGCCAATGATGAAGGGGGAGGGTCAGCCAGGGTCACTAGGCCTTGGCTAGGGGCCAACGACCCCGGCCGACCGGCGGCGAGGGCTGCGAGCCCTCGCCTCGATCCGGGCGGGCTCACGACCCTCGCCCGGATCCGGCGAGGAGGGAAGGAGGAGGAGGGGAGGCGGGTAGCTGAGGAGGAGGAAAAAAAAGGGGGGAAGGAGGATGAAGGGGAGGGTCGCCGGGGCCGCCGAGCCCCGGCAGAGGGCCGACAACCCTAGCTAACCCTCCCCCACCTTCCGGCGACGGCGGGGAGGCGGTGGCGGTGAGGGCTCAACTCTCGCCGCCGGGTACCTCCCTCATCCTCCTCTTTTTATTATTATTAATAAATATAAATATAAATTATTATTTTGTTTTAAATTTAATTTAATTAATTTATATTATATTAAAATTAAAATTATGCCAAAACGACGTCATTTTGGCCGATTGAAGGTCTCCACTTTGGCTAACACTCGAAACGACGCCGTTTTGGGGGAATTAGAGCTGAGTTAGCCCTCCGGCGTGCCACCTCGGCGAGAAATATTAATATTTAAATGTCACGTATGATTTCCAGCTGGCTTCGCCGGAGTTGGCACTCAGGTGTCCCACTTTTCTTCAAATGTAGCACTTAAGTGTACATTTCAAAAGTTATGGTACTTAAGTGTCCCTTTATACCAAATTATGACACTTGTAATGTTTTTATCCCGATTTATTTGTATATGGTTAGGCCTAGGTGAAAAAAAGAACGTGTCGTGATTTCATAATGAAGACACATGATGGGACTACAAATGGGTGTAAAAGATCCGGATCTGGATAGATGGACAAAGGAAATTTACAACTTGACTTGCCTTTCTATTTCTTTTAAATACAAATAGACTAAAAGAGCTTATGATGTTGATATAAGTATTGTACACCAAAGTAGTAGATAATAGCATTGATGCCATGTTATTTCGTTGGAAGGCTTGTTATGAAAATAAAACCCAATTTGCTCTAATTCTCAATCCGTTTTGATGATTCAATGTGATTTTTGCTCAAATCTCATTCGATGCTATTTTACTACAGACTACTTAATTACATGAATGGCTTGCATCCACTTCAATATATTTGAACCATTAAGATTAAGAACAACATTTGAAATTTAATCGAATAAAATACTATTAAACTTCCGAAGGTACAAAGAATGTCCCACCACTTTATTGGAAAATCTTCATATACCATCATGGTTTACCCTAAAAACCGGGGGTGGGGGGCGGGGATAGAGAAAAATAGAACTAAAAAGAAATTTATTTAAAATTTAATCTGTTTTTCTTGAGGGTGGCATGGTCCAACTTCCAGTCTTTAATCCCTTGGGTAATTTGCATCGTTTATCGCCCCTAGAGAGGGACGAAGAAGAAAATTCCGCACCAAAAAATAAAAAAAAATGATTGAGCGGCAGCCTTGATAACGTATGCAAGGCCGAAAGAGCACGCATTATTGAAATTGACAACCCTATAATGATAATATATATATATATATATATATATATATATATATATATATATTTTCATGTCAAAGGTATAAACAAGTCTCTTCTTCAAACATATGGTGGGACCCGTTTGGAAGTAGCCACTTACCTATTTGTCTCTTGCCTATTTTCTATCCCAAATTATTGACTTCAATCTTGACGTTGCTTTCCAATGTACTATTTTACACAAGAAGTCGTGCATTGGACTTGCTCCGGAGGCTCGCAGCTCTTTCGAACACGAGTCATTAATTCCCAATTGAGGGAGGATAATTAGTTTATTAGGGTTAAATGCTTGTGTTGTGTTCCATCGCATTCACTTTTTTTAAGTTACGTGATTCGCATATTTTGGGGATTTCGACAATCTAATGTAAATCCTTCTTTTATGATTTAATATTCATTAAAGAAATACAAAATTAAAAAGTGACATTATGTTGGCATCGTCTCTTAAAATAATTTTTGAAGAGAAATCTCGTACAATCAATGTAGAGAAAAGTTTGCTCAATTCTCTTCGTGACATAAATCAATCAACCAATCTCTTTCTCTCTCTCTCTGAATTGACTAGGGTTGATTAAAAACTTGTTCTTGTATCCTATCATTAGGAACCATCTTTGGCCAATGCTAAATAAATGAGCAAAAGCTATTCCCAATGCTCAAATTTGGAGAAAGCTGGTCCAGATTCACGCACGTCTCAAGATCGCAAGACTGTATTAGCCTCGCGCAGCACATCAAGACATTTTCCTGACTAGTTCTCGATTACACCATGAATATATAAAACTATAAGAGAAGTAAAATAGAATAAGAAGTCTACAGCTCAGCCAGGACCAGGGTCATATAATACTATATGTCCATGGACCCTCCACAGCAAGAGATTGCTTATACAAACCTTCTACTTGTCTCTCCTCAGGCATCGTCATCTCTTGGGAACGCAAAAGATTCCATATCTTAGAAAATGGGTCAATTTTAATACGTAATAGTCATCAATATTCTATAGGAATTGCTTTGACTTGTTCCATATCTTCTCAGTCGACTTGTGTTTTTTCTGGACAGGTATTTTTAGGTGCCACGTCGTTCTCCTTTTCTTGCGCTCTCCCTAGTCAATGTGTAAAATCATGGAAAATGACGTTAAAACGAGGAAAAAAGAAGGAAAATGTAAACATTGAAAGGGTCTAAGGTCGTAGCCATGCGGACACCGTTTGACCATTGCACAGGTCCTCAATTCCACCACCATTGACCTTTGATATGTTGTTGTTTATCAGTATTGAGGCGTTTTTAAAGTTATTTTCACTTGTTGATAATGTAATGCGCTTTGTCCGTGTCATCTAGAAGACTCTCCTCATATCGCATATATGGGAGGTGGAAACAAATGTATCATATAGATACATATTATGGCAAAACTTTTTATCTATTATTATTATTATGCCAATTTAATGGAAGTTCAACGGTTAAACATTATTTTTAACTTAAAATATGTGATTGATTGTATTTCGAATTCTCTGAAGAGACTGCTTATTTGCACTTAAGTAAAAGGAAAAAGTAATTATTTTTTTTTTTTTATACTTTCCTGTCAAAATACAAATTATTATTTAAGTTTAGGAAAACTATGATAAATTATGTGTGACCGTACTTGTTGATATTTGTGTGTTATTAAAGTTTCACAAATTTTAGATATAAAATATGTAAATTGAGCGTGAGGCGCAAGATTTTGATTAAGCAAAAAAATAAGAAGTGGAAGTCAATCTAAACGAAGTGACCTGCCAAATTAACTCGTGTTGTAGATATAAAAATGCTTTAGTAATCAATTTGTAATAAATTATCCACTGGGATAATGTTAGGACTTCTAAATGGCAAAAAGGGTAACTTAAAACTCAATTTGTTTCACAAAAATAATTTTTTAACACATAATTTTCTAAAAATTATTGCTTAAACACTCACAAAAATAAATGTTTTTGTCCATAAAAATATATAGGCATAAATTATAGTCAATAATGAAGATATTTTTTAGTAGAATTCCGAATAAGGACGGTTGGCAATGAGTGGAGACATTTCTTTGGCCCCGTGAAAAGGAAATGTGGTCAGGGGAGAGCTCGAGAGAAGGTTCGAGAATGGGGTAGGGTCCTCTTCTAAAGACCATTTATTTTCCATGAAACAAATGCACTCGCAAGTCACCCTTATCACCAAATAAAAAATGTTTAGTAGGGCTCTATTTTAAATTCAAATTTCCTTTTTTTTTTCCTCCTGATCTATATTTTACATGACATCAAGCCACAAATCAAGATCAATCACGCATAAAATCTGGATTCACATCCATCAAGGACGAAGATATCATCTCTATATAGAAACATGCTACCAGTTTTGGCTTGAAAATTCAAAGTAAGACCCAATGTTTAACTAATGGCAAGGTAAGTTTAATATCACGGGAATGGAAAAGAAAGAGGGACCGAAGCAAGGCCCAGTCCATTCTCAAAGTGAGATGGAGCCCAGACGAGGGCAAGACGAATAGGTTGAGAAAGACCCAAAGTACGCAGACAGTAACGTCAAACATCACATCGTGCCCGCTAGAACCGGTCTTATAAGATTAATGCGCAACAAATCGAAAGCGAAAAACACGTCATCATCGGGCGCTCCACATTGCTCACCGTGACATCGGCATCGTTGCAGGCAGCGCCACCCGAGCCCGTCGAGAGTACGGCAGTATTTGCTGTGGTCGCGGCTCATGCACATCCACAGGATACCGAAATGCACTGTTGCTAATTTGAGATTGGTTAAAAAACCAATCTACTAGAACAGCTATTCGAAAATTGGCAACGTGAGTGTAAGAGTTTTCCTGATTTGTGGACTAAATTATTTTGATATTGTTATTATAATTTACCATTTAACGTTTACTATTTTACGGGGTTTGGTCTTAGGTGAGATAGAAGGTTTCTTAATTAGTCTAATATGGGGCCTGGCTAGTGTGGGCCGAGTTGAGCCTAGCCCGTAATGAGGGGACTAGAAACTCTATAAATAATGCTCAAGTCTTTCCTCTAACCCGATCTCACATATTCTCACCTCGGGACGTTGCTCTAACGTCAATCGTGAGAGGCCGCCTCATTGAGCCGGTGATTCGGAGGGTAATAGAGGAGAATGATTTGCGCAAGGAACATTGTGTTTCCTCCGCTTCCGCTCAAGAACAATGGATCCTAAATCAGGTGCGTCAATCCCTCTATTTACAATTGTTTCTTCTTATGTTCTGGTTATGGAGATCTTGAATTGTGCATAATCTGCACCCAACATGTGGTATCGAGCCTCCATAACCCTAGAACATGAATGTAATTGGTTTTACCCTAATCTGTGCGAATTTGCCCTAAATTATACCGATTTGCCCTAATTAGTATAATTCTTGCCCTAATTAGTATAATTTTTGCCCTAATTTGCGATTTTCGAGATTTAAAGTTCAATAAAAATCAAATTAAATTGCAAATTGGGACTCGGCTCGACGAGATGGTGAAAACCGTCGGCGGCGCGTCGCCGTGGGGCGCCGCACGCGCCCCCACGCGCGCCACGCGCCGCTGGGGGTGTCGAGCATGCGCCCACGCGCCGCCACGCGCCGCCACGCGCCGCCTTCACGCGCGGGGCGTGCGTTGCATGCGCCGCTAACGTCGGCCGTGACGTCAGCGACTCGGGTCAGACCCGATGCGTGCGTCGCACGTGACACTGATGTCACGGTGACGTCAGCAACCCAGGTCGACCCGATCCGGTCGCTGACCCGATGACGTCAGCGCATAGCCCGATGACGTCAGCAGACCGGCCGACCCGAACGGGCCGGTGTCCGACCCGAACCGGCGACCGACCTAACCCGGGCTCCGACCCGACCCGGGGTCCGACCCGACCCGGTCAACGGTTGACCAGTTCGGTCAGCCGGTTGGACCGGGCGGTTGGACCGGGTAACCGGTCGGACCGCCACCGGTCGGACCGATTTTATGGCCGGCTTGACGTCAAGCGCGTGAGCCCCATGCGCCGCGCACTCAAGCGGCGCGTGCGGGCGCGTGAGTACTCCTTTCGGCGAGTGGCTGGCGGCGTTGGATTCGTATGAGGATTTCCTATCTTGTGGCATATTTATTTTATATGTTTGATGATTTTATGGATGTGAAATTGCATATAAAGCCCTAAATACGTGTATTTTAAGTGATTTTCTGCGTATTTTTTCTTGTATTTTTCTGTGATTTTGGAAATACAAGTCTTCAAGTTACTGGTATGCTATTTTGTTCATTGATAAGGCAGATTAATTAGCATGTTATGTGATTTGAGTGATATGTGCCTCTATCACTAAAATTAAATCACATGTATATGGTGTGTGTGAGATAAATATATCCCTGATATGAGAGAGTTTCAAGGATTCAATTGAGTTGTGACCGCCAAAGTGACACACTTGATTGGATTTAAGAAATTTCTGTCTTGTATGTTGTTTGGGATGTCTCCTGGTCTAATGCGTAGTCATACTCCCAAAGGAGGTGATTATGTATTAGCTCATGGAGGGATACATGATGATGTGGTGGAGAATTGTCTAGTCTTAGTGGTTCTTCTGCCCAAAGGTGATGAATTCACGAAGATTGGAATATATTCTCCTGACCGCTGTCATGTGGGAGTATACAATTGCATGTCATGTATTTTGCCCAAAGGTGATTATGTAATTTTGCATGTAACTCTCTGGATGTGTACTTGTGTACACAATACTCACATGATGCTAATTGTTATATACTGCTGTTTTTCATTCACCTTTTCTGTAAATGGTAACTCCGTCACTATTGAGGTTCTCACTGGTTCCAACTTTAAGAAGTGGAAAGAAGATTTTCTGTTTGTCATGGAGATGGCATGTTCATTTGGCTCTTACTGATCGATCGACCGGCAGCCATTACTGCTGAGAGTACGAGAGGATCGAAAGCACACTTTCTTGCTGGGAAAAGAGCAATAGAATTTGCTTGCTGTCTATGAAGCGTTCAATTCAAGAACACTTGAAAAGTGGTTTGCTTGCGAACTGCACTGTTAGGCAACTGATGGAAGCTTTGGTGGCTAGGTACCGTGTGTCATCTAATGCTGAGATAGGGACACACATTCATACACTGTTTACCATGA
Source organism: Eucalyptus erythrocorys (assembly GCA_014182555.1). NCBI lineage: Eukaryota > Viridiplantae > Streptophyta > Magnoliopsida > Myrtales > Myrtaceae > Eucalyptus > Eucalyptus erythrocorys. The sequence continues at coordinate 38,392,426 of CM024607.1, read as the reverse complement.
AGTATGATGGTTCTAGTGGGATAAGAGATTATATTCTGAGAATGGTTGATTTGCAGATCAAGCTTCAGGCTCTCAATGTTGCCATTCCCACTACCTACATCGTGCATCAAGCTTTAAACACTCTTCCTCCTTATTTTGGGATCATCAAGACTAATTATAGTTCCCAAGATGAAGCCTAGTCAGTTAATGAACTGATTTCTAGGGTGGTGGTAGAGGAAGAGAAATTGAAGAAAGACAAAGGGCACATTGCTCTTTATACTTCAAGTTCTGCCACTGATAAGGGTAAGAGTGTGAAGAATTATACTCAGAAGAGAAATTCTGATGCAGCTGGACTTTCTAATGGTAAAGGAAATTCTGAAGGTGCTGGTCCTTCTAATAGTGTTGGTCCTTCTAACAGTTGAGTCCTAAGAAAACATTCCCTAGGAAGAGGGGTGTTTTTTGCTACTTTTGTAGGGAGAGAGGACATGTAAAGAAGGACTGCAAAAGATTTAAGGATTGGTTGTCTAACAGAAACAAGAAGAGTGAGCCTAAAGGTAATGATTCGTTGGCATTAGTTTATGAATCCAATCTATCTGAAGTTCCGACTAATTCATGGTGGCTAGATAGTGGTGCAACTAATCATGTTGCGTTTACCATACAGGGGTTCATAAACAGAAGGACGCCAAATCAGGATGAATCAAAGTTTACTATTGGAAACAACATTGGAGTTGACGTAGAGTTCGTGGGAGATGTTGTTTTGGTTTTGGATTCTAGTTTTAGGATGATGTTAAGAAACACTTTTTACGTACCTTCATTTAGGCGGAATTTAATTTCTGTGTCTTGTTTGGACATGTGTGGATACTCTTTTGAGATAAAGAGTAATGCTATTGCCATCTTTTATGATTCCAATAAGATTGGGTGTTGCAATTTATCCAATGGATTATATCGATTGAGTTTATGTTCTAAGGACATGTATGTTGCATATTCAGCTGAAAAAAGGTGTTTCCAAAAGGCCTCTATCTAAGGAATAGTCTTATGCATTGTGGCATAAACGACTTGGTCACATCTCCAAAGAAAGAGTAGAGAGGCTTGTTAAGGCTGACATCCTACCTACTCTTAAAGGTGATCAAGAGACTTGTGTAAACCGTTGTAGAGGTAAGATGACGAAAATAAAGAAGAAATCAGCTATTCGAAGTTCTGGCTTGTTGGAGATTATTCACACTGATATTAGTGGGCCATACACAGCTACTTTATGCAGAAACTTTTATTTCATCACATTTATTGATGACTATTCCCGATATGGATACTTATATTTGATTAAAGGAAAGTCTGAGTCCCTTGACAAATTCAAGATTTTTCGGACTAAAGTGGAAAAGCAGTTGGGAAAAATCATAAAGATTGTTAGATCTGATCATGGTCGTGAGTATTATGGTAGGCACGGTGATGCTGGACAACTTAAAGGGCCGTTTGCCAAGTACTTAGAGGATTCTGGGATAGTAGGTTAGTTTACTATGCCTGGAAATCCTGAACAAAACGGCATAGCTGAAAGGTGCAATCGAACTCTTATGGACATGATGAGAAGTATGATTAGTAGGACCAATTTACCTACTTTTCTATGGGGTGAAGCGTTGAAAACAGCTCTCTACATTCTTAATCGTGTTCCTAGTAAAGCGGTTCCATTGACTCCTTTTGAGTTGTGGATTGGACGTAAACCTGGTCTGAATCATCTTAAAGTTTGGGGATGTCCAGCAGAGGTGAAGGTATATAATCCTACATTGAATAATCTGGATTCCAAAACTATACGATGTTATTTTGTGTCTTACCCAGATCATTCAAAGGGGTATCGGTTTTACAACCCCAATGGGGGTACAAGAATTGTGAAATCTCAAACTACAAAGTTTCTTGAATTTGATGTAGCTGAAAAGGGTAGCTGTTCACAAACTATCGAAGGTGATAGTATGGTGGGGATTACTGGATCCTCATCTCATCCTGTGCAAACAATTTTGGATCCTCTTGTGCCACAAAATGAACCTGTTGTGGCTCAAGATCCCATTGTCGAGACAGTTCCTGATGCAATTCCTCAAGCTCCTCAAATTCAGAATGAGGTTAAAGTAGCTCCACTCAGAAGATCTGCTAGGGAAAGACGTTCTGCTATACCACCAGACTATGTGGTCTACCTAGGAGAGCATGATTATGATATTGGCTGCGTTGTTGATCCAGTCACTTATAAGGATGCTATCTCATGTCCTCAATCAGATTTGTGGCTAGATACGATGAAAGATGAGATGCAATCTATGAAACACAATGGCGTTTGGGAGCTTGTTGAATTACCTGAAGGTTGCAAACTTATTGGCTGCAAATGGGTATTCAAGAATAAAAAGGATTCTAAAGGAAAGATTGAGAAGTTTAAGGCCAGACTGGTGGCTAAGGGTTTCACTCAAAGAGAATGAATAGATTATGAAGTAACATTTTCTACTGTTTCTTTTAAAGATTCCTTTAGAGTGATCTTGGCATTGGTAGCTCATTTTGATATGGAGTTACACCAGATGGATGTAAAGACCGCATTTCTTAATGGAGACCTCAATGAGGAGGTTTATATGGTGCAACCTGAGGGCTTTATAGTTGATGACTCAGGTAAGCTTGTTTGTAGATTGAAGAAGTCTATTTATGGCTTTAAGCAAGCTTCTAGACAATGGTATTTCAAATTTCATAGTGTTGTCACTTCATGTGGATTTATTGAGAACAAAGTAGATCAGTGCATATACACCAAGGTTAGGGGGAGAAAATATATTTTTCTCATACTTTATGTGGATGATATCTTGCTTGCAAATAGTGACATTGGTTTACTGCATGAGACAAAGTGGATGTTATCGAAAAATTTTGATATGAAAGGCCTTGGTGAGGCGTCTTTTGTTCTTGGCATTGAGATTCATAGGGATCGCTCATGCCGTTCATTGGGCTTATCTCAAAGGGCATATATTGATCGTATTTTGGAAAAATTCAGTATGCAAGACTGCAAATCAGGAATTGCTCCCGTTATTAAAGGTGATAAATTGAGTCTTTCACAATGTCATGTTTCACATTTTGAGAAAGCTCAAATGAAGAATGTACCTTATGCTAGTGTGCTTGGAAGTATCATGTATGCTCAAGTTTGCACTAGGCCAGATATTGCTTTTGTAGTTGGGCTTCTAGGCAGATATAAGACAAATCCAAGATATGATCACTGGGTTGCTGCCAAGAAGGTTTTAAGGTACTTAAAGAGAACAAAGGATTATATGCTGATATATAGACATGTTCCTGATTTACAACTAGTAGGGTATTCTGATGCAGATTTTGCTGGTTGTCAAGATGACAAAAAGTCAACCACAGGATACATATTTATGTTGGCAGGAGGTGCAGTATCATGGAAGAGCGAGAAACAGAAATCCATATCTTCTTCTACCATGCAAGCGGAGTTCATAGCATGTTTTACAGCTGTTACTTAGGCTATTTGGCTCCGGAACCTCATTAGGGAGTTATCGGTTTTTGATTTTGTGGATCGACCCATACAACTATATTGTGACAATAATTCTGCGGTGTTGTTTTTATTAACAACAACGAAGTCTCAAGGGGTCTAAACACATGGAGGTCAAGTTTTTGACTATAAAGGAATCGAGTGTAGAATGGTGACATTGCTGTAGATTATGTTTCTACGAGATGATATGATTGTAGATCCACTAACTAAAGGCCTACGCCCATGTGTGTTTGATCGACATGTCCTTAGTATGGGCCTAGGAGCATCTTGGGATGCTGTCATTTAGTGGGAATTATATTTTATTTTTCTTAAATAAAGTTTATATCTGCATTTGTTACAATTTAGTAACGTTTTGATATATATATATTTTTATAACTTTTATATTTCAACTTTTGCATTCAATACAATATTTTGAATGGTTTGTTATTTTGTTGAATATATATATTGTTATCGGTCTCAAGGTATTACCTTGAGTGAAGGCTAGGGGCAATTCATTATTAGCCTTGTGCATATGTTCTTGTAAAATGTTAACCATAAGGACAAGACATATGTGGGTTCATTAGAACCATAATTTCATTCTCTTGTGGCACAAACTTTGTGTCGCCTAAGTAAGAGAATGGTGACTGACAAATGGATCTCTCTATGAGAGATGTTAGCCATTTGCCATACTACCATATTGAATCCATATCAAATAAAGTTGAAAACACTTGTGACCATGGAAGGCTCTGTGTGTATACATGCGATTACCGCCATGATTCGGTGTTGGAGGCTTTATGAGATAGGATTGATTATTAAGAATTATCTCTACGGACCAATGTGCACACATACAATACAATTTCAATTAATATAGTCCAAGTGGGAGAATGTAAGAGTTTTCCTGATTTGTGGACTAAATTATTTTGACATTGTTATTGTAATTTACCATTTAACGTTTACCGTTTTACGGGGTTTGGTCTTAGGTGAGATAAAGGTTTCTTAATTAGTCTAATATGGGATCGACTAGTGTGGGCCGAGTTGAGCCCGGCCCGTAATGAGGGGGATTGGCTGGAAACTCTATAAATAGTGCTCAAGTCTCTCCTCTAGCCCCGATCTCACATATTTCACCTAAGGGACGTTGCTCTAACGTCAATCGTGAGAGGCCGCCTCATTGAGCCAGTGATTTGGAGGGTAATAGAGGAGAAGGATTTGCGCAAGGAACATTGTGTTTCCTCCGCTTCCGCTCAAGAACAATGGATTCTAAATCAGGTGCGTCAATCCCTCTATTTACAATTGCTTCTTCTTATGTTCTGGTTATGGAGATCTTGGGTTGTGCATAATCTGCACCCAACAGTGGGATCACATACAAATCTATGGTGCACAAATCCTGAAAATCGTGTGTGCAACTATTTTATGTTCTTAGTTACATCAACTGTACAGACAGCCGAGGTCCCTTACCTTTTCAGCTGTTCTAGATAAGTAAATATTTGACCGACCTTTTTCGCTGGGAAAAGCATCCCTTCCGCATAGAAGACCAGTCACTCGCCTCGAACTCGGCGTGGCCTCCGGCTCCTTTTGTGCACAAAACTCCCCGAGCTTTTGCACCAACTCCACCTCCTCAACCACAGAGCATCTTTGCAGTTTCCAATCAGCAGCTTCAACTATAGAACCATCCGACCAACACTTCTTCACAACCAACGGGATCCGATCTGACGACGCGGTCTGGTCGATGGGCCTCCTCCCGCATGCTACTTCCAGCATTGTAAATCCGAATGAGTACATGTCGGATTGCGCCTGTTGCCTTACCCGTGTGCGACAATTCGGATGCCATGTACCCGAACGTGCCCATGACGTTGGTCATGGAGGGGTTCTTTCCATGGTCATAGAGTTGAGCGAGCCCGAAGTCACCCAGTTTCACGTTCGTGTTGGAACTGAGCGGGACATCGCTCGCCTTCATGTCCCTACGTACCACCACTTGTTCCCACTCTTCGTGCAGGTAAAGCAGCTCGAAAGCTATGCCTTTCATGATCTTGAATGCCGGTCCCAATTTAAGATGTTGCCATTGTTCGCTTCGAAGAATGAATTCATAGACCAGGAGGAGATCATCTTTTCTCTGGCACAATCCATGCAGATTCACCTGTTTAAACAGTTAGACATAAGTTAAAAAAGCAAAAGAAAAGAGAAATGAAGATTATTAAGTAAGGGGAAAAAAACATGTTGCATAATCGAAGTCAATCACATATCCTTGAAAAACATTAATCACATGTCTATACAAATAAATATTTGCATTTTCCCATGCGTTCACTGTTCTCATGATGTTCGATTAATATTTAAAAACTTGAATACTTGCTCATTAAGTATGTTTCATAAATGTTACGATGGCACCCGTTAACAAACCATATTTCTAATGGACCAATCAATCCAAATTGCTGGTGTGGAGGAGCTCTAAAGCGTAGTTAAACGTGAATTAAAATGAGTATTGAAGCCACTTTTCAAGAAACAATCAAGTTAACGATTGCTTCTTCATGGGTGCTTCTAGAGATTTGTAGAAGAAAATGGGGACCGATCTTCTATAAAGCCGTAATTTTTATTGAAATATGTGGTACTATACTTGAGAAACAATCGAACATTTGAACAAAAGCTCATATTCTGCATGTTTATCCATATTCCTTGGATCTTTGCGGCACACGCGAGTGTGTGCAGCCAAATCAGGTCACATGGGAGGTCGTGGCATCCAATCTAAGGCTGCCCTGGCGTGGGGTTGCATGAGGTTGGCATCTCCACTTTGCACGATGATCTTGACCTCTCTTGCCGCCGCCACCCAGCGAGCGAGCTGTCAACCTTCAAACCTAGATGGCCGAGGGAAGGGGGACAGAGACCGAGAATGATCGACCAGGCGATGGCGATGGTGATGAGAGAGAAGGATGGTCGCATGGCGGGCAAGTGCAGTCGTGCCTCAATGTCAGGCGCACGGGGGTGTGGTGGCTGTTGAAACAGAAATTGTTGTTGTGTTTCTATTATATGTAGGTGGGTAGAGTATATTATAGAAGATTTACTTGCAAGAAAAAAGAAAAAGATAAAATTGGAAACTTTGAAACTTCTAAAGATAAGATTCTAAATCTTCCAACTTCTAAAGATAAGATTACAAATCTTCCAAATTTGACAGCCCCATATATTTGGTTGATACACTCCTTCAAGTGGAACAGTTGAGACAGCAAATCTCCAACTTGTCTCGTAAAAATGCAAAACGTGCTTTAGAAAGAGCTTTGGTGAGAGCATTAGGGAGTTGGTTTGCTATGGAGATAAACTGCATATTGAGCTGTCGTTCGGTGACATAATCACGAACAAAGTGAAAGTTAATTTCAATATGTTTGGTACGAGCATGGAACCAAATTTGTAGACAGATAAGTGGCACCAATATTATCTCACCAAAGGATGGGAGGACCTTGAAGAGGGAATCCAAGCTCTTGAAAGAGTGACTTGAGCCAAATGAGTTTAGCTGCAGCATCGGCAAGCGCTTTATACTCAGACTCTACGGAAGAGTGTGCTACAATTCATTGTTTTTGGAACTCCAACAGATCAAGTTAGGACCAAGAAAAATAGCATACCTGCCGTTGACTTCTTGTTATTAGAGCTACCAGCCCAATCGGCATTGGAAAAGGCTTGCAAGCAAACCAAATGACCTTATGCTTGAGATAGCGCAAGATATGTTTCACCATTTGCCAGTGGTCTTCAGTCGGTGCATGCATAATTGACAAGCTTTATTAATAGAAAAGAAGAAATATGGTCGTGTCACATATTGTAGGGCACCAACTATAGACCCATACGAAGTAGGATTAGATATTAGAACACCCCTTTTCTTAGATGGTTTTGTAGTCATGGCCATAGGATTTTGGATAGGCTTGAACTTAGACATCCCAAGCCAGTAAAGAAGATCATCAATATAACGTTCTTGAGAGAGAAGTAACTTGTTAGAGTGAGAGACAACCTCTATCCCAAGGAAGAAGTGGAGCGAACTAAGATCCTTAATTGAGAAATCTGCAGATAATTTCTGCAAAATTGCACTAATAGTAGAAGATACATTACCTATAACCAGAATGTCATCAACATAAATAAAAAAAATAAATGATATTAGTGCCTCTTCAATAGATAAACAATGAGGGATCTGTTTGTAACGCCGAGATTCCCGAGAAAGCAAAAACTATGAAAGTTGTCAAAACTAGGCTGTCGGAGCTTGCTTGAGACCATATTGAGAATAGTGCAACTTGCAAACATAATCACAACAAGTTGGGTCCGCAATCCAAGGGACTACTCCATGTACACCTCTTCAGAAAGAACCCCATGTAGGAAAGCATTTTCCACATCTAATTATTGCACTTGCCACCCTTAAGAGACTACAAGAGATAATACGAAGCAAGCAGTGGTAATTTTCACAATTGGACTAAAGGTTTCCGTATAATCCAAGCCTTGTAACTGATGAAAACCTTTAGCAACCAAGCGAGATTTATAGTGCTCAAGACTACCATCCACTTTGCGCTTAACTCTATAAACCCACTTATACCCAACAAAGTTCATGGAGGAATTGCGAGGGACCAAAGATCATGTGTGCCATTTTTTAACAAGCCATTAAATTCATCAATCATAACTGCACGCCACTTAGGGATTTTGTTGGCTTGGGTGAATGAGGTTGGTTCGGTGAGGGTGGCGGTGGTTGTATTAATTTGAGGAGGACAAGAGTAAACTTTCATGATGTGGGTGCATGTTGGCCTAGATGGGGGCAACGATAGTGGTGGTGGAGAGGATGATGAGCAAGAATGATAAAAGTCATCAAGGGGCCTAGCTCTTAGGGCGAGGGAGATGGGTGAATCGGTAGTATACAATGCTGGGAGAGTTGGTGGAGGAGTCTGTGATCTCATTGTGTTGGTTGGAAGAGGAACGCCAATAGGAGCCGAAGCCCACTATACTAGGATAGGCATAGGAAGTGATGAATGAGGTGATGGACCGAGAAGGGAAAACACATTTCATCAAAATGAACATGTTGATCAATACCAATTTTTGAGAAAAAGGAGGGGAGGGCACAAAATTCCCCTCCCCAGAACAGCCTTTATTTTTTGTGAAAAGTGACATTCGACAAGAGTTTGGAAAGTAAGAAAAATACAATAAACATCTTACTTTACTACACCCATCTCATCGGCAATGGATTTAGCATGTTGGAGGAAATCAATAACTGATTTTTAATGTTTCTATTGCAAACGTTGAAGACTGAGATGAAGAGAGAGGATATGCATAGCAAAAGCTAAGCCAAAAGAGGCATTGAGAGCATCCCATATGGTTTTATTAGTTTGTCTACCAACAATCAAAGATAAAACTGATTCTGAGAGGAACACAATTAGAAGACTCATGGTGGAAGCATCTTGCTGTTGCTAGAGCTGCTTGGGTTGCATAAGAGGGACAAGTTGTGGTTCCATTGACATAGCCATAGAGGTTTTGTCCCTCGAGAAACGGGAAACCTATGCTTTCCATAGGAAGTAATTGGATGCTATGAGACATACAAAAATGAAGTGGTGAGCATATTCGAATAGAGGAAGTGTAGAAGAGGGGTTTGTAATGGGAGTTATGAAGGTAGCAGTGGCAAGATCTAGAGCCATACCAACCACCCTTGGGAGGGAAAACCGGCCCCGGACGCGAGATCGGCTTTGGGGAAAATCGATCCCGGCGTCGCCCTCTTCGATCCGAGCTAAGCGGCGTCCTAATCTAGTGAGTTACCTCACTAATCCTTGATTAGAGGGTTAATTATACCCTAAGTGTGTTTAATTTGAATTAAGTGTGTTTAGGTGGTTAGATTAGATTATTTTAATATAAGATGGATTAAGGAAATTGGATTAAGTTAATTTGGGTTTAATTAGGGTTAAGAATGGTTTATTTAATGTTAATTGTGATGTGACTTAATTAGAATTTAATTTAGATTTATTTAAATATTTCGAATTTCGGATGATTAAAATAATATTAAAATATTCCGAATTTAATTAAATATTAATTTAAAAAAAACGAAAAATTTATTTTTAGCCCGGGTTGCTCGGAATTTCATGCGATCGCTCTTTGTGATGTTAGAATTTTAATTTGATGCTTGATTGGTGGCGAATTGAGCGTGATTGTGTAAATTAGGGGTTGCTAGAAGAAGAAAGCTAGGTTTGAAAAGGGGTGTTAGCCCTTAGATGGCTGTAATACCACGTTGAAATAGAAATTGTTGTTGTGTTTCCATTAAATGTAGGTGGGTATTTATATACCCAAAAATACATCTAAAAGATTTACTTGTAAGAATAAAAATACATAAAATTGAAAACTTTCAAACTTCTAAAAATAAGATTATAAATCTTCTAATTTCTAAAGATAAGATTTCAAATCTTCCAAATCTGATAACCCTATATTTGGTTTGTGGTGGTTGTGTGAAAAGGGAGGCAAAGAGGAATTTTTTTTTTTCCGGGTTTTTAAGCTATTTCTCTTAAAATTTAGGGACATTTTGGTTATTTTATTTCAAAGGTTCTAATCCTTTGGATATGTTGCGTGAATTAAGCTATAGTCCATTAATTTATTCCACCTACAAAATCCACCTAGAGGCATTAATAGGTGGACATGTCAATGAAATAATTCTTATTTAATGTATCGCCAGTAAATTGAGTCATATGTGGATATGTTGAGCAAAATTAAATGGAATTAATTAATGGACTAATCCGGTTGTCATCATGTCTTCAAAAGACAACAAATATTTCATGGAATAATTGATATTTTATATTTATCTTTCGAGATGAAAATGACAAGCAGAGTCCCAAAGATCAAAGCTAAAAGCAATTGGGCAAGGAGGATATGATTATCAGAAGAGATAAAAGATCCCATTTTGTGGCCTCCAAAATCGGAAGAAAAAAACCCTAGTGGCCACCTTTCCAACATGGAATGGAGAGGTAGGGAGTTTGAATCCCCACATTTTCATGAGGGTTGGGGTGGGGATGAATTAGTTTCAGAAGTGGGTTTCGACTCTCACGCTTTACAAGGAGGCAAGATAAAAGTCTGAGAGTGAGCGTTAGAATAGGAGTAAAGTAAAACCGACAAAAAAAAAAAAAAAAAAAAAAACCGGAAGAAAAAACACCAAAGCCACCAAACATCGCAAGTCTATTATAATATATTTATTATCCTAAATATGATCCCAATATTATATTCTCAATTAGTTTCGATTTATTACCCAATTTATCACCTACATCTCTTACGTGATATTTGCCCGTTAATATGTTACCATAACGGTTTTGATGGAAAATGTCGGTAACATAAGAAAAATGGAATAAAACGTCAGGTCGTTTAGTTCAAACTCTATCACTACAGAAAACACACTATCAGGTTTGAGGGGTATTGGTTAGTAGAACATGACGTACAGATCTGATTCCCCATATTGTCGATTAATCGTGCTGCATAGATCCGTCCAAGGTTTTAGAGTTTTCCACTTTTGCGAATTTCATTAATGGCTGGAAATATATTGATATTTATGTTTCCGCAAATCGATCCCGAATTTTGTACAAATTTATCCGTAATTGATAAATCGGGATCGTCAGGTTTTAGATTATATTTAATCTAACAAAGTCATCTTAAGCAACAGCCATTGGCATCGGCCGACCGCGCAGCATGAAAATGTTCTTCGCCACCATTCACGACAACAGGGAAAGCCTAATGCATGAGTTAGAAAAGGAGACGTATTTGTTTCAAACTTGCAAAGTTTCATGCATATGCATGGTCACGCGAAGATATCTCTATCAGATGAGTCTCATTCTCTTTAATCACCGAGAAGTTCCAAATCAAGATTCTCCAGGCTAATTTAATAATAGTCTTTCACGCATTTAAATATTTGAGTCTTGGTGCATTTGACTTAAGAAAAAGTTACACTTCATTTTTCTTTTGTTATATTTATGTCGGGATAGCTGGGACCTTTTTAGCGCCCGATTAATCTCCACTGATACAATAGTCCTCCCGTCCAATGCATACGTGGTAATTATCGAAAGTGCACACTTTTCTGCTTTCAGGGTAGTCTCAAGAGAATTTGAAAGTGTGGTGATTTGAACTAGAACTAAACGGGGAGGATAAACAAGCTTACCACTTGAGCATCCCTTCAGGCAAAATTTGTTCTTCATTTTCTTAAACATTCCGATGGTATTATAGTATGGCGATATCTACCTAAGTCTCTTATTTGCTTTTGGCTAATCTATTTTGAAACTATAACGTGTCTTGCCGTGGGCTTCATATGTTATGCTGGAGAAGCAGTAGACGGTGGTCGAAAGCGGAGGGTGCGAGTGATGACGGGGAGGGAGATTTTCGTTGATGTTTGGTAGATATGAGGCGCAAATCCGATCGTTCCATATTTTTCATCTTTATAAGCAGGCACTTTCAATCTTGAATCCATGATGCCATCTAATCAAAGACCCTAATTCCTTTATAATAAACCCAGGTCTCCTTTTGTTGAATCTAAAACGTACAAAACATTATGATTGTAGTCGCAATAGGGCTCGAAATGATTTTCACTTATTTTCTGTACTAAGAGTATTTTTGTGCGAAAATTATTGTGGAAGAAAAGTTATAGTTCAATGTATCTGGACGGGGATCATAATCGCATATACTTTTTGAGTTGGGTTTGGAACTGCCATTAGGAAACCCGCCTTTGAAATTTAATTAGGCTAATCCAGTTAATGCTTTGGACACAAATCATCCATTTTTTAGTTCGTGAACACTGACGTCCCCAACTTCACGGGAGACGAAACTCTTACATACGCTGTCAGAGCCTCTCTGACCGTAAGATATATTAGCCATGCAAAACTAATATTTACAAAACTAATATTTACTTTGTGGCCACATCTGCTTGTCCTTTCAGCGTAGTAGAATGTGGATCTCACGAAGACGAGAATCTCTATGTATGCACGTAGAAGTTTTGCTACAAAGAGGGTCCCTCTTCAACTCTCTCTCTCTCTCTCTACTCTTTGAATAATACAATAAATGATTAATATAACGAAAAACCCTAAATTGATATATCTATCGCAAATTTACCTCAAATTAAACTCTAAACTAGTATATTTGTGACAAATTTATCATCTATTAATTTTCTTTAAATTTTATTGTCACATGACAACTGATGGGTGTATCAATTTAGGATTTTATGCTTAGTTTGTCACAAAAATACCGGTCGTGATTTCGTATTAAAATTTAACGGATGGTAAAATTATCAAAAATGTAACAGTATGGGATTTTTGGTAATCAAAACATTTGTTTGGAATAAATTTTTCATATATGTACTGATTTGAGATTTTCACGACATTGACCCTACAATAAAGATTATCTATGACTTGAAAGAGACACACGGATGGTTGTAATTACCAGTTAAAAGAGAATTACATTGAAAAGACATGGAAAACTATGGCCCTTAACAATTAATTAATAAATAATTCATAATAATTTCGACTCAAAAAAAAAAAATTAAGTGGTAATCAATTAAACATATTGTGGTATTGGGGAGAACGATCACGCAACGTAACAACTTCCAAGAATCTTCCAAGAAAAGAAGAAGACCTCGGCCGGGAAACTTGCTGGAACGAAACTCTTCCTCATCTTTATCTCTATTGTTGTATTGCATGAACCACGGAAATATATACCCTCGACTTCTCGTCGGCCAAACTCCCCCCAAAATCCTTCAAAAAACAATCCACAGAATCTTCAACAAGATGATGCCGTCAGAGTTCCACAGGGTTCCTTCATGGCCAATCTTTGAGGTCATGAACGATCCAGTTGGCCATGTTATGGGGCCTTGTCCCAATCCAGAATTCTGCGTTGGAGAACATGAATTTTGTTCTCCCTTCACAGAAACAGAGGGCTCCTCTCTGTGTTTATCCCCCTCTTATTTGCCCTCTGAGTATTCGCCGAATCTCGGGGAGATGCGTAACTCCAAGAATAGCGAATTGGACCCCATTGAAACTTTCCTGATGGAGATTGATGGGTTCGAGCTGATCTCAGGCTGCAATGATAAGGGGAGGACTCCTAGCCCTACTCCATCCCTATACTCGGAGATCAGCAATGATGTCTCATCAGTCCAAGCGTCTTTAGTCCTGCCATTCGAGGGAATGGAGGTCGATAATAAACTCAGCCTCCCTCATCTTCTTAAGGCATATGGCGAGGCCATGGAAAGTGAGCAGAGCGAGCTCCTCGATGTGATCTCAGGATGCATCGATGAGAAAGCAAACCCACTTGGCAACGTGATGGATCGCCTCGCCTTCTACATGTTCGACAGGAAACAAGACCTTAATTACATAAAACAAGAGGCTTTCAAGAACTTTAAGCCAGCATCATATGCACTATACCAAATATTGCCCCACGGGAGATTCGCCCATTTTGCGGCTAATTCAGTGATTCTTGAATCCTTGCCCAAACACATTGAGGCCATGCATGTTATAGACTTCGACATGGAAGAAGCGTTCCAATGGCGGGCGTTGATTGAGTCCATGGCAATGGTGAGGAGAAGTGTAGCTCTGAGGATAACTTCAATGAAATGGGATGACGAGGAAGGTTTGATCGAATTCGAAGAGGCGAAGAGGAGGCTTCAAGAGCAAGCAAAGGCTGTTGGTGTGGAGTTGGTGGTGGAAGAGTCGAGGATTGATACGTTAGCGAGTGAGATGAAGAGACTAAGCCAAAGAGGAGGTAATAATAATGATATGAGATCACAATGGATGGTCTTCAATGTGATGAAGGGTCTTCCACACACGGGAAGGAGGAGAAGCGAGAGGCTAGTTGGTGAGTTCTTGAGATTGGCCAAAGAAGTGATTGCACATCCAGCTATCGGAGGCATAATAACTTCGGGCCGAGGAGAAACTAGCTGCGAATCCCGAAATTGCTCGTGTTTCGGCCAGTTCTTTGAACAGAACATCAGGTATTACCATGCAATTTTGGAATCAATTGAGTCAGATTTCCCAGGTCAGCAGCTTGTAGAGGCAAGGCTAGCTGTGGAGTCTCTTTTTGTCTCGCCCTTTGTTTCTTGCCTTGACTGGTTCCGAACTTGGGAAGAAATGAGGAAACGTTTGGATGTTCCACTGGGGTCTTGTTACGTGGATGGTTGGAGAATAAGCCAAGCAAGTTTGATGGAAGCCATGAGGCTGATCGGTGGGAAGAAATCATATTCAGTGGCAATTGGAGAGAATGAGAACGAGATGGTGTTGGAATGGAAAGATTCCCACATGCCCCTGGTCAGATTTTCAGCTTGGGGGAATCCCTCTATGTTTAAAGCAATTGTATAGGAATATAGGTTCCAATTACATTATTTTTCTTTAAGAACGCATCCAAGAGTAAGAGTATATATTTGTGTATATGATCCGTTTTATCTGTGAAAGGAAATCTAAATTCAGTCTAATAATTGTTTATATAATACCCTCCCATCGTAGAAAAAATTAGAGGGACAATTCGATCATTGTTGAATCCTATGCCCCGACTTTGATTTTGCATACGACGAAGTGGCATCTCACCTCAGTTTTACACGCTTTTAGCACTAGACCGGTTAAATCTTGACCTAGTTAAATTATTACCCTGTCTAGAAGGAAAACTCGAACTTGGCGTAATTAAAATGTGCATAATATCTCTGTCGGTGTACATCTGTTTCATAAAAAATCAATAATTTGATAACCATTTTCCTTTAATTCCCGACTCCTTCTGTAGCTTGATAACCATTTTCCTTTAATTCCCGACTCCTTCTGTAGCCTGCCTCTCTCTCTCTCTCTCTCTCTCTCTCTCTCTCTCTCTCTCTCTAAACGTTCGCGAGCTGGAGGTGGCAATTAATGGTGTGTGTGCCTCGTGCTCGATCCAAGATCACGGGGCTTGGAGCTGGAGGTGGCAATTAATGGTGTGTGTGCCTCGTGCTCGATCCAAGATCACGGGGCTTGGAGCTGGAGGTGGCAATTAATGGTGTGTGTGTGTGTGCGCGCGCGTGCGTGCGTGCGTGCGTGCGTGCGTGTGAGAGAGAGAGAGAGAGAGAGAGAGAGAGAGAGAGAGAGTTTGTCGGGATGTTCGGTAGACATGTGTTGCAAATCCGACTGTTAATTGGGCGGAGACAGTAGATGAGTCTTTGGAAGTGAGACAGTTCCATATTTTACAACCTAATAAGCAGGGATCACCATGAAGGGCAAATCATCACTGTGTAGTCATCTTATCAAAGACCCTAATTTCTTCAAGATGAACCAGGTTATATCCATCGTTTTATTGAATTTAAAACATACAAACATTACGATAGTCATCATGACATGGCTTGAGATGATTTTCACATATTTTGTGTGCTAGAATACTTCTATTCGAAATTTAATGTAGAAGAAGAATAGCAATGATTTAAGCGGGTTTGAACAGGGATCAAAGACCGATATGCTTATTTGATTGGATTTGAAACTGCCATACCAAACCCTACTTTTAGGCTTATCGAGTTCCCGTTTTGGATAGAGTTCATCCATTTCAAATCAGTCTTGCAGACATTCCCTGGTAAACTGGAAGAACCTGTCCGACCTTAAGATTGTTAGCCATGCAAAACTAATATTCATTTTGTGGCCACATCTGCTTGTCCTTTCAGCGTACTAGAATATATGTTTCTCGAAGACGAGGATCTCTATGTCGCGTAGAGGTTATACAACAGAAGAGGCTCCCACTTCAACCCTCTTTCTCCTCTTTCAAGAATATAATAAAAGATCACCTTTGGCCCTAAGACATTGAGGGACCCCGAATGTCTGCAATTTGACGTTGACGCCCATCGCATTCCTCTCCTTTTCTAATTCAGACTGAGGATATTTCTGACTGATTCAAAGGTAAATAGCAAGCAAAGACACAATAATGGCCCTTAATAATTAAGTAACAATTAATTAATCTTATTGTGTTATAGTAGTGAACGCTCACGGAACGTGACAACCTCCACAGTATCTACCAAGAAAGGAAGAAGACCCAGCAAGGACAATTGTTGGAATAAAACTCTAAAATTTATTTAAATAATTTAATCAATTTAATCCTCATCTATATGTGGTATAGCATAATCCATATATATGAACACCCATGACGTCACATTGATCAAACTTTCCCCGAAACCTTCCGAAAGTAATGAACAATATCCTCAACAAGATGATGCTGTCATAACTCGGACATTACTAATGATGTTGATAATAAACTCGGCCTCCCCCATCTCCTTAAGGCATGTGGAGAGGCCATTGAAAACGAGCAGAGCGAGCTGCTAGATGTGATCTTGCGGTGCATTGGCAAGAGAATGAACCCACGGCGACTTGATGGATCGCCTTGCCTTTCACGTGTTTGATATTCAACAAGATCTTCATTACATAAACCAAGGATGCATTTGGTAATATTTCAAATATGGAAAATAAATTCCATTCAGAATATTCTGTTCTTGGGAACAAAGAAGTAGATTTTTTTTTTTTACTAATTATTTTTGTTTCAAATCTATTCCTTGACTACTATTCTATTATAGGAAATAGAAAAATTACGTGACGTTCTCAAATAAATTTCCCAAATAGGTCCCAAGAGGCCTTTAAGAAGTGTAACTAGCATCAAATGTGCCGATACCTAAATTTTGACAATCCATCCAAGCTTTCTTTACATCGAAAACTCGGAGTTGGTCCTGATTGTTAACCAAAAGTTTTATTAAATTGCAGAATAGGAGTATTTGTCATATAATAACATTAATAATAATGAACATATATAATCACATTCTAATTGGATTGGTGCAAAGAAATTCTAAGTTCATTCGAATTATCTAGACTAGGCCCACAATATCGTGATGCTTTGGCCAAGCCTGTCAATCCACTATATGGTCGAAGATAACATATGGGCGCACATAGGGAGTGCTAAACTAAGAAAGATTACGTTATTCAATCAACTTTGGAAAGCAAGAAGACATACTTCCAAAAAATTCCGGCCCATATGGATTCAAGACGCAAAGGGATCCTTATTTTTTAAGGTTATATCTCATCTGATCCAATTTAGGATTTGTGGGAATTGAAAGCACAATATTATGAGCCATAAAAGAAAGGTGGGGATTCTCATGCGTGGGAAGAGCCGAAAAGACAGAGAAATAGAAAGAAAAGAATTTGAGAGAGAAGAGACAATCTTCGGAAATAAAATAATGTTCTTTGATTTGCTCCACTAAACCTGCATTCGTTCATGGGAATTTCTTGGGCAAAAAATATAAAAAAGGATTTGCTGGCATCTCCATAAAGGGGGAAGAGAGGAACGTAGAGAGGGTGATTGCTAAAAAAGAAATTTTGGGATCACCATCTTCAATTGGAAAAGTCACGGTCATACTAATCAACAATCGAAAAACTGTCCAAAAAACTCTTTACTTATTGTACTTTCGCCATTTAAATATAAAATTTTCAATTTTACCAATTGAAAGTGTTCTTTTGCCAAGTAATTCAATTTAATCAATTTTGATCAAAATTTGCTAGCGTCGACATCAATGTACCATGGGACATAATTGAAGACATGAACAATTTTTAATAATATTTCAATTTTTTTCAAAATTTTAATTTTTTTTCCTTTTTCCTACCATCATCATCATCATCATCATCATCGTGATTGGGCCCTCATCGCCACTGGCAAGGGCCACGATGCCCTCACCAGCTAAGAGTGGGGGTTGCGCAAACCTTGCAAGTCAATGATATCATAAACCCTGAATTTAGTAGACTAAAGAGCTAAACATATTCTAAACGAAGCAAAAGACAAGACGAACCGAGGAATTTAGCGTTGGTCGCGAGTCCCGTATAAAGATTTCTACCAAACTCCTAGATATACCACCCGAAAAACTTTTTCCCAGGTGATCTGGGTTACTCCCTACCAAGTGGTAGTTCCTTTGCGTACTGTAGCACCGCTCTTTGTCTTCCCGAATCTGGTCTCCTTTCTGCTCAACGACTATTCTCTGATTAAGATACCCTGTTTCTTCCTCTGGCGACTATAGGGAACACCCTCAGAATCACCTCATCTTCTTCAATTTACCTGTCGCCCTTAAACCCACACAAATCGATAAAAAACCCTAATCTCCTCTCTGAAAATCGATCTGGCTATCCTCGATTACAATAGCCTCTAATTACACGACAACCCCAGAACCCTATCCATAGATAATCCAAAAATTGACTTACCCTCTAGACGAATCTGTTTTTCATCTTCTTAAGTCTAGCCTTTTTTTACTGTCTGCCTCTTGTCAGCTGAGTCGAGTTGTCTAATTTGTCTCTTGGTCAAGGGGAGGCGCTCTGTGCCTTGCGCTGGAGGAGCCCCTGCAGTCCAGCTATCATGCAACTTGCGCGAAGGCCTTACCGACTGCTTGTATGATTACAGCACCTATCCATATTTTCAGTACTGTGGTAGCTCAAATTTATCTTCATTGGGTTAGCCAATAGAAAAGGAATTATGACTGATCAACTATCTAATGATAGTAGAGTAGAGGCTTTGTGCAGAAGTTTGGGAAACCTATGATCCGATGATGATGTGATCGATGTTAAGCAAGGAATTTCTGAAGAAAAATTAGCAAAATGCCGATTAACTCTGTTTGGTAAACTTTATTCTCGACCAAATGTGAATTTTCAGGCTTTTCTCAACGCAATGAAAAAGCATGGAGGACAGAAAATGTATCATGTACCTTGATAGAACCAGGTTTTTTCTCCTTTTCCTTCAAATCTGAAGCTGAAAAACAGAAAGTTTTAAACTCTGGGCCGTGGTCCTTTGCAAGTAATCTCCTCATTCTTCAGCAATGCGATCATGATATTCCAGAAATCTGCTATGAGTTTGATCATTGTCCCTTCTGGGTTAACCTATATGGACTCCCGTTTGGCCAAGTGACGAAGAAAATTGTCTAAGACATAGCCTCTAAGCTTGGTGAAGTTATAAAGGTAAAGTTGGAAGCCAAAGGAAATGGTACTTACAAAGTTGGCAAGGCTAGAGTGAACCTACACTTAGGTTCTCCTCTTAAAACAGGTGTAGTTATAAAGTTGGGTGACAAGAAATTGTGGATAGAATTTAAATATGAGTTGGTTCCTGCATTGCTGCTACTCATGTGGACGAATTGGACACTGCGCCACAGCATGCAAAGAGATTCCCTATGAAAAAACAAAGCTGGAGGAGCACATACCAGAAAATTTTGGGAATTGGTTACGTACTGAAGTCAGGGATCTTAGCCCTTATGGTAAAGTCTTTTATGGGAAACATATTCACCTCCTTGAAGATCCCGAAATAGTGCCGAAATCCTCACTCACTGTAGAAACTCACGAAGAACAACAGGCGAATAGAACACAAATACAGCCTACGCCACTCACGGGAAGTCAGCAAGTTTCGGAGATGGATATGAAACAAAGGGCTGATCCTCTACAACAATCTCTCGACATATCCATAAGGGAACGAAAAGCGCTATAGAAAAAAGCAAATAGCTACCTAGACAATGAATCCATGATGATCATTTACGATGAACAGCAAAAAGAGAACAAATACGAGATAGAATAGCAGCAAGCACCTGAAAGAGCTCCAACCAAGGGAAAATCAAAAAGCACAAAATTCCCTACTTCAAAAAAAGGGAAAAGATTTTGTCTATATGGTGCACAAACCTCAAAGGCACCATTGACTGACAAATTACAGTTAGTGGACATTCTAATCACGGAAGAGGGGAAGTCAATTCACTGGGCTTTGGTGGCTAGCCCTAATAAGCCACCGGGTCCACCATGAAACTAATCAGTTGGAATTGTCAGGGGTTGGGCTCACCCTTGACAATTCGAGCGCTAAGAGCCCTAGTGGTTCAGGAACAACCCAACTTAATATTTTTAATGGAGACCAAAAACTAGGAGAAGCAGGTTCAGCGGTTGCGTCGTCGACTTAAGTATCAATATAGTTTTTTGGTGAATCCAGATGGCATATCAGGGGGTTTGGCTATTTTCTAGGATGAGTTGGTTACCTTAGAAGTGGAATCCTTTTCTGATCACTTTATAAACGTGAAGTGCCGATCTCAAGATATCAGACAACTCATGAGAATCACTTTCTTGCACACTCCACCTACCTTTACTGCTAGAGTACTCTTATGGGAGGAAATACAACGAGAAAGCGCCTTCAACCATCTACCTTGGCTATGCATTGGGGATTTTAATAAAATTTTGTGCCACTGGGAAAAGGTGGGTAAGAAGATGGCAGAGAACTTTCGTCTTACTGCTTTCAGGGATTTTTTACAAGCACGTTCTTTAATGAATTTAGAAAGTAAAAGATGCGCATTTACATGGACAAATAGAAGGGATGGTGAAGATAATGTTAAGAAAAGGTTGGATAGAGCCTTATGTACCTTAGACTGGAGAATAACTTATCCAATTGCGGAGGTCACAGCCCTTCCAGCAATAGGGTCTGATCACAATCCTCTCATGCCGTCCCTGCTTCCTAGAACTGAGCACAAGCGGCAAGAATTCAGATATGAAGCTTATTTGGCAGAAGATGAGGATTGTGAAGATGCTTGTGAAACATACTTGGGAAAAATCCCAAGGTAAAAATATGGTTGAAAAACTAAAGTTAGTGGCTGCCAAACTTGCTGCATGGAGCAAAAGAAGGTTTCCCAATGCATATAAACAGATAGACACATTGAAAAGTGAACTTCAGACATTGATGAATAGCCAAAACACTCAATATGACCAGCAATGTATTCAACATATAAATCACGAGATCGACTCACTATGCCTACAAGAGGAGATGTTCTGGGGCATGCGTTATAGGATCAAGTGGCTGAAATGGGGGGATAGAAATACAAAATTCTTCCACGCAACGACTATTCAACGAAGAAATTGGAACCGAATATCCATGTTGTTGAATCAGCAGGAAGAGTGGATTAGGACTGAGGAAGCGCTTCAGGACATGACGATCAACTTTTTCAGGAATCTTTACAAGTCCGAGGGCCAAAGGAATTTCCAGCCCATTCTAGCATACATCCCAACCTTGGTGGATGAGACTATGAATCAAAATCTAATTGCACCCGTCAATTTGGAAGAAATAAAAGAAGCTACTAACCAGCTGGGACCCACTAAAGCACCTAGACTAGATGGGATGAATGGCATGTTTTTTCAGCACCATTGGAGAGACATTGGAGACGATGTTTGTAGGGAGGTACAATCTTTTTTTGAGACTGGATCTCTAAACCCAGCACTCAACCACACACAAATCATACTTATCCCCAAAACCCAAAACCCAGAAAGGCTAGAACAATATCGACCAATTAGTCTGTGCAACTTTGCCTATAAAATCATATCCAAAATACTCACAAATAGACTTAAACCCCTCTTATCAGACATAATAGAAGCGGAACAAAGCGCTTTTGTGGGAGGTCGGCAAATACAGGATAACATTTTGATTGTATAGGAAGTCCTCCATAGATTTAGAACCCATGATCGCCAACGAAAGTTCCAAGCTGTTCTTAAACTTGATATGTAGAAGGCTTACGACCTAATAGAGTGGGATTTCCTCCAAGAATGCCCGAGAAAAATGGAGTTCTGTGAAACATGGGTAAATTGGGTCATGAAGTGTATTACAACAGTCACCTTTAGTATTAAGTTTAATGGGACTTCCCTACCTTACTTTAAGCCAACTAGGGGAATCCACCGAGGCGATCCACTCTCCCCTTATCTATTCATTATCGTGGCTAATGTTCTATCTCACACCATTGAAGCAGGTACTCTTCGTGGGATCCAGTTGAACAGGAATTGTCCCACTCTTTCTCACTTATTCTTTGCAGATGATTCTATCTTTTTCCTCGATGGTACAATCTTAGAATGTCAAAACTTAGCATCAATCCTTCACCAATACTACTATGCTTTAGGCCAAGCTATAAATCTTAACAAGTCGAGTATTTATTTTGGCAAAGGTGGTCCAGACCAACTACGGAGGAGTATGGCATCTGAGCTGTAAGTTCCTGAAATTAAGAAAACAGGGTAGTACCTAGGAGTACCTTCGGACTAGGGAGCCTCTAAAAAAGAAATGTTTGCGTGGATTCTAGCCAGAATTAATATGAAACTTGAGAGCTGGAAGGAAAACTTGCTATCAAGGGCGGGTAAGGAAACACTTCTTAAAGCTATAGTGCAAGCTACTCCCCAGTATGCAATATCCATTTTTAAAATTCCAGTCTTTATACTCAAAGCCATCGAAAAGAAAATAGCTAATTTCTGGTGGAAAAACAACAAGGAGTACGGTCTTCATTGGAGAAAATGGGAAATTCTCAAGCTTCAAAAAGTGGAAGGGGGCCTCAGCTTTAAAGACCTATTCACTTTCAATATTGCAATGTTAGGAAAACAAGCCTGGCGGCTTTATCAGCACCCTGATAATCTATGGAGTCATCTTATGAAAGGTTTGTACTTCCCGAATTGCACCTTCTGCCAAGCAGGAAAATACTCGCGCCCATCATGGGGTTGGCAAAGCTTGTTGGTAGGGAGAGAAACAATCGCCCCACAAATTATGTGGGCCGTCGGGAATGGAAAAAACATATCAATCAAAACAGATAAATGGCTGAAGTTGGGTGTAATTGGAGGCCCTGCATTACATAATGAACCTAGTAAAGTGGCGGAGTTGATTGAGTTTGATTGAACAGAATGGAGAGAAAACCTGTTGCGGTCTACGTTTGACAATCACATAGTAGTGGAAATCCTAACCATCCCTATTGGACTACCATCTACTGTAGATAAATTGGTTTGGAGTGGGAATAAATCCGGCAACTATACAGTGAAGAGCGGATATTTAATGCAATGAAAAAGCACAAGACCCCTGAGAGATCAAACGCCAACTACTTCCCACCAGCCAAAACCCGAAGTATGGAAGCATATCTGGAATGCAGCGATACAACCAAAAATAAAGTTCTTCCTATGGAGTGCCTGTTAGAATGCACTGCCTACCTTAGATAACCTGTACAAAAGGAAAATAGTACCTACTCCCCTTTGTCCCGTATGCAGCACTGAACCGGAGACGGTTGAACATACATTCCTTCTCTGCCCTTAGTTATCACAGCTATGGATTGATCACTCCCTGCAAGTAAAAGTGAATCGAGTTGGATTATCCCGTTTTGATGAATGGTTGTATAGTACCCTTACCAGATCAAAGCACTTACAGAACTTCGAACTAATTGCAAATGCATTATGGTACATATGGAAAGATCGCAATCATTTCATATTCAGAAAAAGCCCCCTCAATTTCTAGCATACCTTGTTTAAAGCTATTAGCTTACAAGACAGCTTTGCCAAGGTCTTCAAAAGCAAAGAAACAATTTAAAGAGTCTGACTCATAGGAAAAATGGCATCCCTCGAGGCCCGGTGCTCTCAAAATAAACATCGACGCATCCTTTCAGCCTACCAGCACAGTTAGCACACCATTAAACTTAAGCCAAGACTTCTCACGACTTAGCATCGAAAATATTTCAGATTTACCCTCGGAGCCAAACCCAATGAGCGCAGACCCACAAGTTACGATTACCAATTCCCCAATTTCCTCATCCCAAATACCTGGTATAGCCTAGACTGCAAATGTGGACGATCAGGATTTTCATAGTAGATGGGACCACCTGCAGCTAGATGGAAACAGTACGAAAGCCTGCTCCATCTTCGACCCACAAGCCTCAGCCCTCCCTCCCATGAAGATCAGCTTGGTTGCTGAAGATATAAGAATGCTAGATCTTGATCTAGAAGTGGAACAAGCTATCCTAAAAATACCCAATAGCTTAGATATTAGAAGAGAGCCGACTAGTAATGATAGTAGCTCCCCCGTATCACCTATGCTCCATAGGACACCCACAAGAGCTGTTCGCTCCAAACTCAATAAGAAAGACAAGGCTGATGCAACACTCCCCAACATTTTGATCACCACAAATAGGGGTAGCTTAGATCTGGATAGGGACCCATTGAAAGGCGAGCTTCGAGCAACCTTCCAGTCCTGTGATGCGTCGCCAGACCCAGGTTCGGACAGCAGCAACAATGCCGGACATAGAGCACCACCGAATCTGCCGAGAGAAGAGGACGCACACGAACGGCAACAACAAGAACGCCCAAATCTGACCAGTGAAGAAAATGGTGGATTCTCCGCCTCCATAAATCGACACCCCCCATCTCGTGGAGCTACAATCGGCCATTGCAGGGAGATCAGCCAATCAGGAAGCTCTCCTCACCTACACCAGCAAACGTATCTGTCAGATATGCACAAACTTCCAGTACAAAGGAGGAAAGTTGCCACTGGTGATCTTCAAAGCAACTCAGCCGAACCTTCATAGATCCCTCAAACACCCAACAGCCCCGTCGCTGGAGCTGATATCAGGGGAAAATCAACTTTGCTACAAACACAAGTGGCTGGGGATCACAAACAAAGAGCAACACCAGATCTGTAAAGAGAGGAAGAGGCAAGTTCTCCCAGCTTTCAACTGCAACCCCTCCATTTGCAAGGAGCTGTAGCGTGTATATGCAGGGATGCTCTGGGTAGAATTGTTGATGGGTTTACTAGATCTGTAGAGGTGAAATCAGCTGAGCAAGCGAAGGAACAAACTTTGGTTGAAACCCTAGAGTTTATTTCCTCGAAGCTCGCCCCGATTAGATCTGAAAAAGAAATACACATTCACTCAGATTGTAGTATGCCGGTGAATGG
Organism: Eucalyptus erythrocorys; assembly: GCA_014182555.1. NCBI lineage: Eukaryota > Viridiplantae > Streptophyta > Magnoliopsida > Myrtales > Myrtaceae > Eucalyptus > Eucalyptus erythrocorys. The sequence continues at coordinate 38,367,270 of CM024607.1, read as the reverse complement.
GGTCCTCAATTCTGATACCTTTAGTTGGGAGTTGCGGCCTCTACTGGACTGGGCAAAACGGAAGCTAAAAGAAAACCCGGGCGTCATTTTATCCCACTGTAGTCGAAGCACAAACAAGGTGGCCGACTGGCTAGCAAGATCCCTACAAATTGGATGTACCAACCCCCGTCTGCTCTTTTGGATTTATTATGTGGTGATGCTTCTGTTGTATTTGCTAAGACCGGTACCCATTAATAATATTATGTTTGTCTGTTCAAAAAAAGAAAAAAAAACTCCTAGATATACCAGTAGAACCTATCTGACCATAAGAATACTAGCCATGCAAAACTAGCATTCATTTCGTGGTCCATCTGCCTGTCCTTTCAGCGTAGTAGAAAATGGATTTCACGTAGACGAGGATCTCGATGTACAGTAGATATTTTACTACAAAAGATGGTCCCTCTTCAAATCTCTCTGTCTCTATCTCTGTCTCTCTCTCTCTCTCTCTCTCTATACTCCATGGTTGTAATAAATGACAATCTCTGGCCCCAAAGAAACACGGATTGGTTGTAATTCGACGTAGACGCCCATCGGATACCTCTCTCTCTCTCTCTCTCTCTCTCTCTCTCTCTCTCTCTCTCTTTTTAATGTAACTATAGGATATTTTTAACAAGTTGAAAGTTAATAACCTGGAAAAGACACGATAAAATAAGAATTAAGTAACAATCAATTAAACTCGTGGTACAGTAACGAACGCTCATGCAACGTAACATCCTCCAAAGCATCTGCCACGGAAGGAAGAAGAACCCAGCTAGGAAATTTGCTGGAACAAAACTCTTTATTATATTTATTTACTTTTATCATCATCTTCACCTGCATTATTGTATCGCATGAATCGCAGGTATTAAATAACTTTGACGTCTCATCGATCAAGCTGCCCCCCAAAACCTTTCAAAAAAAAAAAAAAAAATCCACAGTATCTTCAACAAGACGATGCTGTCAGAATTCCGTAGGGTTCCTTCGTGGCCAATCTTTGAGGTCATGAACAATCCTGTTGGTGATGCTATGGGGCCTTGTCCCAGTTCGGAATCCTGCATTGGACGACATAAATTTTGTTCACCCTTCACCGATGCTGAGGACTCCTCTCGGTCTCCATCCTCCTCTTATTTGCCCTTCGAGTTTTTGCCGAATCTCACCGAGATTCATTGCTCCAAGAATAGCGAATTTGGACACTATTGAAACTCTCCTGATGGAGATCGATAGGTTCGAGCCGATCTTAAGCTGCAACGATAAGAGGTGGACTCCTAGCCCCACTCCATCCCTATACTCGGAGATCAGCAACAATGTCTCATCAGTCCAAGCATCTTTAGTCCTGCCATCCGAGGGAATGGAGGTCGATAATAAACTCAGCCTCCCTCATATCCTTAAGGCTTATGGCGAGGCCATGGAAAACAAGCAGAGCGAGCTCCTTGATGTGATCTCAGGATGCATCAGCGAGAGAGCAAACCTGGTAATGCAATGGACTGCCTCGCCTTCTACATGTTCGACAGAAAACAATACCTTAATTACATAAAACAAGAGGCTTTCAAGAAGTTTAAGCCAGCATCATATGCAATATAACAAAAATCCCCCCATGCGAGATTCGCCCATTTTGCAGCAAATTCAACAGTTCTCAAATCCTTGCCCAAACACATCGAGGCCGTGCATGTTAAAGTTATATCTCATTTGATCCAAATTAGGATTTGTGGGAAGTGAAAGCTCAATATTGTGAGCCATAAAAGAAAGGTGGGGATTCTCATGCATGGGAAGAGCCGAAAAGACAGAGAAATAGAAAGAATAAAAAATTGAGAGAGAAAAGACAATCTTCAGAAATAAAAATAATGGTGTTTGATTTGCTCCACTAAATCTGCATTCGTTCATGGGAATTTCTTGGGCAAAATATAAAAAAGGATTTGCTGGCATCTCCATAAAGGGGGAAGAGAGGAACATAGAGAGGGTGATTGCAAAAATAGAATTTTTGGGATCACCATCTTCAGTTGGTAAAGTCACGGTCATACTGATCAACAATCGAAAAACTATCCAAAAAACACTTTCATCTTTTGCCAATTAATTCCATTTAACCAATTTTGATCAAAATTTACTAACGTCGACATCAATGTCCCATGTGACATGACTAAAGTAGCGGTGAACAATTTTTAATAATATTTCAATTTTTTTTTCAAAATTTTAATTTTTTTCCTTTTTTTTCCTTTTTTTCCTACTTATTATTATTATTATTATTATTATTATTATTATTATTATTATTATTATTATTATCATCTAATTGTGGTTGGGCCCTCGTCACCACTGACAAGGACCATGATGTCCTTGCTAGCTGAGAGTGGGGGTTGCGCAAACCTTGCAAGTCAATAATGTCATAAACCTCGAATTTGGTAGACTAAAGAGCTAAACATCTTCGTTTTATTATTATTATTATTATTATTATTATTATTATTATTATTATTAAATTGTGGTTGGGCCCTTGTCACCACCAGCAAGGGCCGTGATGCCCTTGCTAGCTGAGAGTGGGGATTGCACAAACCTCGCAAGTCAAAAATGTCATAAACCCTGAATTTGGTAGACTAAAGAGCTAAACATATTCTAAACGAAGCAAAAGACAAGACGATCCAAGGAATTTAGCGTTGGTCGCGAGTCCCGTATAAAGATTTCTACCGAACTCCTAGATATACCAGTAGAACTTCTCTGACCATAAGAATACTAGCCATGCAAAACTAGCATTCATTTCGTGGTCCATTTGCTTGTCCTTTCAGCGTAGTAGAAAATGAATATCACGTAGACGAGGATCTCGATGTACAGTAGAGATTTTACTACAAAAGATGGTCCCTCTTCAACTCTCTCTCTCTCTCTCTCTCTCTCTCTCTCTCTCTCTCTCTCTCTCTCTCTCTCTTCATGATTGTAATAAATGACAATCTCTGGCCCCAAAGAAACACGGATGGGTTGTAATTCGACGTAGACGCCCACCGGATACCTCTCTCTCTCTTTTGAATGTAACTATAGGACATTTTTAACAAATTGAAAGGTAATAAACTGAAAAAGACTCGATAAAATAAGAATTAAGTAACGATCAATTAAACTTATTGTGGTACAGTAGTGAACACTCATGCAACATAACATCCTCTAAAGTAGGGGTGTACATGATCCAAGTGGGCGGTTCACGACCTAGAACTAAGAACTGCTCGCTAAAAATCGGTTTCAAAAAATTGGAATCGGGAAGCGTCTGCTAGTTGTATGGATCCACTCAGGAGTCCGGTTCTTGGGTGGATCCATAAAACTGGTCCAACCTCCATGCCTTCCCCTTTTCACCCTCCTCACATCTACTTATTCTGGCTCTCTTAACCATAGTAGCTTTATTCTCCTCAAGTACTAACGCTGCGACGGCAGCGATCATGACCCTCGCGCCACTTCTGTTCCAACCACCACCACCATCTTCAGCATCGCCTCCGCTGTCTCCCGCTCCTCCCTCGAGACTGACAATGAGGAGGAAAATGGGGACAATGGGCCATTCTTAGACCTGGAGTTCGCCCCTGTCCCCGAAAATGAGGACAATGGGAGGAGGCCTAAAGAGGGGGAGGAGGAAGAGGGGAGGTAGAAGCAGGACGAGCCTAACAATGAATAGGATGATAGTGACAGTGAATGCAGAAGTAGCGATGAGGATGGTGATAACATGGAGAGAGAGTTCAAGTTCGAGGGCGGGAAAGATAATCAACTCACTATTTCGCCGAGTTCGGACTAGGACTTGAAGGGAGATGAGTAGATCTAGAGATAAATTGGAGAGGAAGAGGGAGCTCGGGGAGATTTTGAACTAAGAGAGACGAGATGAAGTAGGAGAGTAGTGAATTGAGACAATATGATGATTGGAGCCCTAAATTTTAGATTTACTAATTTCAATTTTTTTAAAATATTAAAAATTAATATATTATTATAATATAACCAATCCGGTCTGAGTGGGCGGGTGAGCGGATCCGTCCATGGAATTGGGAACCAGATCGATATCCACCAATTCCCATAAATTGGAACTGGGAAGCGGACCGATTCCCTTAAGAACCACCAGTTCCAGACAGTCCGAGCGGATCCCGGTTCTTTTGCACACCCCTACTCCAAAGCATCTGCCACAAAAGGAAAACGAACCCAGCTAGGAAATTTGCTGGAACAAAAATCTTTATTATATTTATTTACTTTTATCATCATCTTCATCTGCATTATTGTATCGCATGAATTGCAGGTATAAATACCTTTGACGTCTCATCGATCAAGCTCCCCGGCGGCCACCCCCCCCCGGGCAAAGACCTTAAAAAAAAAAAAAAGAATCCACAGTATCTTCAACAAGACGATGCTGTCAGAATTCCATGGGGTTCCTTCGTGGCCAATCTTTGAGGTCATGAACAATCCTGTTGGTCATGTTATGGGGCCTTGTCCCAATTTGGAATTCTGCGTTGGACGACATAAAATTTGTTCCCCTTCACCGATGCTGAGGACTCCTCTCGGTCTCCATCCTCCTCTCATTTGCCCTTCGAGTTTTTGCCGAATCTCAGTGAGATTTATTGCTCCAAGAATAGCAAATTGGACACTATTGAAACTATCCTGATGGAGATCGATGGGTTCGAGCCGATCTTGAGCTGCAATGATAAGTGGCGGACTCCTAGCCCCACTCCATCCCTATACTCGGAGATTAGCAACGATGTCTCATCAGTCCAAGCATTGCCATCCGAGGGAATGGAGGTCGATAATAAACTCGGCCTCCCTCATCTCCTTAAGGCTTATGGCGAGGCCATGGAAAATGAGCAGAGCGAGCTCCTTGATGTGATCTCAGGATGCATCAGAGAGAGAGCAAACCTGGTAATGCAATGGACTGCCTCGCCTTCTACATGTTCAACAGAAAACAATACCTTAATTACATAAAACAAGAGGCTTTCAAGAAGTTTAAGCCAGCATCATATGCACTATAACAAAAATCCCCCCATGGGAGATTCGCCCATTTTGCAGCAAATTCAACAGTTCTTGAATCCTTGCCCAAACACATCGAGGCCATGCATGTTATAGACTTTGACATGGGAGAAGCGTTCCAATGGTGCGCATTGATCGAGTCCATGGCAATGGCAAGGAGACGTGTAGCTCTGAGGATAACTTCGATGAAATGGGACAATGAGAAAGGTTTGATTGAATTCAAGGAAGCAAAGAGTAGGCTTCAAGAGTAAGTAAAGGCTCTTGGTGTAGAGTTGGTGGTGGAAGAGATGAGGATCGATGCGTTAGTGAGTGAGATGAGGAGACTGAGCCAAAGAGGAGGTAATGATAATGGTACGACATCACAATGGATGGTCTTCAATGTAATGAAGGGCTTTCCACACATGGGAAAGAGGAGAAGCAACAGGCAAGCCGGTGAGTTCTTGAGATTGGCCAAGGAAGTGATAGCAAATCCCACCATCGGAGGCACAACAACTTCGGGCCAAGGAGAAACTAGCCATGAATCGCGAAATTTCGTCGAGTTCTTCGATAAGAACATCAGGTATTACCGTGCAATTTTGGAATCAATAAAGTCAGATTTCCCAAGCCAGCAGCCGGTAGAGGCAAGGCTAGCCGTGGAGTCTCTTTTTGTCTCGCCCTCTGTTTCTTGCCTTGGCTGGTTCCTAACTTGGGAAGAAATGAAGGAACGTTTGATGTTCCATTGGGGTCTTGTGGCGTAGATGGTTGGAGAATAAGCCAAGCAAGTTTGATGGAAGCCGTGGGATTGATTAGCGGGAAGAGGTCTTATTTAGTGGCAATTGGATAGAACGAGATTGAGATGGTGTTGGAGTGGAGAGACTCCAGCATGCCTCTGGTCAGATTTTCAGCTTGGGGCAATCCCTCTATTTATGGAAGACCTGTATAGGATCTAGGTTCTAAGTTGTATTCTCCTTGTTTTAAATCGCATCGCAGGGCGAGAGCATATATTTGTGTATATGATTCATTGTCTATATCAAAAGAAATCTCGATTTTGTCTAATAATTATTCATAGGATTCGGTTCCATGGTAAAAAATTTAATGGGGAGGATTTGATGATCCTTGCATCCCGTGCCCTAGTTGAGATTTGGTATATAATTCTGTATTTATGCACTTCCTTGAAAGTTTTTCACAGTACTCTGTATCTTTTTACACCGTCCTTCTGAAAAAATGTATGTGGTAAGGTGTCCAGAAACAGGCTTTCGTAGTAGAGGGACAATTTCACCTTGTCATCATCAGAGGACAGCGATGGAGATGGGGAGGTGAGGTAGAGGAACAGAGCCACAAGAGCGAAGGGGAATAGCCTGCCACCAGGTGTATCGTCAGTCCTATTGCAAATGAGGCATGAACCTCAGTCATGTGCTCGGTGACATCAAATTCTTTGGTCGAGAATTTAGTGAACATGCAGACCATCGTCACACTTCCCAGCAAGTCACTAAATGTGCTCGTTTAGAGTGACGTGAATGAATGTGTGCCCTAGCGGATTACGCCTATAAATTGGCTGTCATGCGAGTCGCATTTGTTCTCAGACAATCAACAACACAGATGCGAAATGGCTTCCGGTGGCAGGCTATTCCCCTTCGCTCTTGTGGCTCTGTTCCTCTGCCTCACCTCCCCATCTCCATCGCTGTCCTCTAATGATGATAAGGTGAAATTGTCCCTCTACTACGAAAGCCTTGTGTCTGGCAGCGCAGATTTCATAGCCAACCACCTCGTGAAGGCCATCGAGAACGGTCTCATAAACATCATCATCGACCTCAAAATTGTCCCTTGGGGAAATGCTCAAATCGACAACCGCACCGGAGCATTCATATGCCAGGTATAGTTTCAAAATTTTGTTCTTCTTCATGTCAATAAGTTCTCTCGCCCGGTGATCTGGCCACTACCTATTTATGAGTCCTCTGAATATTGTTGCAGCATGGTGAAGATGAATGCTACCTCAGTGAATCTGGGTAAAATTTGGAAACTATACCTGGCATATGAATGCTCCGGTGCGGTTGTCGATTTGAGCATTTCCCCAAGGGACAATTTTGAGGTCGATGATGTTTATGAGACCGTTCTCGATGGCCTTCACGAGGTGGTTGGCTATGAAATCTGTGCTGCCGGACACGGGCTTTCGTAGTAGAGGGACAATTTCACCTTATCATCATTAGAGGACAGCGATGGAGATGGGGAGGTGAGGCGGAGGAACGAGCCACAAGAGCAAAGGGAATAGCCTGCCACCGAGAAGCCATTTCGCGTACGTGTTGTTGATTGTCCGAGCACAAATGCAACTCGCATGACAGCCAATTTATAGGTAATCCGCTAGGACACACATTCATTCACGTCACTCTAAACAAGCACATTTAGTGACTGTAGGACGCAAATTACGCAACCCCAAGATCTCCATAACTAGAACAAGAACACACACCCAAGAGTAGAAGATTAACGCACCTATTTTAAGATCTCGTTCTTGAAAGCGGAAGCGAAGGAAACACAATGTTCCTTACGCAAATCCTTCTCCTCTATTACCCTCCGAATCACTGGCTCAATGAGGCGGCCTCTCACAGACGTTAGAATAACGTCCCTTAGGTGAGAATATGTGAGATTAGGGCTAGAGGAGAGACTTGAGCACTATTTATAGAGTTTCCAGCCAGTCCCCCTCATTACGGGCCAGGCTCAACTCGGCCCACACTAGCCAGCCCCATATTAAACTAATTAAAAAACCTTTTATCTCACCTTAGACCAAACCCCGTAAAACGGTAAACGTTAAACAGTAAATAACAAAGTCAATTAATTTAGTGCACATATTAGGAAAATTCTAACATTCTCCCACTTGGACTATATTAATTGAAATTGTATTGTATGTGCGCACATTGGTCTAGAGATAATTCTTAATAGTTAATCATATCCCATAAAGCCTCCAACACCGAATCATGGCAGTAACTGCATGTATACACACAGAGCCTTCCATGGTCACAAGTGCTTTCAACTTTATTAATTTGGATTCAATATGGTAGTGCGGCAAATGGCTAACATCTCTCTTTGAGAGATCCATTTGTCAATCACCATTCTCTTACTTAGGCGACACAAAAGCTTGTGTCACAAGAGAACCATTCTCTTACTTAGGCGACACAAAAGCTTGTGTCACAAGAGAATGAAATCATGGTTTTAATGAACCCACATATGTCTTGTCCTTATGGTTAACCTTTTACAAGAACATATGCACAAGGCTAATAACCGGATGCCCCTAGCCTTCACTCAATGTAATACTTTGAGACTTTATCAATATGTATTCAACATGATAATAACACATTCAAAATTATTTTATTGAATGCAAAAGTTTATACATATCAAACCGTTACTAAATGTAACGAACCACAGATGTGAACTTTATCAAAGTAAAGCCAAAGTAGCTCCCACTAAACAACAGTATCCGAAGATACTCCTAGACTCATATTGATGACATGTCACTTAAATACTTATGGGCATAGGTCTTTAGTTAGTGGATCTGTAACCACATCATCTGTGAAAATATATTATATAATAAGTTACCCTTTCTGTACCGTTTCTTTTGCCATATATTTAGACCCCTTGAGACATTTGTTATTAATAAAAATACAACAAATTTATTGTCTCAACTTAACCGTATAGGTCTATCTATAAAGTCAAAACGGTCAACTCCTTCATAAGGTTCCGAAGCATAATAACTCAATTAACAGCCTAAAATAAAGTTACAAACTCTACTTACATAGTAGATATAGAACTTTATTTACTGCACTGCACTTCCTGCTAACATAAATATGTATCATGTACACAGAATATAGGAAAAATAAATTTCCTACCACTGACCTTGCAGTGTATTAAATTACTTTGTTCCTAATTGAACAAAATAACAACACTATGAAACTTTAATAATATTGTCTGAAAACTTACATAAAACTATTAATAAGACTTTTACTCTACACACAAGTTTACTTAAATTTGTTGCAAAATCCTCCAATTGCACTATATAGAATTTGTATCTATTTGGCGTAACTCCAAACCAAAATAAATGCCACATTCACTCTGAAAGAATCTTTTAAAGAAATAATTATTTCTTCACTATTAACTATCCACCCCTCTTTCAGAGTGAAAACTTTAACTACAATTTTAGTTTGAAACTCCACAATCTTTCTTTGAAATCCTTTTAGTTTTGTACGCCAATTTGTAACTAAAGAACTTGTGATCTTTAGACAAGTCAGTAAGTTTCCAAACATATTTCATAGATTGCATATCGCCTTTTATGGCATCTAATCACATACTTAATTGAGAATAACAAACAACATTTATTTATGTCGCTAAATCAACCATGTGGTGGATATTGTGGTCATGCTCTCACAAATAGACTATATAGACTAATGGAATAACTGATCGTCTTTCCCTAACAAATCTCCTGAGTAAATCTACAACCACTTCATTCTATACTTGAGAGGAAAATTTCATCATAAACTATATTAAGAATAGTACTTTGAACCTCATCAAGTTTAGTCTATGGTACAGGAGATTCCACAATTGTCTATTTAGACAAAGATAAAGACACAATGATTTTCCCTTGTACTATTATCCTTAATAGTCTAAGAGCAGCTATCCTCGTCAATTACGGTGCAATTATGCCTTTTGGCCAAATCTTTTGTCATGATTTATAGGTATAGTAATTAAGTTACCACCCCATAATCTACCAAGTATTCGACAAATGACCCTTTAAGCTATTTCGCATTGTCACACTTGCCAAAATACTCACGGCCACTATTAAGCCTGACAACCTTTTAACCATATACCAGATTGTGTATGTCATTAGGACTTAAACGCAATTTTTGCAGATGTGTCCTAATTTCGGTATTAGACAAGATATCATTACAAGCCACTAAGGCTTCCATCATCTTTTAGCAGTACAGTCAGTAGGCAAACCAAATTTCAAGTGTTCCAAAATGGAACGCTTCATGGACAGTAAGCACATTCTATTGCTCTTATCCCAAGCAATAAATCATATGTCCATAACTTAAAATTTGAAGCAGTAAAAACCTCAATTATAGTGGAGTTATTAATTATAGAAAGGTGACTGAAAAATAAGCAATGTATATAATTAGCACCATGTGAGCACCGTGTAACTTGAGGTACAAGTACACATCCAAAGAGTTACACGCATAATCATATAATCACCTTTGGGCAGAATACATGACATGCAGTTGTACACTCTCCACATGATAGCGGTTATGAGAATATGTTCTAATCTTCGTGAATTCATCACCTTTGGGCAGATGAACCACTAGAACCAGTCATTCCTCCACCGCACCATCATTTATCCCTCCATAAACTAATGCACAATCACCTCCTTTGGGAGTATGACCATGCATTAGACCATGAGACATCCCAATCAATATACGAGACTGAAATTTCTCAAACCCAATCAAGTGTGCCACTTTGGCGGTCACTACTCAATTGAATCACTTAAACTCTCTCATACCAGGGATATATTTATACCTCACATAAACCATATACATGTGATTCGAACTTCAGTGATAGGGGCACATATCACTCAAATCACATATCATGCTAATTACATTGCCTTATTCATTAATAAAATTAATCATACATATATATATATATATATATATATAGAATCTGAAAAATAGATTCCAATGAGATCACCAATCACAACAATATAGGAAACTTCTCTTGTGCACCAAAATTACAAATTCCAATGATTCTATTTAACGTTGATCTAGAGAATCTATCACAAATCAACCTCAATAGCAATACATGGTACACCAGATCGAGAAGCCCGACGGTGATCCATTATAGCTCATGAGTTTCATAAGGCAAAACATGACTCCGAGGCCAACAACTAATTTATTAGTCAATTTTAAGTAACAAATATCATTACTTCAACCAGTGGCCTATAAATTGAGTCAAAACACAGAACCAAATATCTAAACTATAATAGTAGATATTATTGCTCTGCATAAATATTGTCATACTCCTTAACCATAAAAAATTCAATTTAACAGATATTAACTAGTGACCAGATGATTTTCTTTAGTACAATGCACAACAACTTAACTAACATGCATTATCCACATTCAGTAGATATGTAAATTAGTACAATCAATTTGGTCACAGATTCATAAGACATCCATCATTCAAAGGTTAAAAGGAATATGCATGAGCAACAAAAGTTTTTCTTATTATCTCAAGAGATAATTCAATAAGTATCTCATAATGATTGTATCTCATTAAGCTAGCTTCAATTCACAATAAAGTTTGATTTTTATTGATGAATCACCTTTATAATAATTATGTGATAATATACTTATAACCCAACACTTGTATTTCCAAAATCACAGAAAATACAAGAAAAATACGCAAAAAATACCCTAAAAATACGCGTATTTAGAGTTAAATATGTATTTTCACATCAATAAAATCACCAAACATGTAAAATAAATATGCCACAAGATAGGAAATCTCCATACGAGTCCAACGCCGCAAGCCACTCGCCAAAAGGAGTCCCCACGCGCCCGCACATGTCGCCTGCGTGCGCGGCGCGTGGGGCTCACGCGCCAGACGTCAAGCCGGCCAAAAACCGGTCCAACCGGTGGCGGTCCGACCAGTTACCCGGTCCGACCGTCCAGTCCAACCGCCCGGTCCAACTGGCTGACCGGACCAATCAACCGTTGACCGGGTCGGGTCGGTCAACGGGTCGGGTCGGTCGCCAAGTCAGGTCGGTGATGTCATCGGGCAGTGTGCTGACGTCATCGGATCGGTCGCCTTCCGGGTCGGGTCGATGACGTCATCAGGTCGGACCCGGGTCAGGTCGATGAAGTCATCGAGTGACGTCACCGTGACGTCAGCGATCACGTGCGATGCACGCATCGGGTTGGACCCGGGTCGCTGACGTCAGTGACCACGTGCACGCGTGCTCGACACCCCCAGCAGCGCGTGGCCACGCGTGGGGGCGCGTGCGGCGTTCCCCGGTGACGCGCCGCCGACAGTTTTCACCGTCTCGTCGAGCCGAGTCCCAATTTGCAATTTAATTTGATTTTTATTAAACTTAAAATCTCGAAAATCGTAAATTAGGGCAAGGATTCAAACTAATTATGGCAAATCAGTAGAATTTAGGGTAAATTCATACAGATTAGGGTAAAACAAATTGCGTTCAAATTCTAGGGTTATGGAGGCTCTGATACCACATGTAGGACGCAAATTACGCAACCCCAAGATCTCCATAACTAGAACAAGAACACACACCCAAGACTAGAAGATTAACGCACCTGTTTTAGGATCTCGTTCTTGAAAGCGGAAGCGGAGGAAACACAATGTTCCTTGCGCAAATCCTTCTCCTCTATTACCCTCCGAATCACTAGCTCAATGAGGCGGCCTCTCACGATTGACGTTAGAATAACGTCCCTTAGGTGAGAATATGTGAGATTAGGGCTAGAGGAGAGACTTGAGCACTATTTATAGAGTTTCCGGCCCGGTCCCCCTCATTACGGGCCAGGCTCAACTCGGCCCACACTAGCCAGCCCCATATTAGACTAATTAAGAAACCTTTTATCTCACCTTAGACCAAACCCCATAAAACGGTAAACGTTAAAAAGTAAATAACAAAGTCAATTAATTTAGTCCACATATTAGGAAAATTCTAACACTGACTTGTTGGGAAGTGTGACGATGGTCTTCATGTTCACTAAATTCTCGACCAAAGAATCTGATGTCACCGAGCACATGACTGAGGTTCATGCCTCATTTGCAATAGGATTGATGGTATACCTAGTGGCAGGCTATTCCCCTTCGCTCTTGTGGCTCTGTTCCTCTGCCTCACCTCCCCATCTCCATCGCTGTCCTCTGATGATGATAAGGTGAAATTGTCCCTCTATTATGAAAGCCTGTGTCTTGGCAACGCAGATTTCACAGCCAACCACCTCGTGAAGTTGATTTACAGGTAAAAGAACATTCCAATCAGTTTATCGATGTGATATGTACAGACCCTGAAAGTAGACAAGTAATGAAGATAACCTTTGTTCATGCATCAACTAACTTTGGGGAACGGCTGAATCTGTGGCAACAACTCGGTAATCTGAAACCCCATCAATCCATTCCCTAGATCTGCATGGGAGACTTCAACGAGATCTTGTACGTGTGGGAGAAACATGGGAAGAAAGCACCTGATCAGAGAAGAATGACAGCATTTAGAACCATGGTTGATGAATTAACCTTAATGGATGTTGACAGCCAAGGATGCGCATTTACCTGGGCTAATAACAGGAAAGGGGAAGCATTGGTTAAAAAGCGCCTTGATCGAGTACTATATACCTTAGAATGGAGGGTAACCTTTCCAGCAGCAGAGGTACACGCCCTTCCCAGCTATTGGTTCTAACCATAGCCCCCTCGTCCTTCGCCTACATCCTGGAAGAAGGAAAGGGCAAAAACAATTTAAACTGGAGGCATTTTGGGTGGAACATGCAGATTTCCAGGGGATTATACATCAAATCGGTCCACCCCCCCCCAAAGCCATACACCCTCTTTTTCGGACAAACTAAAGGAGACGGAACAGATGCTGAAAAAATGGAGCAAAGAAAAATTCGCCAACACCCCCCGAAAGATCAAGGAGCTTAGCCAAGAGTTAATAACACTTACAAACCAACCAAACCAGCAGACAAGCAGAAAGAAAGTGCAAAATCTCATTCATCAAATTGAGAATCTAAAAAAGCAGGAGGAACAGTTTTGGGGAATGCGTTCATGTGTCAAATGGCTATAATGAGGCGACAGAAATACTAGCTTTTTTCATGCCACAACAATACAGAGGAGATAGAGGAATCGTATAACAATGCTGCAACTCGATGATAATAGTTGGTGTCGAGACCCGGCCACCCTTCAGCACCATATTCAAAGTTTTTATAAGAACTTATACAGGACTGAAGGTACACAACACTATCAACCAGTACTCGACCAATGTCCCTCACCCATTACTAAAGAAATGAATGCAGAATTAGTCGCCATACCTTTAATGGAGGAGATTAAAGAAGCAACATTTCAGCTTGGAGCGGCTAAAGCTCCTGGCCCTGATGGCTTTAATGGAGCATTCTATTCACAATCATGGGAAACCCTTAAAAATTACTTGATGCATCTTGTCCAGGATTTCTTTCAGAAAGGTACTTTTGACTCCCGCCTGAACCAAACACATATAACCCTGATTCCCAAAGTAAAGCACCCTGAAAACATCAGTCAATTTCGTCCCATTAGTTTGTGCAACTTTATCTACAAAATCATCTCAAAAATCCTAGCCAACAGACTAAAAAAGTGGATGCCACTTATCATTGAACCGAATGCGACAGCCTTTGTGCAGGGGAGGCAGATTCAGGATAACATCCTAATTGTACAGGAGGTTCTGCATCAATTGCGATCAGAAAAAACAAAACTAAGTATCAAGTAATTCTGAAACTCGACATGCAGAAAGCTTACGACAGAGTGGAATGGGACTTTGTGAGGGATAGCTTGCTACATATGGGCTTCTCTTCTAAATGGGTATCCCTAATTATGCATTGTATCACTACTGTCTCTTATAGTGTGAAGATCAATGGGGAACATAGCTCCTTTTTCCAACCATCCAGAGGACTCCACCAAGGTGATCCTTTATCCCCCTATATCTTCATATTAATGTCCAATGTATTAACCTGGTTAATGAGGAAAGCGTCAGATGATGGGACTATCAAAGGTATACAAATTAATCGACGCTGTCCAAAATTAACTCACCTGCTCTTTGCTGATGATGCTCTTTTCTTTATGGATAGAACCCTTCTGGAGTGTCAGAATTTAGCCCTTACCCTCAACCAATACTGCTACGCCTCTGGTCAAATGGTTAACTTCAACAAGTCAGGGATCTTCTTTAGCACCAACTGTCCGCCACTTCTCCGAAGAAATATGGCCATAGCACTGCGAGTTAATGAGCTCGAACGCACAGGTAAATATCTGGGCATCCCCATAGAATGGGGTCAATCAAAAAGAGATTTGTGTCAGTGGATAATTGAAAGAGTAAACTCAAGATTGGCAGGTTGGAAGGAAAAGCTACTTACCAAGGCCGGCAAGGAAGTCTTGATCAAAAGTGTTGTGCAGTCCATCCCGACTTACGCCATGTACATATTCAAGATCCCTGCTTCAATATGTAGATCCATAGAGAAACGAATTGCGTCATTTTGGTGGCAGAAAGGGGATAGCAAGAAAGGAATGCACTGGAAACGATGGGAAATACTGAAAACAAGGAAGGATTCATGAGGCCTCGGGTTTAAAGACTTGCGTACCTTCAATCGAGCTATGCTCGGCAAGCAGGCCTGGAGACTGGCCAACTCCCCCAACAGTCTGTGGAGCAGAACACTCAAAGGGATTTATTTCCCCCAATGAGGATGTCTGGACAGCAAGCAAGGGTCGCCGGCCATCCTGGGGCTGGCAAGGTATCATGCTCGGCAGAGAAACAATCATGGATAATGTTCAATGGTTAGTAGGAGATGACAAATCTATTAACATACGTAAAGACAGATGGCTCAAACGGGGGATCATTGGAGGACAAGCACACCCATCCGAACCTCAGATGGTGTCTCAACTAATCCATTCAGACATCAGAGAGTGGAAACAACAGCAAATCCATCAGTATTTCGGCACACAAATAGCAGCAGAAATCTTAGCAATCCCTCTAAGTCCACAGCCCAAACCAGACACACTCATATGGACAGGCAACTCAACAGGGCAATATTCGGTTAAAAGTGGGTACAACAAAGCCACTTCGAGCATAATGGCTCCAGATATTAACCGACCTTCCAGCTCATACACAGCACCACGCAATCTATGGACACAAATCTGGAGTCTAAAAATCTCACCGAAGATTCGTACCTTCCTTTGAAGCCTCTGACAAAATGCATTACCCACCAGGGAAAATCTGCATCAAAGGCACATAATCACAGACCCGTTATGTCCATTCTGTCATACTGGCATAGAAACAACAGAGCATCTATTTTTTTTTGTGTAAATGGACTCGACAGATTTGGGAAGATTCGAGATTCGAGGAAATACGACCTAGGAGAACTATCAAGTGAGCAGATCAGTGGCTATATGAAGCTTTCCAGGGAACTCCACCTATACCTGAACGTGAGGTTACTGGTATGATCCTATGGCGCATCTGGAAGGCGAGGAATGACTGGATTTTTCATAGTTGACTCCCTAAACCCGTCGATCTTGTAATTCTTGCACATGAAAATCACACCTGGGTAAGCAGAGGAAGACAGAATCTAACATACAGGAAACTCAACACCACGAACCTGAATAGGGCGCATCTTCCAACAATCAGTCCCAGAGCTTCAGGGCAGGGGACACCGCATCACAAGAATCCCAGATCTGGACTGACAACGGGCCAACAACTCCTCTGGAACCATCACATCTGAGCCATAGATCGGGATCCTCGAAAATCAAGGAAAGCATCTTAGCTTCAGCCAAAACCAGAGCAAACGGAACACAAGCAGCGCTCTAACAACCTTACCAGAGCAACGTCGACCCAAGAAGCCCCCAAATCTACAACCCATCTCCAGATCAGAGGACGTCGCAGAAACAGAAACCCAGATCGGGGCTCACAATGATCATGCAACAAAAACAAGGCTGCTGGAATCACCAGATCCAAGCCTCCGATCAGTGAATCTGGGTAAAAGAGGAAAGCAAATCAGCTTCAGTCGAAGCCAGAGGAAGCAGAACACAAACACAGCCTTCAGAGCCATACCAAACCAACGAAGAACCCCAGATCCATCAGATCTACAGCCCGGGTCAGTGGATCTCGAACCAACTGCATCTGTTACTGAGGCTTGTGTTAGAAGTGAGAAGATGAAACAAAAATCAGAAAAAACCAAACCTCGACCCACAAAAATCACCGTCGCTCGCTGGAACCCGCCGAAACAGAACGTGTTGAAACTTAACGTAGATGCGTCTTGGGTCGAAGGAGAGTTTCTTTGCTCGGTGGCCGGAGTGGTGCGCGATGCTTCTGGAAGGGTGATCGAAGGATTTGCTGCAATAGCTAGGGCTTCTTCATCAAACGAGGCGGAAGCGGAAGCGATACGGTTGGGTCTCCTTTTTATACGGGATTGGAGATTTACACACGTGGATGGAGTTGGAAGCCAAACAGTCCCGTGGATACTTGAAAGCGACAGTTCAGTTGTAGTTAACATGATAATGGGCCGGACCCCCCCCTCTTGGAATATGGAAGTCTTCATTTCGAAATGTCAAAGTTTACTGGCCCAAATTAGCTCAGTCTCGCTGGCCCACTGTTCACGCGAAGCTAACGCAGCGGCAGATTGGATCGCAAGGCGTCACCGGGTTCGACAACTTCCTCTTTCTTGGTGGATCACCCCTCCCTCTACTTTATACTCTATCTTGTGTTTCGATCTTTATGGGGTTGTTTTTTGTAAGCACTGACTATTAAGCTTCAATATATGGTTTCCTTTCGACCAAAAAAAAAAAAAAAAAAAAAAAGGTGTCTAGAAACAGAATGGATATTGAGTCATATGACCCTAATAAACCCTTAGAAATCTCGCATATCGATTTTTTTAATTTTGGAACTTAGGACCTGCTTTATGATCTTTTTTTTAATACAGAGCAAAGCTTCCGACTTTTGTGCGGTAATTGAACTTATAAACAATGCTCGTTCTTATAGAACAAAACAAATAGTATACATATAGAACACACGGCATATTACATGCGTGTAAAACAAGTTTAATGTTTTAATTATTTCATGTCCTTTCATTAACCTGTTCATGATGTAATCTGTTAATTATCACTTATTATTTTTGAAGTGCTTGCAGGATATCATGATTACGTGAATGCGTATAAAATTCTTTCGATAGCATGCAATTATTAGATATGATTTTTTAACAGTAATTTGAATCCAAATACTCCTATTCTAATTTGCAAGCTCTTTTAGTATGTAGCACCATCGACGTAAAGTCATGACAGCATCATTTTCAATTATGATTATAAGAGTGCCAATTTTTTTCCACGCACTTTTACGAAACACAGCAACATATACCCGTTGATACTAAATGTATGCTTCATCCATAGATGAGGCTAATTGCATCTTCCAAACCCACGTATTCAAAAAATTAGATCCGAGATTGGTTCCCCCTAGTCGTAATTTGAAATCAAGCGATCTCAATTCGGAAAGTAACTGCAAGCAACATTAAAATTGACAGCCAAACTACACCCAAATCAAGAACTGCACGACACGACCATGCTCTAACAAAAATAATCAGCAACTTGAACTCGATTAACCATCGGCAACATAAACTCGAATAACCAGTAGCCAGGGGATTCGTTTGGCTGAACATTTTATTTAGAAACATAGCACAAACTAAGTGTTAAACCAAACATACGTGGTTTAATCCTTCCATTTTTAGCTGATTTGGTCTAAAGGGACCAAAAACAGGGGCCGCACTAAATCAACAGAGATCGTATATGTGCTTAAAAGGATCTGTGGTATCTCTTGCTTCATCGCTTCTCAACGAGTCGAGTTGCAAGCGGGGGGTTTTCCCATGCTGCCCTTGTAAGCCTTGCACACGAAGTCCATGAAATTCAAGAATTCCTGCAAACCACAACGCGTCAGATCCAAGCTCGAGAGACAGAGAGAGAAACATAGACAGAGACAGGGGAATTAGGATACGAACATGGTAGAGCGGTTGGTCATTCACGGTAACCCACGGCGTGTACTCGTGAGGCGGAATAAGCTGGTCGGTCTCGGTCTTGTACTGTAGTTCAAGCTGCAGATGGGGAAAATTTGAACCACCGTGAAGCCGAAGTAAGCATCAGACAGTTTAAAAATAGATGACTGGTGAGAGGGCAGCAAATCCTTTTAAAACAAGCATCAGTTACTTCATCTATGGATCGTGAAACAGCGGTAGAATATGCTGCGAGCATGCATTGGCTTATGACTACGGCATTTCGGCTTTACCTCTCTTCCACGTCCGCTGGTGTAGCACTTGTAGATGCCTGCTTCCTCCAATTTTAGCTCTTCAGCACAAGACTCCCACACTTTTGAGGCTGCAACATTTGAGGAGGGCTTTTCCTGATACACGGCAGAGAACTTCCCCGATCGCAGCCCGCCCTTGGAGATATTACCCTCCACACAGCGAATGAAATTGAAATGCGGCTTCTGGACCGGAGTACAATACATTAAGAGAACAAATTTAGTCAGTACAAACCAAAAGCGAGAAACGTTTCAGCACGTGGTGTACATAGATTGAAAACATAGATAAAGGCCAGAGCAGTTCGAACCCACGCTTACCAGATCGGACCAGACCTCGATGGCACAAGCTTGAATGGCGTTGAGGTAGCATTCATCTTCACCATGCTGCAACAATATTCAGAGGACTCATAAACAGGTAGTGGCCAGATCACCGGGCGAGAGAACTTATTGACACGAAGAAGAACAAAATTTGGAAACTATACCTGGCATATGAATGCTCCGGTGCGGTTGTCGATTTGAGCATTTCCCCAAGGGACAATTTTGAGGTCGATGATGTTTATGAGACCGTTCTCGATGGCCTTCACGAGGTGGTTGGCTATGAAATCTGCGCTGCCAGGACACAGGCTTTCGTAGTAAAGGGACAATTTCACCTTATCATCATTAGAGGACAGCGATGGAGATGGGGAGGTGAGGCAGAGGAACAGAGCCACGAGAGCGAAGGGGAATAGCCTGCCACCAGAAGCCATTTCGCGTCTGTGTTGTTGATTGTCTGAGCACAAATGCGACTCGCATGACAGACAATTTATAGGCGTAATCCGCTAGGACACACATTCATTCACGTCACTCTAAACAAGCACATTTAGTGACTTGCTGGGAAGTGTGACGATGGTCTTCATGTTCACTAAATTCTCCACCAAAGAATCTGATGTCACCGAGCACATGACTGAGGTTCATGCCTAATTTGCAGTAGGACTGACGGTACACGTAGAGTTGCACTTGAATCGAGTTAGATCGACAGAAAGGACCAACTTCTATTTCAAACACCAGATCAGGGTCGATCAGGTTCGGTTCTGACGCTGAAACTTCACGGGGCTGAAACAAACAGTCCTAAAACAGTTAAAAGTTAAGACTCGACAGCCTAATCTGGGAATGAATGGCCAATCCATTAGTTTGCAGAGTGGGGTCTCGAACGCAAGTGTCATCTCATTGAATGAAGTCAAAACCGAAGGCATCTCTTCTCTCTCTCTCTCTCTCTCTCTCTCTCTCTCTCGTAGACGTTTAAAGATGGAAGGTGATGGCGTTGCAACAGCATCAGCTTGAGTAATATCTTTCCCTGAAACGGATGCTCTGCATACTGTGACTCATTCTTAGCTGTAAAACTAGTGTAAACTCACTTTTCTTTCTCCACTTTTCCACAATTAGATTATATGAAAATACAGTTTTTTGTAGAACTGTAGCAATAATTGTCATATATAGTCTATTCTATCATACACATAATATATCTCAATTGAATTACACATTTTATATTTTGGATTGAGATTTAAAGAGATTTTCCTAGAAAAAATTTTTAAAAAATTTGAAAAATGAAGAATCTTTTCATTACGTTCTTTTTATGTTCAAAAGTTACTTACAATGACCTGTTATACTTTGAAACCTCCCCCCCCCCCAACCCCTTCCGGCGGGTGGCGGGCAAAAATAAAAAAATGACATGTTATGTTCTCGATGGCCTTCATCAGGTGGTTGGCTATGAAATCTGCGCTGCCAGGACTCAGGCTTTCGTAGTAGAGGGACAATTTCACCTTATCGTCATCAGAGGACAGCGATGGAGATGGGGAGATGAGGCAGAGGAACAGAGTCGCAAGAGCGAAGGGGAGTAGCCTGCCACCGGAAGCCATTTTGCGTCTGTGTTGTTGATTGTCTGAGCACAAATGCGACTCGCATGACAGCCAATTTATAGGCGTAATCCGCCAGGACACACATTCATTCACGTCACTCTAAACAAGCACATTTAGTGACTTGCTCGGAAGTGTGACGACGGTCTTCATGTTCACTAAATTCTCGACCAAAGAATCTGATGTCACCGAGCACATGACTGAGGTTCATGCCCCATTTGCAGTAGGACCGACGGTACACGTAGAGTTGCAGTTGAATCGAGTTAGATCGACAGAAAGGACCAACTTTTATTTCAAATGGACACCTGCAGACACCAGATCAGGGTCGATCAGGTTCGGTTCCGACGCTAAAACTTCACCGGGCTGAAACAAGCAGTCCTAAAACAGTTAAAAGTTAGACTCGACAGGCTAATCTGGGAATGAATGGCCAATCCATTAGCTTGCAGAGTGGGGTCTCGAACGCAAGCGTCATCTCAATGAATGAAGTCAAAAGCGAAGGCATCTCTCTCTCTCTCTCTTGTAGACGTTTAGAGATGGAAGGTGATGGCGTTGCAACAGCATCAGCTTGAGTAATATCTTTCCCTGAAACGGATGCTCTGCATGCTGTGACTCATTCTTAGCTGTAAAACTAGTGTAAGCTCACTTTTCTTTCTCCACTTTTCCACATTCAAATTATACGAAAATACACTATTTTTGTAGTGCTGTAGCAATAATTGTGATACATAGTCTATTTTTATCATAGACATAAAATATCTCATTCGAATTACACATTTTATATTTAGATTGAGATTTAAAGAGATTTTCCTAGAAACAAATAATAAAAAATTGAAAAAGAAAGAATCTTTTCATTACGTTTTTGTAATGTTTAAAAGTTACTTTTACAATGACATGTTATGTTGTGACCCCCCCCAAAAAAAAAAAAAAAAAAGACATGTTATGTTGCATAATAGATTAGTTTAGATTTGGTTGCGGGGTTGAAAATCACCAATTGAGTCCTACCCAAAAGGGAGGGGGGAAAAATACACAGCTCAATAGAAATGCAATAATTGGACAAAATATAGGAGAAACAAGAAGAATTGCAGAAATATAACTCGTTTTGATGAGCCGAGCATGAGTAAGGACTGCTCACGAATTCGTGGATATTACATTTTACATCGGCTAAATATATATATAAAGATCATGTACTTAGAGCCGAGGGCAACAATGACCTCACCTTTCAAATGACTCGAAGAAAAGACGAAGAAAAAAGCACGTATAATGGGTGGCTATCTTTTTTTTTTTTTTTTTTCTTTCGATTGATCTTATGTGGCAAGACCGACAATGCACTCAAATAATTATTCGGGGTTGGTGCGCATGAGATGATTTAGAGAAGAGAAACGTTTTCACGGATCCATCTAGGTTCAAGGCCCATGACGGTGGCTCTTGGGTCCATTCTGCTCGGTGGTCGGTGACGTGGGCCTGTTCGGGCTTCCGGAGGAGAAGCCCGTAAAGCCCAGATCTGCGCGAGAGATGGAATAAAGCGACCCTAGGGTTTCGACGGGAACCTCTCATCCCTCCATCCACCGTCTCTCTCTCTCTTGCTCAAAGCGGCGGAAATCGAGTGCTACTTCAGGAGGACTGGTGGGGAAGAGCTCCTTCCGCCGTCTCGTCTGAGCTGAAGCAACCAAAATGGTCAGCAACCCGCTCTTCTCCCTCTCCCTCCCCCCTCTCTGTGTATCTCTTCGGATCTTCATTCTCGTTCTGCGTGGGTAGCCTTTTTGGTTTTCGTTTTTGGCCGCGTTAGTGCTTTGTAGATTGGAGGTTTTGCATGGTGTGTTGACGACATCCCTTTTGATGTGCGGAAGTAGTGTTGCCAAATATTTGCGGGTTACTGGAGGGTTGCGTGAGGGTGGTGATGAGCTCGCGAGCTCCAACGTCTTTGTTTCGGTGCCTGGTGGAGTGTTTGGACGGGATGAGGGCTTTGTTGATGCCTGACGCCCGCCTCATTGTGGAGTGAATTGATTGTTGCTCTGATTTTTCGTGGTTGGGCTTTGTCAAGTTAGTTTTTTTAGTGGATGTGTCTGCGCTGAGAAGTAAGCAATTCGTTGATTTTGAGTTTTGTTTGAAATGATATGAGCCCTGAAGGCGCAGCAAGTTTGTGGGTTTTTTTTGGGATAGCGGAATTTGTTCAGCTGCGAAGTCATCGGCCACATGATAATTCGATGTTCCCCGTTATCAGTCCAAGGAAGTTTGGTTTCTTTTTTTTTCTTTCTACAACCTTTTTCCTCATCAATTGTAATGTTCTTGCACATTGCAGGCACGTGGATTGAAGAAGCATTTAAAGAGGCTCAATGCTCCCAAGCATTGGATGCTTGACAAGCTAGGCGGTGCATTTGTAAGTGACCTGTCGAATCCCCTTTTCTCTTTTACATGAATTGTTGCTTTGCCTTTTCGATGTCTTTCATTCTGCATTCTAATGTTATCTCTGGATGTGTAGGCGCCTAAGCCATCCTCTGGACCTCACAAATCCAGGGAATGTTTGCCCTTGATCCTCATTCTGCGTAACAGGCTGAAATATGCTCTTACGTATCGTGAGGTCATTGCCATCCTGATGCAGCGCCATGTTCTTGTTGACAACAAAGTCAGGACAGATAAGACTTACCCTGCTGGTTTCATGGGTATGTTGATGCTTCACTTCTCCTTTTTGAGAACTCAGTGCTCTTTTCTGTTTCCAAGGTTTCCACTGGAAGCAGTGGATGATATCACAAATGCCCTTCCGGGGAGGGAGCATTTTTGTGTATAATGTTTGTCTTTTGATCTGCAAGATGGTGTTTTTGCTTGCCAATACATGTTTTATCATTCCCTGTTAAGTGTAGAGTGAATTGTTTCCTTTTGGCAGCTATGTGAGAACAGTGGCACCCAAGATATATGCCTATATTGTGTTACTTAATAGGATAATTTATTTGTAATTGGTTGCTAGTTCTATGTTCATGTGGAGGGTATTCTTGTTTGCAGATGACTATTGTGAATTGCAATTCGTGTCATACAGTTATTGACTATATGTATGTTAATATTTTTATTGTCTCGCTTATTAGATGTGGTATCGATTCCCAAGACAAATGAAAACTTCCGTCTCCTCTATGACACTAAGGGCCGATTCCGACTCCACAGCATTAGGGATGACGAGGCAAAGGTTGGTCTCTCATCTCTCTCTCCGTGGGCTATGTCGGTTGCATTGAGTATACCAAATGCATAAAGATTTTAATAAATTTTTTTATGTTGTTTCCGTCCACTGATTTTATGGAATACGTCTATTGCAGTTCAAGCTTTGCAAAGTACGTTCAATCAATTTTGGGCAGAAAGGCATCCCATACCTTAACACCTATGATGGCCGTACCATCCGCTACCCAGACCCTGTGATCAAGGCTAATGACACTGTCAAACTTGACCTTGAGTCCAACAAGATCACTGAATTCATCAAATTTGATGTCGGGAATGTTGTCATGGTTACTGGAGGAAGGAACAGGGGACGTGTTGGAGTTATCAAGAACCGTGAAAAACATAAGGGAACTTTTGAGACCATTCACATCCAAGATGCACAGGGCCACGAGTTTGCTACTCGTTTGGGCAATGTGTTCATCATCGGAAAGGGAACAAAGCCTTGGGTCTCCCTTCCTAAGGGCAAGGGTATTAAGCTGTCCATCATCGAGGAGGCAAGGAAAAGGCTTGCAGCCCAGGCATCCGCAACCGCATGAGTTTACTTTTGATGCATGTGTTGGATTAGCAGCAGACTGGCAGTTGTTATTTAGCTACAAGAGGATGATGGGAAGTGGGCATTTTGTTTTTTCCATTGCAATTCTGACTAATTTTGCTATTTCGAATTAGATTTTCCTGTCAATTTTTATGGGCAATTTGAGGTCATGGTATCTGTTACAGTGTGTTTCTTTGCATGCTTGATTTCTGTTCCTGTTTGAGGTAACGAAAAGATTGAAGAGTTATTCTCGTATAGAAGAGGAAAAGGCTTATGGAGTGTAATTACGTTGCGCCGATGATCTATTGAATCTACGCACAATTTTATCTTTTCTGAGCCATATTCAAATTAGCAAAACACGGAAGTAACGGTGTAGCTTTGCACATTTGTATAAAGTTAAAAACAGGGGGAGTTCTGTGCAAGGGAAAAAAAACGCAAAGAGAGGAGAGGGCGAGTCAGGGCACGGTCCAGCGGACCAGCCTTGATTCATTCTATAGAGGTAATGGAAAGGGAAGATGACATGCTGGTAAAGCAGCCTTCAGTGACTAAAGTTCTATCCCCAGACTTTCAGTTCACTATACAAAACAGAGCGAGGAAACACGAAATAGAACGAGGAAACGGCACTTTGTTTGGAGAGCATCTGAACCATTTCCTAACACAAGTCCTCGAAAGCCTTCTCCTGGTGATGATTTGTTCAATCTGCAAACCGGAACAGATTTGATTCGATCACCCTGGTTGCGACGTTACACTGTGTCGCCTTCATGGAGTAGCATCTGATCGAAATGCCAAACACCTGGAAGTCATTAAAATGGCCCGAGTTAGAACTCAATATAAGGTCATATCGTTAAGGCTATTGTCTGATTTGTCGAAGGCTTGAAGCAGAAAGGGTAATGGCATTTCTGATTCCGATATGGAATACGAAAGAAATTATATTTTTCTTTCAGTTTCGGATTCATACCGTGGCCTTTTCCAACCATTCTCAGCTGCGTGACGAAATCTGCGATCTTCTTGATTGCTTCGACCTATGGACATGCCAGAACAGGTTAGGACTTGTAGAGTCTTTGAAATAACGACAATCAAATCTTGGAGAGTGCAAAAAAGTTTGAAATCAGAAAAGTATGTTAGAGAAAGTAAGCGAGACTACTGGGGAAAAACTAGGAAGTTAAGGGTTCTCTGGTTAACCTGCTCATACAAGAACTCGCTTTCAATAAAATCGGTGAGCTGCGGGTCATTATTCTGTTCTGCGACCTGTAAATATACAGGAGAAAATCATCCGATGACACTTATCATTTCAATTGGAAAAGAACAAACAAGAATAGATAGAGTAGGCACAGAAAGTTTTAAGAGTATTATTACCCTGTGCAGGCCCAGGAGCTTCTCGTTTGTTAACTTCTCCAGTGATAACGCTAGTTCCATCGCTAAATCAGTAAATCATGTCAAAAGAAGATATGAAAGAACCAATCTGGTGACGCTAACCGCGCGACGAAAAAAAAAAAAAAAAAATGCACTTGATCGAGAACCTAAAAGCTACAAGGGAAGTTAGAGAAATCAGCAAAAAAGCTTACAGTGAAGGGCATCTCCTTTCTCGACATGTTCGAACTCTGAAGGCGGCATCAAGATGGAGTGAAGTTTCACTTTCCCTCCACGCTTGTTCTATGTATTAACAAAACAAAAGCATATAGAATCATCGGTAATGATCATGCCTACAGGCACACGAATCAAGACCAAAATGAATCCAAATTTCATTTTCTTCTGTCTTACCTGATACTCCATCAACTTCTCAGCATGCTCTCTTTCCTCTTCACTCGACTCCTTATAAAATCTTTGATAAGCCAAAGACATCCGAACGATTAAAATGCCATATTAGTATCAAAGCAATCAGAACGGCATCGAAATGGCTTACTTGGCAAGGCCCTTGAGAGCAACGTTGTCCCGGTCGAAATACGCATACATGGCGTGGTAAACGTACGACACTGTGTACTCCACACTAGTCACAGGACCAAGAACAAAAAATAATGATTCAGACAGACGGAAATGGTCGTGTTATACATAAAACATCTTCTGAAAAGCTTTTTTTTTTTTTTTGGATCTTCTGAAAAGCTTAAGCTATCCGAAAAAGCAAGCCCCCGATAAATATATTGGATACATCTTGACATTCACAACTACATCACACAGACAATCGGAGGCAAACTAGCACCAGGAGTGAAAGATAGAACAAAAACAAGGAGCAACAACATTAAAACTCAGATGCCGAATTACGCTAACCGCTCTCGTTAAACGCATGTTTGGATATACTTCTTAACTCGAGAGTTTGTCACAACCAAATGAAGCAAGAGGAAATCGATGGCCTGCCCTTCTTACTTGATCTGCTCATTGATCGCGGCTTCGCACTCGTCGGAATAGCATTGACGAGCGAGGGAGAGATGAGGTGACATTGGGACCGCAAGATCTTCTCTCTTGACCTCTTGGAAAGGCTGGAAGACGATGCCCGCGAGGGCTGGACCATCGTCTCCTGCGGAGGCTCTCACCCTCGCCACACGGACGTTCTTTTGCGTCGAGCTTGACGGTGGAAAACTCAGAGACGGTGCAAATGAGCTCACCATGGACATGGACGAAAGCTTATCGCTCGGCGATAGAGCGAAAGCCGAAACAAGGCTCGACGACATCGTCTCCGGTGATCAGATGGAGAAAGAAATGGCGATGAGAAGTGAGGCGGCGCGATCACGGTTGCACAACGCGACTCCTTTTTGACTATTCATAGCGGACGATAGAAGCACGGGAAGCCAGAGAGTTCCAGACGGATGGGGGATCAGGGGAGGCCGTCGGATCGGATTCACGTGGCAAGGATCTGGTGGATGAAGTGCTGGGGGGCGTGTGGCCTGCTCACGACGACCGAGACCCAATGCGAAACCAGGATACCGATAAGATATCCTACGCACGTAGCCATCCCGTCTTCTCCACTGTCGCTGGTCACGCGCGGCAGCTGCTCCGTCACTGTAACTTTCATTTGGCGTGTCGACAGAGCTGCAGTGACAAGCTCATATGTCTCGGACATTCCAATTTTTGGAGCCCACCGAGTTGTTACCGCTCAGATGAAACCTCCCGTTACAAGTGTCGAATGATTATAGCAGCATCAACCTGCTGCTTCGCTCGTACAAAGAATGTACTGAGTGCGGGGTCTAGTCTTGTCGAGTCATTTCGAAATAACCTACCATTCAGGCTTCGAGCCAACCGTTCAAACTTGTCGATACTTGGTTCACGAAATGGAAATTTCAACCTAAGCTCATGTTCATCTGGAACTCAAATCCTGAAGCGACCTTAGACTGAAACTAGTGCGTAACATATTGTGTTTAGGTTTCTAATTCTCAAATGATGCTTTGGAAACAAGCTAAAAAAAATCAATAATCTGATCAACGCCACCATCAAACTTGATCTGGAGTCCAACAGGATCACTGAGTTTGTCAAAATTCGATGTCGGCAATGTCGTCATGGTTACTGGGGGAAGGAACACGGGACATGTTCTGAGTTATCCAGAACCGTGAAGAGCATAAGGGAACTTTTGAGACCATTCACGTCCAAGATGCGCAGGGCCACAAGTTTGCTGCTCGCTTGGGCGATGTGTTCATCATCGGAAAGGGAATGAAGCCTTGGGTCTCTCTCTCTTCTTAAGGGCAAAGGTATCAAGCTGTCCATCATCGAGGAGGTGAGAAAAAGGGTTGCAGCTCAAGCATCCGCGACCGTGCGAGTTTACTTTTGATGCATGCGTTGGTGTAGCAGCGGACTAGCAGTTGTTATTTAGCTACGAGAGGATTCTGGGAAGTGGGCATTTTGTTTTTTGTTCCTCTAACTAAATTTGCTCTTGCGAATTAGTTCTTGTTAATTTTTATGGGCAATCTGAGGTCATTATATCTGTTACAGTGTGTTTCTTTGTCTGTTCCTGCTTGACGTATCCTTCAGATTGACGAGTCAGGCTCGTGTGGAAGAGGAAAAGGCTTACGGGGAGCGTTAAAAAGTTGCACTGATGATCCATTGAATCTATGCACAATTTTATCTTTGCTGAGCCGTATTCAAGTCGGCGAGACGAGGAAGTTCCGCTAGAGTTTTTGACATTCCTTTGGACGAGTGAAAAAGCAGTGAAATTTTGTGCAAGAAAAGAAAAATGCAGAGAGACAGAAAAGATGGGAGGTACGGCGCACCGGCCTTGATTCATTTTATTGAGGGAACGGAAAGGGAAGTTGACACGTTTGGTAAGCAGCTTTCAATGACTAAACTTCTATCCCCAGGCTTTCAGTAAACCGTACAAAATAGAGTGAGGAAACGGCAGTTTGTTTGGAGAGCATCCGAAATATCTATGAAGACAAGCTCTTGAAATTTTTCCCGTGGTGGTGATTTGCTCAATCTGCTAACGGGAAAAGATTAAACTCGTCCACCCCAATTGCAACATTAAGCAGCATCGCCCTCATGGAGCAGCATCGCCCTCATGGAGCAGCATCTGATCGAAATGCCATACACCTGCAAGTCATTGAAATGGCCCGAGTTAGAACTCAACATTAAGAGAGACAGAGAGGCATGAAGACAAATGAGATCCTATTGTGAAGCCTATTGTCTGATTTGTTGAAGGCTTGAAGTAGAAGCTGATGGCATTTCAGATTTGAAATTTGGAATACGAAAAAAAGTTAGTTTTTCTTTCGGTTTCGGGTTCTACCATGGCCTTTTCCAACCATCCTCAGCTGCGTGACGAAATCTGCAATCTTCTTGATTGCTTCGACCTGTGGACATGGCAGAACAGATTACGACTGGTAGATTCTTCGAAATTACTACAATCAAATCTTAAAGAATGCATCAATGTTGAAATTATAGAACAGATTGAATCATCTTCCTGATAATTGAAATGTGAGTTCGAGAAGGTAAGCAATCACGGGGGCAAAAGTAGCCTTTTCCAACCATCCAGCTAACCTGCTCATACAAGAACTCGCTTTCTATAAAATCAGTCAGCTGTGGGTCATTGTTTTGTTCTGCAACCTGCATATATACAGTAAAAAAAATCATCCAATAAGGCTTTCCGTTTCACTATGAAAAGAACATCCGACAATAGACAGAGTATAAGCATAGCACGTTGGTGCTTGCTGAATTGTTAAGTTCAAGAGTATCATTACCCTGTGCAGGCTCAGAAGCTTCTCGTTTGTTAACTTCTCCAGAGATAAAGCTAGTTCCATGGCTGAACAGTGAATCACATCAAATAAATTTCTATGAAAGAACCAATCCAAAGACAACAATCGCGCAATAAAGAAACCGCACTTCATCGAGAACCTTAAACTTACAAAGCAAGTCAGAGAAATTAGCAAAGAAGCTTACAGTAAAGAGCATCTCCTTTCTCGACATGTTCGAACTCCGAAGGCGGCATCAAGATGGAGTGCAGCTTCACTTTCCCTCCACGTTTGTTCTATTGACAAAACAAGAGCATATAGAATCGTCGGTAATTATTGTGCCTACAGCTACATGAATCAAGACCAAGATGAAGCCATCTTCCATTTTCTTCTGTCTTACCTGATACTCCATCAACTTCTCAGCATGCTCTCTTTCCTCTTCACTCGACTCCTTATAAAATCTTTCATAATCCAAAGACATCCGAACGATTAAAATAACATATTAGTATCAAAACAATCAGAACAGCATCGGAATGACTCTTTTCGATTGGCTTACTTGGAAAGGCCCTTGAGAGCAACGTTGTCCCGGTCGAAATACGCATACATGGCATGGTAAACGTACGACACTGTGTACTCCACGCTAGTCACAACACCAACAGCAAAAAAAGAAGAATTGATTCAGCCAACGGAAATGGTTGCGTTATACATAAACCATTCTTCTGAAAAGCTTAAGCTATCAGAAAAAACAAGCCTCCAATAAATATATTGGATAAATCTTAACATTCACAACTACATCACACAGACAATCGGAGGCAAAAGAGCAGCAGGAGAGAAAGAAAGAACCAAAACAAGGAGCACCGACAGAAAAACTCGCCATATATGCGCTCTGATATGGTGCTACACAAAACCATTCTTCGAAAAATGCATGTATGAATATATTTCTCAACTCAGAGGTTGTCACAAGCGAAGGAAGGAAGAGGAAATCTATTGTTCTGCCCTTCTTACTTGATCTGCTCGTTGATCGCGGCTTCGCAGTCCTCGGCATAGCATTGACGTGCGAGGGAGTGATAAGGCGATAGCGGGACTGCAAGATCTTCTCTCTTGACCTCCTGGAAAGGCTGGAAGACGATGCCCGTGAGAGCCGGACCGTCGCCTTCCGCGGCGGCCCGCACCCTCGCCGCACGGACGTTCATTCGTCTCGAACCCGACGGTGGAAAGCTCAGAGGAGGCACAAATAAGCTCGCCATGGACATGGACGAAAGCTTAACGAGGCTCGACGACGCCATCTCCGGTCGATCGAGATCGAGAGATGGAGAGAGAGAAGAGAGAAACACACCGGATCAGATGGAGAAGGCAATGGAGATGATGAGTGAGGAGGCGCGATCGCAGTTGGACAACGCAGCCCGTCTTTTGTCGTTTTATAGCAAAGGTGATGAGCACGGGGAGCCGAAGAGTTCCGGACGGATGGGGGATCGGGGAGGCCGTCGGATCGGATCCACGTGGCGAGGATCCGGAGGGTCAAGAGGCGGGGGCGTGTGGCCAGCTCACGACGGCCCGACCCAAATGTGAAACCAGAATATCGACCAGATATGCCAGACACGTAGCCATCGCCCTTGTCTTATCTCACGGTCGCTGGTAAAGCAGCCTCCGGATTTTGTCCTTTTCTTGCTGAAGATTTAAGCTCACGAGCTGCAGCTGCTAGGTCGCCCCACGCGTCGCGGTCCGTCACTTTCTTTTGGCGTATCGACGGGGCTCTAGCGATAAGCTCGTTCATCTCGAACTTTTCAATTCCAAGTAAACCGAATCATCACCGCTCGAGCAAAACAGTCCTCGACAAGTGTGGGATAATTATGGTAGCACTTTCGTGATCTTTGGTTAAGAAGGTATTGAGTGCAAACCTAAGTCTTATCAAGTTAAATCAAGATAAATTTTTATTCGAGCACGATTCGAGAACAATCGTTTAAATTTGTCAATTCCATTTTAATGAAATACAAATTTCGATCTAAGCTCATACTTAGCAGAAACTCAAATTCTTAACACAATCTTAGACTAAAACTAAACCATAACATTGTGTGTGTGTTTCTAATTCTCAAATGTATGCTTTCAAAACTAGCAAAAAAATTTCGATAACTTGATTTTGCTCAAACCTCCTTGACTTCAGTATTTTCTTTAGGTTAAAACTATTGGATGTTCAAACTCAAAGAAGCTTCACCAGTAGACCGGTGATTTTCCCTTAAATAAGCAAAAACTTGCTCTTTTGATTTTCTCACCCATTTAAAAAGTTATGAAAACATTAAAAACAAATCCTTGCATCATCGTTTTTATGTTCGAAGAGTCTTAAGTGTTTCTCGTTAAATAAAATTCAAATTGTGTTAATCTCAATTTTTAGAAAATATTTAGATGCAACAAGTAAGATTAATTGATTCCAAGACTTGCATATCACGCGAGACACAAGGGATGGGATGGAGAATAAGAGTCGCATCAGTGATACTTATCCACGAAATGCGAATAAGCTTTGAAAATTCCCTAAGGAGTTGTTATTTTCTCGGCGGAATGCTTGACTAGTTTCGTATCGAGACGCCCGACAGCTTCGTGGAAAATGGCAAAGTTGCTGGAAAACCAGTGGCCATAGCAATCATGGATTGAAGATCTAGAAGCCAAGAAGAAAACGCTGCATTTGAACATGGGAAAATGATACGAACGTGCCGAGTTGTCCCCAAAACTTTTGATTTAATACGATCTCTAAACTATTAGTAAATATTTAATATATTCCTTCGTTACTTGATGACAGGATACTATATCATGATTTGAGATAAATATCTTACTTGAGTAATTCATGTGTAACTTTTTCTTTATCCATCATTCAAACTTAATAAATTGAAACCTAGATCAGCAAATTCTATTAACTTGATTAATGGAATGATGGCATTAAACATTTTCGTATAGTTTATGAACTAGATTGAACATTTATCAATAGTTCAGGTATATATTGAATAAATAAAAGTCCCCTGACAATATTGCATATTAGACCAAAATTCATAAACTATTTATGTCATTATCCTTCTATATATCAACGTTTTAAACCGCATCATCTTAAAACTAACCTCTCTAGAAACTCATCAAATGGGTGGGTCGTAAATGATCCGATCCAAATTGATCTATTTAATTCATATTGACCAATACTTCTACAATACGATTTGCAACCCTTACTTGACTAGACTTATACTTAATCCAATCCAAATTCAATTTTTAGCAATTTTTTTTTGTTTTGTAGCCTCTTAAGAATGAGTGATTCCATTAACTAACTCGTCAAGTCACTAATGGAGCTCGGGTGTTCGGTCAGGTGGCGGGCTAGAACTTCACACGGCATCATATATGTGGCTAGTTTGATATAATCGAAAAATGGATTCTAAAAATTTTGAGTTTTGAACTTTATGTGGGAAATATTTTAATTGTTGAATAAGGAGCAGAAAGTTGTTTGATTATTGATGAATTTTAAATGATGAATACAAATATTTTCACACCCGGCATGGGGTTGTGGATGTTATTAGTAGGTTTAGCAACATATTTAGCAAGATTTAATCTTCCATCATATATCCTTTTAGATGAGAAATAACACGAAAGATAGAAATTGTGGAATTTCTACATATTTTATGTATTTGAAAAAGAGTAGAGCAGATCAAAATAGATTTTATTGGATGTCTATTTAAAGTAATAAGATAAATATAATATCAAATATAATTAATCAGTGATATGCACAATCAAAGGAAATATATACATAATCTTAAGAGATATGAAGAATAAGTAGATATTATGATATTGTTAACATCCCCTCAAACTCAATGTAACTTCAAAGAAGTAAGGGAAAATCTCAAATAAGGACCTAAAGTGAGCCTACTTTTTCAAATAAGGACCCGAAGTGACTGTTGTTCCAAATAAGAACCCGAAGTGGCTAACAAGTCTCAAATAAGGACCTAAACCTGCCGGTCGGCCAAAATGTTCACTAGCCGGCAAGCTTGTGACATTTCTAGTGGCCGGAATATGGGCAATTTTGTCCCAAAAAATTATAGATAGAAATTAACAAACCCTAAAAGCAAAACCCCCAAACTCTTCACGTACTTCTTCTTCCACTCTTCATCTTTTACATTTTTTGTCCCCTCTCGTTTGGAGAACCCAAATTCTCTATTGATGAAGCAAGATCCCTAACTCCTTGAGTTCCAAAGGTATGTGCCCTCCCTCCCTCTTTCCCTCCCTCTCAATTTGAATGAAATTGATCTCGGTTGAACGGGAGTGTGAATCAAAGTGTATGGCGAAACTAGGAAAAGATAATGAAGAATCGAGGTCCTCATGTTACACACAAGTGTCTCAATAAAAAAATGTGGCTTTACTCAAGATTTGTCTTCTTCGTTGGAAAGAAATGAAGACAGAAAACAAAAGAAAAAGATGTGAATAAACGAATGTAGGGGTTTCTTGTTGTATTTCAATTCGTGTTCCATTAACAGAAAATTTCCGTGCTCCAAGCAAGAGAGGACAAAGAACGGAGAAGATGAAGAGTAGAAGAAGAAAAACGTGAGAACGTGAAGAGTTTTTTTTTTAGGGCAAAAGAACGTGAAGAGTTTGGAGGGTTGTTTTTAGGGTTTGTTAATTTTTATCTATATTTTTTTGGACAAAATTGCCCATATTTCGGCCATCGAAAATGTTACACGCTCGCAGCTAGTGAACATTTTGGCCGGCCGGTAAGTTCGGGTCATTATTTGAGACTTGTTAGCCACTTCGGGTCTTTATTTGAGAAAATAGGCTTACTTTGGGTCCTTCTTTGAGATTTGCAAAAGTTTGAAATCAATGCCAGACAATGCCATAAAAACTTGTTTCTCAAACGGCTGCTTGTGTGGTTGGCCTTGGTGGATCTGCGATGGGAAGGTGCGTGGTAGGTGCATGAGTCGGCGTTCGGTGGCTCTTTGGGGCAAAACTTCAAGCTATGACTCCTCTGAGGATGGCGAATTTAGTGGTAGTGTTGGCTTCTCAAAATGAGCAATGAAAAAGTTGAGAATTGGAGGGGAAACAACAAGCGGCCAATACAGCTAGCATTTTAGTATTTAGATGACTAAAAAATAATCAATTTATAGAAAATGTTTTACATAATGAAAATAACAAGCTTAGATTAAGAGAAAAACAACTTATCTTTTGGATAATAAGGAAATGACTTTCCTTTAACCATCAAATAATTGAAAATTTATTTTAACATGAAGTTTCAGCAACACAAATAGACTCAGTGGTTTAGATAAAGTGGTTTACTTCTTCTCATAAGGGGAAGTCGTTTTCCCCCACTAAGTTTTTCCATAGATTGATTAATTTTTCATTATTCAAACATTGGAAAATCGAAATATAACCTCTTGAAATGTAATCATAAGAGTGAGCGATGCAATGATTGTATAATGCCAGAGGCATAGCTGGAGAAAAACACGGTCTTCTCCTAATGGATTTTTCGTCCTTTCGCCCTCCATAAATCGATGCACAGGCCGAAGGACGAGTTGAATGGGAACTTCCAATGTGGAGCGAGATGAAACAACTCGAGAGGACGGCTTCGGCGGAAGAGCTCAATTTGGGCCAAGCCCGATGGACAACATAAACAGCATCATAATTCCTTTAGTTGGCTTTAGTTGGCTCTCTTATCTTTTTCTTATTTTGGCTAATTTTACTTTGAATGGAAGGAGGTGCACTCATTTCAAAAGCAAAGAATCTTAAACACTTTGTGCAAAGGGACGAAGCGTGACTTTGACTTCTATTGGTGCCTGGGGACCGCTGGAGTGCTTCAAGTCAAACCAATCCCCCTCAGTTTTGTCGAGTGTATAGTGCTTTGCCTCGATGGACCGACGGACCGACCGATGATCAACTAAAATTTCCTAGTTAACTCTCCATCTATCCTACAATTTGCTACGCTTATGATCAATCATCGTTTCATCTCCGACGACACAAATCACTATTGACGCTACATAAAGCTCTATTATCGATGGAATAACGATATGGATGCCAATGCTGCTCACCGGAGTCGGCCGATTGAGATGATGTGATTTTACAAGAGGGTCCTTTTTAGTGATCCTGATAGTATATGGTTTATCATCTTTACAGCCATGCAAATAAAGCTTGTGGACGCCACACGATTCCGCAGAAACGTGTCTCTCCATCTATGCTCTTATCTCTCGTTCGCTCTCACGAGGAATGTGACAGATTCTGAGAGTGATGTTAGGTTGCTTTGGCTTGTAGTACTTATCTCTGCGATATGGTCTTGTGGATGGCACGCGGCATGCTCTGTGGAGATAATTTTTCGTCCTGTCAAGCTCAAGAAAATTCAAAGATGTCCGAAATTTGATCTCTTAGTAGTTCTGAAGTCCAATTTCAACAAAATCTGAAATATGAAGGGTATTACTAATAGCATGCTGTCATTTTGTGAATGCGTACTTTAGCTTTTGTTCGGAAGTACTACAGAAACCGAAAACCTCCCTACGTGTATCTCAATAAGTCTCAATATATCTCCTCCTAAAATGTGAGCCTTACGTCTATGCATCCATTCGCACCAATCTCAGCTTTATTCTCCACCTTTGGCCAAATTCTGCTGGACACAACATCCGTCTTGACTCCTCTTTAGCCTTAGCTCGACCAAGCTCAGTAGGAATGCACTATTTGCCGCCTCAGTCAGAAAGTCACATTCAAGATTTATTACTTGAGATATTCATTGGACCCCAATTCACACATGTTAGGCATGCCCATCCAAACCATCGGTTTAGATATCATATTAAAGACACAATGAAAGGCTAATACCTTTAACTTGGGAGATATTAAGGGAAAGCCTAAATTCGAATTTGTCAACATATTCAGTTGAATCCACATTCATTTAAAAACATAATTGATAGATTATGAGTCAATTAAGTTATATTAACTATTGTACTTCCATCACTTTCCTAATGAAAGACTTTTTCACGAAGCACCCTCAACAATCAACATGCACCTCAACAATTTTAAAATATATCATCCATGGATTTCCAATCGGCTAAGGTCAATAGCTCAGTTGCTAGTTGCCTTTCCATAGCTTCTTTTCTATGTTAGCATTGGAATATGTCTCAAGTTTGAACTAATAAAAGAAATCGACACAAGTAGATTTTTTTAATTTGAATAAGTTTTCTAATCTAAATATCCTATTTTGAATTTAAATGTTTTTCATAGAAGAGTGAACGATTCCAAGGTTGGTAGATTCTAGGTTCCAACCCTAAAACCTACTCGGTCAGGACCGATTTCCAGTTTTTAGAACCAACCCTGCCGATCTATTCTGGTTCTAATGCCTAATTAGTAACCGGCCAATTTCTCCTCTCTCTTTTTTGTTATTTTGTTTCCATTTATTATTTATATCTCCTTATTTACAACCAAAACAAATAGCTGTTACAACATGATAGTAGAGAAACAAAACATTAAGGAGTTCGGTACAAAGCAAACAGAAATATAAAGCAATTAGGAAGCGTCCAACTCATCCCCTAGTCAAGTAAAATTAAGTTAAGGGTTAATACCCTGAAAAACCCCAAACGGGTACACTTGTGACAAATTTACCCCAAACTATTTTTTTGACCATAAAAAACCCCAAACTGGTACACCTATAACAAATTTACCCCGACTGACCATAAAAAACCCTAAATTGATACATTTATGACAAATTTACCCCAAACTAATTTATTCGATCGTAAAAAACCCCAAACTGATAAATTTGTGACAAATATACCCTTCGCTAAATTGGATTAATACCACAAAAAAAATCATAAAAATTGTAAACTCTGACAAACGGATCGTAAAATCCCAAATTAGTATATTAGTCAATTGTCACGTGTTATTTAACTTAATAATTTAATAATAAAATTTAACGAAAACTAACAGAAGGTAAATTTGTCACAAGTGTACCAGTTTGGGGTAAATTTGTCAAAAGTATACTAGTTTGGGATTTTTTGTGGTCAAAAAAATAGTTTGGGGTAAATTTGTCACAAGTGTACCAGTTTTGGGTTTTTCAGGATATTAACCCTTAAGTTAAAGCAACAACAGAAATTTCCACCCATGAAAAGTAACAATCCATAAAAGATGAACATGTACAATAAAAGGTTTTAAATACATAAAATAAAACACGAATTATAAAATCTTATTCCTTATCCATCCATAAAAGATTTCTCTAAATTCTGACCACTTGAAAACCAAAGAAACAACAAACATACTTAATCATTTTGCAATAGTTTAAACTAAAACGATTATTAGAAAACCTTACCATATGTATTCTATCCACCTCAACTCGAAAACAATTATTTACTGGTGATGGCCTCCTCGGGAAGACAATCCATATCTAAGAAAAAGAAGGGATTAAAAATAGATTCACTCATTAATCTATCAATGTTAAACTTGACTTTACAAGTCAATGTTAGCTGATGTCTGTCTATCCAACACATTCCAATCAGTTTCCTTTGTTAACTCTAGCTTTTTCCTAAATAAGAGTAAATGCAGACTCCTCTGATAGAGGTAATCCTCAATATACATCTTCAAAAACCAAAATATTTCCTATTAAATCTTCTAATTTTAACTTTTCCTTTAATCTATCACCATGATTCACTTCAACTCAGCCAAAGCCTTGCTTTAATAAAAATTGTTGGCCAGACCAAGCAATTGGAACAAGAAATGCGCAAAGCAAGAAAATAATCAGATATGAAATTTACATGATTCAGTCAGCGTGATTTATATCCACAAGGAGAGTAGCACAGGATTCTATTATAGATCAAGCAGTACATTAGAGATTACAAATACTCTCCAATCGCTCAAATACTTTCAATATTTTCCAGCCTCTAATTATATCCAATAATCCACACAATGTTTATGTAACGACCCCGGCCCCACTGTGTAATGTTGTCCGCTTTGGACACTGAGTCCTCACAGCTTTAAAAGCCGTTACACAGATTAAATGGACCCAAACCTTTATAAACAAAAGGCTCTTAATGGAAGTAGATTATCTTTCCATTCATTTATGGGACCCTACAATAAGTCTATTGGAATTGGCTCTATATCAATGGAATTTGATCATCCATACATAATGAATGGCTAGAAACATGTGAAGTATATGGTTAACCCAATAACGAAAGTTTCGTAAGGGGACTGGAGCAGGCTACCATGAGATAAAAGATCTTCTTTCTAAAGAGATTCGAAACATATGGAAGTTTGGCTCTCGAAAGCTAAAGTGCTCGAAATCCTTGCCTCTAGGATTCAAGGACAGATGAGTGGTGGAATACCCGGAAAGACATCTACAAACACTTCGTATAGGAATCCACAAAGATAACATCCTTTTCCAATTGGGTATGGCTTTGACTATTCCTCAAGCCCGCCAATTAGTTAACCATAGACATATTTTAGTTAATGGCTGTATAGTAGATATACCAAGTTATCGCTGCAAAAATGATAAATGAATAAAAAGAAAAAGCAAAACAAAAAAGTGACCTTTGGAAAAAGGGGAGAAAAGCCTTTTCAATGTTCTTTGATTTCTCTCATTCAAAACCGTGCATGAGACTTTCATCTCGCACGGCTCCTAAGTGATAAAAGAAAGAAGAACCCCCTTTTTTCTTTATTTCCAATTCTTCGAATCTAGATTTGTCCTTTCCCTGCGCACGTTTGCGAGCTGTCACATTCTCCACCCCTTAGGAACACAGCATTCTCGCTATAGTCACACACATGGTCGAGAGTCAGCTCTAATAATATTTGTAACCCCATTGTATAATATTGTCCACTTTGAACACTGAATCCTCACGATTTTAAAATGTGTTACACAGATTAGAGAGACCCAAGCCTTTATAAACTAGCTCAAGATTCTCCCCTAAGCAATGTGGGACCCCTTCCCCTTCCCTGCACACGTACGGGGACCGAAGCGCGGATGTACAGCCATCCCTCCTCCCCGGGCTCGAGTTGTCACAGTTTAACTCTACAATCGCTCACAAAATAATCTTTCAATCTCATACATTAATTATTATAGGGTGTAATTCAAGACTTATTGGCTTCAACCCTCTCGAATTGCTTTAAAGTGTAATTCTTAAAGAATCAACCTCTTTAATACTCATCACAACAAAGACACTTGTTATATATATAAAAGAATTAGATACAAAATGAGAAACCTGCTCAAAATGGATAACCACTCAAATGTAAAGCCTAATTAAATTTTTAAAAAAATTGTCGAGCTCGAACTTGAATTTAAAAGTTCGATCATTTAACTTTAGTCTATTATGTGAGCCTAGGTACTTGAGAAGATTTTAGGAGTTCAGGGCACTTAAACTAGCAATGTGAGTTTGTAGGATATGCTAACTTGCCCAGAAAAATCTATACATTTATGTATATTGCCTGGTGCAGTCTCTTTACGTCCCATCCCCTATCCCAAGAATCTCACTAAGTAGAAAATAATTGAGCATATTTTTATTCCACCCCGAAAGCGATCTCCACACGCCAATAATTTTCTCCCCTTTTTAAACACCCCAACCACACCTCCCTCCTCACCAGCACCGGCACCAGCACCACCACCGCTCCATGACCGCCACTGACGTCTCTCCCCAATACCGACCTGTAGCCAAATCACCGGACTTCAGCCCTGAACTTACCGTCTCTGCCTACCGCCACGATGGCCTCTTGTTCTGGCAATACATGGTCGCCGGCTCCATTGCCGGCTCCGTCGAGCATATGGCCATGTTCCCAGTGGACACCCTCAAGACTCGCATGCAGGCCCTAGCCGGGTCGTGCCAGACCCAACCTGGAGTCCGCCAGGCTTTCGCCTCCATCCTGAAGCTCGAAGGCCCGGCCGGGCTCTACCGTGGCATCGGCGCGATGGGTCTTGGAGCCGGGCCGGCCCACGCAGTCTACTTCTCCATCTACGAGCTCTTCAAGGAGTCCTTCTCTTCTGGTGACCCAAACAACCCCGTGGCCCACGCCGCGGCCGGGGTGTGCGCGACCGTGGCGAGCGATGCGGTGATCACCCCATTGGACATGGTGAAGCAGCGGCTGCAGCTGGAGAGGAGCCCGTACCGGGGGGTGGGCGACTGCGTGAGGCGGGTCCTGGTGGAGGAAGGGATCGGGGCGTTCTATGCATCGTACCGGACGACTGTCGTGATGAACGCCCCCTTCACGGCGGTGCACTTCGCAACATACGAGGCCGCAAAGCGGGGTCTGATGGAGGCATTCTTGGTGGAATCAGCAAGTGACGAGAGCCTGGTGGTGCACGCGACGGCCGGGGCGGCAGCAGGGGCGTTGGCGGCTGCAGTCACAACTCCGCTCGACGTGGTCAAGACACAGCTGCAATGCCAGGTAATGACAAATGACTCAACCCAAGGAAGAGTGTCTATCGGTATCGTTACCAAAGTTCTGTTTTTTTGGTGTTAAATGTGTGCTGTTGTTTAGTGCCAGTGTGCTAATTGCTTACACCTCCACGTAGAAATTAGGCGTGCCTTAATTTTATGGAAAACTTGAGAATTAGAAAAAATGACTAGTTATATCGTTTAGAAAAATTAGTTAACGGAAAATTTTTTATTATTACTAACAATTTAAGTCTAACAATTTTCATGGGTGATGATAACATTTTGCATTCGATGATTTTTGAAAGTGATACAAGTGATCATTTCTCAAAAAATATCTTTCAAATCTCAAGTTTTCTGTGAAATAAACATACCCTAAAAGTGGTCATGTTCTGTTCTCCTGGTTCCTGAAGCACAGGAATGATAGTCTTCTATCATGCCAAACGGAGGAGTTGTTGACAGAGTCATAATACAGCAAAGCCACAAGTAAAAAAGTTTCTTCTGATATGTGGACATCAGCAAATGCTGTCTCCAGACAAAGCCCGAAGATTTTTTAGTTGGTCTTGATGCAGTGATCAGATGCATGTTTAGTTGTATAGTACTAGCAGACCATGTTATCTATCCATTTTGGCCCTGAACCATTCGTATGCTCCTTTGAAATTTTTGGTGAGGGGAGAGTGAATAGTGAGTCGTCAGTTTTCTCTAGTGAAGCACATAATCACTGTCGTGGTTATTACTTGTCGCTCTCTGTTTGACAGTTACATTCATTGAGTTTCCTCAGCTGTCTGAGCATCCTGGGTTCATATCAATTTACAACCACTGTTATCCGTGCTCTGGTTTGTTTTTTACGTAGCTCCTATTACAGCTTTAGCGATATCGGCAGCTTTAGGACCATACGAAAACTATCGTTCTTCACCATAAATGTGCAGGGAGTCTGCGGTTGCGATAGATTCTCAAGCAGTTCGATCAGGGACGTCATTCGAGCTGTGGTGAACAAAGACGGGTATCGTGGGCTCATGAGAGGATGGATTCCGAGGATGCTCTTCCACGCACCGGCTGCTGCGATCTGTTGGTCGACCTACGAGACCTCAAAGTCCTTCTTCCAACGACTCAACGACAGTAAAAGCCGAGGTTACTGATGCATGCTAAGCACCAGGAGCCAAAGG
This sequence comes from Eucalyptus erythrocorys, assembly GCA_014182555.1. Taxonomy (NCBI): domain Eukaryota; kingdom Viridiplantae; phylum Streptophyta; class Magnoliopsida; order Myrtales; family Myrtaceae; genus Eucalyptus; species Eucalyptus erythrocorys. The sequence continues at coordinate 38,324,960 of CM024607.1, read as the reverse complement.
AGTCCAACCAATAGGTACAGCTGCATTTGGGATTTCGGAGTAAGAGTTGTATCGGCAGCTTCAAGGCTGAACTATTCTAAAACTAAGAAATAAATACACTGGAAGTCCTACATGTGACTCCTAAATATAGGATAAGGGCGACTGGCGGGTATATGATGCTGAAGTTGTTACCCCGTATCGAATAATACTGCGATAAGCGAACGAGCGGTCGAATCGGTCTTTGACCTCTATCTGGTGCAAGTTCGAGGATGATGACGAAGAACTGGTGTTGTGCTTTCGTGGAACAATTGGAAACAAAGTACTCTGTCTTCACTTCACATACTGTAATATATGGGCTTTAAATAAGAAAATAAAATTAAAGGAAAAGAGAGAGTTTGAAAAGTCAAACAAGGGAAGCTGAAGGAGAACTGTGGAATTTTCGGCTGTGTTTTAAAAAGAGAGAGGGAGAGAAAGAGGAGCATGGGAAGAAGCGAAAGAAACAAGGGAGAAGAGAGAAAGAAGAGAAAGGAAAAAGGGAAAAAGGAAAAAAAATTTGGTGCGCACGTGATCCGAATGCCTCATGAAGCTAACTTAAGTGTGTTTTCTAACGTCAGTAAGAAATTGAAGCCTTTAATCATCTACTTGAAGCAATTGCCGCAATTAGGGCTTGGAATTTGGATTTCTTGGATATTTGTGCGGCAAAGCCCGATTTTTGAGTTGTTGAGCTAATTTTTGTAGAAATGGTACTTTGGGATGTTGTGAAGCTATAGCATGTTACGATTGTGATTTGAACTTGCGGTTTGTCCAGAACGAAATTTTGAAGTTGGGAGCGCATTCTGATACTGTAGCGAATAGTAATTTCAAGCCCCCTTTTTTTTGTTGTTTTCGATACTGTTTTGGGCAGCTGAGTTGGGGTTGTTGTTGTACGTTAAGAGAGATTTCTAAAGACTATAAGATGACTTGAAACTGAATTTTGTGGAGGAAGTTATGGCATGACAAAGTTGGCGCAGGGGCCGCGTCTAGCGGAAAACGATGAGTTTCTACTAAATGCAAGCTTTTGTGGCGCAAAGGTGTCATTTTATCAACAAAAAGGCCTAATATAGGCAAGTCGTTATGCGAATATCCTTTTTACTAGGCCTTTTGATATTGTTTTTCCGTTAATTGTTAGGGATCCGAATGCGTTGGTTTGAGTGAGCGTTATAGTTGATTTTTGGCTTTTCTAAGTGAGTGACACTATTTCTTCTTTGTATTCTAAACTCATGTTTTGAAAAATGTGGTAGATTATATATTCTATAAGTTGATAAAAAAACACATTTTGTTGCATAAAACAAAATCGAGTTATTACTGTTATTTTGTTGTTCGAAATGAGCTATATTTCGACTTCGATCTGAATGGTTGTTTGAAAAAGGATTTGTGAAATTCTTTGTGAAAGAATCTTGAAATATTTTGGAGGATGCTTTAATTTTTATATATCAAATTTTGAGTTGCGATATGACTTTCTTTCTGATATTGGAATACTGGATATTGTGATTGGTGGTTGATGCTCAATGTCTCTAAGAGATGTGTGGGTATGCGCATACTAATCTAGAATATCTTTGTGGACCCTGAGCTACATTAGGCGAAATTTTTATTATATTCAATTAAAAATCGCTTTTTTAAACTTTTGTTTTGACTCATGCCATCTTAGGATAATCATTAAACCAAGTTAAGCGAGTTCTGAACTTAAGTACCGAAGTTAATAGAAACAAATTATTGTGGAGGACCGACCTAGGTTGTGCTGTAACCAGCAAAGTAGATGCCCTGGTCAGCCTCTTCAAAACAGAACATAATTTCGGACGCCAGAGCTCACGATTTACCGTTGCACAGACGACCGTAATGGCTTCCCGGGATTCCATTACCGGATCGTCTCGTCGCCCATTGTCCATGTCCAGTTTGCTCTTGCCAATGATCCAGCAAGCAGCAACCTTCGAACTTACGTTATTGACCAACACGTGATGATCGTTACGCAGCAAGGCCGGATCCAAATGAAGTCGATGCCATCAGAGGCTAGGATCTGTGTCAGAGCGTACTGTCCTGGAGAACTCTTTCTTCTTTTTTTTTTTTTTTTTTATTTCTCTCTAAACTACTCACAGATGGACCGAGGATAACGGCCCAACCGCCATGCATTTCGTAGCCGATGACGCCTCCAGGGGCTGAATGGAAAGCAGGTTGCGATTACAAACCTTCTGAATGTAACAACTAGTTGACTGGTGCAGATACTCCTCATCTCTCAGCTTGAAAAATAAGATACTCTGCTGATCAACGATATCGGGTAGTGCATTCACACAGCTAGCACAACTGATGGTGCTTTTGTGGAGTGTGCGCATGCGCTTGGGCATGCTATAGGCACAGCAGTTGGCATGGCACCTGAAGAACACCTCTATCGATTGGAAAAATTTTAAGCTTGTTCTTGTGCAAACTAACTAGCAGGGTTGAAGCTTCGATCGTGAATAGTATCGAATGTTTATGTCCTGATCATAGGTCACTCTGCTCAATTTCTCGGTTACATGATTGCTATAGGCTCATTTGCAGCCATTCAGAATCAGGATCCTCGTCAGCTGCTCTGCTCAGTAACTCCTAGTCTCATCTTGGTGTCTTTGGCGGTCAGAAGATTAAAGCATACGTTTCTCAGCAAAACTCCTCCTGTTATGATCCTGCTCAAAGGAACTGTGCTGCAAACCCCAACTGCTCCTGCAATTGCCTCCTCCAGACCAGGACTTCTGAAGCCAGACATTGTTGATCTCAGTCGTAGCATGTTATCAGCATCACAATTTTCTCTCAGCAATGATACAAAAATCAGAATTTGACCGATAAAGATGGGATGTCTGGCACTTCAGTGCGTTGCCCTCACCCCAGCAGAGTCACGACTTTGGTAAATAGATCTCATCCCAACGGGACACCTGAGGCCATTATTAAGTCCGCCATCACGACCTCTGCTCGAAAATCAAACTTCATATACAAACAAAGATTTCCATGGATGAAATATTTTAACCTGTAGATATCTTCACCATCGGGGTCGGCCATGTCAATCCAGGAAAGGCCATTGATCCGGAACTGATAAATGACATTCAACCCGAGATTACGTACATTATCTCTGTGGTATAGGTTACACAGGCACAAGCAACCGGAGTTTGGGAATTCTCCTGCGAGTGGTGCGATCTTTAGCCTGCTTTGCACAGACAGATTTCATAGAAGAGAATCGGCAGGTACAATTTCCTCGTTTTGCATTTTGTAATCCATCGGTGTTCCGTATAACAATTCACTGCTTGGGTCACAAATGGAGCCGTCCCTCGTAGGATCTGCTTGCGCTGGAGGACCAACCCAGGTTGAGCGCTCATCAAGTAAATTAGCTAAATAAAAAGAGTGCCTAGTAAGTATTGACTTGTTCGATGTCACTGTTATTTCGCATCCCATCGAAGCTTTGCTGCCTCCCTTGCCATCCACTTCAATGATTTCTTCCTTCCATAAAAATAAGAACTACGCCTTCAAATTAAGTTGAGAGAAAACTAGCTTACGAGGCCTGAAATTAATTAGAAATAGAATACCTTAAGCTATATGTTTTCATAAAATCGTCCATATGAGTTTGAATAAAACCTTTTAATTCGCAGGAACATTTATGGCAAAGTTGACCATGCCAAACTATTTATTAAGTCTTCATTTTTAAATTTATTTTAAAAAGACTGGAAAATAAACTGTAAGACGATAAATCAATTATACTGTCAATAACTTTTATGTTCGATTAGTTGATCGCATAATTAAATTTCTGCACATATTATAGTAGGTTGATTCATTAATTCCTTCAAATAGTATTTGTTCCCCTTAAAGAAATCTATTTTGAACGAAAGCAACTATATTAGTTGCATCGGTAAAATTAACACAAGTTAAATCGTTTTAAGATGTTTTTTTCACTTAATTTCGTAAAAAGTTTTGGGATAGATCAATCGTTTTGGATTCAATTTAAAGATGGATCTACTTTAGAATAAAAAAAAAGGTCGTGCAAATTTCAGTTAAGAGATGGTCCCATCTGACGAATGGATCCATTGCTTCTCCTTCCTGGACAGTCCAATTTCCAGTAATGTAGTTAGCGAGGTTTCCATAACTTGATTTCTGAACAGAACAAAAGTTCCACATTATTCGTTAAATGTTACATTAAGCGTCACAAAATGCACGACGTTGCTTTCCAAGATGAGAAAACTACAGAAAAACAAGTACTTGACAGTTCACAGCGGAAGAAATTTAATGGCATATTCAATCCACAGTTCGATGTGCACCTCTCTCTAGCTTTTGATTCCTCAATAACATGGCAGACGACTCTGCTTATGGTTGCAAATTCATGCAAATTACCCAAAAGTCATTGAATTCTGACAAGAAGAGATCTTGAGATTGGGCTAACACCATGATAGAAACATTTAGAACAAATGGAAAATTACATACACTGGAAAGTTTTCGCGCTAGTAGTTAACCAAGCCACATCACTTCGAAGCATTGTAAGCACAGAAGCTCATCAGAACAATACCAAGTAAACAAATACAAGCTTCGCATGTTTTAGAACTTATCTACAATTACTCCATCTCTGAGAGCCTCATAAGCATCTCTGCTCCGGGTTTTCTTCATCCCAGCAGTGAAATGAAGCTTTGATCCTTCAGCTGATATCGCCGTCACCTTCACCCATATCATCACCTTTGTTTTCATCCCTTCTATGTCTGCCAGTTTCCCTTTCTCAAGATATCCAGTAACTGTGGTGAAAAAGCGTAAAACCGAAGAGTCCTTGTAGCCCACTTCGCAGATTGTGGGTATGAAGACTGTGAGCTTTCCTGTCTCTTCATTAAATTCATAGTTTGTTGCGTCACGAGGAAAGATCCCAACTGGCAGGTCATATTCCTTCAGGAGTTCTGGAAGTGGTTTTTGCATCTTCCCTGCAGAAAAGGGCATCAATGGAAAGTCAATTATTCCCTATTAAGGACAATGTCCACATCACTACGACGGCTGAAATCTCCCACTCTGGCGCAGATCAGATTTGTAATTTTGACATTTATAGAAGAATGGAAAGAAAGACAAAGGAGAAATGCCTTAAAACAACTCCAGCAGCGGTAAATGTTTCTCAAGACCACTAACTGCCTATACTTATGATACTCAATGGATTTATGATAACTGTCATCTCAACTGTGTCATGCACCCAGATCATACCAAGAAGTTCCATGCAATTAACTTGACCACGCCCACAAGCACCAGGATGCAATTAGCCTAGCACAGTTGATGAAAACTTCATGCACTAAAGAATGCCAATGGGTCTGAGAAGTCACAAGTTTATGTCTCATAGCTACATTTTTTGCAGAAAATCAGTAACAAGTTCTACTAGCATCCACAACCTTAATTTCTCTATATAAATTCTTGCTAGAAAAGAGAGAACCCTAAGAAAACCATGATTTTTTCTTTTGATCAAGGTAGACTATTATGGCACATTTTCAATTTAAAAATCTGGGCAAGTTATAGCACCAAATCAACAACCAACTTCACGATAAGTTGCAGAATAATTTAAAACTTCTACATCCATCCTCAAGAGATTACTACTGTACACGCTAGATGGAAATTCCATAGATACAAGAAAACTTAAGCCATAGGGACAGCAGCAAGCATATAATGAGCAACCAAAGCATATGACGTATAAGTTGCAGATTGCAGTTTAACCAAACCTTTGATTTTGTTAACCAACCATTTTGCTCCTCCTTCGATGCTGCTGGACAATGACTATCGAAGAATAAATAGATGTGTCAGCATACCAGAAACATTATTTGATGAAAGAAGCCAAAGTACAAAGTATAAATAGAGTCCATGATATGTCTCATTCGTACGTCTGAAATGAGGATTTATTAGAAGACAAAAGGGTGCCCTTAATGGATGTTTCTTGAGAATGAGGTTGCAAGGGATCTATACAGCCATTGAGTACGTTTCAGATTAATTTACAATGTCACCTTAAGATTTGTAGATCAAGTCTTCTAGTGATGTAAATTTCAACTTCTAAGAAAGTTTACCATGAGAAAGCGGAGAACCTAAAGCCATCGAAGGTCTAGTGCATCTTACTGTTGAGCTGACCCAAAAATACCAGGAATATAAGGCCACATGACACAAGTTTTTTCATGCTAATCAAAAGCCATGTCCTTAATATCCTTCAAAGGATTTGAATACTTTGAATTTGGCATATATAGTTTCAAACACCAGACTATGAAACTACAGTGGGTAATCAATTCAAGCTACAGGTCAAACCAAATCGTCATAATAAGCTGAAGCAAAATGTTGGTAATCGTCATAATAATCTCAAGCAAAATGTTGGTAATCTAAACAAATTAGCCTTGCACATTGCCAAGGGAGTTCGACATTCAGATTGATCAGTCAACATCTACCACTTTAACAACATAGCCATCTGAATACAGTATGCGCACCAGAAAAATATTGAAAAGCACCACCACATCTAATGGTAGAAAAAGAATTTTCCAGTAAGATAGGAAGGGACTGCTTAAATATGACTAACACAGATTAAGCAAAATAATAGCACTCTCATGGTTCTCACATCTGTCTTGCTTTAGATAGATGACAACTGTTTTTCCAGTTCCCATTCACATTCGAAAGTGATCCACGGATTCTAATTTCTATACTCTAACTGACCTTGACCTAGACGGCACGCCAAAATTCGCCAATATCAAGAGGGCACACCACATATGGATGCTATAGTACATGATCAGAACTTTCCCTCTATTGGCACACTCGCGCATTTACCGAATTACAACCACACCTAATTAGAATTTGAGATGACGCCAGCACCGGAAAAACCATGTAATGCATTCAAACAACCATGATCACAATACTAAGATTAAAATCATTATCAACCGTCATAAAAGAGAGAGCCCAACCTAGCACACCAATCAACATGATCACAGAATGAGACATTGCCCGTCGTCCTGGACTTCGATGGGCAATACCAATTTACAGGTTAAAAAGGAACAACGGCACTAAATTGCCAGAAATCACGTGGGAGGAAAACCCAATTCTCGAAAATGCAGAAGAACGACCGACCGCCCTCTTACAACCATTATTCTCCCAAACCTCACAAAATTGGCCATCGCAGCTGCATCTCAAACCTTACAATCACCAAATCAAAACCACATCGCACCCCGCCGCACGATCAATTCGAAACCCATCTCCCAACATCGCACCGACCCATCACCGAGCCAACCCCAATCTCGTCGCAAAAAGGAGAAATTCAACACGAAATCGGCCTCACAAACAACATTTGCTCAACCGAAACCACACCAACTAACATCATGCGGAGACGGAGGCATGCGAGAGAAGGAGAGGGACGTACATTGATGTCATCGCCGACGGAGTTGATCTCCTTGTTGGCCTTCTTGCTGAACCAATACGTGCCCACCTTGTTGAGCACCTGATCCATCTTCACCGTATGAAAGACGGCGTCTTTTTGCTTTCTTTCTTTAATCTAAATCGCTCTCTCCCTCAGATCTTGCCTCTCCAGCCTCCTCCTCCTCGAGCACACCACCTACGCGAGAGAAAGAGGGAAGAGAGAGAGACAGAGAGACAGAGAGGATATGAATTTTCTCGTTTTCCCCAAAAATTCGGACCACCTATTTTCTTTTGTTTTTATTTGCTGTCTTTTATACACCCTTCTCTCCGCAGTCAGTCGACCCCTCCACTCCAGATTTCTTGTCACGTGGAATAATTGTTCGACCATCGACATTAAAGACGCATTTCACACTCTATAGGATTGATATTATTAAAAATCTCGAACCCGAACCATGAGATGCATTTAACCCAAGTTGATTTTTATCACATAAAAAATCTTAAAGTGGTACATTTGATCCGAATTTACCTTTCAATTGGCTAAAATCCTTACATATTGACACATGCAATCCCTCTCCCAACGCGGGAGAGGGCGCCCTCGCCCGACGCCGTGAGGGCCTCCCTCGCCCCGATCCGGCGAGGCGCCTCCGGCGAGGCCCTCTCGCCCGGGCCGTCGGCAAGGGGCCCTCACCGGACGCCGGCTATCGTGGAAATGTGTCTAATTTGAGATTTTTGTGGTGCAAAAAAAAGTTTGGGGTACTTAAAGTGGTAGAAAATTACAAATTTCATCCACATTTGTTAGACTCATTTACATTTTAAGGGGATATTGGATCAATTAATAAAGGGAAAATTTCAAATAAAAGTATGAAGTGCCCTCATTTTTTCAACCAAAAAAAAAAAATCACAATGAATCTTACTTCAAATAAAAACATAAAGTGACGTTATATGTGTGTGAGAGATGCTTAATAAATGCTTGATTTATAGTCAAAAACAACTACGACAAATTCATTATTTTAATACTCTTGTGACAGTTAATAAATTTGAATAGAGTCTATTTTTCTTGTTATTACACTGGTTATTTCAGCCATTGGTTGAGTCCTCGGAATAAAGTTTCCATCTGTCCCTAGTTCGAAATATTTCCCTTAACCATGCCTTTTATTAATTAATCACAAAAATGACATCAACCACTTTTACTTTCACTTAAGTTTACATGTGATGGCGTTAATTATTCGTAATCCTATTGTACGAATGTTAATTCTATTCTAAAATTTTCAATTTTACCAATTTAATCATAAAATTTTATGTAAAATTATAATTTAGTTTTTACCAATATTTGCCGAAAATTGTTGATGTGATGATTCAATCATCACCGGTCATCCTACATAACACATTGCCACGTCCGCAATTTTCAATAAAATTTGCAAAAATGATTACATGAGAATTTTGTGCAAAGATTTATGTCTAAATTGACAAAATTGAAAAAATTAAGACTAAACTGACATCCGTGCAATAGATTTAGGACTAACTGGATAATTTTCCCTAATTTATAAGCCACCAATTAGATGTGTTTAGTTAAAAATATAGCCACTTTTTTTTTAAAGTAAGCCTTCACTATAGATCGATTTAATAATAAGGACAGTTTTTTTTTTTTTTTTTTTTAAATCTTTTCAGGCGAACAAAACTACAAAACAATTTGATTTGCTTGGTTTCGCAATTTGAATCATTTTTTCTTCTTTTCGGTCAATTCTACATGTATTTGGGGCTGGCTATGTTATGTATGGCCTGTCTTCGCACAGACAAACATGATACGAGATAAGAATTATAAAGAGAAATTCGAATATGACACAACACATTCAATTTATATGTTGATAAGAATTTGCACGAATTAACACGTTGTCATCATGATTAAGTTTTTGGCATGTAGGAACAAAATTATATATTTTAAATCGACACAATTCCAAAAATGATCAGGTCATGCTAGCACAAATTGCGAGCCCATATGTATTTGTTAAATTGCTAAAAGGAGGAGAGATGAGGCTGATACTTCATCTTACATATAGAACAACGAAGTCTTCTTTTACAATAGACAAATACATAACTTTAAAAAAAAAAACACCACTAAAAAACCCCATAACTACCTATGTTATGCATAACACACTTACTCCACTAACACCTAAAAACTAGGACAACCGACTCCACTAATTTCAATAACTGAAAAACCAAATCGGCAAAACGTGCAAAAAAAATAAATAAATAACTATTATTTCAACAATCCCTCCCGTAAACTGATGTTTACTAACATTTAGTTTAAAGCTTTGATTGTTTTCAACGTGCAAACACCTAGTAACCTTCTAAGCTTCACAAATGACTCCATCTTGAGGGCCTTGGTGAATATATCAGCAACTTGATCTTCACTCCTGTAGTAGATTAGATCAATTGTTCCATCATTGCTAAGATCTCTTAAGAAATAAAACTTCACATCAATGTACTTGCTTCTTCCATGTAGCACAGGATTCTTGGAGAGTTTGATTATTGAGTTGTTGTCACAAAAAGTTTTAGTAACTCCTGCTTGTTTGAATTGCAGCTCCTCAAGAATTTTCCTTAGCCAAATAGCTTGACAAGCACTAGCTGTTGCAACAACAAATTTAGCTTATGTACTTGACAATGTGACAATTGGTTGCTTCTTGGATGATCACGAAATATCACTTGTCCCAAACATAAAAGCATAACCCGAAGTGCTTCTCCTATCATCTTGATATCTTACATAGTTACTATCAGTAAATCCCAACAAATTTGACTTTTCACCCTTCTTGTAAAATAGCCCAAAGTCTCTAATTCCTTGCAAGTAACGAAGAATTCTCTTGGTAGCTAACAAATGCATTTTTGTAGGATTCTCCATATATCTACTGATTACACTCATTGAATACATTATATCTAGTCGTGTTGGTGTTAGATACATCAAACTGCCCACAATTTGTTTATAAAGTGTGCTATCAACCTTCCTCCCTTCATGATCTTTGAATAACTTTAAGCCAAACTCAACTGGAGTGTTTACAAGATTACAATCCTTCATTTGAAACTTGTCTAAAATTTCTCTCACATATTTCTTTTGAGAAATAAAGATCCCATCATCTCATTGTACCACCTCTATGCTAAGGAAGTAATGCATCATACCAAGATCAAACATCTCAAACTCATCCATCATAGATTTATTGAATTCTTCAAACATGCCATCACAACTTCTAGTAAATATAAGATTGTCAACATACAAGCAGATAATGAGCATTCTCCCTTTATCTCCAATCTTGACAAAAAGCATATGCTTATAAGGACATTTTGAAAAACCAACTTTAAGAAAATAAGTTTCAATATGAATATACCAAGCCCGAGGGGCTTGTTTTAGCCCATAAAGAGCTTTCTTCAATCTTTAAACTTTATGCTCATTTCCAATCTTGACATAACCAAGGGGTTGCTCGACAAATACATGTTCCTCCAAGTACCCATGCAAGAATGCCGATTTGACATCTAGTTGAAATAGGCCATGAATTTTGTGCCACCAATGCAACCACCAATCTGATCGTGTCATGTCTCGCAACTGGAGAAAAAACTTTTGTATAGTTGATCCCATGTTGCTGCTTGTATCCCTTGGCTACCAAACATGCTTTATATTTGTCAACTTCACCATTTTCTTTCAGTTTTGTTGTAAAAACCCACTTTACGCCAATGGTTTTTTGTCCATCCGAAAGATCATAAAGTTCCCAAGTATCATTTCTTTCAATGGAATAATTTTCATCATCCATTGCTTTTCATCATTTTTCTTCTTTGACAGCACTCTCAAAAGTTGTAGGATCATAGTATGAAAATAAGGCAAAGTGAGTAATTGAATCTCCAATTCCAATTACCTCATAATCTTCCATCCAAGCAGGCCTTTTTCTTACGCGACGAAGAGATGGAGCTTCTTCTTCATTGACATCAGCAACTATTGATGAAATTCCAACAGTTGTAGAAGTCGTATTTGATGAATTTTTGGGCATACAAGGTGCTGAAATTTGCTCCTGTTCAGCATCATTGTCATAAAGGAATTGGGTAGGCTGCTGCCTATTCCAATCCCAAGTGTTCTCTTCATCAAAAACAACATTTCTACTAGTTACAATCTTCTTTGTTAGTGAATTGGATAATTTATATGATTTGGATACTTCACTTACACCAAGAAAGACACATTTTTCAACCTTGCCATCAAGTTTCTTCCTTTTCTCATCCGGGACATGGGCATATGCGATGCATCCAAAAATTCTGAAGTGATCTACAATCGGTCTTCTCCCACTTCAAGCCTCTTCTAGTGTCATATTTTGAACAGCAAAAGTTGGACTTATGTTCAAAACATGAATACTCCAATTTACTGCTTCTGGCCAGAAAGTCTTTGGAACTCTTCCTCTTGCCAATAAGCTTCTCACCATGTTAAGAATTGTTCTATTTTTCCACTCAGATACACCATTTTGTTGTGGTGTATATGCAGCAATAAGCCCTCTTCGAATGACATGCTCTGCACAAAAAACTTCAAATTCTTTTGAGCAATATTCACCACCACGATCTGTTCGAAGGGTCTTAATGGTCTTTCCTATTTCATTTTTCACACGAGCTTTGAAGCTTTTAAATGTGGAGAAAGCTTCTAATTTTTCCTGTAAAAAATAAACCCAAGTTCTTTTGGAAAAATCATCAATGAAGATAATTAAGTATCTTTTACCTCCATTAGAAGATGGGTTTATAGGACCGTAAATGTCCAAATGCATACCACTGTCTGCGGTGGCCGCGATGATTTGGGCTCTCTCCCCCTAACGCGAGGGGAGGAGTTCGAGTCCCCTCACAGTCGCTAGGAATTCTTAAGTGTTGCGTAGGGGTGGTGGGTCCTCCGCTAGCGTCACCCCAGGGTTTACTCTCTAGCTATCGACCGGCGGGGGTTCCCTGGGTCACCAAAAAAACAAAACAAAAAAAAAAAGTCCGAATGCATCAGTTGTAAAACATCATTTGCTCTCCATAACTTCTCTTTTGAAAATTGAGAACGATATTGTTTGCTAACAACACATTCTTCGCTGATATGGGAAGGAATAGTAATTTGAGGAAGATCTATCACCATGTTTCTATTAAAGAAATAAAACAAGCATTAAAAGTACAGATGAATGAAGAAGCTGATGAAAGTAGAAAAGCTTAAGCAAAGGAAGTTGCTGAGGCGGAGGAAGCTCGCAAGCTACTGAACAAAATCGAAGTAGAAAAGAGATGAGCTGGCAAACATGAATTGAGCTGAACTAAGCTGGTGAATTGAGCTAAACTGAGCTAGTGATCCGTCTTGAGCTGAACTGAGCTGGTGATTCGTAAAAGGAGCGGAGCTGGCAATCCATGACATCAGAACCAGGAACATAGAAGTTAATCAAGCTAACTGAAGGAGCTGCACTACTGAAGGAGATGCACGTGCTTTTCATATTAATCATTATGTTATAACAATACTGCAACCGAAGTTGTTAAATAAGTTTTGATAGAAAGTCGAAAGTTTAAGGAGTCAAAACTTGAGTATAAAAGAAGAAGGAAGGAGAGAAGAGAAGTTAGTCTGTTCATTTGATACTTATGATTTTTTCTGTTCATCTTAGTTTTCTCTACATTTCTACTCATGTATTCATAATAGTCAAGCCATGTAAAGTTGAACCAGAAGATTGAAGAAGGATATTCAAGCTGATGCAATTCCATTGATTGTTCAGAAACTACAATTATTTCATATACAAGTCATATTCTATTTCTTGTTTCTTCTCATGGTATCATAGCTCAATTCTGGGAAGATTTTTTAGATCCGGTTTCTGTATTACTGAGAGATTGTATGAAGTTTACATGAGTAAGACAATCTCAAGATCTTGTTGATTCTGAAGTAAACTAATTCTCGAAGATTGTTGATTGTTCTCTCATATTTTCAGGACTTTTGAATATATAGGAATGGCAACCAGATTGTAGAAGTATCCTTTCCCTATCCATGTGAATATAGCCAACTTTGTTACAATTAAGCTGACTGGAGAGAATTTTCTGTTGTGGCAAGCTCAATTTTACAGATTTCTGAAAAGTCAAGATCTGATTGGCTTTATTAATGGTGAAACTATACCACCAAACCAAATGATACAAACTGAGAATGGGGAAGTAATGAATCCTGATCATCTAGATTGGATTAAGACTGACCAGTTAATCTCATCATGGATAAGTGGAGCAAGATCGAAAAATATTCTAAGTTTGATAATTGGCTTAGAAACTTCTTTCGAGGTCTGGCAAGCTCTTATAAATCGCTTCACTCAGAGGTCTGTTGCAAAGGAATTCGAATTAAGAGGAAAACTACAAGCTTGCAGGAAAAGAGACAAACTACTAAATGAATATCTTCGAGAATTTAAAACTATCTGTGATCAATTGAATGCAATTGGAAAGCTCGTTGATGATATAACCAGGATGTTTGGTATACTCGAAGGGCTAGGTTCTGAATATGAAACTTTCAGAACAACAATGTATTGTCTTAAGCCTCAGCCAGAATATGATGAAGTTATCTCTCAACTTGAGAGATTCGAGACTAGACTACAAACATATTCTGTAAGTCAGTACAATACTAACCTAGCCTATTATGGGCAAAGAAGAACTGGAACAAGTCTGCAGAAATTCAATCCCAAAAGTCAAAGAGAAAACATTCAAGGGGGATACAATTATGGCAGAGGTCAGTCTTTCAGTAGAAGGGATCATGGAAATAATTTCACAGAAGTAGGGAGGAATCAACAAAATAGAGTGAATAACCTGAACTTAACACAGCAAGGTCAGGTTAATAAGGATAACTGGTCTAACTATGGACAAGGATTTAGACCATATACAAACCCTTCTCAGAGATATCAAAGTGTTAGGTCTTACCCACCACAAAGTTCAAATGGTGATAAGCAAGTACAGAACACAAAGCCTATAACTAATGGTCCTCTGGAATGCCAAATTTGTAAGAAATCAGATCATACAGCACTTAGATGTTGGTATAGATTTGATAACTCGTACCAGGTAGATGAAATACCAACTACATTGGCAGCCATGCATATTGAAGAACCTTATGGTTCAGAGTGGTATCCAGACATAGGGGCTACATCACACATTACCTCAGAACCTAGTATGATTCGAAACTACACTGCATATAGTGGTAATGACACTGTCATGATAGGAGATGGATCCTGTTTGTCAATCTCATGCATTGGTAATGGAGTATTGAATACAGAAACTAGCATATTACCACTAAATGATGTCTTAATAGTTCCTGCAATCAAAAAGAATCTTCTATCTGTATCAAAGCTAACAGATGATTATCCCTGCTCTTTTATTTTTGACAAACATGGGGTGTATATGAAGGACAATTACAACCATACAACAGTGAAGCTAGGAAGGAAAGTCAAGGGGCTATATCAGGTGGAACCTAAAGCTGCAGAAGCCTTCTTCACTCAGACTCAACCAGGAAGTAGGAGAAGATGTCTGGCATCAAAGACTTGCTCATACCAATCTGAAAACAGTGAAGATTTTACAAAAACAACATCTCATTTAGTATAGTTCTAAAGCTCAGAATATATGTAGCAGCTGTCAAGTTGCTAAGAGCTCAACTCTGTCTTTTCCATTCTCAGACCATATTTCTAAAGTTCCATTAGAAGGGATACATTGCGATGTTTGGGGACCATCACCAATTCAATATGTTCAGAAGTTCTCTTACTATGTCATTTTTGTGGATGATTTTTCTCGATATAGCTGGATATATCCAATGAGACAGAAGTCAGAAGTTTACGATGTGTTCATTATGTTTCAAAGACATATCGAAAATCAGCTTGATCACAAGATCAAAGTCTTCCAGAGTGATGGAGGAGGAGAGTTCACTAGCAATAAATTTCAGAACCATCTATAAAAGTGTGGAATTAAGCAGAACATCTCTTGTCCTCATACACCAAAGCAAAATGGTGTCTCTGAGAGGAAACATCGACATGTGATTGAATTGGGACTAGCAATGATGTATCATGCTAAAGTACCACTGAAATACTGGGTAGATGCATTCAAAACAGCAGTTTATGTAATCAATCTCCTTCCTATAACAAAACTGCATATGAATTCACCTCACTATAAGCTCTATAACAAGACACCAGATTATTCTCATCTTCGAGTTTTTGGATTAGCCTGTTATCCATGTCTCAGGCACTACACACAGCATAAATTTGATCCACGATCTCTTACATGTATCTTTCTTGGATATAGTGAGAAACATAAAGGCTACAGGTGTCTCTTGCCAAATAATGGGAGAGTCTACATTAGTAGACATGTAGTATTTGATGAGAAAGTCTTTCCTTTTACTCATATAGTAACAACTGAGTATCAACAGGGATCTGAACTATACAAACAGTGGATAAGAGGATTTCTATCTTCTATTTCCAACACTACTAAGCAAGCTCAGTCCCAAGACAATATATCGAAGGGATATTTGCAAAATACCAGATTAACTCAAATAACTCCATAAATGCAGGACAACGAGATCAGTATAGTTACTCCTACAAGTATATCACAGATGCATATAGTACCTGATGCTTAGATACAAATTGATCCTAACAATGCATCCAGTGATATTGAATCCCATCAGATATCTCCAAGCATTGAGGAACAAATGCCTACAAATCAAGAACCTGTTTCGACATCACATGGTAATACAGGACAAACACAAATCAGTTCTGTATCAGGAAATATATAAGGTACTTCTTCAACTCATCCTATGCATACTAGACTTCGATCTGGAATTGTTAAAGCAAATCCTAAATATGCATGTCTAGCTGAGTACAAGATCCTTGTTGAACCAAAATCAGTAAAGTCTGCCTTAGCGGACAGAGGATGGCATCAAGCAATGAAAGAAGAAATGGATGCCTTATATCAAAACAATACATGAGAATTAGTCCCTAGAAATGATCAAATGAATGTAATTGGGTGCAAATGGGTGTTTAAGACAAAACTTGCACCTGATGGGAGCTTAGATAGATTCAAAGCTAGACTTCTAGCTAAAGGTTTCCATCAAGAAGAATGTCTTGATTTCACAGAAACCTAGCATGCAACAATTCGAATAATCCTATCAGTGGCTATGATGAAACAGTGGCAAATTCATCAATTAGATGTCAAAAATGCCTTCTTACATGGAACTTTGAGTGAAACAGTGTATATGGCGCAGCCTCCAGGGTTTAAAGAACCACAAAAGCCTCACCATGTCTGTCTTCTTCGAAAGTCACTTTATGGACTTCGACAAGCTCCTCGAGCTTGGTTTGATAGGTTTAGCAGTTTTTTGCTAGAATATGGATTTTTCTGTAGCTCCATTGATCCTTCTTTATTCATTCTGCATACTGAAACAGAAACTATTCTCCTACTACTGTATGTTGATGATATCATTCTAATTGGAAGCTCATCTTAGATGCTTTCTAGTCTCATTGCTTCTCTAAGTATTCAGTTCCATATGAAGGATCTAGGTTCCTTACACTATTTCCTTGGCATTGAAGCTAGATGAACCCCTGAATATCTATTTCTTTGCCAAACTAAATATGCCTTAGACCTCCTCACCCGAGCTCATATGCAAGAATCCAAACCAATTTCAACTCCTCTTTCATTAAAATCACCTATTTTGATCAATGATTCTATACCTTTGAACAATCCTACTAAGTACAGAAGCCTAGTTGGAGGTCTGCAATATCTCACATTAACCACTCATTGCCTATGCCACAAATATACTGCGCCGAAAATGCAAAGCAACCCACAATCGCATTGCCTATGCCACAAATATTCCAAGACTCGCCGAAAATGTAGCAACCCACAATCGCAAGACTTCAATAGATTAAAAAGAGTATTGCGGAATATGTAAAAGGTACTATAAAGAGCAGGAAGCCGTAGGAGAGACTGTCTATTGAAGAAGTCTAGTTCGTGTACCGTAATGTGACTCTCAATTTGTTACATAGTGATTGACCGCTTGGCTGCCCGGCGTGGAGAGTGGATGTAGGCTTGGATTAAGCCGAACCACTATAATCCTTGTGTCAATTCTCTTTTACCCTACTCTATTTACTTTATGAATACGTGCCTTGTTTGTTATTGATATATCTTTGATATCAACGTATTCTACTGCAAAAGATTCCAAAAGAATTCCGCAATAACCTATTCACCCCTCTCTAGGTTGATTCACTAGCCTATTTCAATTGGTATCAGAGCAAGTTGCTTATTCATTAGAAGTGTTATTATTTCTAAAACTAAAGATCTATGGCTAGTGTTAAATCCGGTTTAATTGAAGGGCAAAGCAATACCAGACCTCCCTACTTCGATGTCAAGGAGTACAACGTATGGAAAAACAAGATGAAGGCATTCCTAAGATCCAAAGATCCTCTGGAATGGGATGTAGTGGAAAACGGAATTGCTCCTAAAGTTGCATCAATTACCTGAAGGAGTGGGAATGTCTCAAACTGATATTCCAAAAAGACAAGCCCTTGATGCCAAGGCTATTTATTCACTCTATTGTGCTTTATCTCCTACTGAGTATAATAGAATTTCATCTTGTGAAACAGCCAAAGAAGTTTGGGACAGATTGCATGTCACCTATGAAAGAACAGATCGAGTCAAATAAACCAAGATCAACATCCTTCTTGGATAATATGAAGCCTTCAAAATGAAGCCAGGAGAATCCATCTCCGATATGTTCAGTCGATTTACAGAAATTGTAAATGGCTTGGCATACCAGGGACATCCAATCTCAGGACCTATGAAGGTCAATAAACTGTTGAGAGGACTTTCCAAAGATTGGAATCACGTCAAGACATTTATAAGAGAAACACAAAGGATCATGTCTCTTTTAGTAGATGAATTGGTCGGCACACTTCAATCTTATGAAGTCGAGCAATTCAATGAGGAATTTGACACAAAAGGTAAGAAGTCAATTACTTTAAAATCTAATGATGATTCGAAGTTCTGATTCGAAGAAGACTTGGATGATGAAGAATTGGCACTTCGATTAGAAAATTCAGAAGGTTAAATAAAAAAGGCGAAGGTTTAATGGAAAGAAACAAAACAATCAAAGATTTCAAAAGAAATCAAATGAAGAAGAAGATACCAACAAAGAAGTTATTTGCTTTGAATGCAAGAAAAAGGGACACATCAGACCTAACTGTCCCTTATTGAAGAAAAAGAAAGGGAAACCTGAAAAGTTCAAGAAAGCACTCAAAGCTGAAACGTGGAGTGACACCGAATGTGAGAAGAGTGATGAAGAATATGCAAACATATGTCTTATGGCAAACTCGGACTCGGACTCGGACTCGAGACTCGAGATTCAAACTCGAGACTCAAACAAGTGGTATCAAGGTTAGAAATTTAAAAATCCCTACCAAAGTATCAAAATACATTGATGAACTTTGTCTCAGTCTTAAAGGCTCTCTTAAAAGGATTTCTAAATTGAAAAGGGAGAATTCCAAATTGAAACAATAAGAAAAGATTTTATTTGAAAAAGTTGAAAGTCTAGACAAGTCTCTTGCTGTTTCAAAAGAAAATGAGAACGAACTTTCAAAAGAAAATGCTTGCTTGAAAGAAGATTTATTGAAAGTCACAAAGAAATTTTCAATGGGTTCTCAAAAGTTGGATAAAATTCTTTTTATTCAAAGACCTTACTTTAATAAATTTGGTCTAGGAATGACACATGAAACTGTTCCTTTGATTGATTTCCCAAAGGTAAAGGAAAGAATTAGGAATAGGCCAACAAAAACTTTTTATAAAAATCATTTCCAAAAGGTTTTCGTAAAGCCCATTGGTAGAAATGCTCTTACTTGTTCAAAATGCAAAAGTGTAGATCATTTTGAAAAGGAATGTCCCAAAGTTTGGAGACCTGTTAAGAAGAGTGGGCAAAGACTATTTATGCTACTAACAATGATGGACGCAAGAAGGTTTGGGTACCAAAGAAGACATGAGTCTTTCTTTTAAATGCGGTTTACCTTCAAGAAGAAAATCAAGTGGTATTTGGATAGTGGGTGTTCAAGAAACATGACGGAGACTCAAATTGTTTTACAAAACTCTCTCATGTAAAAGGAGGAAATGTTTCTTTTGGTGGTAACAACAAGGGAAAAATTGTTGGTCAAGGAACTGTGATGATTGAAAATCTCACAATTAACAATGTCTCTCTTGTTGAAGGATTGAACTACAATCTATTGAGTATTAGTCAATTATGCGATTTTGGATACAAAATCAACTTTCAAGAAGATACATGTTCTGGAACAAGCAAAGATCTCTCACAATCCTTTACTGGACGAAGACATGGAAATATTTATTTGCTAGACGTAAAGTCGATAGTCCTCAATGCTTGATATCGATTCAAGATGAAGTCATTCTCTCGGCATAGGAAGCTTGGACATGTCAACTGAAGCAAATCGCAAAAGTGTCATCCAAAAAGCTTGTTCGAGGACTTCCTAACCTCAAGTATCAAAAGCATGAATTATGCACTCCCTGTGTACTTGGAAAACAAGTTAGAAATTCCTATAAATCTATAAATCAAGTATCCACTAATCGTGTTTTGCAGCTATTACACATGGATTTATTCGGGCCAACAAGAGTTCAAAGTATTTGAGGTAAAAGATATTGTTTGGTTACAGTAGATGATTATTCTCGTTTTACTTGGGTATTCTTTCTTGCAAATAAATCCGATGCTTTATCTTATTTTACTAAGTTTGCAAAGAAAATCCAAATTGAGAAAGGTTATGCAATTTCAAGTATTAGAACTGACCATGGTTGAGAATTTGAAAATCATGATTTTGCTAAACATTGTGATGACTATGGTATTTAACATAATTTTTCATCCCCATACACTCCACAACAAAATGGAGTTGTAGAAAGGAAAAATCGTTCCTTGCAAGAAATGGCAAGAACTCTTTTGATTGAAAGCAATATTTCGCCTCATTTTTGGGCTGAAGGTACTTCTACTGCTTGCTATATCATAAATAGAATCTTTCTAAGACTTATGTTAGAAAAGACACCTTATGAACTGCTCAAAGGTAAGAAACCAATTGTTTCATATTTTCATATATTCGATTACAAATGTCTTATCCTAAAGAATTCCAGTGATTGAATTGGTAAGTTTGAAGAAAAATCAGATGAAGGAATCTTCTTTGGCTACTCCATGACAAGCAAAGCTTTCAGAGTCTTCAACAAACGCACTCAAACTGTGGAAGAATCCATGAATGTGAAGTTTGAAGATTCAGTACAAAAGCAAACTCAACCTGAAGATTTTGAGTCTGGCCAAGTGTTTACAAATTCTCTTGAAGAAAATCAAGCCCCAAACATTGAGCCTCAAACAAATTCAGTAATTCCAACCGAAGAAGAGTTTCATCAAACCGACAAACCAACTACAAGTTGGAAGTGAAAGCTGGATTGGCTTATTCATCCATTCTCAAAGTACCATGCACCTCTATGGCTTGTGGCAAAAGGCTCCACACAAGAAGAAGGCATCGACTATGACGAAACCTATGCTCCGGTGGCAAGGTTGATTCACTAGCCTATTTCATAAAGCTTGGCTTATTCATCCATTCTCAAAGAAACTAGAAGATCGATAACTGGTTTCTGCACATACCTTGGATCCAATCTTATCTCCTTGGCAGCAAAGAAACAGCCCACAGTGAGTAGATCCTCCACCGAAGTTGAGTATCGTGCCCTTGCATCAACCATTGCTGATCTCACTTGGATCAGTTTTGTATTACGAGACATAGGTTGCTCTCTTACTCCTCCTATTCATCTGTACTGTGACAATAAATCAGCAATCTCTCTTACTATGAATCCTGTCTTACATGCTCGAACAAAACATATTGAAGTAGACTTCCACTTTGTTCGAGAAAAGGTATCTTCAGGATCATTACATGTCAGATATATTCCAAGTTATTGCCAACTAGCTGATATTTTTACAAAACCACCGTCACGAAGAGCACATTCTCATATGCGAATCAAATTGGGAATATGTGCTCTATCCATTCCCAATTTGAGGGGGGATGTTAAAGAAATAAAACAAACATTAAAAGCACAAATGAATGAAAAAGCTGATGAAGGTAGAAAAGCTGAAGTAGAGGAAGTTACTGAGGCAAAGGAAGCTCGCAAGCTACTGAACAAGCTCGAAGTAGAAAAGAGATGAGCTGGCAAACATGAATTAAGCTGAACTAAGCTAGTGAATTGAGTTGAACTGAGATGGTGATCCGTCTTGAGCTGAACTAAGCTGGTGATCCGTAAAAGGAGTTGAGTTGGCGATCCATGACATCAGAACCAGGAACACAGAAGTTAATCAAGCTAACTGAAGGAGCTGCACTACTGAAGGAGATGCATGTGCTTTTCATATTAATCATTCTATTATAACAATACTATAACCGAAGTTGTTAAATAAGTTTTGATAGAAAGTCGAAAGTCTAAGGAGTCAAAACTTGAGTATAAAAGAAGAAGGAAGGAGAGAAGAGAAGTTAGTCTATTCATTTGATACTTCTAATTTTTTTCTGTTCATCTTAGTTTTCTCTACATTTCTACTCCTGTATTCATAATAGTCAAGCCATGTAAAGTTGAACCAGAAGATTGAAGAAGAATATTCAAGCTGATGCAGTTCCATTGATTGTTCAAAAACTACAATTCTTTCATATACGGGTCATATTCTATTTCCTGTTTCTTCTCAGTTTCGTTGGAGGGTCTTCAATCCACCAAAACTCAAATGACAATAGCGAAAATGCCACAGCCATGAGGGATCTTTCTTTTCAGCCATCAAACAAGATTGAATATTTTCAATTTTTAATGGAAACAATCTATTCGAACTCATAGGAATGACTACAATAGCACCTCTAACAAAATTATAAATTTCACAAGCACCCTTCTGAATGGTGATTACATAACCCTTTTCTTGTAATTGGCCAGCACTTAATAGGTTACTTTTCAAGTCAGGAACATACAACACATTAGAGATCGTTTCCACAAAACCATTCTTGGTTCTTATCTTAATATCACATTTTCCCATCACTTTCACAATAGAATGATCCCCAAAACTCACAATAAAATGAAAATTTTCATTTAGATAAGAAAAAGAAGACTTACTTCCACTCATGTGGTTACTGGAGCCTGTATCCACATACCAAATATTTGACTCGCGCTTCTTTTCATCTTGAATAGCCATCAACAACATTTTTGCTTCCTTTTCTTCAACAAAATTTGAACTCTCTGCCTTTTCTTTATTATTAGGCAGCCTAGTAAAACATTCAGATGCATAATGACCAAATTTATAATATTTAAAACACTCTACCTTGGATTTGTTAGGATCACGTCATCTGCCTTTGCCTTAAAATTGGTCATTATTGGTTTTAAAATTCCTGCCAACATCTCTATTTCCTCGATATCCTCTTCC
The DNA here is from genome assembly GCA_014182555.1 of Eucalyptus erythrocorys. NCBI lineage: Eukaryota > Viridiplantae > Streptophyta > Magnoliopsida > Myrtales > Myrtaceae > Eucalyptus > Eucalyptus erythrocorys. Next base: position 38,302,135 of record CM024607.1, on the reverse strand, counting down.
TTTGCCTCTACCTCTACCCCTTCCTCTAAACTTGTTGGAAAGAGTATTGATAGAAGCCTTCAACACTTGCTCCTCTACTGTTGAACTTTTGTTCATCTTCTATTCATGAACCAATAAGGAGCTTTGCAATTCACCAAGAGAGAGCCCATCTATGTCTTTCGACTCTTCAATTGAACATACAACAGAATTAAACTTTGGTGTCAAGGAACGCAAAATGTTCTCCACAATGGTGACATCATCTATCTTCTCGCCATGGAATCGCATCTTGTTTCTGATCTCCATTGTTCAGGCACAATAACTGGTGACAAATTCTCCATCCTTCATCGCTAGTGTCTCAAAATCTCTTCTCAAGGCTTGAAGCTATGCATGCTTCACCGTAATAGAGCCTTGATATTTCTTCTTCATAGAATCCCAAATATCCTTGGAAGTTTCTTTGCAAAGAATAATCTCCAAGATGGGATGATCAATAGCCTGAAAAAGATAATTTTTTGCCTTCAGGTCCTTCAACTTTCTAGCTTCCAATTATGCTTTCTGGGGATTTGTCAAAGTCATGCCTGCTGGTGGCTCTTGAATTCCAAATTCAACAACCGACCAATACTCCTTTGACCATAAAAAATTCTCCATCAGCATGCTCCAATGGTCATAATGATCATCAAAGCGTGGAATTACTGGTTGAACAAAATTGTTGCTGGCCATTGGAAATATTGATGCTACAATTATCTCATGAACGTATCTCACACCTCGAACTTTTTTATCCTTTTTTTGGAAAAAAAGAACTTTCTCACACTTCTCTCAAGCTCTGATACCATTGTTAAATTGCTAAAAGGAGGAGAGATGAGCCTAAAACTTCATCTTACGTACAGAACAACGAAGTCCTCTTTTACAAGAGATAAATACATAACATAAAAGAAACACCACTAAAAAGAACCCATAACTACCCATGTTCTGCATAACGCACTTACTCCACTAACACCTAAAAACTAGAACAACCGACTCCACTAACTTCAATAACTAAAAACCAAATCAGCAAAACGTGCAAAAAAGAAATAACTATTATTTCAACAGTATTAATGCATGATGGTATAAATCTAAAAAATATTAATCTAAGCAAGTCATTAAAAACCTTCATCCTAATTCAATCTAAACCTTAAGACAAGATGTAAAGTACCAAGAGGATATTCCCTCCTTCTGGAAAAGAAAAATATATAGAAGGGAACTGGGGGTGATGGGCATGTGGGCATCAGCAAGTTAAAGTAAGAAATGTGGTCCTCTCAATCTACTAGGATTACCTAACAGGCAGAGTGGGCCAACATGGTAACATAAAATACCTACTGTCTATCGAGGTTACCTTGGAACCGGACAGTCAGACATCAATGATCCAGCTAATTAAAAGAAAAAAAAAAGGTGTCTGGGGACGGTTTGAATCAAAGAAGTAGAGGTTTTATTTTTCATAATTTTTTAAAATACCAGTGCAGAATCTCCTCTTCCTGTCATATAAGAACCGATCACCAAAACTCTCTGCACAAGTTACAATCAATCTTCAGCTTTCCTTTTCAATCTTCCAAGCGGAGAACATAAAATGCATCACGAGAGAATCAAATCAAATGGCACAAGAGAACCAAATCAGATGGCACACAAAGACCAGACAGCAGCCATACGGTGGGGACTCAGGAGCATCTTCCCTTCCCTGGGGGCTCTGCTCATCGGCACCATCATCCTCGCCGCCATATACCCCGCGCACAATGGCGAGAAGCAGCTATCATTCTTGCTGGGCAGAGATAGAGAGCCGCTCTTCTCAAACCTGACCGACATTGCACCATTGCCGGCGACATCGTCGTGTGAGAAGCAGCTATCATTCTTGCTGGGCAGAGATAGAGAGCCGCTCTTCTCAAACCTGACCGATATTGCACCATCGCCGGTGACATCGTCGCTGTGCGACGTGTTCTCGGGAAGTTGGGTATTCGACAATGTGTCGCGCCCCCTATACAAGGAGGGACAGTGCAAATACATGTTGGGCCAACTGGCTTGCGGGAAGTTCGGGCGGAAGGACTCGAAGTACCAGCAATGGAGGTGGCAACCCCATGGTTGTGACCTTCCCAGGTATTTTCCCCAGCTGATAATATGCACACACATTTACGACTCTCCATGATCTCTCTTTCTCCATTAGGATACACTGGAGTACGTTCGCACCTTTGAGAGCAATGTGCTGCGTCGAGGGCGAAGAGTCGACAGGTCATTGAATCACCGCTCAGATGCAGTGCCTTCTTCTAAGGCATTGTTTTTAGCATGCATCACGCCGCCATAGAACATAACCAAGTTCCTGCGTTCTTACTTTCTAGAATCGATAATTAAAGCATTTGAGGCGGCATTTTAATGCATTGCCGTTTTCTTTAGAGGAAATTTTGGTTAGGGTTTCTGACAGTGTGGATGGCGACATTACCGAAGGTTCAATGCCACAGCGCTGCTAGAGAGGCTAAGGAACAAGAGATTGATGTTCGTGGGGGACTCTCTCAACCGAGGTCAATGGGTTTCTCTCGTTTGCATGGTGGAGTCGTCTATCCCTAAGAAGCGAAAATCCTTCTCAAGCCGTCGCCCTGCCAGCATCGTCTTCAATGCCCTTGTAAGTCTCTTCTGAGATTTCTGCCTTCAATTTTTTCCCAAAAAACACAGAAGAAATTGTTCACGTTTCGTAATTATATAAAACTTTGGTTATCCCGATACATGTGCAGTAGGCCTCATTGGGCACGTTTAACGAAGATGCGTCTACCACGGTGCTTCAAACGAAAGTTTCTAATTCGTTTTCTTCTCAGTGCGCCTGCTGCACGAAATGTGCCTACTCTAGGGAGATTCGAAAAAGAATAGCCGCTGGTCAATGAAATGACAACATTTTCCTGATTTTTTTATTTTTTGGTTTATAGTTTTGGAGATTCAGTCCTTGTCTTTTCCGCAAAATGCCGTGCCAAACAACATTAGATTTAGGCACACTGAACTTGGAAGAAGGGAAAAACTTTTAAATATGTTCTGATCTTTCACCTAATCAAACGTGCGGTTGTAGTGATTGGTTGAATTGTGGCCACATTATTGCATACAAAGACCTACAGTTCTATAATCTAGTTTGCAAAGGACAAAGAACTAGGTCTAATGTAAGAAAGTAATATGAGACAACGACCTCTAATATCACGAAGGAGATGCTTTCTCAATGCTAAGTTATATCTTTCAGTTTCAAACTAGCAAAGCTACATCGATTAATGAGGAATGTTGAATTTTGAGTACTAAACCATGTTTTCAATTGATAATCTAGCAAAAGATTTCATCAATACCAAATGGATCTTGTTAACAAATATCTTTAGGACGCTTAAATAGGAACTTTAGAAAAGTAGGAATGTTCTTCGATGCACATCAAATAGTTTTCATTGTTCATATCGAATCCTTTTCCTATTATTTTTCTACAAAATACAACTGTCAAAACCAACGTAACAATCTTTATCAAGTGCATCGGTAGCATTTATTGATGAAATTGAGCCAAATATGTATGACAAGTGAAAAAGGTAAACATGAGCATGTGCAATGGTAAAGTTGACCAACTAGGTGATCTTCTTGGGTGCATTAACTTATGTCTAAGCTTGACTTTTGGAACTGATTAACTGGTCACTGGATGACATTGACTAGGACTATAATGCGACCATTGAGTTCTATTGGGCACCGTTGCTGGTGGAATCCAACTGTGATGATCCATTGAACCATCACCTAGACAACCGGATCGTTCGAGTTGGGGCCATTGGAAAGCATGCAAGGCATTGGTCCGACGTGGACATCCTCATCTTCAATTCCTATCTTTGGTGGAGGGAAAGTCCCAAGATCAAAGTTTCGTAAGTATATGCATGTTGAGCATACCCTGGTATAGTAAGTTTTCCTCGGTATTAGAAAATCATGCATCTTGGGAGTTCTAAAGTTTGCAATTTGACCTCCAGGTTTCTAGTTGCTACTTTATGGATGTTGAGAGAGGGACAACTCTTTAGTTCGTTCCCCATTTTAGCTTACTCACTAATATGGGTAATGACATCTTACATATTAAACTTTTGGTGAACGTTCAATAACATCACTGATTTCCAAAATTGACTTCACACAGGCCTTCGATTAAGCATAATGCAAACTCTGCAGTGATAGTATAGAAAGAGCTAATGATATGTAGGGGCAACTTAGTTTCCAATTGCAACATACAGAGAGAACAAAATAAAATTGAAGCGGTCCGTTAACAACACAACGTGCAAGACAGATGATGCCCTTCATTTGGCCAATTCTAAAGATTTGGGGTGGATGTCATTTGATGTTTAATAAAAGTGCAAAGGCTATTTACGTAATTATTCTCTTGTTAAGTTCAAATGTTTGATGTTGCAATGCTAATAAGCATAAGAGACTTGATACTTTAGTCTGTCGTCTTGTACGCTGTAACTAGGGAAGGTCATCAATGTATACATAATATGTGATGAAATTAGAAAAATATCATCCCTATCTGTTTTTTGGATGTCTGCTAACATCCTTCTTTCTTGAATTTTGGCAACCAGATGGGAATCATTTGTCGGTCCTGACAAAAATTATGAGATGATGAAAATGCTTCGAGCATACAAGATCGCTTTAAACACTTGGTCAGATTGGATCCAAGTTCATGTAAACAGTTCGAAGACCCAGGTGTTCTTCATTGGCATGTCTGCAACTCATGAAAGGTAGACTTAACTCATAGAAACTGGAAACGAACTTCGATATTAACTGTTTAAATCTAGGTTTACCGATCTGTTGATAATCACAGGGAAAGAAACATACCACAGTTCTCTCATGTTGAATTATTCGTCTAATACTGATTACCTAACTCAGTCATAGTAATCACACTTTGTTGCGCAAATTTTACTTTATTTAGCACAGTTCAAAGGTTTATCTTCCAAACATACCAACTCTTTGCAGAGCCGAGGATTGGGGTGGGATTGCGGATCACAACTGCTTCGAAGAAACAGAACCGATCACTGAAGGAGGGTATAGGGTAAGAAGGTCGACTAGCGGGATGATGCACACACTCCGGAAGGCGGTCAACAAGCTCCAGAAAAGAGGCCTCAACGTACACGTGCTGGACATCACGAAGCTCTCGGAGTATCGCAAGGACGCACACTCATCCATTTATAAAGAGCAAACCAGAAACCTCACTCAACATCAAATGGCAAACCCTGTCACGTACGCAGATTGCTTCCATTGGTGCCTTCCCGGACTGCCGGATGTGTGGAATGAGCTCTTGTATGCCTACATTTTACATAATAGACTCCTAAACATAAGAAATAGATAAATTATTTAATAGGTCGTGAACTATTTTGAATATGCTCCCAGTCGACGTTACTCGATTAACTTGGCTTCAGTAGGCTGTAACTTTTAGACTCTATCCTTGTCCCACATTATAATAAATCTGTATTGTCCGAAATCAGAAGATTTCATGTCATCCGATTTGTGAGAACTGTTGATTATGGTTTTCATTATTTATTCGCTTACATGCTTGTCAAGTCCTGACTGAATGAATCGATGGGGTTTGCGCTTTGGCGTGGACTTTTCTTTCGAAAAAATTACGAAAATTAAGTTTCTCGATGTCGTTGACGCCTTAAAGGGGCTAAAACTTGCAGCTTAGAAGTCAGTTGATATCTCCTTTGTCGCCTAGGCGCCCGCTCATAGTCATCTGATTGCCTATCTCTAAACCCATCTTTTAACTCTAGGCCACGTATTAATTAGTAACGACAGTCCACGGTCCAGTCAATAAAAAAAAATCTGGCAAATCTTTGATAGTTGGTAGATTTCCCAAATGCTGGTAAGTTTCTAATCACTTTTAGAAAAACACCCGACAGAAATTTTTGCCACATGCCTTAGGCTATCCAAAGATGACAAATTGTTAGGTTTGTCACGTTAGAATCAATCAAAGGTGACATATTCATAGTGTCGTTAACTTAAGTTGAACTTTAAGCGGCAAAATTTGTTCTTTGTTGCCATTGATATAAACAAAGTCGGGACAATTTAGAACCTATGGTAATAAGTACGATTTTTATCACCTTACGTGAGACCTAAAGTGACAAAATCATGATTTTATCGCCTTAGGTCAGATTAAAATGACAAACAGTGCGTTTGGGAGTGTTTTGGCATTATGATTTTATATTATGAGACCGAAGTGCCAAACCTGAGAAACAGGGGAGGTTATGAAGATCAAACAGTGAATTCATCATGTAAAACGGACAGGATCAAACATGCACTAGCAGATGAAGAAAGCACACCTCTCTGCTCTAGCTTTTCTCTTCAGCTCCTCTAATTCACCACGAGGTTTTGACTTGTTCAAAACAGATCGAAAGTCGAACTTCATACTTGGTGCGTGTACCTCTGTCTACGTAGCCAGTCGACTCAAGGTTGGGAAGGTCGAATCCAGCGTGGACCAGCCTCACCAGCCCCCATCGAGACTCGATGTGGCGTCACCCAAAGCTCGGCGGTGATGCCAACCCTTCCTTTGTACTCAGCTCAATCGATCCCTTGCGTCAATCCCCTCATGCCCGTCGTGGTGGCGCAGCTTCCTCGCTGGGGTCATGTAGCCGCAGTCAAGTCGCCACTGCCGCTCAATCTCGAATTAGGGATGCCCCAAGCCATCGACCTCATGTCGATGAAGATGTGAGGCTGAGCGAAGCTCTAAATCTAAGGCTCAGTCAAGCCCTACTAGGGTCGACACGTACACCTCGGCTCGTCACCGTCACCTCTCAGTCTCATCCAGTTGTCCTCATTTATGGCAATAGCGACGGCCGAGGAATTTGGTCGACGAGTGAGCAGAGAAAGAGATGAGTTTGTGATTGAAGAGATTGGTAGGGAAGTGATTAAGCAAAGAAAGAGAAGGCACAAAGCAAGTGTAAAACATGAATACTTATAACTGAAGGCAAGATTGGAAAAAGAATTTCATTTAACCCCGGAACTTGCATTCAAAAAATACTAAAGTCAAAAAGTTTTAGATGGAAGGAAGGACTTGTCTTGATTGTCAAAAGTTTAGGAGTCAATTTATCTTTAAAAAAATAAAATTTAAGATTGAATTAGCATAATTATGATAGATTTATGACGGCTCTAATAATTATCTCGCCGAAATAATATCTCAAATTTGAGATATATTGCATCTTAGATTTTAGATTCCAACTCTTTCATGTTGTAAGAAGTTAGAGGTTTGAATTGGTTTGAAAGTCTAGTTGATTAATAAATGGTTAACAATACTATGTATATAAGTACATATATCTAATACGTTTTAAGCACAAGATCCGATAAACTTTATGAGAGATTTGTTGGAAATTTGCTATAATATGGGCTTACATTAATTAATTGATTTCATATGTTAAATAATCGGATTAATGGATATTCCAATATTTATTGAACCCTACATGATCTGATTAAATTGGGTATTGATATCTATTGATAACGGGCCTAGTTGAGCAACAAAGTATAGGCAATTGTGTTTAATTGAAACCCGTAATGGGAAGGGCGCCCACCGATCTTTGTTGAACAGGGTTTCTTTGGTCTCCTTTCTAAATTTATAAAAGGATAGGTTATACATATCGATTCTTTTACTCCCATCAGAAAAGGCGCTATACTTTTGAAATAAGTCATAGAGAGGAAGATGCGCAGATTCCAATAGATCCCCGATTATCATAAACGATCTACTTTTCTTCACTAATGAATTACAAATAGGTACGCTTTAATTCCGCCGTGTTTAGTGATATCGGTGTTTTACAATCATATATGAATCCGTTTCTTATTGATTGATTAGTTATTTATGTAAATATTATTCTACAAGATCAAGATCCCAAACTTATACAAGATGGACTCATGAAATTTTTTTTTTTTTTTTTTTAATTACTTCTTCAAATTTACATAATAGAATCAATCATGGAGAAAAATAATTTCTCCAGACAAGAAAGTAGATAAGGACACGAGGCGTGGGTCACCCGTCTGGCCCATAAGGTCCCCCTCGGTACATATAGGTGCAAAAAAAGACGCAAGAGATTATAAGAGAGCTCACCAAGGGAAAAATAATGGTGAAAAAGACCAAAGTAACTCCGGCCACATGGGGTGTCAGGAGCAGCTTCCACTCCCTCGTCGCCTTGCTGGTCGCCTCTGTCGTTGTTGCCGTCCTCTCCTTCGCGCGCGACAGCTCTCGGTTTCGGCCGCTGCCGGACGATGGCGCCTCACTTCAAAGCTCAGCCGGCGCGATGACGTCGTGCGATCTGTTCTCGGGAAGGTGGGTGTACGACAACGCGTCTTATCCATTGTACGAGGAGAAGCAGTGCACGTTCATGTCGGACCAGGTGGCATGCGAGAAGTTCGGACGGAAGGACTTGGGATATCGCCATTGGAGGTGGCAACCTCATGGCTGTGACATTCCCAGGTATATGCATCTCTCTCTGTTCTAAGCACAACTGCAATGAGAGGAATTGCTATTAGATGGTGTCCATCCCAACTCGCCATTACCCCCGATAAATCACATCGAATGTAAATCCCCCCAGATCTAGCGATTCAGATGATCGCGTAATTTCTCTACTCATTGTGTAGTTCCTCTGCACAGCAAGCTTTCCCGTGAGACTTCAATATTGAACATTTGTCTTTTCCTTTGTATTTATTACACTCTTGAAGAGAATTTCTTCCCAGAATATAGATATAAAGCTTCTATTGATGTTGCCTAATGAGGTGCAGGTTCAATGCGACGTGGTTGCTGGAGAGATTGAGGAACAAGAGGATGGTGTACGTTGGGGACTCTCTGAACAGAGGACAATGGGTGTCCATGATTTGCCTCGTGGAGTCCTCCATCCCTCCCAACCTCAAATGGATATCTTATCGCCATAATCACTCGTTAATCGCCTTCAATGCCATGGTAAGTTATCCCCTTCCTTCTTCTTTTTCCTCTTCAAGTACATTATTATGTTAATTGCTGGTGACGCGAAAATCTTTCCTCGGATATTATTAATTCCCTTTCTGGTTGCGCGTTCTGCTCGAATTGCCGGTACTTTGTGAACTATAGTTATTTTGATGATTGTGACCTTCCCCTGAAATTACTACCCGCTTTGGGCTGTGAAATTAACTCGGAAGTTAAAAGAATCTTGCAATTCAATGTCAAACACGAGAAAACGAAATTACGGAAGAAATCAACAATGAATAATAAGACATCGAAGATTTACATGGTCTAGCCTAAGTATTATAAAAATGCCTATGAGTTGTGTTAGAAAAGTCTCCTATCGGAGTAACATTGTGGTGTGGAGTAATTAATATATCCTCCTTAGTCATAGCAAATTAACTTAAACTTTTAAATGAAAGTAAAACTCCCATTGGATATGTTAATAGGGTCGCATTTGGGTTCCCCATTGACAATCCAAGTGAAAGTATCAAATTTTTTTTGTGCATTCCTAGCAAATAGTATCAAACCTAGTGGCTAATTGGTGGCTCACTTAAAATGTGTATTGGTGTATGATGAATATCTTTTAACGCAATTTGCGGGCAGCCTTCATGTTTTAGTCTAACAAAAGAGACCTATGGCAAAAGTGGGCATTGTGGTGTGGCAACACAATCCCAGTAATAGCTAATGCCCTTAATAATTGAATCTGGTGAAAAAGGCTGAGGTGAAGGTGGGCATTGTGGAGTAGTAACACTGTCTCGATGGCAATTTGCATGGTTCAATCTATAGAAAAAAGAGGTTCAGTCTGGAAAAAGAGAACATGTTGATGGTAAAAGATATTTAAATTAAAACAAAACAAACCTAATACTGAGCTCACATTTAAAGGGGGAGACTATGAAGGTATATGTGCGAATTGTTTAGAAAAGTCCTGCGTCATAGAATTGGTGTGACAAAGAGTGGTTATTAAATTTATGGTTAATACACTGAAAAACTCCAAACTGGTACATATGTGACAAATTTACCCCAAATTATATTTTTAACCACCAAAAACCCCAAACTGATATACTTTTGACAAATTTACCCCAAACTCGCTACACTTGTAACAAATTTACCCTATGTTAGTTTTTGTTAAATTTTACTATTAAATTATTAAGTTAAATGACACGTGATAATTGACTGATATACCAATTTGAGATTTTACGCTTCATTTATCACAATTTACAATTTTGGTGATTTTTTGTGGTATTAATCCAATTTAGCGATGGGTATATTTGTCACAAATTTATCAGTTTTGGGTTTTGCAGTTGAATAAATTAATTTGAGATAAATTTATCATAAATATACCAGTTTATGGTTTTTTATAATCATTCGGGGTAAAATTATCACAAGTGTACCAGTTTGAGTTTTTTTATGATCAAAAAAATAATTTTGGTAAATTTGTCACTTGTGTACCGGTTTAGAGTTTTTCAGGGTATTAACCCTTAAATTTAAGTTGACCCATAACTCATTAATTTAAGCTTTTGAGTCAAAATAGATCCAACTTGATATATGGATGGGTTCGGACTTTAACTTCATTGGCAATATCCCAAGTGAACATGGTGGACTTCTACTACACTATCCCAGCAAGTGTTTGTACTTACTTAATGAGGAGACATAACCAAGAAAAAATCCATAATGAATCCAGAAAATTACAAAGTTTCAATTGATTGTATGTAGAGTATGTTTTCAAAATTCCCTTTTACAAATTGCAAACAAAATCATTCCTCATATATGACATAACTCTAGGCACAATTAGAACTTTGGTTGAAGGGCGTGCATCACCGTAGGTGGGCTATGCATGAAGAGAAATGAATCATTTTTTTTTGACTCCGTTCATTTCACAGAGAATATCACATTTTCGGAAAATGTTTTCGAAAAAGCAATTTTCCAAAAAAATGACGATACTTTCCAGTATTCGATTAAACCTAAGAATAAAGTTGAAAATATTTTGGTATTTCATTTGATTTTCTAGGAAAAATTAAAAAAAATTGAATTTTAATTTTTTTAATCAACCAAAAAAATTAATTTAATTTTTATATTTATAAAAATATTATTTTTTTATTTTTTAAAATTGATTTTTATTTTTAATATTTTTCCTTTTTTACTTTTTTATTTTTCTTTTCCTTCCTCCTTCTTCCTTCTTCCTCCTCCTTTGTCTGCCACCGCGTTCCTTGGTGATGGCTGATTGCCTAACGACTAGACACAACATAGGTCAGTATGCTCGAGTTCCCCTTAGGCAGCCTCACCAAATTTGGTGAGTTAGGTGAGGCTCAAGCCCCACCTAGCTAGCTAGACTAGAGCCTCGAGCATGCTCGACCTCACTCGCCTCACCGCTAGTTGGTGACCTCAAGCCTGGCCAATATCTAGTGAGCTTGAGCCTCGGCGGCTTGAGGCAAGGCTCAAGCCGCCTCGTGGTTGATTACCGATCGTTAGCCACTGCCATGCTCGGCAACCAGCCGAGAAAGAAGTAATAGGAAAGAAAAGGAAAAAGGTAAAAATAATTAAAAACTCGATTTTTAAAAAGAAAAATAAAACATAAAAATATAAGGAAGATGTGTTTGGTGAAAGAAAGTGAGATAAAAAAAGTTATGGAAAATGTTTTCCTCTTTTGAAAAAAGGAGAACATTTTCCCCACCTTTGAAGGTATTTTTCCTAATAAAGGAAAATGTTTTCTTTAACTAGTTTATTTTCCATAAACCGAATACCAGAAAATCCTGAAAACATTTTCTTATATGTTATTTTCTATTAAACGAATGAAGACTTATAGAGGAATTGAATAATTATTTAATTACTGGTATGTGTAATATGTAAATATTATTATATTATTAATTATTTGTAAATAAGATGGTAACCTGATGAAAGAGAAAGTGGTGGCATAGTGGGTAGATTCAACTCTGATGCAATAATAATTGGAAAAATAAAAGTGAGAGAAGAGAGTGTTTTGGCTTTATATATATATATATATATCTTAAAATAAAACACGAGTGTGATTAATTGCAAGCTCTCGTTGATAACTTTTAGGGTAAGATTGTAGATGTACACTTGAGTGCTGACCTATTTTTGGCCACCACGTCAAAAAAGTTGACATGGCGGCTAAAAATGTTTTTAAATATTTTAAATATTTTAAATATTTTATTTTTTTTTTTTTTTTTTTTTCCCTCGCCAACCCTCGTTGGTCACAATCACATCACCCAGATCTTGCCATGAAGGCCCCTAAGCAAGGCCCTAATGGCCTCGCCCAATCTAGGTGAGGCGGCCACGGTCGGCGAGGGTTGCCAATGACCCTTGCCAGCCATAAAGAAAAATAAAATAAATTAAAATTAAAAATAAAAATTCAAAAAAAATTCATGTAAGACATTTGGCACTCAAGTAATCGATTTTTCTCTAATATGACATTCAAGTGAGCGAAAAAATAAAAATAAAAATAAATAAATCTTGACATTTAAGTGAATATCGTACAAAAGTTTTGACACTTTTACTATTCTTATGCCAATAACTTTCTCTTCCATGTTCATAGGTATTGCCCTATCACTCTAATATTTTCTTGCTATTACAGTGATAATGTGCGCATAGAAAAACAAAGAGTTCCCTCTGTCTTTTGTGTTGGATTACGATTGAACGCTATTCTTACCGGTCGTGCCCCTTCCAATGAACCTCAAGGATGCAAATATCCCTTGCGAAGTGGCGCCTTTTGCTTTTGCAGGGACTCTTCCAAACCTTTGCTGAATCTAACTTGATTTTCCATAGTCAACTAAGTGAGATTAGAGCCACCAATGACTTATTCTGAATCTGCTTGGAGCCGAACAAGATTGAAGAGTCCGCCTTACACAAATCGGAGATTTCAAATACATTTCGCCTGGCCCCACTAAGCCTACCCATAATTTTTTTTTAGGTGCTTTAATTGGATTGGGGGCTTTGGACATATTCTTTTCGGGCCACAAGTCAAGCTCGCCCCCCCCAATCGACAACTTTCTTTTTGTTTTTCGCCAGTATCAGTGCTAGGAGATGATCCTAGGAACGAGTACTTGTCTCTTTCGAATTGATTGCAGCACTCGATCCATCTATTTAGGCTTTGTTTTGGGGGATGCTAGGGGAAGACAATTACAAGAGAAAGTGCCCCAAATTTAAATTGGTGAGAACTTGGGCACGCGGGTGTTTAGAAGGGGATGTGAGAGAAGTCGGGCGCAAGCCAATGCATGCGAACGAGTAACAATCTCTATTCTAACTTTAATCAATCCCAGTGCCTTAATTTGGACATTTGCTGATAATGTTGGGATTAATGAATGAATTTAGGAATACAACACGACGATTGAGTTCTACTGGGCACCAATGCTAGTGGAATCCAATAGTGACCATCCCTATAATCATCGTTTACCAGAGCGAGTCGTTCGAGTTCAGGCCATTGAAAAGCATGCAAGCGTTTGGTCGGATGCGGACATTCTCGTATTCAATTCCTACCTCTGGTGGCTGAGACCTGAGATTAAAGTTTTGTAAGTCCCTTCATGTGCTCTTTGACACCTCTAATGCATCTCTAAGTTGAGAACTTTCAAACTCTATCTCAACATAATAGGACAATTGAGTTACCTATAAACAAGTTGCATATTGCATTACTAGTGATATACATTGGAGAGTAAAAGAAGTGAGCTTGAAAAAGAGATTTGGTAGCAATTGGAGCACCATTTTAAAACTTAGGTCGCCCGTTTGTAGTGCCTTAGATTATTAAAATCATTTGAAATACTAGGTTTGGGCAACATGTTAAAATTATGATCTCATCTATAAATCAAAACTAGAGTCGTCACTAATCAATTTATAATTAAAATAAGTTGAATTGACATTCAACCACCATCATTAAATTATTCTTTCTCGACTGTCCCTAAGGTCATGAGCATACCTCAAGTTTACTTTACGTGGCATATAATTCGATTCTATCGTAAGATCTGTCAAATCTAAATTAAGCACTTGACCACTCAATCTATCCCTTAAAGAGAAAGAAGATCAAGTCCTTCATTTTGTTCTTAAAAGAGAAAGAACAGTCTTCAGTTTAGCTGTTGAAATATTAACTACAATTGCTCTCTGCATTGAAAGACAATTCTTAGTGAATGGTTTCACTCAAACCGAACATAAGAAACACTACGTGTTTGAATCTAGGTGGGGAACATTTGGGAGTCCTGATGGAATATACAAGATGGAACAAGCGCCTCGTGTGTATGAAAGGGCCTTGAATACATGGTCAGATTGGCTGGAGGTTCACATCAACAGATCCAAGACCCAAGTGTTCTTCGTCAGCATGTCCCCAACCCATGACAGGTGACCATTTCCCTCGCAATGTACAGCCTATTTTTTTTTAGCAATTACTCGTAATCTTATGTTGCATCGGTTCATCCGTAGCTCTTCTATAATGCAGAGCCGAGGATTGGGGTGGACTCGACGGTCACAATTGCTACCAAGAAACTGAACCCATCACCAGAGAGGGGTATTCAGGAAGCGGGTCCAGGCCCGAGCTGATGCGAGCTGTGGAGGCGGTTGTCGACAGACTGCGAGCAAGGGGCCTTGGCGTTCGAATCCTGAACATTACGCAGCTATCGGAGTATCGCAAAGACGCGCACCCTTCCATTTACAAAAGGCAGTGGCATCCCCTGAGTCGAGAGCAGCTGGCCGATCCGACAAACTACGCCGATTGCTTCCACTGGTGTCTCCCGGGAGTCTCCGACGTGTGGAACGAGCTCCTCTATGCCTATATTCTCCGAAACCGGAGTCCATGTTAGGAAATGAAGGAGTGTGAGAGTGACAAAGTACTTGTGACTTTCCTGAGCTAATTTTGGCATAAAGTTGAAAGTTGGAAGGAGAAGGAGAAATTTCTTTTTTTTCCAGCTAATCCCAATGATGCCTGCGCAGCCTGGAAACCACGTGGCTTTGTGTCAGCCGTGCACACCAGTGGATACCAGCGAGGTGCTGATACGACGTTCACATGCGTGTCGTGTCATGTCGTCGACACATGACGGCTTACCAAATGACATTAACATAGGCCACGAGATGTCCACATAATTTTTTCAAGACTTTGACCAATCCTAGATCATTCATTTCTCTCTTCCAACATCTAATTGATTGATCTCGGGGCTCATGGAAAACTCATGACTTGAACTTTCTAAAAATAAGATATGGTTAAATTAGGCCAAATAGATAGTTGAAATAGTAAGTAATGCCATCTTTCTCGAGAAAACTTTGATTGAGATAATTCTCAAGATATCCAAAATCTTACGATCAAATCTACATGATCTCATCATATGATCTAGACAACTGCAACTTTATCAACCCAGTCAAGATCGTATGGCTACAATTAAAAGTCGGGACATCCGGTGATCAAACTATCCTATTCAAGCAAATCAGATGCCGTTGGAAAGCTCTTGGAGAACAGGATTCAATCATATCCTTCTACCGTAATTTTCACGAGGACGGATTTTTTATTGGAATTTTGTTAACCTCAATAAATAAATAATTAGGTATCTATAACAGTGAAAGAATATTGTATTGTGTTAAATAAGCTCCGCCACATGAGTGATGGTTGTCACGAGCAAAAGGGGCATGAAGATTCAATGTAGATGGATCCTGGATCAACGGCTCATCAAAGGGGTCGGCAGTTGTAGTGTGTCGAGATCACTGGGAAGCAATCGCGGCTGGCTTCGCAAAGAAGAACGCAGATTCTTCCGCCTCTGAGATCGAAGCCCGAGCGTTGAAAGAGGCCTTGTCGTGGCTGGCGGAAAGTACTCAGCTAAAGCAAATTTCTGTTCCGCAAGTGGTAGTCCTGCCAGGAAGTGAATCTATTGAATTCTCTACTGAACCGAGCCAAAGCCCGTGGGCCCTGAGGAGCTCCTTTGAGGATTGCAAAGATTTCCTAGCCCAATTAAAAATGTTTCCTTAGCCCACTCCTAATGGGAAGCCAACCAAGTCCCAAATTGGACCGTCAAGGTCCTTCAGAAAGCGATACCTTCCATTAATTAGCTGTCTAAGCCACCCCAACCTCTTTGAGATTTACTATGACAACACTTATTTCGTATTGCTTTTTTTTTTTTTTTTTTTTTGTCAGTTCTACTATTTCCTATTTTAATACTCTTCTCAGATTTTTGCCCAGCCTTGTGTAGGACGTAAAAGTCGAAACCCACTCCTGAAACTTACTCGTCCCCACCCCAACCCCCTTGAGAATATAGGAATTTGAACTCTTCACCTCCCCCTTCCACGGTGGAAAGGTAGCTACTGGGACAAACCCCAGTGGTTGTTTCGTATTGCTTTGAATGAATGAAATGGAACTTGTTTTGACAAACAAATAAAAAAAAAAAGGTCTGCCGCATGGGATTTATAATTTATAACAGGTGCGGATTAATAATTTATAACAGGTGCCACTTGAGATTTTTTCCACCAGAAGACATGGACTTAAGGGAAGTTCTAAAATGTACAGAGCTTATAAGTTCACTAGCAAAAAAATTAGACTTGAGTTTGAACCAACGCTAATTTTAGTGCCTGCAGTGTCATTATCCTAACAAATACATTTCTTAATTGAGTTATTATACCATCGATCATGGATGGAATCTGTAATCCACGATAGGGGCATTACAAATGGAAACTTTGGTTCGTGAACTATACTTACAAAAAAAAAAAAAAAAAAAGGCAAAACATCTTTTGCCCATATGTAGAAAGAATAAATTGACCCATTAAGCATGTTTAAGGAACGACTAAAATTACCAATATGAATGGACGACATGCAGGCCAAAAAAATTAATAGTCAAATAACACAAATTGCTGCTCTGGTTATTACATATCAATAAATATCATAACCACCCACCCGGCGCGGTTAGGCTTTGGGCCTCCTCCCCTCACGAAGGGGAGGGTTCGAAACCCCAGCGCGTCGCGGGGTGACTTACATGGTGGCACGTGTGTGGTGGCTAGCACGTGTCGCCCCCAATGGTTTACTCCCGGCATCCGGCCGTGCGGGGTTCCCTGAGTCACCAAAAAAAATAAAAAATAAATAAATATCATACAAATTCATATGATGTGAATAACTTCACAAGACAAGGATTTTTTGTTCTATGATGGATCTTTATTCATAAGCGATACTATTGATCTCATCAATTGTACGCAATTCACTTTTTCCTCGAAGAGGATATTGTCTTAATCCACATTTGATAAGCCAAATCTTTTCTAATGGCATTTATATTGGCATTGTAGAGGAAAAAGATGAACATCTTATACATTTAGGCAAGTCTATAAAAACACTTTATTTTACTTCTTGTCATAAGTTAGGTAATAGTCATTTGTCATAATATGATAATTTATTGTTTACACTGGTAGAATTCGAGACACTGGTGAAACTTCTCTTATTTTCAGTCAAATAAAAATGTGACTACTAATTTTTAGTGTCTTCGAACGGGATTAAAAAAAGCTTGGAAGCAACACTGAGTGAGAATATTCCAATAAAACTGTTTAGCATTTTTGTCTTCAGTCAAAAACAGGAAATTGTGTTTTGTTACACTTTCCTATATTGCTCGATTATGCGGCGTTTTCTTTCATATGATAATAAGAAATATTAAGTCAAATTTAAGCTGACTCCCTCCTCTCCCATATAACTTCATTTAATTTTTTTTTGAAGGAACCTTTTTTTTTTTTTTTTTGTCTATATTGAAGGAACCTTGATAAGTCCTCTTATCGGCGGATATCACTCGATCAATCTAAAATCTATTTTACAGATGCTAATTCAATTTTAAACTTTCTAATTTTATCAACTTAGTTCTAAACATTTATATTGAATTCCCAATGTACTCCTTCAAGCCAATTTTCACCAAAAATTGTTAATGCGGTGACGCGTGGTGTAATATGACCAACAATAATTAAATCGTTACATTAGCAATTTCTGACGTAAATTAATCGAAATGGTTATAATGAGATTTCATACAAAGGTTTGGTACTAAATTAACATAATTAAAAAGTTTATGAAAAATTGATATCTAGCAATAAGTTTTTTTTTTTTTGTCAGTCCTACTCTATACCTATTCTACACTCACTCTCAGACTTTTGTCCTGCCTCTTGTAAGGCGTGGGAGTCGAAACCCACTCCTGAAACTTGCGCGCCCTCACTCAATCCCTCCTTAAGAAGGTGGGGGTTTGAACCCATCTTAGGACAAACCACAGATCATCACGGGCACTGCATATATATTTATATTGATCTTTCTCGGGAGTAGATAATACGGAACAGATGGTCATGTGTGATTGGAAGATACACGGAAAATATAGATCTTTATTGGGAGTAGATAATACGAAACAGATGGCCATGTGTGATTGGAAGCTACACGGACGCCAATATATGTTAATATTCAGACAGATGGTGCTTCTACTATAAATTATTTTGCATACCAAAAGCATTGAAAAACTAATCTTCTGGGGAGACCAATCAAGGGCGTCTGGGACGGCAAATTAATCGCTTGACATCTTTAGTCCAACTACTATTATTTAACTTTTGAATCTTCAAACTGAATATATAAATGCATGCAGCTAAGCAGGCTGAGCTGTAGTCCATTAAAATATTCCTCCCATAACACCAAGGTGGACTCCTTTTTTGCTTTTTTCTCCCCTTTGACGAACGAGGCATCAAGATCCAGCCCAAGTCAATACTGCTTCCCTAAAGTTAACTACTCCCGAAGAAAGTGAGAGAAGGCTAAAAGAGAGAGAGAGAGACAGCATCAATAAAATGGCAAACAAATCCCAAGTGGTTGCGGTTGCGCCACCCACATGGGCATCTTCAGTCACCGGCAGCTTCCACTTCGTTGTGGCTTTGCTCGTCAGCGCCCTTGTCGTTTCCGCCGTCTACCTCTCGAGCAAACAGCCACAACTATGGAGCCCGACGCCCACCAGACGGTCCTCCCGATGCGACTTGTTCTCCGGGAGGTGGGTGTACGACAACGTATCATACCCGTTGTACAAGGAGAAGGAATGCTCGTACATGTTGGAGCAGTACGCGTGCGAGGCGTACGGGAGGAAGGACTTGAGGTACCAGCAATGGCGGTGGCAACCCCACGGCTGTGATCTTCCCAGGTATAATGATGCGCGTCTGCTCCACTCTGCTTTTCTTCTTCATCTTCTACTTCTCACTAAGTTAGGCAGCGCAAAACCCCCTTTTCTTTATGAGATCTCCCGAATAAAATTTCTGCTTCCGTCACTGAAAGTGGGGTTCAGGTTCAATGCCACGGCGTTGTTGGAGAGGCTGAGGAACAAGAGATTTGTGTACGTGGGCGACTCCTTGAATAGAAACCAATGGGATTCCATGGTTTGCATGGTCCAGTCCGCAATCCCTCCCGATCTCAAATCCCTGTCGTATCATTACAACGCCTCCTTAGTCGTCTTCAGGGCCCATGTGAGTTCTCTCCTCCAACACAGTCAGTAAATGATTATTGTTCTTCTTCCTCCTCTTCTTCTTTTTCTTGTGCGCTCCTACTTTCATTTATGCATTTAATAGTCACGGTTATTTATTTATGATTTTATATATATGTATGTATGTATGTATGTTGACCCATCTTGCACATTTACCGAAATGACCTCAAAGGGACATTGATTTAAAAAAAAAAAAGTGAAATATCTTAGTATTTATCAACAGTACCGCTATAGATTATTTTTTATTAAGCGCTTGTAGAAAAAATCTCTGGTCAAATCAAAGTCATGGGTCCATTACTCGGCCAGATATTACAAAAACCAAACCCAATAGACCTAGTCAAATCACATTTTAAGAATATATGAGACTCACATATGGGTGTCACTCAAATACACAAGTCTTCGTACAATTCTTGTACTGGTTCATTCTACCACTAGGATATAGATCTTCCATGGCATGGTGTCTCCATCTATCTTGACTGTTGATGCGTACCTCATTCACGTACAATATTGTAGATCAATAGTTGAAAACTGTTTGAGACACCAAAGAAAGCATCATGTGACACGGAGGATTTAGATCCATATTAAGTAATCCCTTAGGAATATGATGTCATGTGGTCTCTAGAGTGTGTTTACACCAAAAATTGCCCAAGTCCCTGGCCATCGACTCAAACTAGAAGAGGTCCAGCACAAGACTTTGCTGAAGTAAAATTCACCGAGTGTCGAGAGCTTTTAGTTGGCAAATATAGACAGTCAACAAAACAACTAAATAGTTGTCGACTGTAAAAGCTAAAAGAAATTACCAACTCCTAAAGTATGGGTGTCGATGAATGAAGCTTAGTTAAGCCGACAAGAGAGTCACGATCAAAGCGATTTGCGGTGGATTAGAAATAAGTCAATTAGTGATGGAGCTGGCAACCTTGAAAGCACTAGTGAAGACTAACACAATTGTTAGACCAACACAATCATCAGATCATGAAGCCACTAGTTTTGGAAGCCACTCGCTGTAGTGGCCGGGGAATATCGGTTGTTGTTACTGTCATGAAGTGAAACCGCAGGAGTAACTTTCAGGTGTTGGACACAACGCCGAAGTAGTAAGTTTGTTTAATAATTGCTTGTAAATACATGTTGATGAATTTTAGGAATCATGTAGGATGTGTTTGCCTTCTGTTGCATCCATTGGTAGGCGCGATAAGTACTACGATCGTAATTCGAATAAAAAACTGTCAGTCAATAAAGGAACACCAGCTGCTCACTTTTTTCATTTTTATCATCTGATTTATCTTTACATTTTCAATATTTTTACATGATTGGCTAGAGTTATCTCCAATCTTAGTACTTTTAGGTTACGTTTAGTCGTTTGGATTTCTAATCAGAATAAAACTGAATAGGATAGGATATGAAATCTTGAGATTTTTCTATATCCTATTTATTACTTGGTAAATTGCAGTATTAAAGTTGGATATATTCACATCATATTATATTTTTTTTTTTTTAGTATAAACAACATATCATTGTAAATGAACCTAAAAATTTATAAACGGGCATGGTAAAAATCTCTGTGACACTATTCCTTAATTTATTTTTCTTTTTTCTTTTTTCCTCTTTTTAAATTATTTTCTTTATTATTTCTATTTTCCCCTTTTATCATTCTTTAATAAATTTTTATCAAATAGTAAATTGTACTAACATACCTAAAATATATATAATAAATATAAATATATAATTTATAGATTGAATGCTTATTGTAAGATAGAATTAAAGTTGAATATATAAATTATAATAAGATTAAATTAAAAAATAATTTTTTAATTTTTTAATTTTTAATTTCTTAAATTAGAATTCAAATTTAATATATATTGAAATATAATTTTAATTTTGTTAATTTAAACAATTTGTTATTCGAGAAAAATAACTTTCCTATTATGAATATTAAAAATCCTATCTACCTTTATCCCACCTCCCCCATGAGATAATTTTATCTTGCCTATATCCCCCTTATATCCAACTTTATCATATTCTAAGCAAGCACCAAACATAGGATAGGATAAACCATATCCTATCCTTAGTTTTCTCTTCGAAGTAGTTTCATGATTGCCAACATTTTTCAACGACACAGTGTGTTTGTGCAAGGATTTTTGTCAATGTACAATTGAAACTTCTTCACTCTTTCTTATTTGCTCTTTTTTTTTTGGGTCGAATATTTGCTCATAATTAGATAGGTAACATTGTGGAACGTCCAATGCTCCTTTTCAATTTTCCACAAGTCGCACGTGCAGTGAGGTTTCCCATGACTATGGATCCTCGAGCCGAAAGAAATCAGTGTAAACAAATCAACAATTAAGACCATGTTTGGTAACCATCCCCGAAACAGTTATTTATGTTCTTTTATTCTCCGGAACGAAAAAAAGATAGAAATTCATTTGGTAAAATTTTTGTTCTCGAGAACAAAAATCTATTTTTTGCTCCAAGAAATAAATTTAGAACAGAATCAAGAAGTAGAAAAAAGTTGCTTCTTATTCTTGATAATAATTACTATAATTAATTCATATTTTTTTTCTTTTCTCCTCTTTTCGTCTCTTTTCTCTTCTTCTCTTCCCCTTTCTTATTCTTCCTTTTGGCCGGTCGCCAATCTCGGCTATGGCCGGCGATCGACCAGACGAGGGCCAATGACCTCATCAAAGCATCGCCAACCCCCGGTGATGCCGAGCAACAATGAGGCTTAGCCTCACCAGGTGTCACCCGGCGATGGCTCGGCAAGGCCGACCTCGCGCCGCCTAGGCGATGTCGAGCCTTATCGGTGGCCAAATGAGCATTGCTTGGCCACCAACGAGGCTTGGCCTCACCTAGTTTGGTGAGACCGAGAAAAATAAGAAAAATATAATCAAAGTATTAAAATTAAAAGAAACAAAAAAAAATTAAGAATCTTTTCAAAAGCATTTTTATCTCAGAAATAGAAATTATAGATAATTACCAAGTGCGTTAAATTGCTCCCGGGAATAAAATCAGAAAAAACCATTTATGATCAAAATTGTTTTCGGTAATAGAATCATTACCAAATGCATCTTAAATGATGGATGCTTCTTCAAGAAGTTAGCTGAAGCTGACGCATCCATTTTTTTTTTTTATTTCAAATGCTCGTTAGAAAACCCACTCGTCATCGGTAGAAAGGAATTTGTACTTTTGTTTTTGGACACTGGTAGTGTAAAAAAAATATTAGGCAAGCAACTTTTTGATTTTGACAAATGAATTCATTCCGTAAGCAGATGAGGATTTTTCATCTCACGACTACATGTAAAAAAATTCTACACCACCGACGTACCTTGTGTAAATCATTTTTCTTGCAAGCCAAATGATGTATGATTTGGTGTCTAAACCTTGATGCATTTGGTTTTTGGTAATTACCATGTTTCATGAATGTGAAGGAATACAATGCGACGATTGAGTACTACTGGGCGCCAATGCTTGTGGAGTCTAATTGCGATAACGCAGTGAGCCACCCGGCTGATCATCGCATCGCTCGAGTTCAAGCTATTGAAAAACATGCCCGGCGTTGGAATGATGCAGATTTCCTCATCTTCAACTCCTACCTATGGTGGTTCTTACCGGAGATGGAACTATTGTGAGTATATACTATCAGAAATTATATTTCACGAGTGTCTCAATAGTATTAATTAAGTATATATTTAATGAGAAAAGTTCCAATTTCGAAAATATTAAAAACAAGCATTATAAAAAAATATTAAAAAAAAAGTCATCACTATCGTGAAAACTACAACATTACTTTTGTTAATTACTAAACAAGTTCCGTAGAATATTTGTTCACTGAATTGTGTCGTAAGAAAGAAAATAAACTTTTACCCCTTAAATTTTGGGTGAAATTTTATGCATCTCTTCTAACATTCTAGCGGTTTTCCTGTTGCACGTTGACCCCCTGACCACCCCCCACCCCCCGGAAAAAAAAAACACACAAAACCACAAAAAAAAAAAAAAAAAAAAAAAAAACATGTTGACACGAGTGTCTTTTCTAAGTTAAAGGGATTGATAATTTGAAATATCCGTTTCTACTTCTTGGCTGACTATTTACCTCTACCATCTTTACCCGAGGTCCCAAAAGTGGCGTTTCCAATCCTATTTCCCAAATAAATAAATAAAAATCCTATTTCCCACTCCAAATAAAAATTAAAATCCAGACAGATGCTCATGGAAAGGTTGAACTTAAAAATATAAATCGAATTATTTAATTAAAGGATTCGGATCCCTGAATCTATGGGTAAGCTGACTTCTACTCATGGAAATGTTACACTTAAAAATTTAAATTGAATGATTCAAATTAAAGGATATGGATCCTTCTATCTATGAGTAAATTGACTTATTCAATTCATCAAGACCAGCACATTAACCTGGAGAGAACTTTGAGGGAGAATTAGTAAGTAGATTGTCAACTTAAAGGTTATGACAAACTTGTCATAATGTTCAAAATAATAGAGTTTGAGATGTGGTCACGAGACTTGGCAACGATGTGGCCGCCTCCTAAGGGAATAAATGTAGGATAGAGACATCCTTGTATAAATTTCCAATTGTAAAACTCATACCTCGAGAAGAGGACACATCAACACATTAAGTGTTCGATAATTGAAGATATATCCCTTAAATTTGGAGAAATCCAATCTCCTAAATTTAGACTCTTTTGTGTAAATTCTATAGTACCATGAGAGAGCTATATACTTCAATATAAAGCCGGATATCAATTGAAATTTTTTGAAGACACGAGGGTTGGATATGCATAAGAATCTTTTGGAGTGGTAAGCTCACCTTAAGGCAAACACTTTTCAAATCGAAGCAAATCTTTCTATTTCGATTTGTTCTTCTTTCGATAATAATGTGCTTTTTGACATCTCGACCAGATGGGGATCGTTTGAAAGTGCGAATGCAATACACAAAGCGGTGAAAATGCCTCGTGCATATGAAATGGCTCTCAATACCTGGTCAGACTGGTTGGAGGTGCATGTCAATAGATCAAAGACCCAATTATTCTTTGTAAGCATGTCTCCGACTCACGAAAAGTAAGTTTTCATCACATGCTTCTTTGTCTGAATCCATTGGTTATTATAACTTGTATAAGTGGGTTTGTGATACATCCCGAAAGTAAGACAACATTAGGCTCATGCATATTCCTAAACTTCTTACCTCGGTTGTCTAAAATCAAATTGTTTGGATCATTGAAGCCTACATTTCTTTTTTTCCAAGAGCTCTTCGATCTTTTTAATAATGAATTAACAAAGTCTAAGGTCGGAAACCAAAGAAAAAGTTTCGTAGGTTGATTGACTAAAACATATTTCTGCAATGCATTTTGTTTCTTGAAATTTTGCAATTTCCTATTACAGTAATCGATCCAACTAAAAAGGTTTACAAAACTTGATATACCAAACCAATGCATTAGGCCTTCATCGGTTATTTAAACAAGCCCAACACCTTGTCTTTTAGGCCAACTTTGACAAATTTCTTGACACATATGGCGTTGCTCTTTTTCTATACAGCAGAGCAGAGGAATGGGGCGGGGTCCCTGGCAGAAACTGTTTAGGCGAAACCGAACCAGTTACCAGAGAAGGGTATTGGGGAACCGGATCGGATCTTAGGATGATGCATGTGGTTGAGAGAGTGATCGAGAAACTCAAAACAAGAGGCGTCACGATCCATGTCCTCAACATCACACGGCTCTCGGAGGATCGCAAGGAAGCACACCCCTCCATCTATAGAAAACAGTGGCATCCCCTGACTAAAGAACAGCTTGCAAATCCGATTAGCTATGCGGATTGCGGCCACTGGTGCCTCCCTGGAGTACCCGATGTGTGGAACGAACTTCTCTACACTTACATTTTCCGTTATATACACACCTAAGGCAATTCTAAATATTAGTTGTGCCATTGCTTATACTTTTACCTTTTTGTTTACCTATATTATATATATATATACATATACATAGTGATAGCATGGGGACAAATCAATCTATAAAAAGGGTGGGCTAGTTTCACTCCCATTGCAATTCAAGACATACACCATTTCATGTTGTATTTGGCGAGTCCGCAATGCCTCCCACCCTTAATTCCTAGTCGTATCGCCACAACGGCTCCTTTATGGTCTTCAGGGACCATGAAAGTGCTCTCTCCTTACACTGTCATTCGATAATTCTCTCTTTTTGGTAAAATACTAGCCACAGTTTTTTTTTTTTTTTTTTTGGTAAATTACTAGCCACAGTTATTGATTTGTGTTTACGTGTATAAACCCCTCTTGCATTCTCCACAATGACCTTCAATCGAAATGGATTTTGAAATTGAATTGGGGTGCTTAATGGGCAAAAAGTGAATTTTCTTAGCATGAGAATTAGCGACGTCCATTTAATTTTTCTTTAAAAAAGCATGGTTGATGTCAAGTCATAGTTCCATTACTAGACGAGATATTACATGAACTAAATCAACCAGACCTAGTCAAATTGCATTTGAAGAATATGTGAGGCTAAACTGAGTGCCACTGAAAAACACAAGTTTCCATACAATTCTTGTACTAACTTAATCTTGGAAGAGTTTTTCGGATATTAGCTACAATAATTGATATTATGATTTATCGTTCTATGAGATTAGTATAATAAGGTGATATATAAATGTTCTTAATTAGTCTAATATGGGGCTGGTTTATATAAGCTGAATAAAGTCCGACCTTTGATGAGAGGACTTGTACTTAAAACTCGATGAATAATGTTCAAATCTCTCCTCTAACTCAGAGCACAAATAACCTAATGTAAAGAGTGTGGGTGCGATGAAGGCTGGACAGTCTGGATGCCACATGGTGTCATGCTACTAGTGATGGCAAACACCGCCACAATGCTAGCATAATGTTCGAATATGTCGTACGTTGTGTGACGCCCCCACAACATCACAGTTAATAGAACTAGTAGTGTAGTTATATTTTTCATTTCATTTTTCTTAAGCATGCAGAAGCGTAAGGACTAAAGAGATCTACAATTGCACGTGGACTTCTATAAATGAGGCAACTTCATTTCTTATTTTATTTATATGTATGTCAGGCGACAAGTTAGGTGGGAATTCAAAAGGGTTAGTATTAATTACTACATAGGTTGTAAGTCACTCATCACATCCTAACCTAATTGTACACATGGTCGCCTAATCCTGACCCCCTGGCTTTGTCAAAAATCCTCCAAGTCTCCAAAAATCCAGCTTCCTCCTACCTCCCTTCTATGCGGCGGGACTACCTATGCCCCTCGGTCCGTCAGCAAACAATAAGAGGGGACCCACGTTGCACCCATCAATACGAGTGTACATTCCGACGAACCCAAGAGTGACAAGCCCGGTCTGAGGCCTCACATCCACAACCAAATGAGACATAATCCGGATAAAAACCGTATTTGGGAAACCAGGGTGTATGAACTCGTCTACTTGCCAAGTGAAGTCAACCTGTACTCCGTAATAGACGGACCATAGGAGAGGTAGGCAAGACCGACTTTTTTATTGATCTGAAAAGATAAAGTTAGTAACCAATAAGCCTAAATTCAGCAAACAGAAGGTCCATCGGTCTATATTACATAAATCGATCACCATACTGACAAAAAAACCTCAATATAAAGCATAGCAAATCATCAACTTACCTAAGCACCTTTTCAAATTAACGTAACAAATCAATATAAACAGTAGCTTTGTCCAAGCAGGTAATCAATAAGTCGATTTAAAAGTACGAACATTATATCTGATAGGAATTCCCACTACCATCATCATCCGGAGAACCCGGTTACCCCCAAGCATCTTGCAACCATCCGGCATCATAAGGATATCTGGGGGATTGTGTGACATCTCCAGGCACCTGGAGGAACCCATTACCCCTCCAAGCATCCCTACTACAACCCGAGGCATCATCGTCCCAAATACTAATGATAATCCCAGTCACATATCTATACCATGATGCAACAAGTTCATAATTCAATTTAAAAAGTATATTGACGTTACTATTATCCTAGGACTCAAGCGTGAATCCGCAAATCCTCAATCATCTCTATTTCCCTATATTAGCCTAAACTCACCTGTGCCTGTACTAGATAGATTGCAAGAGAGGTGCCACATCAAGTCCCTAAATTAACCCTACAAATGCGTCCTACACACCTCTAGAAGCTGCAGTGGTTGTCTAGATAAATGGATTTTAAAAATTACGAAGCTTTAATTTAAGGTAGAGAAGATCTAGAGGGACATTTTCCATGAAGGACCCGAAGTCCAATTCAGCTTATACAGTTCTAAATAATTTGTTTGTGAACTGAGCCCCAAAACAGTAAAAATTTCCAGAATGTAACAGAGCAGAGAGATAAATGTTTTGCAGGCTAAATGAGACCAAAAAATCATGGAACTTTTATAAGTGGTAGTGTATGATGTAATCTACAACTGTCATGAAGGATGTGTGATAGAATTCTTGACCGAAAATTTAGTGGAAAATACAAAACAGGGAGGGGTCGGTGCAGCAAACTTAGAAACAGATTTCCACACTCCCTAGTTTTTCAAATGTAATTTTATCGTGTGAAGTTCAACAATTTGAAATCAAAATATATCATAGAACAGCCAATAAGGGATGACTTCGTTAAGAATGCCCCATGAAATTTATCACATGAGTCGGTAAAAAATGATTAAAGTTCGGGGTCCGGCTAAACCGAACTTAACCTGAGTCCAGCACTAGTTTAATTCGAAATTTCAGCCATTTCAATCCTCAACATGTTAGATATCAACCGGTCATGCTCCTACGACCCAACCACAAGCCCAACTACTTTGAACTCGACAATGTAGCTCGGTAACGTGATCAAAACTTCTGATTAAATGAGGATCTGAACGGCGTTCATCAATCCTTTAGGAAACCATCCTCACCACACGTAATCGATCAACATAGGATAAAACAAAGGATATCTACTTGCCTCAAGTCCTCGTGGATTGCAATGGCGGCTTGGCAGGAGGTGGTGTAACTAACATTAGCGGCGCAGCATTGAACCAAGAGCTGGCCGGATGTCTGCTTCTTTGTTGGCCTCAAGCTTCTGGTGGCGGTGCAGCCAAGTGAGGTGAAGAAATGGGGTGAGTCCTGGGGCGGTGAAACAGAAAGCAAGCGGCGTCTCTCTCTCTCTCTGTCCGCTCATCTCTCCTCCTACGGTCAAAGCCGTCCTCACTGTCGGCGGTAATTTGTTGACTCAGCATCGTTGCTGCGTTGTCGCTCACTTGAGGAACCAGATGGGAGGGCGCACGTTGCTATGAAGGTATATGTGCGAATTGTTTAGAAAAGTCCTGCGTCGTAGAATTGGTGTGACAAAGAGTGGTTATTAAATTTATGGTTAATACACTAAAAAATCCCAAACTAGTACATATGTGACAAATTTATCCCAAATTATTTTTTTAACCACCAAAAATCCCAAACTGATATACCTTTGACAAATTTATCCCAAACTGATATACTTGTGACAAATTTATCATATGTTAATTTTCGTTAAATTTTACTATTAAATTATTAAGTTAAATGACACATGATAATTGACTAGTATACCAATTTGGGATTTTACGCTCCATTTATCACAGTTTACAATTTTTGTGATTTTTTGTGGTATTAATCCAATTTAGCAAAGAGTATATTTGTGACAAATTTATCAGTTTTGGGTTTTGTAGTTGAATAAATTAATTTGGGGTAAATTTATCATAAATATACCAGTTTATGGTTTTTTATAATCATTCGGGGTAAAATTGTCACAGGTGTACTAATTTGAAATTTTTTATAATCAAAAAAATAGTTTTTGGTAAATTTGTCACTTGTGTACCGGTTTAGAGTTTTTCCGAGTATTAACCCTTAAATTTAAGTTGACCCATAACTCATTAATTTAAGTTTTTGAGTTAAAATACGTCCAACTTGATATATGGATGGGTTCGGACTTTAACTTCATTGGCAATATCCCAAGTGAACATGGTGGACTTCTACTGCACTATCCCAGCAAGTGTTTGTACTTACTTAATGAGGAGACATAACCAAGAAAAAATCCATAATGAATCCAGAAAATTACAAAGTTTCAATTGATTTTATGTAGAGTATGTTTTCAAAATTCCCTTTTACAAATTGCAAACAAAACCATTCGTCATATATAACATAACTCTAGGCACAATTAGAACTTGGGTTGAAGGGCGTGCATCACCGTAGGTGGCCTATGCATGAAGAGAAATGAATCATTTTTTTTTTTTACTCCGTTCATTTCATAGAGAATATCACATTTTCAGAAAATGTTTTCCAAAAAGCAATTTTCCAAAAAAATGACGATATTTTCCAGTATTCGATTAAACCTAAGAATAAAGTTGAAAATATTTTTGTATTTCATTTGATTTTCTAGGAAAAATTACTAAAAAAATTGAATTTTAATTTTTTAATCAACCAAAAAAATTAATTTAATTTTTAGTTATAAAAATATTATTTTTTATTTTTTTAAATTGATTTTTATTTTTAATGTTTTTCCTTTTTTACTTTTTTTTTTCTTTTCCTTCCTCCTTCTTCTTTCTTCCTCCTCCTTTGTTTGCCACCGCGTTCCTTGGTGATGGCTGATTGCCTAACGACCAAACACAACGTAGGTCGGTATGCTTGAGTTCCCCTTAGGCAGCCTCACCAAATCTGGTGAGTTAGGTGAGGCTCAAGCCCCACCTAGCTAGCTAGACTAGAGCCTCGAGCATGCTCGACCTCACTTGCCTCGCCGCTAGTTGGTGAGCTCAAGCCTTGCCGATATCTAGCGAGCTTGAGCCTCGCTGGCCTGAGGCAAGTCTCAAGCTGCCTCGTGGTTGATTACCGATCGTTAGCCGCTGCCATGCTCAGCAACCAGCTGAGAAAGAAGTAATAGGAAAGAAAAGGAAAAAATTAAAAATAATTAAAAACTCGATTTTTAAAAAGAAAAATAAAACATAAAAATATAAGGAAGATGTGTTTGGTGAAAGAAAGTGAGATAAAAAAAGTTATGGAAAATTTTTCCTCTTTTGAAAAAAGGAGAACATTTTCCCCACCTTTGAAGGTATTTTTCCTAATAAAGGAAAATATTTTCTTTAATTAGTTTATTTTCCATAAACCGAATACCAGAAAATCCTGAAAAAATTTTCTTATATGTTATTTTCCATTAAACGAATGAAGACTTATAGAGGAATTGAATAATTATTTAACTACTGGTATGTGTAATATGTAAATATTATTATATTATTAATTATTTGTAAATAAGATGGTAACCTGATGAAAGAGAAAGTGGTGGCATAGTGGGTAGATTCAACTCTGATGCAATAATAATTGGAAAAATAAAAGTGAGAGAAGAGAGTGTTTTGGCTTAAAATATATATAATATCTTAAAATAAAACACGAGCGTGATTAATTGCAAGCTCTCATTGATAACTTTTAGGGCAAGAGTAGTATAAATGCTAATACTTTTGTACAGTGTACACTTAAGTGCTGACCCATTTTCGGCCGCCACGTCAAAAAAGTTGACATTGCGGCTAAAAATGTTTTTAAATATTTTTAATATTTTTTTTTTTTTTTTTTTTTTTTTCCTTTAGGGTTGGCAAGGGTCACTGCAACCCTCGTTGGTCATAATCGCATCACCCAGATCTTGCCAAGAAGGCCCCCGGCAAGGCCCTAATGGCCTCGCCCAATCTAGGTGAGGCGGCCACGGTCAGCGAGGGTTGCCAGTGACCCTCGCCAGCCCTAAAGAAAAAAAAAAAAAGCAAAATACAAATAAAAATAAAAATTCGAAAAAAAATCATATAAGACATTTGGCACTCAAGTAATCGATTTTTCTCTAATATGACATTCAAGTGAGCGAAAAAAAAAAAAAAAAAAATTCTTGATATTTAAGTGAATATCGTACAAAAGTTTTGACACTTTTCCTATTCTTATGCCAATAACTTTCTCTTCCATGTTCTTAGGTATTGCCTTATTACTCTATATTTTCTTGCTATTACAGTGATAATGTGCGCATAGAAAAACAAAGAGTTCCCTCTGTCTCTTGTGTTGGATTACGATTGAACGCTATTCTTACCGGTCGTGCCCCTCCCAATGAACCTCAAGGATGCAAATATCCCTTGCGAAGTGGCGCCTTTTGCTTTTGCAGGGACTCTTCCAAACCTTTGCTGAATCTAACTTGATTTTCCATAGTCAACTAAGTGAGATTAGAGCCACCAATGACTTAATCTGAATCTGCTAGGAGCCGAACAAGATTGAGGAGTCCGCCTTACACAAATCGGAGATTTCAAATACATTTCGCCTGGCCCGACTAAGCCTACCCATAATATTTTTTTAGGTGCTTTAATTGGATTGGGGGCTTTGGACATATTCTTTTCGGGCACCAAGTCAAGCTCGGCCCCCCCACATCGACAACTTTCTTCTTGTTTTTCGCTAGTATCAATACTAGGAGATGATCCTAGGAACGAGTACTTGTCTCTTTCGAATTGATTGCAGCACTCGACCCATCCATTTAGGCTTTGTTTTGGGGGATGCTAGGGGAAGACAATTACGAGAGAAAGTGCCACAAATTTAAATTGGTGAGCAATTGGGCACGACGGTGTTTAGAAGGGGATGAGAGAGAAGTCGGGCGAGAGCCAATGCATGCGAACGAGTAACAATCTCTATTCTAACTTTAAACAATCCCAGTGCCTTAGTTTGGAAATTTGTTGATAATGTTGGGGTTAATGAATGAACTTAGGAATACAACACGACGATTGAGTTCTACTGGGCACCAATGCTAGTGGAATCCAATAGTGACCATCCCTATAATCATCGTTTACCCGAGCGAGTCGTTCGAGTTCAGGCCATTGAAAAGCATGCAAGCGTTTGGTCGGATGCGGACATTCTCGTATTCAATTCCTACCTCTGGTGGCTGAGACCTGAGATTAAAGTTTTGTAAGCCCCTTCATGTGCTCTTTGACACCTCTAATGCGTCTCTAAGTTGAGAACTTTTCAAACTCTATCTTTCTGTTTTCAACGAAATTTACTTTTTAACTTTCTCTTCTTCAACTTTTCACTTTTGTGTAACATGAACACTTAAAAGTGTTAAGAAAAAAACATACATATAACAACATGTAGATATGCATGTGATTTTTCGTAATATTAAAACATTTAATAAAGTTTGGCATTTTGCTTAAAATAGATTTTACATAGGGTAATATTGTAGAAAGATCATTAAGACAATACAAATCATTATGAAAAAAGATGATATCTAATTTTCATGTAACCTAAACTATTCTCAACATAATTGGACAATTGAGGATATTACCTATAAACAAGTTGCATATTGCATTACTAGTGATATACATTGGAGAGTATACAAGTATTTATGGATGAAAATGTTGAGGCAGACGAAATAAGAAAATTCTTTGGACTAAAAGAAGTGAGTTTGAAAAAGAGATTTGGTAGCAATTGGAGCACCATTTTAAAATTAGGTCGCCCGTTTGTAGTGCCTTAGATTACTAAAATCATTTGAAATCCTAGGTTTGGGTAACATGTTAAAATTATGATCTCATCTATAAATCAAAACTAGAGTTGTCACTAATCAATTTAGAATTAAAGTAAGTTGAATGACATTCGACCACCATCATTAAATTATTCTTTCTTGACTAGTCCCTAGGGTCATGAGCATACCTCAAGTTTACTTTTACGTGGCATATAATTCGATTCTATCATAAAATCTGTCAAATATAAATTAAGCACTTGACCACTCAATCTATCCCTTAAAGAGAAAGAAGATCAAGTCCTTCATTTTGTTCTTAAAAGAGAGAGAACAGTCTTCAGTTTAGCTGTTGAAATATTAACTACAATTGCTCTCTGCATTGAAAGACAATTCTGTAGGTTGCAACTCATGCAACCCCAAGATCTCCATGACCAGAACATGAGAAGAAGCAATTGTGAATAGAAGGATTGACGCACCTGATTTAGGATCCATTGTTCTTGAGCGGAAGCGGAGGAAACACAATGTTCCTTGCGCAAATCCTTCTCCTCTATTACCCTCCTGATCATTGGCTCAATGAGGCGGCCTCTCACGATTGACGTTAGAGCAACGCCCCTTAGGTGAGAATATGTAAGATTAGGGCTAGAGGAGAGACTTGAGCACTATTTATAGAGTTTCCAGCCAGTCCCCCTCATTACGGGCCAGGCTCAACTCGGCCCACACTAGCCGAGTCCCATATAAGACTAATTAAGAAACCTTCTATCTCACCTAAGACCAAACCCCGTAAAACGGTAAACGTTAAACGGTAAATTACAATAACAATGTCAAAATAATTTAGTCCATAAACCAGGAAAACTCTTACATTCTCCCACTTGGACTATATTAATTGAAATTGTATTGTATGTGCGCACATGGTCCGAGATAATTCTTAATAGTTAATCCTATCCCATAAAGCCTCCAACACCGAATCATGGCGGTAACTGCATGTATACACACAGAGCCTTCCATGGTCACAAGTGTTTTCAACTTTATTTGATATGGATTCAATATGGTAGTGTGGCAAATGGCTAACATCTCTCATAGAGATCCATTTGTCGATCACCATTCTCTTACTTAGGCGACACAAAAGTTTGTGCCACAAGAGAATGAAATTATGGTTCTAATGAACCCACATATGTCTTGTCCTTATGGTTAACCTTTTACAAGAACATATGCACAAGGCTAATAATGAATTGCCCCTAGCCTTCACTCAAGGTAATACCTTAAGAATGATAACAATATATATATTCAACAAAATAACAAACCATTCAAAATATTGTATTGAATGCAAAAGTTGAAATATATATATATATATATATATATATATATCAAAACGTTACTAAATTGTAACAAATGCAGATATAAACTTTATTTCAAGGAAAAATAAAATATAACTCCCACTAAATGACAGCTTCCCAAGATGCTCCTAGGCCCATACTAAGGACATGTCGATTAAACACACATGGGCGTAGGCCTTTAGTTAGTGGATCTGCAATCATATCATCTCGTAGAAACATAATCTACAGCAACGTCACCATTCTCGCACCGATTCCTTTATAGTCAAAAACTTGACCTCCATGTGTTTAGACCCCTTGAGACTTCGTTGTTGTTAATAAACAACACTGCAGAATTATTGTCACAATATAGTTGTATGGATTGATCCACAAAATCAAAAACTGATAACTCCCTAATGAGGTTCCAGAGCCAAATAGTCTGAGTAGCTGCTGTAAAACATGCTATGAACTCCGCTTGCATGGTAGAAGAAGATATGGATTTCTGTTTCTCGCTCTTCCATGATACTGCACCTCCTGCCAACATAAATATGTATCCTGTGGTTGACTTTTTGTCATCTTGACAACCAGCAAAATCTGGATCAGAATACCCTACTAGTTGCAAGTCAGGAACATGTCTGTAAATCAACATATAATCCTTTGTTCTCTTTAAGTACCTTAAAACCTTCTTGGCAGCAACCCAGTGATCGTATCCTGGATTTGTCTGATATCTGCCTAGAAGCCCAACTGCAAAAGCAATATCTGGCCTAGTGCAAACTTGAGCATACATGATACTTCCAAGCACACTAGCATAAGGTACATTCTTCATTTGAGCTTTCTCAAAATCTGAAACATGACATTGTGAAAGACTCAATTTATCACATTTAATAACGGGAGCAATTCCTAATTTGCAGTCTTGCATACTGAATCTTTCCAAAATACGATCAATATATGCCCTTTGAGATAAGCCCAATGAACGGCATGAGCGATCCCTATGAATCTCAATGCCAAGAACAAAAGACACCTCACCAAGGTCTTTCATATCAAAATTTTTCAATAACATCCGCTTTGTCTCATGCAAGAAACCAATGTCACTACTTGCAAGCAAGATATCATCCACATAAAGTATGAGAAAAATATATTTTCTCCCCGACCTTGGTGTATATGCACCGATCTACTTTGTTCTCAATAAATCCACATGAAGTGACAACACTATGAAATTTGAAATACCACTGTCTAGAAGCTTGTTTAAGGCCATAAATAGACTTCTTCAATCTACAAACAAGCTTACCCGAGTCATCAACTGTAAAGCCCTCAGGTTGCACCATATAAACCTCCTCATTGAGGTCTCCATTAAGAAATGCGATCTTAACATCCATCTGATGTAACTCCATATCAAAATGAGCTACCAATGCCAAGATCACTCTAAAGGAATCTTTAGAAGAAACTGGAGAAAATGTTGCTTCATAATCTATTCCTTCTCTTTGAGTGAAACCCTTAGCCACCGCGGCCTTAAACTTTTCAATCTTTCCTTTGGAATCCTTTTTAGTCTTGAATACCCATTTGCAGCCAATAGGTTTGCACCCTCCGTAATTGAACAAGCTCCCAAACACCATTGTGTTTCATAGATTGCATCTCATCTTTCATCGCATCTAGCCACAAATCCGATTGAGGACATGAGATAGCATCCTTATAAGTGACTGGATCAACAACACGGCCAATATCATAATCATGCTCTCCTAGGTAGACCACATAGTCCGGTGGAATAGCATAACGTCTTTCCCTAGCGGATCTTCCGAGTGGAGCTACTTCAACCTCATTCGAACTTGAGGAGCTTGAGGAATTGCATCAGGAACTATCTCAACAATGGGATCTTGAGCCACAACAGGTTCATTTTGTGGCACAAGAGGATCCAAAATTATCTGCACAGGATGAGATGAGGATCCAGTAATCCCCACCATACTATCATCTTCAAAAGTTTGTGAACAGCTACCGTTTTCAGCTACATCAAATTCAAGAAACTTTGCAATCTGAGATTCCACAATTCTTATACCCCCATTGGGGTTGTAAAACCGATACCCCTTTGAATGATTTGGGTAAGACACAAAATAACATCGTGTAGTTTTGGAATCCAGCTTATTCAATGTAGGATTATATAACTTCACCTCTGTTGGACATCCCCAAACTCTAAAATGATTCAGACTAGGTTTACGTCCAGTCCACAACTCAAAAGGAGTCAATGGAACCGCTTTACTAGGAACACGATTAAGAATGTAGAGAGCTGTTTTCAAAGCTTCACCCCATAGAAAAGTAGGTAAATTGGTCCTACTAATCATACTTCTCATCATGTCCATAAGAGTTCGATTGCGCCTTTCAGCTACGCCGTTTTGTTCGGGACTTCCGGGCATAGTAAACGACCTACTATCCCGGAATCCTCTAAGTATTTGGTAAACGGCCCTTTAAGTTGTCCAGCATCACCGTGCCTACCATAATACTCACCACCACGATCAGATCTGACAATCTTTATAACTTTTCCCAACTGTTTTTCCACTTCAGTCCGAAAAATCTTAAATTTGTCAAGGGACTCGGACTTTTCTTTAATCAAATATAAGTATCCATATCGGGAATAGTCATCAATAAATGTGATGAAATAAAAGTTTCTGCATAAAGTAGCTGTGTATGGCCCACTAATATCAGTGTGAATAATCTCCAACAAGCCGAACTTCGAACAGCTGATTTCTTCTTTATTTTCGTCATCTTACCTCTACAACAGTCTACACAAGTCTCTTGATCACCTTTAAGAGTAGGTAGGATGTCAGCCTTAACAAGCCTTTCTACTCTTTCTTTGGATGTGTGACCAAGTCGTTTATGCCACAATGTATAAGACTGTTCCTTAGATAGAGGCCTTTTGGAAACACCTTTTCAGCTGAATATGCAACATACATGTCCTTGGGACATAAACTCAATCGATATAATCCATTGGATAAATTGCAACACCCAATCTTATTGGAATCATAAAAGATGGCAATAGCATTACTCTTTATCTCAAAAGAGTATCCACTCATGTCCAAACAAGACACAAAAATTAAATTCCGCCTAAATGAAGATACGTAAAAAGTGTTCCTTAACATCATCCTAAAACCATAATCCAAAACCAAAACAACATCTCCCACGAACTCGACATCAACTCCAATGTTGTTTCCAATAATGAGCTTTGATTCATCCTGATTTGGCATCCTTTTGTTTATGAACCCCTGTATGGTAAACGCAACATGGTTAGTTGCACCACTATCTAGCCACCATGAATTAGTCGGAACTTCAGATAGATTGGATTCATAAACTAATGCCAATGAATCATTACCTTTAGGCTCACTCTTCTTGTTTCTGTTAGACAACCAATCCTTAAACCTTTTGCAGTCCTTCTTTACATGTCCTCTCTCCCTACAAAAGTAGCAAAAAACACCTCTCTTTCTAGGGAATGTTTTCTTAGGACCCATACTGTTAGAAGGACCAACACTGTTAGAAGGACCAGCACCTTCAGAATTTCCTTTACCAATGGAAGGCCCAGCTGCATCAGAATTTCTCTTCTGAGTATAATTCTTCACACTCTTACCCTTATCAGTGGCAGAACTTGAAGTATAAAGAGCAATGTGCCCTTTGTCTTTCTTCAATTTCTCTTCCTCTGCCACCACCCTAGAAATCAGTTCATCAACTGACCAGGCTTCATCTTGCGAACTATAATTAGTCTTGATAATCCCAAAATCAGGAGGAAGAGTGTTTAAAGCTTGATGCACGATGCAGGTAGTGGGAATGGCAACATTGAGAGCCCGAAGCTTGATCTCGCAAATTAACCATTCTCGAATATAATCTCTTACCCCACTAGAACCATCATACTTCATGGTAAACAGTGTATGAATGTGTGTCCCTATCTCAGCATTAGATGACACACGGTACCTAGCCACCAAAGCTTCCATCAGTTGCCTAACAGTGCAGTTCGCAGGCAAACCACTTTTCAAGTGCTCCTAAATTGAACGCTTCATAGACAGCAAGCAAATTCTATTGCTCTTTTCCCCGAGCGAGAAAGTGTGCTTTCGATCCTCTCGTACTCTCGCGGTAATGGCTGCTG
Source organism: Eucalyptus erythrocorys (assembly GCA_014182555.1). NCBI lineage: Eukaryota > Viridiplantae > Streptophyta > Magnoliopsida > Myrtales > Myrtaceae > Eucalyptus > Eucalyptus erythrocorys. The sequence goes on along the minus strand of CM024607.1, from coordinate 38,263,818 downwards.
GTCAATCAGCCAGCATAGAGCCAAATGAACATCTGCCATCTCCATGGCAAACAGAAAATCTTCTCTCCACTTCTTAAAGTTGGAACCAGTGAGAACCTCAATAGTGACGGAATTACCATTGACAGAAAAGGTGACTGAAAAACAGCAGTATATAACAATTAGCATCATGGTTTCACTCAAACCGAACATAAGAAACACTACGTGTTTGAATTTAGGTGGGGATCATTTGGGAGTCCTGATGGAATATACAAGATGGAACAAGCGCCTCGTGTGTATGAAATGGCCTTGAATACATGGTCAGATTGGTTAGAGGTTCACATCAACAGATCCAAGACCCAAGTGTTCTTCGTCAGCATGTCCCCAACCCATGACAGGTGACCATTTCCCTCGCAATTTACAGCCTATTTTTTTTTTAGCAATTACTAGTAATCTTATGTTGCATCGGTTCATCCGTAGCTCTTCTATAATGCAGAGCCGAGGATTGGGGCGGACTCGACGGTCACAATTGTTACCAAGAAACTGAACCCATCATCAGAGAGGGGTATTCAGGAAGCGGGTCAAGGCCCGAGCCGATGCGAGCTGTGGAGGCGGTTATCGACAGACTGCGACCAAGGGGCCTTGGCGTTCGAATCCTGAACATTACGCAGCTATCGGAGTATTGCAAAGACGCGCACCCTTCCATTTACAAAAGGCAGCGGCATCCCCTGAGTCGAGAGCAGCTGGCCGATCCGACAAGCTACGCCGATTGCTTCCACTGGTGTCTCCCGGGAGTCTCCAACGTGTGGAACAAGCTCCTCTATGCCTATATTCTCCGAAACCGGAGTCCATGTTAGGAAATGAAGGAGTGGGAGAGTGACAAGGTACTTGTGACTTTCGGGAGCTAATTTTGGCATAAAGTTGAAAGTTGGAAGGAGAAGGAGAAATTTCTTTTTTTCCAGCTAATCCCAATGATGCCTGCGCAGCCTGGAAACCACGTGGCTTTGTGTCAGCCGTGCACACCGGTGGATACCAGTGAGGTGCTGATACGACGTTCACATGCGTGTCGTGTCATGTCGTCGATACATGACAGCTTACAAATGACATTAACATAGGCCATGAGATGTCCATATAATTTTTTCAAGACTTTGACCAATCCTAGATCATTCATTTCTCTCTTCCAACATCTAATTGATTGATTTCGAGGCTCATGAAAAACTCATGACTTGAACTTTCTAAAAATAAGATACGGTTAAATTAGGCCAAATAGATAGTTGAAATAGAAAATAATGCTATCTTTCTTGAGAAAACTTTGATTGAGATAATTCTCAAGACATCCAAAATCTTACGATCAAATCTACATGATCTCATCACATGATCTAGACAACTGCAACTTTATCAACCCACTCAAGATCGTATGGCTACAATTAAAAGTCGGGATATCCGGTGATCAAACAATCCTATTCAGGCAAATTAGATGCCGTTGGAAAGCTCTTGGAGAACAGGATTCAATCATATCCTTCTATCGTAATTTTCACGAGGGCTGGTTTTTTATTGGAATTTTATTAACCTCAATAAATAATTAGGTATTTATAACAGTGAAAGAATATTGTATTGTGTTAGGTAAGCTCCGCCACGAGTGATGGTTGTCCCGAGCAAAAGGGGCATGAAGATTCAATGTAGATGGATCCTGGATCAACGGCTCATCAAAGGGGTCGGCAGTTGTAGTGTGTCGAGATCACTGGGGAACAATCGCGGCTGGCTTCGCAGAGAAGATCGCAGATTCTTCCGCCGCTGAGATCGAAGCCCCAGCGTTGAAGGCGGCCTTGTCGTGGCTGGCGGAAGGAACTCAGCTAAAGCAAATTTCTGTTCCGCACGTGGAAGTCCCGCCAGGAAGTGAATCTGTTGAATTCTCTACTGAACCGAGCCAAAGGCCATGGGCCCTGAGGAGCTCCTTTGAGGATTGCAAAGATTTCCTATCCCAATTAAAAGGTGTTTCCTTAGCCCACTCCTCATGGGAAGCCAACCAAGTACCAAATTGGACCGTCAAGGTCCTTCAGAAAGCGATACCTTCCACTAATTAGCTGTCTAAGCCACCCCAGCCTCTTTGAGATTTACTATGACGACACTTGTTTCGTATTGCTTTGAATGAATGAATGAAATGGAACTTGTTTTGACAAACAAATAAAAAAAGGTCTCCCGCACGGGATTTATAATTTAAAACAGGTGCGGATTAATAATTTATAACAGGTGCCACTTTAGATTTTCCCCACCAGAAGACATGGACTTAAGGGAAGTTCTAAAATGTACAGAGCTTATAAGTTTTAGAACCTAAATACACTAGAAAAAAATTAGACTTGAGTTTTAACCAACGCTAATTTTAGTGCTTGTAGTGTCATTATCCTAACAAATACATTTCTTAATTGAGTTATTATACCATCGACCATGGATGGAATCTGAAATCCACGATAGGGACATTACAAATGGAAACTTTGGTTCGTGAACTACACTTACAAAAAAAAAAAAAAATAGACCAAACATCTTTTGCCCATATGTAAAAAGAATAAATTGACCCATTAAGCATGTTTAAGGAACAACTAAAATTACCAATATGAATGGACGACATGAAGGCCAAAAAAATTAATAGTGAAATAACAAAATTGCCGCTCTGGTTATTACATATCAATAAATACCATACAAATTCATATGATGTGAATAACTTCACAAAATAATGATTTTTTGTTCTATGATGGATCTTTATTCATAGGCAATACTATCGATCTCATCAATTGTACGCAATTCACTTTTTCCTCATAGAGGATATTGTCTTAATCCACATTTGATAAGCCAAATCTTTTCTAATGACATTTATATTGGCATTGTAGAGGAAAAAGATGAACATCTTATACATTTAGGCAAGTCCATAAAAACACTTTATTTACATCTTGTCATACGATAGGTAATAGTCATTTATCATAATATGATAATTTATAGTTTACACTGGTAGAATTCGAGACACTGGTGAAACTTCTCTTATTTTCAGTCAAATAAAAATGTGACTACTAATTTTTAGTGTCTTCGAACGGGATGAAAAAAAGCTTAGAAGCAACACTAAGTGAGAATATTCCAATAAAACTGTTTAGCATTTTTGTCTTCAGTCAAAAACAGGAAATTGTGTTTTGTTACACTTTCCTATATTGCTCGATTATGCGGCGTTTTCTTTCATATGATAATAACAAATATTAAGTCAAATTTAAGCTGACTCCCTCCTCTCCTATATAACTTCATTTAATTTTTTTTTGAAGGAACCTTTTTTTTTTTTTTTTGTCGGTATTGAAGGAACCTTGATAAGTCCTCTTATCAGCGGATATCACTCAATCAATCTAAAATCTATTTTACAGATGCTAATTCAATTTTAAACTTTCTAATTTTATCAACTTAGTTCTACACATTTATATTGAATTCCCAATGTACTCCTTCAAGCCAATTTTCGCCAAAAATTGTTAACTTGGTGACGCGTGGTGTAATACGAGCAACAATAATCAAATCGTTACATTAGCAATTTCTGACGTAAATTAATCGAAATGGTTATAATGAGATTTCATACAAAGGTTCGGTACTAAATTAACATAATTAAAAAGTTTATGATAAATTGATATCATGTAATAAGTTGAAAGACTGATTTTACACTTTCCCTTCATAAGGACAACATTTTTCTTCGCTTTAATGTTGTCTAACCCATCTTAGGACAAACCACAAATCATCACAGGCACTGCATATATATTTATATTGATCTTTCTCGGGAGTAGATAATACGAAACAGATGGCCATGTGTGATTGGAAGCACTGCATATATATTTATATTGATCTTTCTTGGGAGTAGATAATACGAAACAGATGGCCATGTGTGATTGGAAGCAACACTAACGCCAATAAATATTAAGATTCAGACAGATGGCGCTTCTGCTATAAATTATTTTGCATACCAAGAGCATTGAAAAACTAATCTTCTGGGGAGACCAATCAAGGGTGTCTGGGACGGCAAATTAATCGCTTGACATCTTTAGTCCAACTACTATTATTTAACTTTCGAATCTTCAAACTGAATATATAAATGCATGCAGCTAGGCAGGCTGAGCTGTAGTCCATTAAAATATTCCTCCCATAACCCCAAGGTGGACTCTTTTTTTGCTTTTTTCTCCCCTTTGAAGAACGAGGCATCAAGATCCAACCTAAGTCAATACTGCTTCCCCCCAGTTAACTACTCCAGAAGAAAGTGAGAGAAGGCTAAAAGAGAGAGAGAGACGGCATCAATAAAATGGCAAACAAATCCCAAGTGGTTGCGGTTGCGCCACCCACATGGGCATCTTCAGTCACCGGCAGCTTCCACTTCGTCGTGGCTTTGCTCGTCACCGCCCTTGTCGTTTCTGCCGTCTACCTCTCGAGCGAACAGGCACAACTCCGGAGCCCGACGCCCACCGGACGGTCCTCCCGATGCGACTTGTTCTCCGGGAGGTGGGTGTACGACAACGTATCATACCCATTGTACAAGGAGAAGGAATGCTCGTACATGTCGGAGCAGCACGCGTGCGAGGCGTACGGGAGGAAGGACTTGAGGTACCAGCAATGGCGGTGGAAACCCCACGGCTGTGATCTTCCCAGGTATAATGATGCGCGTCTGCTCCACTCTGCTTTTCTTCGTCATCTTCTACTTCTCACTGAGTTAGGCAGCGCAAAACCCCCTTTTCTTTATGAGATCTCCCGAATGAATTTTCTGCTTCCGTCACTGAAAATGGGGTTCGGGTTCAATGCCACGGCGTTGATGCGCGTCTGCTGCACTCTGCTTTTCTTCTTCATCTTCTACTTCTCACTGAGTTAGGCAGCGCAAAACCCCCTTTTCTTTATGAGATCTCCCCAATGAAATTTCTGCTTCCGTCACTGAAAGTGGGGTTCAGGTTCAATGCCACGGCGTTGTTGGAGAGGCTGAGGAACAAGAGATTTATGTACGTGGGCGACTCCTTGAATAGAAACCAATGGGATTCCATGGTTTGCATGGTCCAGTCCGCAATCCCTCCCGATCTCAAATCCCTGTCGTATCATTACAACGCCTCCTTAGTCGTCTTCAGGGCCCATGTGAGTTCTCTCCTCCAACACAGTCAGTAAATGATTATTGTTCTTCTTCCTCCTCTTCTTCTTTTTCTTGTGCGCTCCTACTTTCATTTATGCATTTAATAGTCACGGTTATTTATTTATGATTTTATATATATGTATGTATGTATGTTGACCCATCTTGCACATTTACCGAAATGACCTCAAAGGGACATTGATTTTAAAAAAAAAAATGAAATATCTTAATGTTTATCAACAGTACCGCTATAGATTATTTTTTATTAAGCACTTGTAAAAAAAACCTCTGGTCAAATCAAAGTCATGGATCCATTACTCGGCCAGATATTACAAAAACCAAACCCAATAGACCTAGTCAAATCACATTTTAAGAATATATGAGACTCACGTATGGGTGTCACTCAAATACACAAGTCTTTGTACAATTCTTGTACTGGTTCATTCTACCACTAGGATATACATCTTCCATGGCATGGTGTCTCCATCTATCTTGACTGTTGATGCGTACCTCATTCACGTACAATATTGTAGATCAATAGTTGAGAACTGTTTGAGACACCAAAGAAAGCATCATGTGACATGGAGGATTTAGATCCATATTAAGTAATCCCTTAGGAATATGATATCGTGTGGTCTCTAGAGTGTGTTTACACCAAAAATTGCCCAATTCCTTGGCCATCGACTCGAACTAGAAGAGGTCCAGCACAAGACTTTGCAGAAGTAAAATTCACTGATTGTCAAGAGCTTTTAGTTGGCATATACAGAGTCAACAAAACAAATAGTTGTCGACTGTAAAAGCTAAAGAAATTACCAACTCCTAAGGTATGGGTGTCGGTGAATGAAGTTTAGTTAGGCCCACAAGAGAGTCACGATCAAAGCGATTTGCGGTGAATTAGAAATAAGTCAATTAGTTATGGAGCTGGCAACCTTGAAAGCACTAGTGAAGACTAACATAATTGTTAGACCAACACAATCATCAGATCATGAAGCCACTACTTTTGGAAGCCACTCGCTGTAGTGGCCGGGGAATATCGGTTGTTGTTACTGTCATGAAGTGAAACCGCAGGAGTAACTTTCAGGTGTTGGACACAATGTCGAAGTAGTAACTTTGTTTAATAATTGCTTGTAAATACATGTTGATGAATTTAGCAATCATGTAGGATTTGTTTACCTTCTTTTGCATCCATTGGTAGGCGCATAAGTATTACGATCGTAATTCGAATAAAAACCAGTCAGTCAATAAAGGAACACCAGCTGCTCACTTTTATCACTTTTATCATCTGATTTACCTTTACATTTTCAATATTTTTACATGATTGGCTGGAGTTAAATCTTAATCTTAGTACCTTTAGTTTTCTCTTCGAAGTAGTTTCATGATTGCCGACATTTTTCGACGACACATAGTGTTTGTGCAAAGATTTTTGTCAATGTACGATTGAAAATTCTTCACTCCTTTATTTGCTTTTTTTTTCTTTTTTTTTTTTTGTGGGTCGAATATTGCTCATAATTAGATAGGTAACATTGTGGAGCTTCCAATGCTCCTTTTCCATAAGTCGCACGTGAAGTGAGGTTTCCCGTGACTATGGATCCTCGAGCCGAAGAAAATCGGTGTAAACAAATGAAAAGATGACGATATTAACAATTAAATGATGGATGCTTCTTCGAGAACCTAACAGAAGCCGACGCATCCAATTTTTTTTTTTTTTCATTTTATTTCAAATGCTCGTTAGCAAACCCACCCGTCAACGGTAGAAAAGAATTTGTACTTTTGTTTTTGGACACCGGTAGTGTAAAAAAATTATTAGGCAAGCAAAGTTCTGACGCTGATACATATGCAATTTTTTGATTTTGGCGAATGAATTCATTTCATTAGCAGATGAGGGTTTTCATCTCACGACTACTTGTGTAAAAAAAATTCTACACTGCCGATGTACCTCGTATAAATCATTTTTTCTTGCTAGCCAAATGATGTATAATTTGATGTCTGAACTTTGATTCATTTGGCATTTGGTAATTACCATGTTTCATGGATGTGAAGGAATATAATGCGACGATTGAGTACTACTGGGCGCCAATGCTTGTGGAGTCTAATTGCGACAACGCAGTGAGCCACCCGGCTGATCATCGCATCGCTCGAGCTCAGGCTATAGAAAAACATGGCAGGCGTTGGAATGATGCAGATTTCCTCATCTTCGACTGCTACCTCTGGTGGAGGTTACCCGAGATTGAACTCTTGTGAGTATGTACCATTAGAAATTATGTTTTACAAGTGTCTCAAGAGTATTTATTAAGCATAAATTTAATGTGAAAAGTTTCAATTCCAAAAATATTAAATACTAGCATTTTAAAATATAAGTCATCACCATTGTGAAAACTATAACATTGCTTTTATTTAACTACTTAACAAGTGCCGTAAAATTTTTGTTAACTGAATTCGGTTATAAGAAAGAAAATATACTTTTACCCCCCTTAATTTTGGTTTTCTAATATTCTAGAGGTTTTTCCAGTTGCACAATGATCCCTCCAATGTTGACAAGAGTGTCTTTTCTAAGTTTAAGTGATTGGTAATTTGAAATAAAAAAAAAAATAAAAAAATGATTGCCTGATAATCTTTAATGTACCGTGAGGATAACAGACTATTCTGATTAACAAAAAAAATCAAATCACAAATAATTATAAATTGTTATGAAACCCACTTCTGTAAGAATTTGCGACTTACAATAAACTGTTATTATAATAGTACTATTATACTAATATAGCCCTTTGAAATATCCATTTCTACTTCTTGATTGACTATTTATCTCTACTTTCTTTATCTGAGTCCGAAATGTAGCGTTTCAAATCCTATTTCCCACTCTAAATAAAAATTATAATGAAGACAGAGAGATGCTCGTGAAAATGTTAAACTTAAAAATGTAAATTGAATTACTTAATTAAAGGATTCGGATCCCCTAATCCATGTGTAAATTGACTTCTTCTACTCATGGAAATGCTAAATTTCAAAAAATAAATTGAATGATTTGAATTTAAGGATATGAATCCCTCTATCTATAAGTAAATTGACTTCTTCGATTCATCAGGATACAAGCTAACACATTAACTTGGAGAGAACTTTTGAACAAAAAACGAAGTAGTAGATTTTTCACTTTATGATAATGACAAACTCGTCATAATGTCTAGAGTTTAGAGGTGGTCACGAGACTTGGCAATGACGTGGCTACCTCCTACAAGAATAAATATAAGATAGAGACATCCTTATATGAATTTCCAATTGTAAAATTAATACCTCGAGAAGAGGACACATCAACACATTAAATGTTCGATAATTGAGGACTTATCCCCTAAATTTAGAGAAATCCAGTCTCCTAAATTGAGACTCTTTTGTGTAAATTCTATAATAATATGAGAGAGCTATATACTTCAATATAAAGCTAAGTCTCAATTGAAATCTCTTGAAGACGCGAGAGTTGGATACACATAAGAAACTCTTAAGGTCAATGCTGAGCTCACCGTAAGGTAAATAGTTCTTAAATGGAAGCTGATCTTTCTACTTCGATTTGTTCTTCTTTCAATGAGAGTGTGATTTTTAATATCTCGATCAGGTGGGGATCATTCGAAAGTCCAGATGCAATACACAAAATGGTGAAAATGACTCGTGCATATGAGATGGCTCTCAATACCTGGTCAGACTGGTTGGAGATGCATGTCAATAAATCAAAGACTCAATTAATCTTCGTCAGCATGTCTCCGACTCACAAGAAGTAAGTTTTTACCACATGCCTCTTTGTCTGGCGATACCTCTTTTTTCTTAAAGCAAATTGCTAGGATCATTGAAGCCTACATCTCTTTTTTCCAAGAGCTCTTCGATCTGCTTGATAATGAATTAACAAAGTCTAACATCGAAAACAACAGAAAAGGTTCGTAGGTTGATTAACTAAAACATCTTTATGCAATGCATTGTTTTTCTTTGAAATTTTGCAATTTCCTGTTACATTTAATTCGATCCAACTAAAAGGATTTACTAAACTCGAGGTACCAAATCATGCACTAGGCCTTTATTGGTCATTAAAACGAGCCCAACACCTCGTGTTTGAAGCCAACTTCTACAAATTTCTTGATACATATGGCGTTGGTCTTTTTCTATATGGCAGAGCAGAGGAATGGGGCGGGGTCCCTGGCAGGAACTGTTTAGGGGAAACCGAACCAATTACCCGAGAAGGGTATTGGGGTAACGGGTCGGTTCCTGCGATGATGCGTGTGGTGGAGAGCGTGATCGAGAAACTCAAAACAAGAGGCGTCACGATCCACGTCCTCAATATTACCCAACTCTCGGAGTATCGCAAGGAAGCGCACCCCGCCATCTATAGGAAACAGTGGCATCCCCTAACTAAAGAGCAGCTTGCATATCCGATTAGCTATGCGGATTGCCTCCACTGGTGCCTCCCTGGAGTGCCAGATGTGTGGAACGAACTTCTCTACACTTACATTTTCCGTTATATACACACCTAGGGCAAATCCCAATTATCAGTTATGCCATTGCTTATACTTTTACCTTTTTGTTTATCTATATGTTGTTCATAGTGATACAATGGGGACAAATGAATCTATAAAAAGGATGGGCTAGTTTCACTCCCATTACAATTGAAGACATACCCCATTTCATGTCGTATTGTCGAGTCCGCAATCCCTCCCACCCTTAAATCCTAGTTGTATCGCCACAACGGCTCCTTTATGGTCTTCGGGGCCCATCTAGGTGCTCTCCTCTTACACATCATTCGATGATTCTCTCTCTTTTTCTAGGCTCTTAAGGAAAAGCTACTCATTCAATTACTGGCCTACTGGGATTTATGCATAATAGTCCCAGTTGTTGTTTTATGTTTGGATGCATAAACCCCTCTCGCACATTTTCCACAATGACCTTCAATCAAAATTGATTTTGAAATTGAATTGGGGTGCTGCGATGGGTAAAAAGCGAATTTTCTTAGTGTTTATGGACAATACCACTATCAATTATTTTGATTAGGGTGCATGAGAAAAAGCGACGTCCATGTTAGTTTTTCCTAAAAAAAAGCGCGGTTGATATCAAGATATGAGTCCATTACTAGACGAGATATTACATAAACTAAATCAACTAGAACTAGTCAAATTGCATTTGAAGAAAATGTGAGGCTATACTGAGCGCCACCAAAAAGCACAAGTTTCCATACAATTCTTGTACTAGCTTAATCTTGTAAGAATTTTTCTGGTATAAACTACATTTATTGACATTATAATTTACCATTTTATGGGATTATTATAATAAGATAAGATATAAAGATTTTTAATTAGTCTAATATAAAACTAGCTTGTATAAGCCGAGTAAATCCCAACCTTTGATGAGAGTGCTTGTGACTTAAAACTCTATAAACAGTGCTCAAGTCTTTTCGCTAATTCCAATTCACAAATAAACTCACATAAGGAGCGTAGGCCGGTGATGGTTGGACAGTCTAGGGGCGAGAATGATAACTATTCTGACCAGAAATTGATATCTGGAACATATATAAATTTTTCTATTTCTGGACAAGTTTTTGAGCAAAAAAAGGTGTTTTGTAATGATACAAAATTTCTGTCTAAAATAGAAATTCATTTGATGACAATATAAAATTTCTATTTCTTAAAACAAATTTTTCCTTTTGGAGCAAGTGAGATGTCCATCCTTACAAATTTTATATGCTTATGAACCCAAATACAAAGTAAGAGTCGTTATATCGAATTTTCTAAATTTTTATACTAGCATCTACCTGGATAAGCAATTACGATCAAACAATATACTTATCAATAGTCTCCATACATACAAAAAAAAAAAAGAGAGATCCAGATGCATTACTCTTGAGCATGATAGCTAAAATTTCCCAAAACTCTAGTAGAATGAAGGCGGGCAACCATGTCAGGTGCGTGAATTTTGGCTTTGAATTCTTAAAAATTAACACATTGGTAAACCAAAAATCCCTATGGATTATAGAAGGCTGAACCTTCTCATGCAAATATTTCAATCCCCTTCATGCTAGTGTGTCACATCGATTGCCACCACGATCTACGATATGCATTCGGTGCACACATGCGCGATGCATGTTAATTCTAGCTCGTGCGCAATTGTTTTAGAAAGAAACACAAAGAAGGATATCGGGCAATTTGCGGCAAATTTTACAAAATCGGTGAATTTTACGAAGTGTGATGGAGCTTATCATAAAGGACCATTATACAACACCACATTACAATTGAGATAGGAATCATCAAATATAGCATCACATTACAAAAGCAAAGATAGAAAATCCCCACATACAAAATAATAGAAATACATTATAAAAGTTGAAAACACAATTTCATGGAATCTCCGGCATATTATGATCCCTTACCATTTTATTGACAATACTTTTTTTAAGCTTGGTCATCTCACTTTCCTCATCAGTCAATGTATCGCCTATAACCTCATCTTGTATAGGTTCAAATGGGTACTCTAGATCTCCATATAAGGAAAGGTTTTTATCCCTCATGTCTTGATCACGGATATAATTATGGATAGCACAACATGCAATTACAATATGTGCTTGCTTTCGAATTGCAAATGCAGGCATGTGTCTCAAAATAAAGAAGATTCTTTAATGCCACAAATGATCTCTCAATGACATTCCTTAGTTAAAAATGCTTATAGTTTAACAACTCTCTTGCTTTTCTTGGTCGTCTTGCTCTACCCCTATAATCATATAAATGATACTGTTTACCTTTAAAAGGAGTTAAGAATCTCAAAATTGATGCATAACTAGAATCTACAACATAGTATTTGCCTATAATAAGGTATTCATATATTAGTCGTGATTTGTAAATGCAATACAATGTTAAAGAAGATTACTTCTTACGAAACAAGTAAATACCCGGTGGTGGTCGAAGAAATTCCAAGCGAGGAGTCTCGAGTGCTGCTGAAAGCACCTGACAATCGTTGGTAGATCCTTCCTAACCAGCATATATAAAAGTAAATTTCATATCAAATGAACATACACACACCACATTCTGAGTAGTAGCTCATTTTCTACCTCTGAATCGGATTTGCTTCAACATAGGTATACTTCACACACCACATTTTGAGTAGTAGCTCATTTTCTGCCTCTAAATGGGATTTGCTTCAACATAGGTATAGAAGTATGAACATGAGTACCATTAATAGCGCCTACACAACCCTGTCGTTTTATCAAAGACTAGTGTCATACAATATTAGCAACAAAATGAAACCAATGCTGTAAACGAATATATGAAAACCCTACTTTGAAGTAAAGCTTATAGTTGGGATCCATAAGAATCTCATTTGGGACAACATCAAAGAAATGTGGTACAATAATCTCTTTTGCAAGTTTGAAAACTACTTTTAACACTATAGTAAAGTACTTGTTGATAGTTTGTCCCAAACGTTGGAATCTCTTGCATAAATTTCTATTTGAGTTATTATGACAAATCATAGATAAGAAAATCCCAATTTGTTTATCTACCTTTATATATAGACTATCTTCCAGCCAACATTTTGCCTTCATCAAATCACAAAGGTTGAAAAAGACGTGTCTCTCCATTTTAAAAGTTTTATATATTCGATCTGAATGTCCATGAATAACCTCTCTCATCCATTCGAGTCCTGATAATATGCTATCCCTAATAGATTCTCTCATGTGCATAAACATATCCACCGCAACAATACACAACCATGTTATCAATATATCAATATCAAAATTATCAAGGTCTAGCTCAACCGATTCATCCATTGCTACTTGATCACTATACATGCTATAAACACAATATAAAAGTAAGGAATCCAATAACAATTAACAAAAGCCACAAATTTTTCATAATTGCATCATATAAACACAATATACAAGTAAGGAATCCAATAACAATTAACAAAAGCCACAAAGTTTTCATAATTGCATCATAAAAAAGACCAAAGTATCTCAAATACATAAATCATGGAGTGAAATTAAACCAAATATATAAATCCATAGCATACTAGTCAACATCTACTTAAAGAGATTCAAGAAGTCCACATCTCCTTTCAGGTAGCAATATAATGAAAGCCTCTCTCCAAGTGGCATTAAGGCATGATTGGTACACAACTTTGTTGTAAAGACTATACTCCAAATCAGCCATACCATTTAGGATGGCAACCACGGCTCCTATGGAGTAGGGGTCTACAGGTTATGGGGCATCTGAGGTCACAGAGCCACTTGTTGATTGATCAGTCCTGAATTTAATCATTTGTTGAATGACTTTACAAGTGTCACTAACATTATATGTGTTACTCTTCCTCCTCCTTTTAGAATTTGGAGTCCTACCCTACTTGTGCTTTGTACGATCCGAGATGATAGTCGTGTTAGGTGTAAAGACTTTCTCATCAATATACTTTTCATCAAATTTCTCCGAATCACATATTGCAGGACCACCACAACCGTCACCACCGTCACCACCCTCACCACCATTGTCATCTCTCTCTGAGGACACTACCACTTCTTCTACATTTCCTACCGCATACTCCCCAATAGCATATGTATCACCAAACACGATACACAAATCAGGAGACTGAGGAAACCCATCCTTTCTGAATTTAGCCCATTCGCTATTATCTTGGAAATTTTACAATATGCAACATAATCAAAGCTTACATCTACAATAAAAACAAAATGACCCAAGTAAATTGATACCTTGATGTGAAACTCCCACACACTTTGATCCTCCACAGCAATCGTGTTGTTTATATTATCCCATCCAAATCCAAATTGTGACAAAAGCTTCTTCAAACTACTATATTGTCTCTTCAGTTTGTTGATCATATTCTTCAACTGAATGATACTAAAATGGAGTCTTGTTCGGTTATTGAATTCAGCATGTATGTTATTCCATCCTACTTTGTTATAGGTAGAAGTGGTGTGATTTCCCTTTTTTACCTTTGTTACCAACAAACTTACAAGCTCATTGGTCAAAGACTCAGTCCACTTTGCCTTACAAACCTCTTTTTGGGAAGCCATTTAACCTTAATTAGTTTAGCATCAAATGTGACATATCAATTGGTGTACCAGCTCAAGTGTATGGACTTTGATGTCAATATCACATCAATATAATGTTTTATGACTATTAATAAAACAAAATACACAAAGAAAATTAAAGGAGAATCATCCTTATATAAGATTGTACAAGCAACCATATAATGCAAGCAAAAGAAACATCCCCATACACCAATGCCATAGCTATTTGCTCATAATAACAAGCAATGAACGCACTACAGGGTGTAGAATGGGCTTCTTCTTCTTCTTCTTTTTTCAAATTTTCTCATTTTGTCAAGCATTACAAAATGAGGAAATCATGGATGAGCAATACATTGCATGGCTAATGTACCATACATCTATGCAGATGTTAGAATACCACTGGTCACAACTTCGTCCCAGCAAAAAAATATACATTTTCGTTTTTTCGTCGAGGATCCAAATATCTATAAGTGAATTCCATGAAATCAAATTAGAAAAGAAGGCTTAGAGGTTAATGTTTCAACAGTTTATTGGCATTGATCCAATTAATACAAATAGGATGGTACACCACCACATTTGTTATAAATGTCTTTCCATTTTCTTGCACATAAAACAATTACAATGATAATAAGCAGCAACCCATAGTAGAAGCATTTGATAAAGAAAGACATTTAAATGCTTAATTTCACACTCAACAAGAGCAAGGCTGAGAGAGCCTTACTCGACCACACTAAAATTATGCTGACTTGTTTGAATCCATCAATAATTACAAATGCTCGCCTAAGAAAAAACAACATTAAGAAATAAAATATTTTCTTCCTTTTGGACCTTACTCTACAATTTTCATATTCACCTCTGAGGAAGCATCTTAAAGGTTTTTCTTTTGAGTGAAATATCTCTACTTAATCTCACACCATTCAAAAAGGAAACTCACATACATGACAAATGCGTAAACTTTGCAGGCTTAAGCATTATACAAACACAAGGCGAAACTCCTAAAACTACCTATCCCAGATTGACAACGGTTAGGTTAAAGAGAAAATAATTTTTTTGCAGACTGTGACCACAAAAAATGCAAACTCATCTCCAAAACAATGCAAACCCATCTACAAAGCAACACAAATCCCCTAAAAATGCCAATTTCACGGCGCCGTAGTCCGATTCACTAGCTCAACAGCAATTTAACAAACAAAGAACCCACTTTGATCATTCGCACGCTAAGCAACCAACATTTCCACAGAACATATACGACCCTAAAACACCTAGGAGCTATGAACTGAGCCACAGCGAGAAGGGGGAAAGAGAGGGAGTGCGAGAGACCTGTAATCGAAGGCAACGGTGTGGAAGTTGCTAGAGGTGAGGAGGGCCTCAGCGGTGTCGGCGTGGTGCTGGTCGTTGTCGAGGGTGCTGCCGTACTTGCTATTGATCAACCAAAAGTCCGTCGCCACCAAGCAATCGTCGTCGAACACAAGATCAACTTACGCCGGTCCAAGCCGGGCCAACTGGGGCAACTCGGAGTCCTCCAGCAATAATCATAGATCCAAGGGAGGGGTTGAGGGGGATGTCATCGGAAGTCGACAACGGCATCGAGCTAAGCAACACGTAGATCCGAGGAGAAGAGGGAGAGGCATCAGTGGAGGAGAGGAGGAGAGGAGAAGAGGGAGACGTCCAAAGGAGAAGAGGGAGAGGCATCGGAGAAGGAGAAGAGAGAGAGGCGTCAATGGAGGAGAGGAGGAGAGGAGAAGAGGGAGAGGTGGAAGAGGAGGAGAGGGAGACATCCAAATGAGGGAGAGTCAATGATATTAGGGTTGGAGAGTTTTGGGTGAGAAATTGAGTGAGAAATTATTTTTGATTTCTATTCCAAAAATAGAAAAGTAAAAAAAAAAAATTACTTCTGATTTTTGTTCCAAACCTATTTTTGGAGTAAAAATCTGTTTCAAAAATAGAAAAATAAAATAATATTACCAAACGGATTTCTATTCTCAAAATAAGTCTGAAACAAAAATAAAATGGTTATCATACGCGGTTATCATACGCGCCCTAGATGCCACATGGTTTCATGCCACCTGGTAATGGCAAAGACCACCGCAACTCTAGCATAACATTCAGATATGTGGTATATTCCGCTGCAATTCTAATAAAGATTGATAGTACACAATAAGCCAAAAGCATGAAAATTTATAAATTGGACAATAATGTGCTGACATGATTTTCTTAAACACGAAAATCTGTAAGTCAATATATTGTGCAATCTATGGTTAGTATTAATTTCTAAATAATTACAGCAACTCAAATCGAAGTTTTTATAGATATTGCCTGACGGTGGAAAACAGATTTCATGTCTTGTGAACGGTATAATTACTATAATTAAGTTATCATTTTTAAAAAGATTACGACGTCTCGGTACACGTATAGCGTCTTGTCCTCTTGCTAACAGGGTGCAGTTTTATCCATTGTAAATCCCAATTGCAACCACCACATGAGAGAAGGGAATCTATACTTTTGAAATATCTAATGCCTCCTGCTGCAAAATGTATAAAAATACTGTCGTGCTTAATGCGGTTGCTTTGCAAGTGGTCATTCAATTATTTTCTTTTGTTGACCAAGAACATTAAAAACAAAGAAAAATAAACTAATCATCTGGGAAGACTAAACTGAATTTATTTACTCTTGAGTCTTCAAATTGAATAATTAGAAGCATTCACGTGTCACGAAAAAATCAACTCCTAATTTTCGGGGCAGTTACATATTTTTTAAGTTGTCCATCTTCTTAAATATTTTTTTCCATAGCACCAGGGTGGATTCTTTGTTCCCTCCCCTTTGAAAGTTTGACGTACAGATGCATCAGAATCCGATCTCGGTCAATATCGCCTCCCCCAGTAACTACCCCAGAAGAAAGTAGCGGCCTCCTCAGCAACAAGACAAGAAGAAGACTGAGAAAAAGAGAGGGGAGAGAGAGAGAGAGAGAGAGAGAGCAACAACAATATGGCAAATAGATCCCAGGTGGAGGTGGCTGCAATCGCACCTCCCACATGGGCATCTTCAGTTGCCGGCAGCTTCCACTCCCTGATGGCACTGCTCATCGCCATCTTGTCGTCTCCGCTTTCTACCTATCGCGCTTCCAGCCACAAGGGTACCGGGTCTACCGACCCGTCAATGCGACTTGTTCTCTGGGAGGTGGGCGTGCAACAATGCATCGTACCAATCGTACAAGGATAAGCAACGCCAGTACATGTTGATAGGGCTAGCAAACACACCTAGGGGGATGAATAGGTGTATAAAACAATTTGAAAGACTTTAATAAAATTAATCCCCTTTGAGTTATAAATCAGGATATAGAAGATTCTTACATCACTCTATAAAATAAATAAATGAAGCAGCAATTATAATAAGGAGATTAGGGAAGAGAAATTGAATACGAATGTTTATAGTGGTTCGGCTTTATCTAAGCCTACGTCCACTCTCCTACGCTGACAGCCCACCGACTGGATTTCACTATGAATCAAAAGAGATTGGTACAGCTTGAAATATTGACTTCCTTTAGAGGATAATCTCAGCTATTCTCTTCACAAATTCTCACTGCATGCTTCTCTCTTTCGTACACAATTGTAGCTCTAAGAATATGAGAGCAAGGAACTACAGAGATTCACACTTTGAAATCTTCCTATCAACCACACACCAAACAATAAAAAGTCTACCTTTAAATACTCCATCGTGCATTCATATCCGTTGGCACCTTCCAAAGTAGTTCATCCAATCTACCTGTTGGAATAAATCAATTAAGGAGATCTTCAGTTGTCGATTAAATGTGGAAGATAGCTCGTCAATCCTGCTTGCCCATACAATCAGGATCTTGAGTTTCCATAAGTAGAACATTCCAAGTTTGCTTGCTCTTCCAAAAGGATATTCAAACCGGAGTAGATCCCAATTAGAATAACCGAATAATCTGAGGCTATATCCAGCCATAAGATCTTCCAATAACCAAGTAGAACAAATCTTCAAAGATATAATCCTATCTGCAAGAGTCGTAATCCTTCGGTCTGGAAACTGTCAACTTGTGCGGATTTTGAAACTTGAGTCTTGACCGACTTCAGACTTTGATGACAGAGTCTGGAGATCTTCAGACTTAAACACTTAAGTCTAGAAGTCTTCTGAGACGTTTTGTCAACTTCAAAATATCAAAGGAGTTTTCTCCAACAATCTCCCCATTTTTTATTATGACAAAACTTCCCTGTAGATTTGAAAAATTTATACCTGCAAAAATATTCATGCATAATATATTGTGAGGAATAATGAGGAATAGGACAAGTTATATAACCTCTGCAACCACAAAAAAACAAGTTAGTCATGCATAAAAATCATCCTCAAAATCATCCTCAAAATCATGACATAAGCCTGCAAGTACCAAAAGTCAAAATCACAAGTAAACAGTCAAACGGCAATCCACAATCAAAGTCCAAATCAAACAAACAACAAGCCAAAAATAAGTCAGAAGTCCATCAAAACAAATAAAAGTCCATCAAAACAAATCTGCAACTTCTCCCCCTTTTTGTCACGGCAAAAAGGTAGAAAATAAAAAGTTTAATTAAAGAGAATGAAAGTTTAAAATTATGGCTGCTTGGGAATGCGAACAAGCTGAAACTCTCCCATAAAGTTAACAGTCTTCTCAAGTCTCGCAAAAGATTCCTTCAGTGACTCTAAATCTGCACCCTTGACATTAGTCTGGACTTGAATCTTGAGGGTGTTGATCTGATTCTACAACGATACTGAAGTAGTCAAAAGAGCCTTCTTGAGATCCCACTTATCATACTCCATTCCATACAATTGCTTCCTGAGGTCCAACAAGATATCCAGCAGTCTTGAAAAGTCTGCTGACTGAGCATAACCAGCACTAGGACCTACTGATTCAGTTCCTAGAGTCTTAAAGCTTGAGGGATCTTCACTAGCTCTTCCATCATCACTCGGAGAGAATGCCTCAACTTCTGGGAAATGAGAGGCATATACATTATCTGGATCTACAGCTAAACGACTAAAATCACTTGCAAAGAATGGTGACGAAGTACCTCTTGTTTCAGCAACTCCCCCTATCTATGTGCTAGTAGGTGGAGTAGTAAACTCTTCGCCATGTTCTTCTTCTTCAGCAGAGTGATGTTTTCCGGTGGCTCCAACATCTCCACCTTCAGTTTTGTTGGATTCACTGGACAATGAAACTGCAAAAGTAGGCTCAAGGGAGTCTTCATGCTCCTCTTGTCCCTCTCCTTCTTTCTCTTTCTCTTTTTCTTCTCTTCTCATTCTTTCCTCTTCTTCTTCTTTTTGTCCTTCTTCTTGTTCTTTCTCTTCTGTTCTTTCTTCAACTCTTTTCTCTGTCTCTTCTTCTCTCCTCTCTTGCTCTTCTCTCCTATCGCGAAAACTGACAAAACTCTTCAAGTCTCTTAAAGCTGCAAGAGTCATTGCATCTTCATAATCTTCATCTTCATCTTGCAAGATGACTCTTCTTTTCTTCTTCTCAGGAGCAACCATGGGCTCATTCCCTTTCCTTTTCGCAACAGCAGAGTCTTTGGCAGCTTTTGTAGGAGATTTTTCCTTCATCTTTTCAAGCACCTTGTTGAGCTCCTTCAATCTCATCTTCATGATCATTTTGTATCCAATGACCATAGGAGCACAAGTTGTCAAACACAAGAGTGCAGGAATTTCAATCTTGAAATGCCTAAACAGGCGAGTGACGAGAGCAGAGTAAGAGAGTTATCCCTTATCCTTGACTACTGTCATGTACATGTGGAATAGGATTGTATGAGGGAGAGAGAATCTGACTCCAGCATTGATAGCAAACATCAATTTAGCTTCTGTCTTCAAAACATTTGTCTTGGAAGTTGATTTTGGTCTGAGGCAATTGATGACCACTTTATGAAGCAGCACATTAGAGGCATTCATCCTTGTGTAGGAAATCTAGCCCTCTAAGCTTCTATTCCTAACCAGCTCTAAAGTAACATGAGCAATGGACACTTTAATTAGTTGAAAATTCAATCTTTCCACCTCAATTATATTAGCCAGAGTGTCCACATCTACCACAAATTCTTTATCCATGAAGTTAAAAGAAAATCTATTCGCATCTAGAATCGAAATATTTGAATAGAAATAAGCAATTGTGAAGTCAGAACAAAATGCCTCAAACTGCAATCGAGCCAGTTTTTCTCAAAGATTGACTTTAAAAGAGTCCAGAAAATCGAAATCCACGCTCCTAGGGTTCATAACCCCTCGTTTTAGCAATTTTGAATAAATTATTTCCTGTTCCTTGGAGTGAAAAATGTTTCCCTAAGCAAACAAAGTTAACAGCCACTCTCATTCTAGGCTGAAATTGAGAAAACAACCTTTCATTGTCATCCTAAGGCTGATTTACGGTACCAAACCGCAGATCACTCGGTATGTTCTCAAAAGCTTCCTTAGCCGTTCCTTTGGGAGCCACACCCAACTCTTCCATCTCACGCAAAAATATTGTCTCATTTCTATAACCCCTTTCTTTCAAAAATCCATCTATCAGAGTCAATTTAGTTCCTCCCTCTTTCAGTTTTAAATAAAGAGAATAGGCAAGTTTTGGTCTCAGGGTTCTTACGGGTTCAACGTCTTCAACCACTTCTTCCTCTTGACGCTGTTGACTAGATTGATCCTGTTGAGGAGAAACTTCTTCTTCGATAAGGTCAAAGTGTGTAGGACCCCTGAACCTCCTCTGTGGTCCCTTGCCAACGATCCTTGATGACTTCCTTGAAGACATGTTACCCTTTTCGAGAGAAAGTTACAGATTGTTGGCAAAAAGAAGAATTTTTTAAGGAGTAAACAAGAGTAAAGGAGATTGAGAGTAGGAGTTTTTAACTCTAGGGTTTGAATAGTGAGAGAAAAAAACGAAGACGATGATACAGAAGTATAAATAGTAAGTGAAAAGAGGTAAATGAAACGTCGTAAAAGAAAAAGCGAAAACTGCCTTTTTGAAAAAGAAAACTGCCATAAATTTAAATGTCAGAATTCGAAATAAGTAAAAGGCAGGTGTTGATTCAGAATAAAAATATACCAAAAATAAATATAATCCGATATATTTAAAAACTTACAGACGTATCTCTGCGTCGAATCCCTTCAAACTTTACGTCTAAATCTGAATTCTTCCAGACTTTACCTTAGAGTCTGAACATTTTCAGACTTTATAATGTTCAGTCTTGAGCGAATAGATTCAAAATGGCTTTTCTTCAGTGGTTTTGTAAATATGTCCGCTAGTTGATTTTTTGAGTTAACGAACTGAATCATCACTTCTCCATTTTGAACATGATTTCTAATAAAATAATGTTTAATTTCAATGTGTTTGCTCTTGAATGAAGAATGGGATTCTTTGTAAGATTAATGGCACTGGTGTTGTCGCATTTGATTTCTGTGCAAGAATCTTCAACTCCAAAGTCTCTTAGTTGTTGTTGCATCCATAATATTTGAGAACAACAACTTCCAAGTGCTACATATTCTGCTTCAGCAGTTGAAAGAGCTACGGTACCATGTTTTCTCGAAAACCAAGATACTAACCGTTTCTAAGCAGTTGGCATGTACTTGAAGTATTCTTTCTGTCCACTTTACATCCTGCTAAGTCTGCGTCTGAATATCCAAGAAGAGTGAAGTCTCCTTCTTTTGAATACCATAGACCTAGCTTAGAAGTTGTTGCAACATATTTGATAATACGCTTTGCAACAGTTAAGTGAGATTCTTTGGGATTTGATTGGAATCTAGCACAAATACAAACACCAAACAGAATGTCAGGTCTAAATACAGTAAGGTAAAGAAGTGAACCGATTATACTCATGTATAGCTTCTGGTCTACACTTTTTCCTTCTTCATCTTTGTCTAGCTTTGAAGAACTTGACGTTAGAGTTTCTGTTTTTTTGCAATTTTTCAGTCCATACTTTTTGATAAGATCTCTTGCATACTTGTCTTGGTGAAGGAAAATTCCTTCTTTAGATTATTTGACTTGTGGTCCCAGAAAAAAATTTAACTCAACCATCATGCTCATCTCAAATTTATCTTGCATACATCTTGAGAATTTCTTGTAAAGATTTTCATTAGGAGAGCCAAATATAATGTCATCAACATAAATTTGAACAAGTATAAAATCTTTTCCTTCTCTTTTGATGAACAAGGTAGTATCTACGTTACCTTTAGCAAAGCTATTTTGGATCAGAAAATTACTTAACCTTTCATACCAAGCTTGAGGTGCCTGCTTCAATCCATATAATGCCTTTTTTAGCTTGAAGACAAAATTAGGTTTCCTTGGATCTTTAAATCTAGGTGGTTGTTCCACATAAACTTTCTCTTGAATAAATCCATTTAAAAAGGCACTCTTCACGTTCATTTGGAATAACCTGAAATTTTTTAAACAAACAAAAGCAAGTAATAATCTAATTGCTTCTAACCTTGCTACTGGTACATAGGTCTCATTGTAGTCAATCCCTTCTTCTTGTGTGTAACCTTTGGCCACGAGTCTTGCCTTATTTCTTATCACTTTTCCTTGTTCGTTCAACTTGTTCCTGAAAACCCATTTAATTCCAATAATTGATTTACCTGTTGGTTTAGGAATAAATTTCCAAACATCATTAATACTGAACTATTTCAGCTCTTCTTGCATAACTTCAATCCAACTTTCATCAAACAAGGCTCCATCTATTGTCTTGGGTTCAATTTCTAAAACAAGTGCCAAAGCATTTGACTCTTCACGTCTTTTGGATCTTGTACGAATCTCTTCATCAATGTTACCAATGACAAGGTCCATGGAATAACTAGATTTATGTTTCTAGTTGCTAGATGATTTGATTTCCCACTGATCATCTGTTTTAGTTTAAACTTCTGGTTCTAATTGATGTTGAACTTCTGAGGTCTTAACTTCTTAGGGGGATATGGATTTTGTAGCATCTTAAACAGGTTTAGAATCTTCAAGTTGAGTTTGATCAAATTGATTTTGCAAGGAATCTTGAAACATTACATTCATGGATTCTTCCACTGATCGAGTCTTCTTGTTGAATACTCTGTACGCTTTGCTTGTCATTGAGTAACCAAGGAAGATTCCTTCATCTGACTTCTCTTCAAACTTACCAGTTCGGTCATTTGTATTCTTTAAAATAAAACACTTGCAACCAAATACATGAAAGTAAGAAATAATTAGCTTCTTTTCTTTGAATAACTCATAAGGAGTTTTCTCCAAAATTGGCCTCAAGAATACTCTATTAATAATATAACAAGCGGTTGAAACTGCTTCAGCCCAAAAACGATGAGAAATATTACTTTCAATTAAAAAAGTTCTTGCCATTTCTTACAACGAACGATTCTTTCTTTCCACAACCCCATTTTGCTACGGGGTATATGGAGAGGAAAAATCATGCTGAAAACCTGAGTCATTACAGAATTTAGCAAAGTCTTGGTTTTCAAATTCTCCTCCATAGTCAATTCGAATACTTGAAATAATATAACCTTTTTTTTTTTTTCATTTTGAACTTTCTTAGCAAATTTAGAGAAGAGAATGTTTCAGACTTACTTGATAGGAAGAATACCTAAGTAAAATGAGAATAATCATCTACTATTACTAGGCAGTACTTCTTTCCACTAATGCTTTGAGTTCTGATTGGTCCAAAAAGATCCATGTGCAAAAGCTACAAAACTCGATTAGTAGAAACATGATTCAATGGTTTATAAGAGCTTTTTACCTGTTTTCCCAACACACATGGTATGCATAGATCAGACTTTTGATAAGACGGATTAGCAATTCCACGAACAAGCTTTTTAGAAGAGATCTTGGCAATTTGCTTTATATTGACATGGCCAAGCTTTCTATGCCAAAGAGTTGCTTCGTCTTGAATAGAGATTAAGCACTGAGAGCTTTCAAACTTGATATTAAGAAGATAAATATTTCATATCTTCGTCCAGTAAAGGATCGTGAAAAGTCTTTACTGACACCCGACCAAATTCCTTCCTAGAAATTAATCTTGAATCCTATGTCGCACAATTAACTGATATTGAGAAAATTGTAATTCAAGCCTTCCACCAAGGAAACATTGTTGATTGTGAGACTTCCAATCTTTACAGTTCCATATCCAACAATTTTTCCTTTGTTGTTTCCACCAAAAGAAACTTTTCCTCATTTTACTTGTAAGAAATTTGTAAAACAAGTTGAGTCTCTTGTCATGTGCCTTGAACAGCCACTATCCAAATACCATTTGATCTTCTTCTTGATAGTGACCTGCAATTATATAAGGAACTCAAGCTTTCTTTGGTACCCATACTTTCTTGGGTCCAACAGTGTTAGTGCGAAACACAGTATTTGTCCATTCTCTCTTAACAGGTTTCCATACTTTAGGACATTCTTTCTCAAAATATTCTGAGCTATTACACTTTGAACATTTGAGAGCACTTCAACCAACAAGTTTTACAAAGGCCTTTTGAAAATAATTCTTGTAGAAAGTTTTTGTTGGTCTTTGTCTAATCATTTCTTTTACTTTTGGAAAATCGATTAATGGAATAGTTTCAGATGTCATTCCTAAACCAGATTTATTGTAATAAGGTCTTTGAATTAAAGAATCTTTTCCAACTTTTCAGATCCCATTGAAAACTTTTTAGTAATATTCATTTTATCCTCTTTCAAAAGGATGTTTTCTTTCGAGAGTGAATCTGCATTTTCTTTTAAATCAGCAAGATTTTTGTTTAAGTTTTCAACTTTTTCTTTCCAAGAAATTTCATGTTGTTTCAGTTTGGAATTTTCCTTTTTCAGCTTAGAAATCCTTTTAAGAGAAGCTTTGAGGCTAATATAAAGTTCCTCAATATATTTCAAAACTTTAATAGGAATTTTTAGATTACTTACCTTAACTTCACTATCTGAGTCTGAATCTGAGTCTGAATTTAAGTCTAATTTTGCCATAAGACATATGTTGGCATAATTCTCATCACTTTCTTCACATTCTGACTCGCTCCAAGTCTCTGCTTTGAATGCTTTCTTAAATCTGTCTGTCTTTTCTTTCTTTCTTTTTAGGAGCGGGCAGTTGGATCCGATGTGCCCATTTTTCTTGCATTCAAAACAAATCACTTATTTGTTGGTTTCAGTATTATCATTTGATTTCCTCTGAAACATTTGATTACCCCGCTTCCTCCAGTTAAACATTTTTCCTTTTCTATTTAACTTTCTAATCTTCCTTATCATAAGTGCTAGTTCTTCATCATCCAGATCATCTCCAGAATCTGTTTCATTATAATCATCGTTAGATTTTAAAGCAATAGACTTCTTACCTTTAGGAACTTCTTCATTGATTTGCTATACTTCATATGATTGAAGTATGCCATCCAATTCATCTACCGACAATGGCATGATCCTTTGTGTTTCCCTTATCGAAGTCTTCACACTGTTCCAGTCTTTAGAGAGTCCTCTAAGCAACTTATTGACCTTCATTGGTCTTGAGATTGGTTGTCCCTAATATGCTAGACCGTTTGCAATTTCTATAAACTGACTAAACATGTCAGTTATGGATTCTCCTAGCTTCATTTTGAAGGCTTCATTCTGTCCGAGTAAAATGTTGATCTTTGTTTCTTTAACTCGATCAATTCCTTCATAAGTAACATGCAACCTGTCCTAGACTTCTTTGCTTTTTCACAATATGAAATTCTATTATATTCAGTAGGAGATAAAACACAATATAATGAGTAAATGGCTTTAGCATCAAGAGCCTGTCTCTTGGTCAATTCAGCTTGTGGCAATTCTCCTGTTTCTGCAATTTCTTTTCCTGTGGATGATGCAACAATAGGAGTAATTCCTTTCTCAACTACATCTCATTCGAGAGGATCTTTTGATCTTAGAAATGCCTTCATCTTGTTTTTCCATACGTTATATTCCTTCCCATCAAAGTAGAGTGGTTTGGTGTTGCTTTGGCCTTCAACTAAACCTGGAGCCAAAGTACTAGCCATAGATCTTTAGCTTAAGAAGTATAAACACTTCAGCAAGTAAGCACACAAGCTCTGATACCAATTGATAGGGCTAGTAAACACACCTAGAAGGGGGTGAATAGGTGTATAAAACGATTTGAAAGACTTTAATAAAATTAACCCCTTTTGAGTTATAAATCAGGATATAAAAGATTCTTACATCACTCTATGAAACAAATAAATGAAGTAGCAATTATAATAAGGAGATTAGGAAGAGAAATTGAACACGAATGTTTATAGTGGTTCGGCTTAATCTAAGCCTACATCCACTCTCTTGCGCTGACAGCCCACCGGCTGAATTTCACTATGAATCAAAAGAGATTGGTACAGCTTGAAGCATTGACTTCCTTTAGAGGATAGTCTCAGCTATTCTCTTCACAAATTCTCACTGTATGCTTCTCTCTTTCGTACACAATTATAGCTCTAAGAATATGAGAGCAAGGAACTACAGAGATTCAGACTTTGAAATCTTCCTATCAGCCACACACCAGACAATGAAAAGTCCACCTTTAAATACTCCCTCGTGCCTTCACATCCGTTGGCACCTTCCAAAAGAGTTCATCCAATCTACCCATTGGAATAAATCAATTAAGGAGATCTTCAGTTGTCGATTAAATGTGGAAGATAGCTCATCAATTCTGCTCGCCCATACAATTAGGATCTTGAGTTTCCATAAGTAGAACCTTCCAAGTTTGCTTGCTATTCCAAAAGGATATTCAAACCGGAGTAGATCCCAATTAGAATAACTGAATAATCTGAGGCTATATCCAGCCATAAGATCTTCCAATAACCAAGTAGAACGAATCTTCAAAGATATAATCCCATCTGCAAGAGTCGTAATCCTTCGGTCTAGAAATTGTCAACTTGGGCAGACTTTGAAACTTGAGTCTTGACTGACTTCAGACTTTGATGACAAAGTGTGGAGACCTTCAAAATTAAACACTTGAGTCTAGAAGTCTTCAAACCAGACTGACTGAGATGTTTTGTCAACTTCAAAACAGCAAAGGAGTTTTCTCCAACACATGTCGTCGGAGATCACATGCCAGGCGTACGAGAGGAAGAACTTGAAGTATTGGAAATGGAGGTGGCAATCCCATCATGAAAAGCTAACAATCGAACAATTTAATAGATAGAATAAAAAAATAAATCAAATAGTAAATTTATGTGATTCGCCTATGTTCATATGAAAAAATAGCGACGAATTTTACTATAAATCAGGCAATATAATGAAAATTGCACACTCAAGTTACTTAAACACATTCAATGTTCTGTAAGCCCCCATTATAATCCAATAACACACAATATTTAGTCCCGAAATTTCTCACGAAATAATCTTTCAATTTCAACGAAGAAATTTACAATATCAAACACTTGACGGCACTTCAAAGACTCTTCTTTCGACCACCGCAAAACCCATGATGAAGTCACCTCTGCATAGTAACAACGCTTCCTTTTTAGAGCACTCACGCATCACTTGAAACATCCATGCAAGGCGAGACAAACTAGAGGACAAATCCCTAATTATGCATAATAGCCATAGCCAAAGTAGTCCAACTTTGGTCAACACAATCCAATTTCAATTGAACAAATATTATCTAATCCAATCCCACTTAGGCCTTTCCAATATTAATTCATAAACTATAGCACCCGAAATATTAGTCTGTCAATAGATTTCCTTCTTTAATTTTGTCCATTCCAATTTGACATAAAGACAAAATAGGAAATATCAATTAAGACTTCAACACCAAATAGGAAATATATATTTGTATGGCACATACTCAGATATTCACAAATAACACTTCATCTCGAGTCAGATTTCGTTTGTAGGCTTACTCTCGAGACATAATTCAACAGTGAACTGTCCGGGCATTTATAAGGATGTGTGTACACTCCATTCCACACTTCTCTTTATCTTCTATAAATCTAAAGAATGCGTTAGGATCCTAGTGTGCTTGTTGCCACTTTCTGCTTTCCGTCACTGAAAACAAGGTTAGATTCAATGCGACAGTGTTGTTAGAGAAGCTGAGGAGCAAGAGGTTGGTGTACGTCGGCGACTCTTTGAACAGAGGCTAATGACACTCCATGGTTTGCATGGTCGAGGCCGTGATCCTTCCCACCCTCAAATCCATGTCGGGTCCCCATAGAGCCTCCTTACGCATCTTCAAGGCTCATGTAAGTGCTCTCCCCTTCACACTCTCATTCAAAAGTTAGTAGGATAAATGTAATAAGAACGTAGCAGTTTAAGATTTTTGGTGATATTAGCTAATAAATTTATAATTTTATTTTAGACGCCAATGGTATAAAAGAATCTCTACACAAAAAAAGTTCTGATGATAATAAAAACACATGTTTTGAATTTCACAAGTGAATTTATTTCATAGTACATGAATATTTTACACAAGTGATGTATCATAAATGATTTTTTTTTCTGGGCTTAGGCTTGGTATCGTCTTGCAGAAAAATCATAAATGATTCCTCTTCAATCTCAAAACGACAATGGGGAATACTTTTACGATTACTTTTATGTGATTGAACTTCTCTTGAATTCAGTTCGCTAGACGATACAACACTATCACTAGATCTTATATGTTGAAGTAAATCTTCATTACTCTCGACAATATTGGGGGGGTGTTATCAATGTCTTCCATCTCATATAATCGGAAATTCTTATCAATCTCACATCTTCTAAGAAAAACGAACGTGACATATCGTAACTCCATTTCAGTCACACTCCTATCAGCTTGTTTACTTATGAACACGTATCATTTGGAGTGTTCAGAATATCTTGAAGTGTTCAGAATATCTTATAAAAATGCATTTCTTCATTATATGGCCTAATTTGCCATATTTATGGAAAGAATTATGAACATAAGCTGCACACCCCCCCAAAGGACGTAGATTACTTAAGTCTAGTTTCCTACCAGTCCACAATTCATAAGAGGTGGAAATAAGTGACTTTGAGAGCACATGGTTAAATATATAGACCATAGTCGATAACACATCTCCTCAATACGAGGTAGGTAGAATGCTTATATCATTATAAACCTAACCATTTTCAATAGAGTTTTATTCTTTCTCTTAACAACCCTATTTTGTTGCGAAGTACCAGGAATGGTCAATTATCGTACAATTCCTTTTTCATCACAAAGAGTCTTGAATTGCTCAAATGAATACTCACGTCCACAATCGGTTCTCAATGACTTTATTATTTTATTCAACTGATTCTCTACCAACGATATATATAGTCAAAAGTAGTCTAATGTTTCTAACTTATAGGAAATCAGAAAGACAAAACTGAAACATGTGAAATCATATATAGAAGTAATGAAATATGAGACTCCAAACCTAACATTCACGTGCAATGGACCACAAATGTCAGAATGTATGAGTTGCAATGAAAGTTTGGCTCTAATTCATTTACTAAATGGTTTTCTAGTTGCTTTTCTCGCTAGACAATGTCCGCGTATGGGTAGATCAACATTAGCAAGTAATCCTAAAATGTTTTCTCTATCTAACATTTGCATTCTTTGTAACTCAATGTGACATAGTCTAGCATGCCAAATACTTGCATTAATCCCAACGTTACTTAACGATGTGATTAAAGAAAAATAACCATCAACATTAACATTCTACATATCATAATCAAGGTCTAACACCATAAAACCATACATGACCAGAATCATAATAAAATTTTCCAAACAAAATGTCAACACACTCATCATAGAATTTCAATACATAACCTAGGCTAAAAAGACCAACTATAGAGACTAAATTCTATCAAATATCTAGAGCATAGAGTACATCATGGATGAATAGACTTCGACCACCACGTAAAATTAATTTATATGTGCCGATACCTTTCACTTCAACTCTTGAGTTATTCCTAACATATATCTATTTTCTTCTAAGCTATAACCAACGATATTCCACAAATGCTCATCGATTTCTAATTACGTGGTCAGTTGTTCCTAAGTTTATACTCCACATTGGATGAGATTCAGCAAGTATTGCAGTGCTAGAAACAAAAACATTACTTAAAGTAATGGAGTAATAAGGTACTTCTTTCAACTCAATGCATTCAAGAGCAAAGTGACCCATTTTATTACAATTATAGCACTTCATCTTAGCATTATCCTTCTTCCTACCACGTTTCTTGTGTCAAAAGATCTTAGCCCTCATAAGTGTCTAATCAATATGCTTCATTTTGTTGTTGAATCGATGGTTTGAAACCCGAAACTTTGTACGAACTCGATTTAGCAACATAAGCATGGATAGAGTATCTCACAGCCTCTAAACGATCATCCTCTTATTTCAAATGACGCATTATATCATCAAACGTGACAATATTCTCATTATGCGTCATGTTGATTTTCATATGCTCCCAACTATTAAAAAGAAACCTTGTAACAACCTAAATTTGTTGTTCATCAGTAAGGGAGTAATCTACCGACTTCAGCTCATGAATAATATTTGACATCTCCCAAAAATGCTGCCTCATCATTACATTCGGGCGCTTTCGATATGTATCAAATTTGATAGTAAGTCTCTTCAATTTAATTGCAGACGTACCCCCAAATTTATCTTTCAAGGCAACCCATATTATTTGAACTTTATCATAACTTTCAAACCCACACATGAAATCATCTTACATACAACTTAGTAATGTGATGCGAACAATGCTATTTTTTTTTTTCCAAACTTGATAAACTTTTTGATCTCTCCTGTACTAAACTAAAGTTTCATGCTCAAGCTCATCCATGGTGTAGCTGAGGGTTTTCAAAATATCTTACTCCTCAAAGATATACAGAACCTTTCGGTGCCAAATATCATAATTATCACCGTTTAACTTCTCACCATTATTGAGGTCAGCCACAATGGTCTTGGAATCAGTTACTACAACACATTGACATATTAATGATAATTCAACAAAGAGATAAAAGTTCACATATATTTAATTTAGAGCAAAAACAAATTAAATTAATGATAATTCAACAAAAAGACAGAGAAACGAAAGTTTACTATATTTCCAATCAGCTTCTATGTACGACTGTTCCACTATCATTATTTTATTTAATTTACACAAATTTCAACTTCTAGGTGGAGAACTCTTTTGAATTCTACTAACCTATAAACAACCACTAGAAAAAAATAATTACATGACTCAATGTAATTTCCACATTTTTCTATTAAATATCAAAAGGTATAGCATAATATGAACTAACATACAAAAACAATCATGTAGCAACTATAATCGAAACTGGAATTCAACACGTAATGAAAAAATCAATGATTTTCAATCATTGTTTGAATTTATTCAGAATCAGGAAATTGTAAACACATTAAATCATATACGTGCTATCATTATACCAAACTCTACACAATAGATATATACTCATTTTCATGTAGGCTAGTTTTTGTATTTCCAAAACCTAAGAAAATACGGGTTAAAAGGGATAAACAATACACTTATACCCCAAAAATACACGTACGTAGGGTTTCGTACACATTTTTATACCTTTAAAAGCTCAAATATGCAAAATAACTATACCACAATATAGAGCATATCCATACGAACCAAACGCCACCAACCACACCTGGATTGGATGTCCCATGCGCCGACACGCGCCGCTTGAGTGCGCAAGGCAACACATGCGACAGTGAGCCAGCAAGGCTCCTAGCTAGTCCAACCCATCCAACCGGTTCAGGTCTCCAAGTCAAGTCACGTCTTCAAGTCGAGTCTCCAGCTAAGTCAGGACACTGGTCGGTCGTCGATTGGCCAATTGCTACCTATTTGGGTGATGTCAGCATGTTAGTTACCGACCATTGGTTGACGTCAACACACTTGCGCTTTCATGCACTAGCAATCCCAACGCGTGGGGCATGTGGCGCCCATGCACCGCGGTTTTTGGCCGCACATGTGGGCGCGTCCAATTTCTTTCGACAGCGCTCAACCCACAGTTCAACCCATTCTTCGCTTCAATTCGTTTTCAATAATTCATGTTACAATTTCCAAGCAATAAACATCCAAACGATGTGAAGTTCATCCTCTTGATCCCCATATCAAATAGCAAATGAGAAAATTCGATAGGAAAATAAGGCAGAAATTGTAACACTGGCTCTGATACCAATGTACAAAGAAATTCAACAAAAGAAATGACTAACTCCTTCGATACGCAATGAACAATTTATCCTAAACGAACATTAAATCATGAGCGAACAACAGACGATAAGACTTCACGATAGGTCAAATGCAATCATGAGGAAAACATTGAATTTTCACAGCGTTAATGCCGATTATCTTCTCAAAACAGTAATGGAATGCATTTTGTTCTTTGATGGAGAGAGGAGAAGAAGAGAGAAAACTCTCTTTCAGAACGTTCCTTCTGCCAATTGCCCCAATGATTATCTCTAAAAGTTATTTATATGACTTTTTTCATACCTTTTCAAAATGGTGTTTCTCCATCATAATATATCAAGACAAATCAGTGTGTCTTAATCGTACCCTATCATAAACGTACTAATAAAGTATAACACTCCGACAAGACGCGCTGGCCATTCGGCGAGGGCCAAGAAGCCCTTGCCAGTCGCTAGCGAAGGTCGCAATCCTCATGCGGCCTTTCCCGAGGGACGAAGGCCACCATGGCCTCACCAATCATAGGCAAGGCCACCTTCGCCCACAATAAGGCCATGGCGAGGCTAACCTCGCCCAGATCTAGGCGGGGTGAGCCAGCCACTACAAGAGAAGAAGGCCAAGGAAGAAGAAGAGAAAAAAAAAAAAAAAAAATTTAATAAAAATTTTAATAAAACGAAAAATATATATATATTTAAAAATTGCTACATCAGCATTGGCCGATGACTGGCACTAGCCAATATCCACATTAGTATTGGCCAACCAAAATTAGCTAGATGGGCTGAATTGATATCAATATAAAATGATTTAAGATTAAATTATTAAAAGATTTATGACTGAATTAATATTAATGCAATAGGTTGAGAACTTTTCTAGTACTTTTCCCCTCTTTTAAGCCGTCAAAGAGTGATATGATAAAATTGAAAAAAGATAACAATAATAAGAAAAATGCTAACACGATATGCCAAGGGACTTACTAATCGCCAATGTTTGTATTTGCAGAGCTCAGTCCCAAAACGAGAGGCCTCACTCTTCACGACCTCAACATTACCCAGCTCTCCAAGTATTGCAAGGATGCACACCCAACCATTTGCAGAAGACGATGGCATGCCCTGACCGAAGACCAGATAGCTAATCCCAAGAACTATGCAGATTGCGGTCATTGACACCTACGTTAGGAGCGAGCTTCTTTATGCCTACCTTCTTTGAAATTGAACCTTTGAGTCGAAAGAAGAGCAAGATGATAGCGAATGGCTAGCTTAAATTCATGATACATTACGACATTAATTGATTAATTGGTTAAATGGACCAGGCGGTTCAGATTGCAAAACATGATTTGCAAAGATTTAAAAGATATATATATTTTTATCGTCTCTGTGCCGTTAATTGTGAATGGAACATTCATATTTTTTAAATTATATGAATATAACATTTGGTAAGATAAATCTCTATATATGTGGACAATATGTAATTATGTACTTTAACAAATTGTAATTTCACCCAACAAGGTAGAAAATTATAAATGAGATATCCGATAGTGATTTATTAATACAAGTCCTTCCATCAACCAATAGTTCATATATACTCGTAGAAGTCTATCACACAATTCTCTGGGGTTCATTGAACATGTGCATCTCTATCATCTCAATCATGAAAGAATTTAGATGAAAAAAAAAAATTACTAACAGCATAGTTTACAGTAAAAAAAATGTTTGAATGGACCGGCTGGTTTTTTGGTTAGTCAAAAGATGCAATTTTAGACATTCTCCTTTACCATTAGAAGTGATGGATCCTAAGGTACTTAATACTCTTCATAAATTACTCACATGAGCCGGCATGCCGAGGTTTACCTTGTTTTAAGGTATGACCGATTGACGAATCAAAGTAATGGGACTGCTTGTATAAAAGTAAAGAAGACCTTCGGGTCAAAAGACTTTATAAATACCGCTTATAAAATTTCTTTCTCAAATTGACCCTCAACAAGCCCAAAAGATTATCTGGGTTGGTCCAGTTCAACTTTTGTCATCCACAAATATCTGTATATTCACTGATAGTATCTATATTAGTGCGAAACACAACAACTTTGCTCTAAGTATCATGCCCAGTCTATACTTTCTAGTTGCAAGTTATTCTAGGTTATAGTCTCTCGTAATAATCACTATCATTACGATTATATCTATACAATATAACCTCGGACAACTTATATGAATATGGAATCCAAACATACATATGAAAAAGTATTGGCTGTGCAAAGGAGGGGACTCTTTCCATTTGGAAGAGATAAATTCTGGTAATGCTATCTTTGCTCTTTAAACATTAACAGATGATTGCGTGTGCAACCGATTCTATATGTTCATCCCAATCAATCAAGTAGTCCCGGGTACCTTTGGGCATTGATACTTCAATATCCAGCAACCCCAGTCAAGTAAATATATAATAAACACAAAAAATGTTTATTTTAATCAATATAAAATTTTCCTATTGAACGACTTCAATGACAAGCGAACTATTTACATATAACCTAAGTAGCACCGACACGCGACACGGACACGCGGCATGACACGTCATTTCTCAAAAATAGAAAATTCCGACACATTAGGACACATCATATATTAAATGAATATTTTTATTTTTAATTAATTTGATTCAAATTTATAAATAATTAATTAATTAAAAAGGAGCTTACAATGAATTTATACTAATAATATTAATAAATTGACAAAATTATTGATGAAATTAATAACTAACAACAAATTAAAATCAACTTATTTAAATAAATTCATGATTTTCTATAATGACCAAAATTTATCCTCATTCAACATATAATATTATTATCTTTCGAAATTACCTTTGAATTTTATTTAATTATTTTTTCGATTAAATAAAAAGTCCCCTTGGGAATCCACCCCCAACCCCCACTCCTTTTTTCCGTCGTCTCTTTTCTCTCGCCACCAAATTTTTTTCACCTTTTCTTTCCCTCCCCCACCTCCTGACACCCCCAACGACCGTCACTTCCCCCTCCTCCTCCCCTCCAACACGCAAGTCCCTTTTTTATTTTTTTAGTTTTCTTCTCCAAACCCTAACAGTGCCCTCCTTTCCCTCATCCTCGCCGCACAACCCCCTTCCTCTCTCCTTCCTCTCCTCTTCCTCTCGATCTGTGTCGCTCCGACATGTGCCGGACATAACTTGGAAGCACGTGTAACGTGTCCGCGATTCATAGCATATAACTCCCGCAACAAGCTACCGAAGCGCACCTAAAAAAAAAAAATTCTTGGCAATGGCAAACAAAGCCCAAATAGCGGCTGCCTCGTGGGGGATCAAGACCAGCTTCCACTCCCTGGTGGCTCTCCTCGTCGCCGGCGTCGTCATCGGTGTCGTCTACCTCATCCGCCACGCAGAGCAACCACTGCTAGATGAAGATAGAGCAGCAATCCTCCAAAACTCGGCCCAAACGGCTTCACCGACACCAGCACCGTCCACATCGACGTCGACAACAGAGCGGGAGTGCAACTTGTTCTCGGGGCAGTGGGTGTTCGACAATGTGTCATACCCTCTCTACAAGGAGAAAGAGTGCGCGTACATGTTGGATCAATTGGCTTGCGAGAAGTTCGGCCGGAGGGACTTGAGGTATCAGCAATGGAGGTGGCAACCCCATGGATGTGACCTTCCTAGGTATATATACGCATCAACGATTTTTCTTGAAAGTAACTTTAGGTATATCGAGACTAATTTGCGAAATTGGGTAATATGTTACGATTGTCATTAAGTATCGAACACGACTCTTGTGTTTTGATGCAGAGAGAGAGAGAGAGAGAAGCCGACTCATTATTTGAATGTCCACTATACCCATGTTGAGTTTTGATGCGCTTCTGAAATTGATTAGGGTTTATGAGTTGAGTGTTGTGGCTGTGTGTCTGGTGGTAACAAGGGTAGGTTCAATGCCACAGCATTGTTGGAGAGGTTGAGGAACAAGAGGCTCGTGTACGTGGGTGACTCGCTGAATCGAGGCCAATGGGTCTCCATGGTTTGCCTGGTCGAGTCGGCCATCCCTCCAAACCTCAAATCCATGTCGTCCAAGCACAAGAACTCCTTGCGCATCTTCAAGGCCTCTGTAAGTCAACATCTCTATCTTGCCCTCTTAAAACTCTTTCTCATGGGAGACAGCGCAACAACGTTGGCAATTGTACATTGTTTTTATCTACGACATTGGACTTTTCTATGGATTTACGACATTTTTTTCAACAATTTAGGTGAGGAAGAAAGCTTTCGACTTTGAATATAATGCAGCAGAAAAAGGAGAATCAAGATTCCTCCACATTTCTAAACATATCTTTTAAATGTACATGGCATTCATGCAAATCAACCGGTTTACAAGTTCTGTATATAATAAAAACCCATCATTAATTAAAAACCAGTTTATCACTGGAAACTAGCACAATAATTTTAATTTTGGCCTTTTCCTCAATTGAACTCACTCCTCAAAAATCATTAATAACGGTATCCGACAAGTTGTCATATCGAATTATGTCAGAAACAATGCATCAAGTGACATTCAAATTAAGTTTCAATTGATGCAATATAAGATGACAAAGTTTTATCAAAAGCTAAAATCGTATCTTTTATATGTAGTTCAAGTGGCCATTTGTTAAATTGAAATCATTACAATGTTTTTGTTGTAATCCAAGTTTTAACGCTATGTAATTTCAAATGATTTAAATGTAAATATCTTTTACTCTCGAAAATTTGAGATGCCTAGCTACTTTCGGGATTGATTTTACGAATTTAATGGTTTTGGTATCAACAAAATTAGGAATACAATGCGACTATTGAGTACTATTGGGCACCATTGCTAGTGGAATCCAACTCAGATGAACCAATCAACCACCGATTACCCGATCGGTTCGTCCGGGTTCAAGCCATTGAGAAGCATGCAAGGCATTGGTCCGACGCCGACATTCTCATTTTCAATTCATATATTTGGTGGAGGGGATCCCAAATGAAAGTCTTGTAAGTACTTCATTTAAAAATGAAAATTATGTCCAACATTTTCTCAATAAAAAGGAGCTAATAACTCCTAATTAAACCTTTTTCGTGTGGCAATTATTCTTAATTTAGGTGGGGCTCGTTCGGAAGTCCGGATGGAATTTACAAAGACGTGATGATGCCGCGGGCCTATGAGATGGCCCTCAACACATGGTCGGATTGGTTGGAAGTGCATGTGAATAGGTCCAAGACCCAAGTCTTCTTTGTTAGCATGTCTCCATCTCATGAAAGGTATGATCTTTTCAAAGCATAGATGCACCCCTTTTGGCTGCAAGATCCGTTTATAAAGGAATAAGCAAGACAACGCTCTTTTCTATGTCGTAGAGCCGAGGAATGGAATGGGGACGAAGGCCAAAACTGCTACGCGGAAACCGAACCTATCGCCAAACAAGGGTACTGGGGAAGTGGGTCGGACACAGGAATGATGCGGGTCGTCGAGTCCGTGATCGACCAGTTGAAGGCGAGAGGCCTTGGGGTTCAGATCCTGAGTATCACACAGCTGTCGGAGTACCGGAAGGAAGCACACCCGACCATACATAGGCGACAATGGGAACCCTTAACCGAAGAGCAGAAGGCAAAGCCAACTAGCTATGCAGATTGCTTCCATTGGTGCTTGCCCGGAGTGCCAGATGTGTGGAACGAGCTTCTTTACGCCCACATTTTCCATAATCGGACACAAAGATTAGAGGATAGAGTTGAAGGATTGTGATTCAGATAACTTCTAATTTCTTACTTTTTCTTAACTTGAGGTTTGACCACAATTATTGAAGCTGGGATGGATTCACCCCTCACCACTCCACAAGCCAAAAATTGTCTTGAAAGAAGAAAGAATGTACAAAGTGCGCCTTGATTGCTTTTTCTTTTTTTTTTCTTTTTTTTCATCATTTTTATCTTTTTCAATGTGCAGTGATGAGATGGGGATTTTTTTGTTGAGTAACCCTCCACCCCGAATATAAAAAGCAGGAACAACCAAATCTTCTGAAATTATTCTTTGAGATTAGAACAGCAAATCACAAGAAATCGTTAAAGACAGTACCCTCTAGAAATATGCTGTGTAGATGCTCCAGACTGGACCAGCATGTGAAGGAAGGCTTCTGCCCCAATGTCGTTCAAGCCAGATTCATTAGTAAACACAAATTTGTGGGCATTATCTGGTTTGATCCTTCTCAACTGGTCTGGAATATGCTGCACCTAAGTACAATCAGGAATAAGACGAAAGCCGCTGGTCAAACTGAAAAAAGATAAAGAATTGATTTACCCTGTTCTGCTCTCGTGGAGGCCCCGCAAAGTATTCGCTCACATATACTCTTGGAATCTGAGATAAGTATCGATATGACACCTTTCCTTTATGGAGGGATTGCTTAGCCAATGAAGTGGATAAGCCTGTTAAGACCGAAATTTTTCATATCAGACTCCTCATGCTATGTTTGGCAAAACAAGTTGGTTGGCTTAGGAAATTACCACTGGAAGAGAATAAGCGATCACTTTTCAATGGGGATGAGAATGCAGAACTTCGTGGCCGCTTGAGAGGGAAACGAAACTTGCTTTTTTGAGTCTCCTCGTTTCAACTTTTCCAGCGCCTGAACAAGTGATTTCAATTCTGTTGGAGATGTCCATCAGTGAACCACCTGACAATCTTACATGTGGATTCATCCCTGGACCGATTCCATTTGCCAAGGACTTGCCAATTACAGGGCTAGAGGAATGTGACCTAGTAGTTAAGGGCTTATGCAGACAAGCCACATCAAAATTGGACCTATCTGTGCTGTCACAAACAGCTGCATCAAACTTGTTGATCAAGTTATCTCCAAAAGATGGTTTTTCCAACACTTTTGAGTAATACGCTGTCACGTCCCGAACCTCAGGCACGCCAACATCTCACCATGGTTAAACAAATGCGACATTCCCAGGTTAAGTCACCGACCCATTCAATTATTTAAAGCACATGCGGAAGCATATTATAAAACCCTTGACAATAAAATACGGAATAGCACAGCATGAAGTAAATTCACATCATTACATTTTCATAAAACAATTAAATTTACAACAAAGGTCTACGGCCAAAAGTCTACAAAAGACCGGCCCTTAAACGGGAACCATCCTACAATCTACAAGTCGAACACGAATTCAAATCCTTCAACTTCACCTCTGCAACTCCACCCGCCGCTCCATCCACACGGAACCTGAAAATGTTGGCCCACAACTGGGTGAGACATTGTCTCAGCAAATTCAACCCCCTAAACCCCCATTAGAAAGAAAATACATCCCAGAGTGACCTAGCCACAACATCAAGAAGACTTACCTCGCATTAGCCTTCATCTGCAGGTTAGCACAATTTATATAATTCAACCATGTACGATTATGATAACCATACAATCGAGGCACGATCACATCATCAGAGCAATTCAATCACTTGGATCGTCTCAGCGATCAATCGGCTCGGCCAATTACATGTCATTCTATCAAATCAATCCCTACATCCCAATCACAACCCCTAAAGATAGACTTAACAGTCGGTGGCAATTACAGCCCTACTCGGCACGACCTTTAATAAGGTGGTAAATCATGGCCCCATTAGGCACGACCTCTAATAGGTGAGTTCATCACGGCCTCATTAGGCACGACCTCTAATAAGTGGTTCATCACGGTCTCATTAAGCACGACCTCTAATAGGTATTTCATCACGGCCTCATTAGACACAACCTTTAATAAGGTGGTAAATCACGGCCCCATTGGGCACAACCTCTAATAGGTGGTTAATCACGGCCTCATTAGGCATGACCTCTAATAGGTGGTTAATCACGGTCAAATTCCCATCAATTTCCACGCTCGGGATTTTTGTAAAGAACCACTAATTATCACAATCACACTCAATTCGCCACAACCAATCATCAAATTTAAATCCTAAATTCACAAAGAACGATCGGCACGAAATTCGAGCAACCTGGGCGAAAAATAATTTTTCCTTTTTTTTATAAATAATATTATTTTAATAATTTCGAAATATAATATATTATTTTAATCCCCATAAATTCGAAACAATTAAATAATTCTAAATTAAAATCCAATTATGCCCCATCACAACTTAACATTAAATAATCTCATTTTAACCTTAATTAATCACCATTTAACTTAAT
Source organism: Eucalyptus erythrocorys (assembly GCA_014182555.1). Classification (NCBI taxonomy): domain Eukaryota; kingdom Viridiplantae; phylum Streptophyta; class Magnoliopsida; order Myrtales; family Myrtaceae; genus Eucalyptus; species Eucalyptus erythrocorys. Next base: position 38,223,376 of record CM024607.1, on the reverse strand, counting down.
CACAAACTCTTGATCTAACTTATAATAAAATATATTAATCTATCCACCTAAACATGCTTAATTCAAACTAAACACACTTAAAGTATAATTAACCCTCTAATCAAGGTTTAGTGAGTTAAACTCACCCAAACGATGAGCCGAATGAACCAAAACGACGAGGACAACGAGGGGATCGACTTTCTCCAAAGCGGGCCAAGCATCCGGGGTCGGGAAGCCGGCCAAAACAGCCCACGAAGGGGCTGCCATACCCATTTTTCTTCTTCTCCGTTTGCTGCTGTCTTGGGGCCGAAGGAGGGGGAAATGGGCTGGCTTGGGACCGAAATCGGCGGAGAGAGGCGGCGGCTGATGGCGGCAACTCATGGCGGCGGCTGAAGGAACGACGACAATGACGGGCTGGCGTGGGGCTGCTGGCGCGACGACGATGGCGAGCTAGGCACGGCGACGACAGCGACTCGACACGGCGACGGAGGGGCTGCAGTGCGGCGACGATGGCGGCTAGCGAAGGTGGCAGTGGGCACGGGGCTGGCGCGACAAGGAGCTGCCCCATCGATTCTTCCTTTTCTTTTCCTTCCCCCCCCCCTCTCTCTCTCTCTTTTGTTCAAAGGTAGAAGATGAAGTGGTGGGGCCCACTTCCCTCATTTTCCCTTTTCTTTAATCCCCAAATATGGCCCACCATGACATCATTCGCTGATGTCATGCTCCACTATCCTAACTCTTCCACAACCTTTCTCCAATAGTTGCAGTCACATTTTCCGTCGTGGTCCAAATCTTTGTATAATAAATTCTCCAATTCCACTCGATTCTCTTCCAATTGAATTAAATTGAAGCCCATAAAATTAATCCAATGTCACCATACTTTAATTCACATCTTCACTTGTCTATAGAACCAACTTAAATCCCAAAAGCACGACCGAAGGTGGACCTACTAATTTCTCGAGCCAAATTAGCCATTCTCTGATTTAATTCGCTGAACAACTCTAATTGCATGAAAAATCTTCCGAATATGAGTTAATGATCCTAAAATGATTTGTGACACACCATGACTTCCAATTTCTGAATTAAAATGATTTGTGACACACCATGACTTCCAATTTCTGAATTCGATCTCAATTTTCACGGTTAATTTCGATCGGTGCGATTCCAAACGTCCTAACCTACGGATAGTTTTCGGGAAATTTTCTTGCATCCAACCCGAGGGTGATCTTTGACCAAAAAAACCCGAGGGTGATCAATCTCCAAGTCTGATGCGTTAAAATCCCTTAATTGTTTCGCCCAATATGCTAGTTCCCTCATGAATGGCCAACTCAGAGAGTCGAACTAAATGCACAGATGAAATGCCCGACTCAATCAGCTGAAAATAGAATTGAAAAATCGGGATGTCACAACTTTTCCACCCTTATAAAAATTTCATCCTCAAAATTTAAACCTTTGCCAATCATTAAACCAAGAGGTGGGGGTACAGTCGTCTCATCTAATCTTCTCTTTCTCTGGTTGCTCTCTCTGTCCTGCAGTACTGCCAAATGACTTCCAAATCTTGCCCAAAACATTCTGTTCTAAAAGACTACGCACTTGTCCATCTTCGCAAAACAAAAGTTGTAGAAATTTTTGGTTCTTTTTCTTTTTATTTCTATTTTTCCACAAAGCGGCTAACTGCTGCACCAAGGACTCGAAACCTCGACTTCGAACCATTTGCTTCCTTCCCGGGTACCACTTGGCTAAAGGTGCCGACGGTGTCTCGACTTGCTCCCTTTACTCGTTTAAAGCCAAAATCCTACTTTGAGCCCAAATTTCGATGGATTTTCATTTAAATGCCGATTCATCTTCCCTTCCTTAACATGTCGAGACTTCCTTACTAGGGCGACACCCAAGGAAAATGTACTTTCCCACTTAAAATTCCAAAGGTCCTTGACACAATTCTACGCAACTCCTCTGTCGACTCTGAGCAGTCTTTAACCTTTCGATAACTGCGATCGAATCACTATTTCGAACCAACTCGTACTGCGATTTTCTAGTCTCGATCTCAACTCACCCAACGAAGTTACGTACACTCGTTCTGCTCTCGCTTTAAAAGGAACCGTCGACGTTCGCTGAAACGGGAACCTCTGTCAAGATCTGACATAACTCTGACACTAATCTCAGCAACTGCAATCACTGACTACTGTACTGACCCTAGCCTATGATCTTTCTTTCCCTGACTTCGTCTGAGCAATTGAAATTCTGCACTCTCTGTTATGCATTGCTTAAGAACAAACCATATGAAAGCTCTACCAACTTGGAACATCTAATCTAAATTTGTAATACAATTCATCCCCGGCACCCCCATGCAGACGATTTATATGATATACACACACTTCGGTATACCTATTCTAATCGAGATCTTTTCGTGCTGTACTAAGGTGAGTTGGCTCTGTTCATCTGTCAACCACAACCCCATAAGGAATTAATACTCTTCCCGACTCTTTAATAAGCCCTTCATAACATTCCATCATGCTATACTTCCATTCCCACACAAGACTCTCTCAAGTGCTTGGAAAAGCTTTCCTGGCTTACATTACCAAATTCTCACTTACTGATACATCCAACACTTATAACTTGTTCAGTGATATCTATCTTCATACTGATCTACCAATCTCGATGCTGTAGATTCTGACTCATCTTCGTACTGTCTGGACAACACTGAAGTTGCTAAGATGAGCTTCCCATAAGATCTCGTCTTTAATCTATGTATCGTCAATTACACATAATCGTCCTCAGAACCTTAGTGTTCTGTCTTCAGAAATCTGAAATGCAACCTCTCTCTCATCTACATCTGCTTGCACGATCTTCTGAATTTCTGGATCTAACGGCTGAAGTGTTCTGATTCTGATCCGTACTTCCGACTCAATACTAAGGGTGGCCACAAGATTTAAAAGGTGGCTTACCAAAATTTGAAAATCGAATCTTCACCTTCTCATGTAAAGTCCATTCTTTAACCAGTTTATGCGCGAATGAAGACTCTCGACTCAAAGCCTCAGTGACTTCTTTCATCCTTCCGGGTGATACCAGATACCACCATCCGAGTCCTTCAAAAGATCTAGTTCATAGCACTATCTCATTCAATTCCTCCTGAAAGAATAGATACTTTGAGACTTTAACGATCAACGAAGGTCTGGAGTCTTTCTTCACACCAACAATATTTCTAAATCTTCAGAGCGAAAATTGTTGCCGTGAGTTCCAAGTCATCTGTCAGGTAATTCGGTTCATAAGGTCTCAACTGACAGGACGCGTATGTAACGGCTTTACCATGTTGCATCTACACGTAACTCGGTTCTCTAAACGATGCATGACTGTAGATCTCATAACTTCCAGGATCAGATGGAATGGCCCACACAGGTGCAGTAGTCAGCCTCTTCTTAGGCTCTTGAAAACTACACTCGCACTCATCTATCCACACGAACCTTTCTTCCTTCCTCAGTAGTCTTGTCAACGGCGATGCTAACACTAAAAGAAAACCCATATATGAACTGTCTGTAATACCTTGCTAAATCCAGAAACTTCTGATCTCTGTCACTGTAGTCAACCTCGACCAACTGTTCACTGCTTTAATCTTGGACGAGGTCTACGGAGATTTCTTCGCCTGAAATCACGTGACCAAGGAACGCAATACAAGTTATCCAAAACTCGCATATGCTAAGCTTATCGAAAAATCCAAAAATACTCAGGGCTTGAAGTATCATCTTCAAATGTCTCTCGTGCCCCTCGGCACTCTTTGAACACACCAAGATAACTTAAATGAGCACGATCACAACTGATTTAAGTACCCTTACACATTCTGCTCATAAGACCCAAACAAATAGCTAAGGTATCCGTCAAACCACACGGCATTACAATGAACTCATAACTGCCGTATCAAGTGTGAAATGCTAACTTCGGTATGTCTTTCTTCCTGATCCTCAACCGATGATATCCTAACCTCTAGTCGATCTTTAAGAATATCGATGTACTAACACAACGAACCAACTTTCTTCTTCACGAATAGAACAGGTGCTCCCCAAGGTGATGCACTGGAATGTGTGAATCCCCTATCCAATAATTCCTGCATTTGCACCTTCGGTCCTTTTAACTCAGGTAACACCATCCGGTAAGAAGCCTTAGGGACTAGCTCTGTCCTGGGTGCTAATTCAATCACGACTATATTTCTCTTCCTGACAACAAACCTAACGATTCTCCATAACATACTTTTGAAAACTTCTGTACCACGATTGTGTTCTCAATATTCAACCCCTCAACCAATGCATCCATTACAGTAACCATGTAGATTCGATAACCAACAAATTGAACCAGGTCATCTTTAATGACGAATAACAAGGATTGAAATTCCTCTTCAACTTGCAGTAATCCCAAAACTCTCGTCCGCTAACTGAACAAACTGAATTATATTACTACCACGATTCGAAACAATAGAAAGCTCCTTGAGCCAAACCTTTTTATAAATGACTTCCAAGTCATATTTAAGCAAATCCTTCAAGTACAACTAGAGTCAGAGATCCCTCTTCCTATTACTTTATTACTACAACGAAAATCCTACCACTTTCACTGAAAATTCTGTTGCACTATTCTGATAAAAGCATCTCAAAAGCATTCTTCCCTTGATCGATGCATGGTCAATCCCTTCATGCTCCTCTAGCCATCCTAATGGCGTCATATCTGCAATAACGGCGCTTACGCTCTCCTGAACTTACACGGACAATTCCTAACCTGATGGCCATGCCGGCCACGTTCAAACCGTGTTCCCTTTTCACTCTGACCCTAGGCTAACTCATGCCTCCTTTTCACAAACTCGGCACACAATCAGTGAGTCATCTACCTCCCATCAAGGAATACCACGCACCCTTCTTTGCACTGAGATCCGTTCCAAGTACCCCACTAAATGTCCTGAAGCATGTTCCCTCTACTCTATCTTATCAATGGCAGTGATAGAAACAGCTATAGTTCCATCTGCTTATGCGGACAATCTTTGATCAAACGGCCTTACTAGCGACATCTGTAACAAGTCTCTTCCCTCTTACAGCACGGAACAGATCCATGTCTTTTCTCACAGACACGACACACAACGATCGAGTTGAGCACTGACTTTCCAATTCTACTCTTCCAGGTGGGTGAAACATGGCACCTTTCTTTTGACATCGGCTTTACCCCCAATCGATTTCCATTTCTGTCTAAACTAAACCTTGACTTAGATACGGTGGCTTGATCCTCGATCACAACTCCATAACGAACCTCAACAAGCATGGCAACAACAACGGTCACAACACTGACAGCAGTAGAAACAATGGCAACAACGGCGGTTACGGCCTTGGCGGCAACGGCATTGGCGGTATTTGCGGCACTGATGGCGACGGTGGTAACAGCGACTGAAGCGGCGGGCCTACTGACCCATTCTATCTCCCAACATCTCAAGCATCCTCAATATCCCAGCAAACCTTGGATCCTCAAGGGCTACTACCCCAGCATTGACTGGAGGTAATGCTTCACCACTCACACTGGCCCCAACTTGCGCTCTACTCAGGGCACCACGGGCACCGACTCTCAACAGCGGCCCACCCCGAAACACAGGGCCTACTACCCTCTACTTAGCGGCCCTCGACACTCGGTCACTCACGCCATAGGTTCAACATAGACACCCGCTTTTAATTCCAACACCACATCAGAATCAGAGTGACCACACAAGCAAGCTATCAAGCAACTATCAATCACATGCATCAGAATATTAAAAGCATTTCCTACTAACTATCCCGCGACTCATCGCACCTTATCACTCCATACATAGACCATCCTCTGACACCACTTAAACAGGGATGTCACGTCCCAAACCTCGGGCACGCCAACCCCCCACCATGGTCAAACAAATGCGACATTCCCAGGTTAAGTCTCCGACCCATTCAATTCTTTAATGCACATATGGAAGCATATTATAAAACCCCTGACAATAAAATATGGGATAGCGCAGCAGGAAGTAAATTCACAGCATTACATTTTCATAAAACAATTAAATTTACAACAAAGGTCTACGGCCAAAAGTCTACAAAAGACCAGCCTTTAAACGGGAACCATCCTACAACCTACAAGTCGAACACAAATTCAAATCCTTCAACTTCACCTCTGCAACTCCACCCGGCCAACCAGGCGAACTAGCCGCTCCGTCCACACAGAACCTGAAAATGTTGGCCCACAATGGGGTGAGACATTGTCTCAGCAAGTTCAACCCCCTAAACCCCTATTAGAAAGAAAATACACCCCAGAGTGACCTAGCCATAACATCAAGAAAACTTACCTCGCATTAGCCTTCATCTGCAGGTTAGCACAATTTATATAATTTAACCACGTACGATTATGATAACCATACAATTGAGGCACGATCACATCATCAGAGCAATTCAATCACTTGGATCGTCTCAGTGATCAATCGGCTCCGTCAATTACATGTCATTCTATCAAATCAATCTCTGCATCCCAATCACAACCCCTAAAGATAGACTTAACAATCGGTGGCAATCATGACCCCACTCGACACGACCTTTAATAAGGTGGTAAATCACGGCCCTATTAGGCACGACCTTTAATAGGTGGTTCATCACGGCCTCATTAGGCATGACCTCTAATAGGTGGTTCATCACGGCCTCATTAGGCACGACCTTTAATAAGATGGTAAATCACGGCCCCATTGGGCACGACCTCTAATAGGTGGTTAATCACGGCCTCATTAGACACGACCTCTAATAGGTGGTTAATCACGGTCAAATTCCCATCAATTTCCACGCTTGGGATTTTTGTAAAAAACCCCTAATTATCACAATCACACTTAATTCGCCACAACCAATCATCAAATTTAAATTCTAAATACACAAAGAACGATCGGCACGAAATTCTAAGTAACCGGGGTGAAAAATAAATTTTCCTTTTTTTTTTATAAATAATATTATTTTAATAATTTCGGAATATAATATATTATTTTAATCCCCATAAATTCGAAACAATTAAATAATTCTAAATTAAAATCCAATTATGTCCCATCACAACTTAACATTAAATAATCCCATTTTAACCTTAATTAATCACCATTTAACTTAATCACAAACTCTTGATCCAACTTATAATAAAATATATTAATCTATCCACCTAAACATGCTTAATTCAAACTAAACACACTTAAAGCATAATTAACCCTCTAATCAAGGTTTAGTGAGTTAAACTCACCCAAACGACGAGCCGAATAGACCAAAACGACGAGGACGATGAGGGGATTGACTTTCTCCAAAGCGGGCCAAGCATCCGGGGTCGGGAAGCCGGCCAAAATGGACCACGAAGGGGCTTCCATTCCCATTTTTCTTCTTCTCCGTTTGCTGTTGTCTTGGGGCCGAAGGAGGGGGAAATAGGCTGGCTTGGGACCGAAACGGCGAAGAGAGGCGGCGGCTGACGGCGACAACTCATGGCGGCGGCTAAAGGAACGACGACGACGACGGGCTGGCGTAGGGTTGCTGGCGCAACGACGATGGCGAGCTGGGCACGGCGACGACGGCGAGCTGGGCACGGCAACTCGGCACGAGGACGGAGGGGCTACAATGCGGCGACGATGGCGGCTGGCGACGGTGGCGGTGCGCGCGGGGGCTGAAGCGCGACAAGGAGCTGCTCCGCCGATTCTTCCTTTTCTTTTCCTTCCCTCTCTCTCTCTCTCTCTCTCTCTCTCTCTCTTTTGTTCAAAGGTAGAAGATGAAGTGGTGGGGCCCACTTCCCTCATTTTCCCTTTTCTTTAATCCCCAAATATGGCCCACCATGACATCATTCACTGATGTCATGCTCCACTATCCTAACTCTTCCACAACCTTTCTCCAATAGTTGCAGTCACATTTTCCGCCGTGGTCCAAATCTTTGTACAACAAATTCTCCAATTCCACTCGATTCTCTTCCAATTGAATTAAATTGAAGCCCATAAAATTAATCCAATGTCATCATACTTTAATTCACATCTTTATTTGTCTATAGAACTAACTTAAATCCCAAAAGCACGACCGAAGGTGGACCTACTAATTTCTCGAGACAAATTAGCCATTCTCTGATCTAATTCGCTGAACAACTCTGATTGCATGAAAAGTCTTCCGAAGATGAGTTAATGATCCTAAAATGATTTGTGACACACCATGACTTCCAATTTCTGAATTCAATCTCAATTTTCACGGTTAATTTCGATCTGGTGCGATTCCAACACATCCTAACCTACCGGGTAGCTTTCAGGGAAATTTTCTTGCATCCAACCTGAGGGTGATCAGTCCCCAAGTCTGACGCGTTGAAATCCCTTAATTGCTTCACCCAATAGGCTAGTTCCCTCATGAGTGGCCAACTCAGAAAGTCGAACTAAATACACAGATGAAATGCCCGACTCAATCAACTGAAAATAGAATTAGAAAATCGGGATGTCACACACGCTTTATTAGAGGATGATCGCAAAGGAGTTATGAAACTATTGGGCATATGGTTCCTCTTCGGTGTTCCTTGACAGAGAAAGGACATCGAAGAATCATTTTCTTTGTTTGATGAATTATCCCCGGTCTCTCTCTCATTCAAGAAAGAAAATGGCCTGCTGTCAAAGTTCCCCTCATTCAAGAAGTATCCCAGTGCGGATCACCAAGAAGACTCCCCGGCACGTTTAAGGGCATCACCGAAATTGATATAGATCTCCCACCAGCTGTTTGGAACTTGATTGGAGCTGGTTTAGAAGGTATATCACACATCTTTGTTTGCATATTACTACAATTTCCAGAGTCCTTCCGTTTAGTTTCTACTAAACTAGTTCCACAAGTAAATGAGATGCTCGGAGCAGACATAGAGTGCAGGGCATCAGCATGAACCAAACCTTCTTTTCTGTCCAAATGTGATGCAAGTTGACACCTATTACTGTTATCGACAATGGGTGGCCTTCTTGTGGGTTGTAAGCCTGCAAAATCGTGTTGATTGGTACCTTCTTCCAGCCCCAACAACGTCTTGGCTCTTTCCATACCTGTAGAAGATGCACTAACCACTTTCCCAGACCCAATCTAGAAAAGAAAACTAGATCTGTTGGGCCTAAAATCTCGAACATGTGCTTGTCCTACACGAGAAGTCTATGTCAATATCAGGGCTTCATTTATTATAACACTGAGGTGTTTGAGGCATAAATTGCAAAGAAAGGTTTTTCATAGAATAAATACTACCTGCAAGCATTTTGAAGTTATACATACTTTTCAACATTCTCGACCGAAATATTACATACATGTGGAGCAAATTTAGCCGGAAACATATGGAAAATGTGAAGAGAAATATAAACTTTATTGCACCTCATTTGTTCAGATCTGTTCTTCGAACTTTCCTCAGAAAAATTGTTGGGGAAACAAAAATAGTTAGCTACAAACCAGGCAGCAGTCGTATTAGAAGTTTGTTCTTCACAGAGAATTTATAATCTCCTCAAAGGTGTCCATTTGTGCAACGGGTTAAAAGACTCTCTCTCTCTCTCTCTCTCTCTCTCTCTCTCTCTCTCGTCTTTCATAACCTCAGTCAGCTCAATTTGAAGCTTTGAGCACAGTCAAAATGACCACTGATTGCATCAAGAAAAGAAGTGATGAACTAATCCACAATCTAAGCCTGGATTAATCACCAAACAAGCTGTAATCTTTCCTCTACATGTATTTCTTTCTTCATATTCCAATAAATGCATTGACCAAAAAACAGTTCTTTCCCATACAGACGCCCTGGTATAGAGTCCCCGTCATATGCATTCTAACTGGCTTTTTGTAGAGTATCTGCATGATCGAGCCACAGCAACATTGGCAGTGCAGTAATAAGAGAGAAGTATACTAATGGTGCCATAAGTTGTGTACGGCGCTCACTTTGGTGCCAAAAGTTTCCGCCGGATCACTTAAGTGCAAAAAAATTTGAAAAACGCTCACTTTGGTGCCAACGCTGATCTAATCGGCCGAAAATCCGACGTGACCTTTTTTTATTAATTTCTTATGCTGATGTGGCTCGCCGGAGTTTGAGGCCACGTCGGATTTTGGCCTGATTTTTTTGCTAGTAGCCGGAATATTTCGCCAGTGGCACCAAAGTGATCGTTTTTCCTCCGATTTGGCACTTAAGTGATCTGACGAAAACTTTTAGCACCAAAGTGAGCGCCGTACACAACTTATGGCACCATTAATGTACTTCTCCCCAGTAATAGTGAACAGGCTGCTGATTGACTACAATCAACTGGGCGGCAGGTAGTTCGCTGCTGAGATTATTTGTAAAATGGCTCCATTGAGTCCCGTATCAGTTATCGAGCCAATTCCAATAATTACGAAGCCCATATGAGATACAGAGGAATAGGCTATTCTTTTTTTAAAATTACATTGACCAGGAGATGTTAAAGCTGCATAGATTATTTGGATGCAGCGAAATGTTTCTCTGACGAATTTAGAGTGGAGACTGAAGCTATGTAAGGTTAAGAACAAACCAGTCCTTTTTCTTTAAGTAAAGATTGTGCTATCACTCGGAGTAATACTTGGAATATAGGGATTTTTTTAGTACTTTTCCCCTCTTTTAAGCTGTCAAAGAGTGATATGATTAAATTCAAAAAAGATAACAATAATAAGAAAATTGCTAACACGATATGCCAAGGGACTTACTAATCGCCAATGTTTGTATTTGCGGAGCTCAATCCCAAAACGAGAGGCCTCACTGTTCACGACCTCAACATTACCCAGCTCTCACAGTATTGCAAGGAAGCACGCCCAACCATTTGCAGAAGACGATGGCATGCCCTGACCGTAGACCAGATAGCTAATCCCAAGAACTATGCAGATTGCGGTCATTGACGCCTACGTTTGGAACGAGCTTCTTTATGCCTACCTTCTTCGAAATTGAACCTTTGAGTCGAAAGAAGAGCAAGACGATAGCAAATGGCTAGCTTAAATTCATGATACATTAAGAAATTAATTGATTAATTGGTCAAATGGGCCAGGCGGTTCAGATTGCAAAACATGATTTGCAAAGATTTTAAAAAAAAAAAAGTATTTTTATCGTCTCTGTGCTGTTAATTGTGAATGGAACATTCATATTTTTTCAATTATATGAATATAACATTTGGTAAGATAAATCTCTATTTATGTGGACAATATGTAATTATGTACTTTAACATTATAATTTCACCCAGCGAGGTAGGGATTATAAATGAGATATCCGATAGTGATTTATCAATAAAAGTCCTTCCATCAACCAATAGTTCATATATACTCCTAGAGGTCTATCACACAATTCTCTGGGATTCATTGAGTATGTGCATCTCTATCCTTTGGACCATGAAAGAATTTAGATGAAAAAAAAAACCTACTAACAGCTCAATTTACAGTAAAAAAATGTTTGAATAGACCGGCTGGTTTTTTGGTTAGTCAAAAGATGCAATTTTAGACATTCTCCTCTACCATTAGAAGTGATGGATCCCAAGGTACTTAATACTCTTCGTAAATTACTCACATGAGCCGACATGCCAAGGTTTACCTTGTATTAAGGTATGACCGATTGACGAATCAAAGTAATGGGACTGCTTGTATAAAAGTAAAGAAGACCTTCAGGTCAAAAGACTTTATAAATATCGCTTATAAAATTTCTTTCTCAAATCGACCCTCAACAAGCCCAAGAGATTATCTGCGTTGGTCCAGTTCAACTTTTGTCATCCACAAATATCTGTATATTCACTGATAGTATCTATATTAGTGCAAAGCACAACAACTTTGCTCTAAGTATCATGCCCAATTTATACTTTCCGGTTGCAAGTTATTCTAGGTCATAGTCTCTCATAACAATCACTATCATTATGATTATATCTATACAATATAACCTCGGATAACTCATATGAATTTGAAATCCAAACATGCACGTGAAAAGGTATTGACTTTGTAAAGGACATGACTCGTTCCACTTGGAGGAGATAAATTCTGGTGATGCTATCTTTGCTCTTTAAACATTAACAGATGATTGCGTGCACTACCGATTCTATATGTTCATCCCAATCAATTAAGTAGTCCCGTGTACCTTTGGGCATTGATACTTCAATATCCAGCGACCACAGTCAAGTAAATATATTATAAACACAAAAAATGTTTATTTTAATTAATATAAAATTTTCCCCACCTGCCATTCCCTCGGGGAAGGGTTTTCTTCTTGAGGTGACTTCAAGACACCGAATCGAGACGTGGAAGTGCCAACCACTCGAAACCTAATTCGCCTTTTCTTTTTTGATTATATTGAAGTTTTGAAAAAATTCAAAGAAATTGCAACATAGCTAGCTTTTTCGCTGTTCTTTATTCTTTGGGTTAAGATAGCTTTCTGCCTTTTGCTACATACCGCTATTACCCCTCAACTGATCCCCCCGACCAACTCAAGCCGTCTTTTAACCTTAACACGAGATGAAATTACCGGAAGATTCAAGAGCATCGACTGGAATTATTAATTTATAAGGTCTATTTGAGGCCAAATGACAAGATACAAATGATAATAATAATAATAATAATTGAAAATATTTTAATTCTCATTAGGTTCTCAATAATGTCTTCCTTCATTGACACCGTAAAATTCTCTTATGGCAAAGCTAATTATGTGCAAATTTTGTGGAATAACGCGTGGCACCCGCCCTGGGTGTGAGTAGTTTAGCATAAGAATAGTAAAACTAGTCTTGTCAATCAATAATAGCACGGCGAAAAAGATTTGGTCGATAAAGTATGCGATAAGCTGATTGACTGCCAGAGAGATTCGAAAACTCAGCATTGGTTAAAGAAACCATAAAGCAACCAATTGAATTTGTTAGATAGGTTAGGTTGGAGCGCCTGGAAAGTGACATTTTCTTGAATAGGGTTCGGTATCCAAAGTGGATAAAACCAAGTCCACCATGATGATGATGTACGAAACATAATTTAGAAAGGGGGAAAAAAATGGGTGTTTGGGGATAATTGACTAACCGAAGCGGACAAACCTTCCCAATCAATTGCTTTCCTCAAACTACCCAAGAAAGCTGTTTCCACTTGCTCTAATTTAGGAGAAGCCAAACCAAACCCGCTCAAAAAGATATCATCTCCTTCCTCTTGAACAACTTCAATGACAAGCGAACCACTCACATATAACTCCCGCAGCAAGCTACCCAAGCGCACTCAAAAAAAAATATTTCTTGGCAATGGCAAACAAAGCCCAAATAGCGGCTGCCTTGTGGGGGATCAAGACCAGCTTCCGCTCCCTGGTGGCTCTCCTCATCGCCGGCGTCGTCATCGGTGTCGTCTACCTCACCCGCGACGCAGAGCAGCCACTGTTAGATGAAGATAGAGCAGCAATCCTCCAAAACTCGGCCGAAACGGCTTCACCGACACCAGCACCGTCCACATCGACGTCAACAACAGAGCGGGAGTGCAACTTGTTCTCGGGGCAGTGGGTGTTCGACAATGTGTCATACCCTCTCTACAAGGAGAAAGAGTGCAAGTACATGTCGGATCAATTGGCTTGCGAGAAGTTCGGCCGGAGGGACTTGAGGTATCAGCAATGGAGGTGGCAACCCCATGGATGTGACCTTCCTAGGTATATATACGCATCAACGATTTTTCTTGAAAGTAACTTTAGGTATATCGAGACTAATTTACGAAATTGGGTGATATGTTACGATTGTCACTAGGTATCGAACACGACTCTTGTGTTTTGATGTAGAGAGAGAGAGAGAGAGAGAGAGAGAGAAGCCGACTCATTATTTGAATGTCCACTATACCCATGTTGAGTTTTGATGCGCTTCTGAAATTGATTAGGGTTTATGAGTTGAGTGTTGTGGCTGTGTGTCTGGTGGTAACAAGGGTAGGTTCAATGCCACAGCATTGTTGGAGAGGTTGAGGAACAAGAGGCTCGTGTACGTGGGTGACTCGCTGAATCGAGGCCAATGGGTCTCCATGGTTTGCCTGGTCGAGTCGGCCATCCCTCCAAACCTCAAATCCATGTCGTCCAAGCACAACAATTCCTTGCTCATCTTCAAGGCCTCTGTAAGTCAACATCTCTTTCTTGCCCTCTTAAAACTCTTTCTCATGGGAGACAGCGCAACAACGTTGGCAATTGTACATTCTTTTTATCTACGACGTTGGACTTTTCTACGGATATACGACATTTTTTTCAACATTTTAGGTGAGGAAGAAAGCTTTCGACTTTGAATATAATGCAGCAGCAAAAGGAGAATCAAGATTCTTCCACATCCCTAAACATATCTTTTAAATGCACATGGCATTCATGCAAATAAACCGGTTTACAAGTTCTGTATATAATAAAAACCCATCATTAATTAAAAACCAGTTTATCGCTGGAAACTAGAACAATAATTTTAATTTTGGCCTTGTCCTCAATTGAACTTACCCCCCGAAAATCATTAATAATGGTATCCAACAAGTTTTCATATCGAATTATGTCAGAAACAATGCATCAAGCGACGTTCAAATTAAGTTTGAATTGATGCAATATAAGATGATAAAGTTCTATCAAAGCTAAAATCGTCTCTTTTATATGGAGTTCAAGTGGCCATTTGTGAAATTGATATCATTACGATGTTTTCGTTGTAATCCAAGTTTTAACACTATGTAATTTCAAATGATTTAAATGTCAATACCTTTTAGTCTAAAAAATTTGAGATTTCTAGCTACTTTCGGGATCGATTTCAGGAATTTAATGGTTTTGGTATCAACAAAATTAGGAATATAATGCAACTATTTGAGTACTATTGGGCACCATTACTAGTGGAATCCAACTCGGACGACCCAGTCAACCACCGAGTGCCCGACAGGATCGTCCGGGTTCAAGCCATTGAGAAGCATGCAAGGCATTGGTCCGACGCCGACATTCTCATTTTCGATTCATATCTTTGGTGGAGGAGATCCCAAATGAAAGTCTTGTAAGTACTTCATCTATAAATGAAAATTATGTCCAACATTTTCTCAATAAAAAGGAGCTAAATAACTCCTAATTAAACCTTAATTTCGTGTGGCAATTATTCTTAATTTAGGTGGGGCTCGTTCGGGAGTCCGGATGGAATTTACAAAGATGTGATGATGCCACGGGCCTATGAGATGGCCCTCAGCACATGGTCGGATTGGTTGGAAGTGCACGTGAATAGGTCCAAGACCCAAGTCTTCTTTGTTAGCATGTCTCCAACTCATGAAAGGTACGATCTTTTCATAGCATCGATGCACCCCTTTCGGCTGCAAGATTCGTTTACAAAGGAATAAGCAAAACAACGCTCTTTTCTACGTCGTAGAGCCAAGGAATGGGGTGGGGACGAAGGCCAAAACTGCTACGCGGAAACCGAACCTATCGCCAAACAAGGGTACTGGGGAAGTGGGTCGGACCCAGGAATGATGCGGGTCGTCAAGTCCGTGATCGACCGGTTGAAGGCGAGAGGCCTTGGGGTTCAAATCCTGAACATCACTCAGCTGTCGGAGTACCGGAAGGAAGCACACCCGACCATACATAGGCGACAATGGGAACCCTTAACCGAGGAGCAGAAGGCAAAGCCAACTAGCTATGCAGATTGCTTCCATTGGTGCTTGCCCGGAGTGCCAGATGTGTGGAACGAGCTTCTTTACGCTCACATTTTCCAAAATCGGACACAAAGATTAGAGAATAGAGTTGAAGGATTGTGACTCAGATAACTTCTTTTTTCTTACTTTTTCTTAACTTGAGGTTTGACCACAATTAAGTGAAGCTGGGATGGATTCACCCCTCACCACACCACAAGCCAAAAATTGTCTTGAAAGAAGAAAGAATGTACAAAGTGTGCCTTGATTGCTTCTTCTTTTTTTTCTTTTTTTCCACCATTTTTATCTTTTTCAATGTGCAGTAATGTGATGGGGATTTTTTAGTTGAGTAACCCTCCACCCCGAATATAAAAAGCAGGAACAACCATACACTAGTCAAATTAATATCTGGCAATGATGACAAACAATGTGGATTATAATTCTGGTAAAGGTTCACTCTCTAGTTTGACAATCATATCTTCTATCGTGTTGATAAAAAGTGAACGAAAAGTATGATTAGAAAAAGAAATACTCATTTCAAGTGGATATATAGAATACGATTTCAACATTTCTTTTGAAGCTATAAGTAGCTAAAGGAACGTAATTAATACATGGCACTACTTTTGTAACCTTCAACCACAAACCCAGCCCTTGAGGAAACCTATTTTAGTTTGTTCTAAATTTTTCCATGTAGCTATAGTATATTCACAAAGATTTAGATGTACGTTACTCTTCTCGATCTATTATCTAAAAATATTTATGATATGACCCTAATTACTACAATGATAATGTGAGGTCAGTATTTTCTTCATGAACAGGCTCCATGGCTGAAGAGACTTTTTCCAAGGCAAAGCAGTTGGCATGATCTACATTTTCAGGATCACCACAAGTGCAATAATCAAGAGCTTCGAGTGACACCATTGGGGAACTTGAGCTTGACTTGTCCGAGGGAACATTCTGCGGCATCATTTGTAAATACACGTGTAATCATATGCTTGTTCATCGTGAAGAAACCAAAGCTTCTACTTTTCTAACAACAGAAAACGAAACAAGTATAAAAAGAATAGAAAGTTTAGTAGCAACACTTGAGCATTGTGATTGAGACAGCGTTCAGAAAACTTACTTTTCTGGAAATGGTTCCATCCTCTTTGACATGCCAACCTGCTTCTTCACAAAGAGCCTTCAGCAAGTCATTGGAATCAGCATGTTTAGGCAGTTTATAATTTCCATGAGCTCGAAGGCCAGCAAATATTTTTCGGGCCAAGGCTCGTCGCTTGCACTCCCTGCTTTTGTTGTTTTGACGTTCAGTCTCCGAAGGGAATCGATATCGTGTGACGAGGCTTCCATCTTTCCCAGCTTTGTGGACTATCCAAGGGCCTGCAGAGGTCTTGATGCACCCTCTTAGTTCACTTTTCTTTTGCTCGGCCATGGTAACTTGCCCTTGTATTGGACTACTTTCGCGCAAGAAGCCGGTCCATTTATAGAGTTGGAAGCAGTAGACAAAACGTAGGGGATATGCACAACAGTCTTCAATGCTTTTTCCGTGATCCGACAATGATTTTCAGTAAATTATGCGTGAGTACAACTTGTCCTATAGCATGGTTTCAAGCTAAAAAATATTTTGGGAACTACCTTTTTGCTCGAGAGGTGTCAATAAAAAAGAAGAAAGATTTTATGCGACCGTTAGGATTTGTTTGTTTGGCAGGTTCAGGTTGTGTCTCTTGCCGTGATATCGGGTCATAGTCCATGCAGATTTTGGTTTGAGGACCACGAGATTCCGACCAGGCAAAGCAGATGGAAAACAAAGATTGTCATTGTCCTCCAAGGAAGGCACCCACTGAGTCTGAGACTCCAATACTATCCGTACACCTGTCGGAATAGTATGGAACCGAGTGTAAATAGGAGCTTTTTGGATTAAAAGCATGGAATCACTCCAGAAGCGTGACTCTCCAGGGGAACATGCTTTTTAGTGAAATCAGAGACACCGATTGGCGTGCTTGAAATCATGGAGAACAGCCCGCAAACAGAAGATTTCATTCAAAGTAAGACAATGCCATGTTTAATCAGACCAAGTTCTCAGATTGCAATGGTAGAGAAACAAAGAGAGAGAAGGGTAAGGCTTACAACTTGGCACTATATGATTGGGACAGTTGATCTAGATGTGCAGGGCTGGTCTTCATGGCAAATTCTTGCCTGGACCCGCGTGCATCGTGACTATCTTCCACGCAAGCCCCTGTGATTGTTTTGGGCTCATGAACCGAGTCCATTCAAGACTCAAGTGTTCATCCACTTTACCTCCTAAGACGAACTTAACTTCCTATTCTCAATCTGTAAAATTTTCAGTGCCAAAGGCAACTTGAAGGTTAGTTATCATCAAGACAGTGTACAGGATGCGCATGGAGTCTATCACTCCTAGCAAATCCAATACCCAATATACACGGGCAGTAAAGAAGAGAATTTAAACTTGTCATGATGTACTCTTCGCATAACCAAAGAGCTTACGACACTAGACCAGCCGGGTTCTCAGCTAGAGGGCCAAATAGGAACTCGAGATTTGACCAAAAATGTCTATACAACTGAGCTCTACTTAACAAGAAATGGAAGATTGTGTCATGGTTGATCCTTTCTTCAGGAAGATGTGAACAATGTACAGTGAAAGATCTGCAAAATGGAAGCAAACTCCGAGATCAGCACCAACTTTGGGCCAATGGAAACCAAATATCTAAGAACTTTAGTTGCATTGAAGGCTTTTCAACTGACCAACGAAATCGATGCTGCTCCTTCAAGCACTGCCCATCCCGAACTAGCATCATGCATCAACTTGAATTGCACATTCTTTCTGCAAGTGAATCGATGTAGTACATATCCAAGGATTAGCCAACTACTAATGAAATGTGGACTAAGCAACTTACTGACATCATATACATAAGCGATCCATAATGATCATTAATATAAATGGGGCTGACAATGCTGGACACAACCCGTTTGCAGGATGCTGACATGAGATGAGGCAAAACATGAATTACAAAGAGAACCTGAACATGACACACAGCGCGACACACTAACTATATATCTCTACACAAATTGAAACAATTTTCATCATGATTAAATGCTTTGGCATGATTAACACGAATTACAAACACGATTATGACATGTTAACCCAAATTGCCAGTCCCCGTAAAACGGTATAGAATCTTAATGATGTCAAGCACATTGAAACTGCCACCTATAACACGAGATTACAGAGTGAACCCAATGTCACCATAAGTTCTCACGGAAATGACAATTAAGAATGCAGCAGCACAGTGTAGAACTAGAGTAGCTATTCTGTGTCTTAAGCATTTGGTACCATTGCCAGTGACATGGGTTCCATTACAACCAAAAAGTGAGAGTGAAAGAGGCTATATAATATGAGTAAACTTACAATGAAGGTTGCATCGTCACCTTTACCATCTAGTTTTTGCAATCCCCAATAATAAATAACACCCTCTCCTTTAGCTCATCAATTATCTGTTTCGAGGTAAATGCAGAGATCATTTTATAGAAATCATTGTCACCAATACCAAATTGTTGCCATGAAATTTTGAACTCCATACCAACTCAGAGACTTTTGCCCATCCGTGAGTAGACAGGGCAGCTTCTTTAAGGTGACAAAAATTGGGAGGGTCGAAGCTAAGAAAGTAGTTTGAATTTTCTGTTGCTTCTGCTACCCAGAGATGATTCATTTGGTCTTTTGCTCTTTTAATAAGATTACAGAACCCAACCTGCAAAACAATGCAAAGAGGACCAATAAGAACTCTAATCAGAATGTAGAACTACGGGAACAGATTTGCTGACATGGAACCTGTCATATTGACAAGAACATTGTATGTCACACACATACAGGATGAAAACCCTTAATTCAAGATAGACAATACCAAAATGGACAGGAAATTATCTGGATTTCGTAATTGAAAACAAAAAACACCTGAAAGAGAGTAACTACATCTAGGTTATGCCAAAATGCTTTCCAGTGGCCATTAGAACCTTGATTTTGCATTGGTGCGATTACCTTGTGTCAGCCATCTCTGGTACTTGATGAAACTCTCCTTAATAAATATTTTGTCCGGAGTCATGACAACGTATTTTAAGAAAAAAATTTGCACCTTGACTACTGCAATTAGGTACGTTCTTTACTCTCTCAGTTTTCTCACCTTAGCACTATCAAAAACAGCACGTTATAAATCCAAAGTTCAACCTTCATCTGGAGTAGATTGCATTTGACGTAATTGAATGATGCTTACCGTCGATCCCACAAGGTTGTGATTGATTGGGACAAATGAATTATCATCAGTTGGAGGGAAGAAGAAGCTGATGGCAAGTAAAGAAGTGTCATATTCGCCAGCCTGCATCTCAACTTTAGAACCATCTGTCACAAAGATCCACTGCCTTTTTTGGTTGGCCGTTGTGTAAACCTCACCCACGTAAAGAACGAAAGCAGCAATATCGAATTCACTGAAGCATCCAAAGACCAATCTTGTTGATCTGCGGGAAAATTAAGCTGGTATAATTTTAACCTTGATAAGATATACATACCTGGAAAGCGGAATTTCACCCAAATTCGATAGAGAAATGGCTTTGCGGGGACTGAAGAACGGCCTGCAGTGAATAGCTTTGAGGTTGGAATTCTAAACTGTCTTAAGGAACAGAACATTTCGAAAAGGGTCTCACTCGAAATTTTCAACTTCTTGAGAAGATAGATGCTGCCATTTTGTAGTGGGTCCTCTTGCCTGTAGGTAGATGGTATCTGAATTGGACTTCGCTGGAACAAGCCCAGTGATGGCATATGCCTGCCCCTCAATTAAATCATTTTGCTGTGGCAACAACCAAAAATTCAATCAAAATGCAAAGCACAAACCCTGCTAGCTTGCCTAAAGCACTGTAATATATACCTAAAATTTACCTGCTTCTCAGTTGGGTTCCAGATTGTTATAAATCCCTCTTCATGACTACTTTTTCCATGGTAAGTTCTTCTTTTTAGCCCTACCACCCTCACCCTCATAAATGCAGTGACTTCTCTTTCAGTTAAACCAGCATCTTGCAGAGCTTTCTCAATAGATTTCTCCATGTCAGATTGCCTAGTCACCTGAGACAGACATACCATCAATAATTATTGCTAGTATCTAATAGGGAAAGCAAGAATCTGAGACCTACTTCCAATCTCGATCGATAAGCAGCAAAAGAATTCAACTGATCAGGACTCATCTCGGCCATAAGAACTTCAGGTTCAGCAGACATCTCAAGTAACTTCAATATTTTTGCTCCCTCCTCACTATCACTGTCATTAGAGAGATGAAAGTCTTTGGTACTTCGTTGAAATTCTGAAATGGCACCTTCAATGACCGAGCAACGCCTGCAGCCATACAAGTCAATGAGATCAAAGACAATTCCAGAACTAGGATTAAGAATTTGATGCAGGTTGCTGTGAAGATTATACAACATTAATGCCGTTCTCTCCTTAAAGCTCTACCATTCTCAAATGTCAGGACCACTATTCATATGACCATCAGAACATTCGTAATGCATCTTTTTAAGTTACTGGAAAACATTCACATGCCATTTTCGAAGATAACCGCAGTACTTAGTCCTGTGAAACTGCAAAATTGCCGAGGTCATTTTCCCCTTCATAACTATTTGACAATCTTTACAATCTTATTACATTTTAACCCTTATCAGGATGGACATCTTCACCGAAACTCAGGTTGTAGACCTCTTTCTTCCAAAAAATCTTTTCTTGTGCAATTCAGCTAAGCATTCAGAGACGACACAGTAGCAGATCACTTACATGTTGCCCCATTCAGAATGATTATCTTCCATCTAAGCAAGATTATATCATAACTTTAGAATGAAACATATAGCTTGTATGGGGATGTATCAAGCATTGTTCCAGAAGAATTTCAGCAAATATGCCATCAACTAATACAACAGGTAATGTCCATATTAGTATTGACAGTTGAATTTCTCTGGTACTGTAGGACCCACCTCTGATTGTACACCTGCCTGATTTTCATCTCCATCCTCTCTGATCTGACAATGGAATCTCCACTACAAAACCTAAAATTGATAATTCCCATCAAATAAAGCAGAATTTCCACTACACCTGACTCATGAAGATGGAATGAAAGTTGGATTACCTCTCCTTGTAGAGAATAGGGTATATTCGTGTAACTCCAACTAAAGTCATGGGGATTGGACCTCCATTACTCTTGATACATCTGAATGCCAATGGAGCCCCAGCACCCTTGCCTACAGAATGATGATTTCAGGGCTATGCTAATTGTGTAAGTTTTTGTCAGAAAGTTGGTAAACCCAATAATGCTTACAAAAACCCAGTCGATCAGCCCAATGAGCTCTATATGTTCCATTTGCATGCAATAATAAAGTAACCGTTCTTGTTTCCTGAAAATAAAGCTAGAATGAGGAACTTCTTTATTTGGCCCGTAGGATTGGTAAGGAAAAAAAGCTGACACCTCATGGTATAAGTACAATGTGTGGTGGAAACTGCTGACAGCAGGACATATAAGTTAAAGAGAGGAACCTCAAGCGGTGAAACAGGTGCAGCCCAACCACCTAATCTTGCTCCCCAGATCTTCAGAGGATCATTTTAAAACATGATTAATGTGCGATTCCTAATTTCTCACGAATAAATAAATAAACAAAACTGAGCTTGTGATGCATTACTCGAATTTTTTGGCCAATGTAGATTTTCTTTTCCATAAGATGCTTTGACAGCAAATCATCCAAAAGGGCATCTACAGAGTACCTGCAAAACAACCTTAGTTTCAACAGCTCAGAAAAAAGGACCATATGGTCAAATTAACACACCTCTTACCAGCCATCAGTTAGCTCCAATCGCATGGCATTGTTGTTTAGGGTCCCATTTAATGGTCTGGTTGAGCTTGGAGTCTTAAGGTTGTCATCGGCATGGATAGCTGAAACACACAGCACAAGCATTGCGGCGGGGGAGGCATCTCCTTCAAGAATTCTCTTAATTGCAGAACGGTGGCCATGATTGATTTCCCTTTCATATCTAAATAAATTTTTTTTATGAAAATTTCAAGCCTGCCTCTCTGAGCCATGAAAGAACGTAGAGATCAACATAATTAAATACCTATACTTCAGTTCCTCTAGCACATTTGTGGTGGTAAGAAACTTTCCAGTTGTAGCTGGGTAATATCTCTCATAAGAGGCAAGCTTCCAAATAATCCACCTATAGTGATTTGTGACCCATCTGGACAAGGTGAAAAGAACTGAGCAGATTGTTTGAGAAAGCGAATGATGCAAAAGATGCTAAATCCAAGGATAAAAAATTAGTGAGCATGATCAGAACATCTGGGGAACCCCTTTACCATTATTGGAGCAGGCATATTTCGCATGTTAAAGCTAATATGCTACAAAGCCAAAGAGAATATGATATTCCCAGGCCCCAATACATCTAGTGATATACTTCTTACAACTCAAAAAAACACCATCAGATACCGGCACAAATAATGTATCTGTCATTATGCAAATCCTCTGAAATTATTCTTTGAGATTAGAACAGAAAATCACAAGAAATCGTTAAAGACGGTACCCTTCAGAAATATGCTGTGTAGATGCTCCACACTGGACCAGCATGTGAAGGAAGGCTTCTGCCCCAATGCCGTTCAAGCCAGATTCATTAGTAAACACAAATTTGTGGGCATTATCTGGTTTGATCCTTCTCAACTGGTCTGGAATATGCTGCACCTGAGTACAATCAGGAATAAGACGAAAGCCGCTGGTCAAACTTAAAAAAGATAAAGAATTGATTTACCGTGTTCTGCTCTCGTGGAGGCCCCGCAAAGTATTCACTCACATATACTCTTGGAATCTGAGATGGGTATCGAGATGACACCTTTCCTTTATGGAGGGATTGCTTAGCCAATGAAGTGGATAAGCCTGTTAAGACCGAAATTTTTCATATCAGACTCCTCATGCTATGTTTGGCAAAACAAGTTGGTTGGCTTAGGAAGTTACCACTGGAAGAGAATAAGCGATCACTTTTCAATGGGGATGAGAATGCAGAACTTCGTGGCCGCTTGAAAGGGGAAACAAAACTTGCTTTTTTGAGTCTCCTTGTTTCAACTTTTCCAGCGCCTGAACAAGTGATGTCAATTCTGTTGGAGATGTCCATCAGTGAACCACCTGACAATCTTACATGTGGATTCACCCCTGGACTGATTCCATTTGCCAAGGACTTACCAATTACAGGGCTAGAGGAATGTGACCTAGTAGTTAAGGGCTTCTGCAGACAAGCCACATCAAAATTGGACCTATCTGTGCTGTCACGGACAGCTGCATCAAACTTGCTGATCAAGTTATCCCCAAAAGATGGTTTTTCCAACACCTTTGAGTAACATGCTTTATTAGAGGATGATCGCAAAGGAGTTATGAAACTATTGGGCATATGGTTCCTCTTCGGTGTTCCTTGACAGAGAAAGGACATCGAAGAATCATTTTCTTTGTTTGATGAATTATCCCCAGTCTCTCTCTCATTCAAGAAAGAAAATGGCCTGCTGTCAAAGTTCCCCTCATTCAAGAAGTCTCCCAGTTCTGGATCACCAAGAAGACTCCTGGCACGTTTAAGGGCATCACCAGAAATTGACATAGATCTCCCACCAGCTGTTTGGAACTTGATTGGAGCTGGTTTAGAAGGTATATCACACATCTTTGTTTGCATATTACTACAATTTCCAGAGTCCTTCAGTTTAGTTTCTACTAAACTAGTTCCACAAGTAAATGAGATGCTCGGAGCAGATATAGAGTGCAGGGCATCAGCATGAACCAAACCTTCTTTTCTGTCCAAATGTGATGCAAGTTGACACCTATTACTGTTATTGACAATGGGTGACCTTCTTGTGGGTTTTAAGCCTGTGAAGTCGTGTTGATCGGTACCTTCTTCCGGCCCCAACAACGTCTTGGCTCTTTCCATGCCTGTAGGAGATACACTAACCACTTTCCCAGACCCAGTCTGGAAAAGAAAACTAGATCTGTCGGGCCTAAAATCTCGAACATGTGCTTGTCCTACACAAGTCCATGTCAATATCAGGGCTTCATTTATTATAACACTGAGGTGTTTGAGGCATAAATGCAAAGAAAGGTTTTTCATAGAATAAATACTACCTGCAAGCATTTTGAAGTTATACATACTTTTCAACATTCTCAACCAAAATATTGCATACATGTGGAGCAAATTTAGCCGGAAACATATGGAAACTGGGAAGAGAAATATAAACTTTATCAGAACCTCATTTGTTCAGATCTGTTCTTCGAACTTTCCTCAGAAAATTGTTGGAGAAACAGAAATAGTTAGCTACAAACCAGGCAGCAGCCATATTAGAAGTTTGTTCTTCACAGAGAATTTATAATCTCCTCAAAGGTGTCCATTTGCGCAACGGGTCAAAAGACTCTCCCTCTCCCTCTCTCCCTCTCCCCTCTCACTCTTCCTCTCCCTCTCGCTCTCCCTCTCCCGCTCGCTCTCCCGCTCTCTCTCTCTCTCTCTCTCTCTCTCTCTCTCTCCACATAACCTCAGTCAGCTCAAATTTGAAGCTTTGAGCACAGTCAAAACCGGCCCATAACTCTTCCTCTCCATCTCCATCTCCCTCTCGCTCTCCCTCTCGCTCTCGCTCTCCCACTCCCGCTCGCTCTCCCGCTCCCTCTCTCTCTCTCTCTCTCTCTCTCTCTCTCTCTCTCTCTCTCTCTCTCATAACGCTCTCTCCTCTCCCGCTCCCGCTCGCTCTCCGCTCTCTCTCTCTCTCTCTCTCTCTCTCTCTCTCTCTCTCTCTCTCTCTCTCTCTCTCTCTCTCTCTCTCTCTCTCTCTCTCTCACATAACCTCAGTCAGCTCAATTTGAAGCTTTGAGCACAGTCAAAACCGGCCCACAATGACCACTGTGATTGCATCGAGAAAAGAAGTGATGAACTAATCCACAATCTAAGCCTGGATTAATCACCAAACAAGCTGTCTTCTTTTCTCTACATGTATTTCTTTCTTCATATTCCAATAAATGCATTGACCAGAGAACAGTTCTATCCCATATACTCTCTCTCTCTCTCTCTCATAACCTCAGTCAGCTCAATTTGAAGCTTTGAGCACAGTCAAAACCGGCCCATAATGACCACTGTGATTGCATCGAGAAAAGAAGTGATGAACTAATCCACAATCTAAGCCTGGATTAATCACCAAACAAGCTGTCTTCTTTTCTCTACATGTATTTCTTTCTTCATATTCCAATAAATGCATTGACCAGAAAACAGTTCTATCCCATACAGACGCCCTAGTATAGAGTCCCCATCATATGCATTCTGACTGGCTTTTTGTAGAGTATCTGCATGATCGAGCCACAGCAACATTGGCAGTGCAGTAATAGTGAACAGGCTGCTGATTGACTGCAATCAACTGGGCGGCAGGTAGTTCGCTGCTGCCAAGGATGCAGCGAAATGTTTCTCTGACGAATTTAGAGCGGAGACTGAAGCTATGTAAGGTTAAGAACAGACCAGTCCTTTTTCTTTAAGTAAAGATTGTGCTGTCACTTGGAGTAATATTTGGAACATTGGGAGAATCCAAGGGATCACCTCAAAACTAGACAAATTTACAAAAACATGCCATTTCGGATAATTACTAGCTTCTAGTGACCAAATTAAGAATTTCGTCGAGAATTTGGGAACAGAGACTGCTCGGTGCTCACCGGGATCAGGGAAATCGTCACCATCTTCATCGCCCAAAACAGACAAAGCTTTGGCTATGGAAGATTTTTTCAGAGACACTGATTTGCCCGACCCAGTCCGGAACATCGGCAAGCTCCGCGGAGCAGCATCACCATTCTCTAGAAGCTTCGAACATCCTACGTAACCAAAAAGTCACCAAAAAGGGTGTTCAGTCTCTCACTTATGGGTCAATTGTTTTCAAGGTTGACAAAGCAATTCAAGATGCAAACACTACAATTAGAGTAATATTTAGAACAGAGGGAGAATCCAAAGCATCACCTCAAAACTAGATAAATTTACAAAAACATGCCATTTCGGATAATTACTTGCTTCTAGTGACCAAATCAAGAATTCCATGTGGCAATTTGGGAACAGAGACTGCTAAAAGCTCACCAGGATCGGGGAAATCATCACCATCTTCATCGCCCAGAACAGACAAAGCTTTGGCTATCGAAGACTGTTTCAGAGCCACTGATTTGCCCGACCCAGTCCGGAACATCGGCAAGCTCTGCAAAGCAGCATCACCATTCTCTAGAAGCCTCGAACATCCTATGTAACCAGAAAGTCACCAGAAAGGGTGTTCAGTCTCTCAGTTACCGGTCAATTTTTTTCGAGGTTGACAAAGCAATTCAAGGTGCAAACGCTACAATTAGAGTAATACTTGGAACAAGGGAGAATCCCAAGGGATCACCTGAAAACTAGAAAAGTTTACAAAAACATGCCATTTCGAATAATCACTAACTTCGAGTGACCAAGCCAAAATTAATAATTAGTGCAAGAATTACGGAACACAGACTGCTCAGTGCTCACCAGGATCAGGGAAATCATCACCATCTTCATCGCCCAGAACAGACAGGGCTTTGGCTATAGAAGACTGTTTCGGAGCCACTGATTTGCCCGATCCAGTCCGGAACATTGGCAAGCTCCGCAGAGCAGCATCACCATTCTCTAGAAGCTTCGAACATCCTACGTAACCAAAAAGTCACCAAAAAGGGTGTTCAGTCTCTCACTTACGGGTCGATTGTTTAGAGGTTAACAAAGCAATTCAAGATGCGAACACTACAGTTAGAGTAATATTTGGAACGGAGGAAGAATCCAAGGGATCACCTCAAAACTAGACAGATTTACAAAAACATGCCATTTCAGATAATTACTAGCTTCTAGTGACCAAATCAAGAATTTCGTGCGGGAATTTGGGAACAGAGACTGCTAAATGCTCACCAGGATCAGGGAAATCATCACCGTCTTCATCGCCCAGAACAGACAAAGCTTTGGCTATAGAAGACTGTTTCAGAGCCACTGATTTGCCTGACCCAGTCCGGAACATCGGCAAGCTCCGCGAAGCAGCATCACCATTCTCCAGAACCTTCGAACGTCCTACGCAACCAAAAAGGTCATCAAAAAGGGCATTCACTCTCTCACTTACGGGTCAATTGTTTTCGAGGTTGACGAAGCAACTCGAGATGCGACCGCTCCAATTGACGAGCCCAAAACTGTGCGGAAATGGAGACAGAAAATCGCGCAAACCTTGAAGCAAGAGATCGGACATTGAAGGGAGACGATAATTGGGCAGACGCTGCTCGGTCGGAGCTCCACTCGGTTCGTTCTCGAGCGCGGCCCCCGAATGGCCGCCGCACGGCTCCCACCGGTCATCGCCGCCGCCGGTGGGGAGTATCTGCCACGCGGACATTTCGCCGGCGGAGGTCGATTTCCGCCGTGTTTAGGGGTTTCGTCGGAGGAGGGAAATGGGGGTTTCGCGGCGCGAGCTCGCTCTGCTCATTTTGTGATTTTTTTTTTTTTTTTTTTTTTGGTGGGAGTGGCGGGAAAGGAAAAGGAGTGGAGGGACTTGGAAAGGTGTAGCGCATCATGAAATGGCCTAATATATGATTTAAAATTTTCTCTTTCTAATTGGAAATACGAAAAAGATACGTCGTGCAAAAATATCTTGAAATAAATTCCTAATCATATTATTAACTGAATGAAACTCGTGATAATAAGAGTTGATTAGGCTAACATAGCAACATAGGTTGATTGGTTGTCGCAGCAAAATTTTATTTTATTTTTTTGGTCGAGGACTTGCAGAATTTTTTTTGTAGAATGGAAATCCATCGTGCAAGTGCAAGTATTTCTATCTAACACGCAAGAGTAATTCCAAGTAAATTTATAGTAATTTAGCTTTCACTTAGTTTACATTCACTTTCTCAAACTAACCGTCACAAAAAGGTGGAATCGACAATAATCTCGATAGTCAAGACATAAAAATTTGTAAACAGTGCTACTCTTCATGAAACTCAATAGATGATTATAAAATAACAAGCGCCCCTTGACAGTATGTTGTACTCAACAAATAAATATGAACAGTATGTTTAGAAAGTAAATATGAGTAGTATGTAGTGATACTCAACAAGTAAATATGAGTAGTGAATGATCATACTCGAAAAGTGGATATGAGTAGTTTGTTGTAATACTCAACAAGTAAAATACAAGTCGTAAGTGGTCATACTCAAAACGTGGATATGAGCAACACTTGGTGAGTATAAGGTGAATATAATAAGTGACGGATGATTATACAATGAGTATGATAAGCGATAAGGTAGTATAAGATGAATATCACTAGCAAGTTGCGAATATAAGATGAATATGATCAGTGGCTACTGACTATAAGGTAAATATAATCTAAGGCTGATGATTATAGGATGAGTGTGAGCAACATATGATGAGCATGATTTATGAAAACGACACTTTCAAGTCTAGTGTCGTCATTTTCTCATACAACATGCTATCACTTTTCAATAAAATCAATTAGATACATTTAAGCATGCGAAAATTCATTGAAACTAGTAAAATCGATACAATATTTTAATTTGCCACTACTAAGACTTGCTCACGCTTGCCATCAAATTCAACTAAAACTAAATTAACAAATTTCAATCAATCAAATAAAGAATACTAAGTGGATCAATCTAACTTAACTTCTAAAGTTTTCACTTACCTTAATAATGACTTAAGCATCTCAAAGCCTTAATTACCTTAAAGTAAAAATAAACATAATAGAAAATTAACAATCGTTGTCTCTAAAACGACAAAATCCATAGGTAGAAAGTCATGGGATCCAATAATTCACCTTGTCCACACTCGAGAGACTCGAGATAGGGACTTTAATAATGCAAGGGTGGGACTTTTGGTTTTATTTGCAAAATATGAAAACAAAGTAGGAGAAGAAAGTTGGGAATTGGAAGCTAGTGAGATAGGTGACTTTGAGAGGGATGAGGTCAAGTAACCAAGGCTAAGAGAAGCGATAACTTTTGAGTTTAAAAGATGCATGATGAAGATAAGATGGAATGTGACAAAAAAATCTCGCACATGGTCACATTTGTTTTGCTTTGGCAAATAACCAAGGTTGAAGTAATAATGACCCTCAGCTAGGTGTAGCCTGTAGGTAGAAGCATTGGTGTTTCAATTCAAAAGCTTCAAGTGAACCAATAAGAGTAGTCACAAGAAAATAAGAAAGAGCTTCTTAGCTTAGTAAAATGAACACGATACCGAAGCATTAACGGGCTAAAGTTGAATAGATGATGTAATACATGATACCACCGTTAGACTAAGTTCAATATCCCCAAATAAAAACATATGAATTTGCAAAATACTAGGTAGAAAAATAAAAAGCGGTGCATGACAATTAGAAAGAAAATAAAGGTTCATTCCAAGGCAAATATCTTGTTAATTCACCATGATATTTAGTAAATCATTACAAAAAGAAGGAAATCAATATCGATTTTAAATATTGATAAATTTGAAAAATATTTTGACCTCACTAAAATTATTAGTGAAAGATATCGAATGCTAAAAGAGTTTCAATTTAATATATTTAAAACTTGAATACCATCAAATAAACAATTTCAGGATTATAACTCATACGGTGAGAGATTAATTACCATCACTTAACACCGTTGACATACATGTTAACAACTATCTGATCAGACTCCAAGTTATTATCGTCGTGGAAGAATCATCCGTCATACTTTTGAAACTCATAACTTGAATTTTATACAAGCCATTCAAAACTCTAAGTATAATAATGTTTAACTTTATAACCTAAATATTTCGACGAAAATAGACCTAAATATTATTACCTAGCATATAGAATTCCGGATGTCACATGGCCCAAGTCAAACTAGGCCGCACAGCCTAGCTACCTCTATGACTGGCACGTGGCAATTGCAGGTTGGCCAGACTTGACCGCTGCATATCCCTTTCTTTTATTATTAAAAAAATGCTTTGATCGTCTGTTTCTCTCTTATTCGCTGTCCGCTTGATCCAATTCTCGCGCCCATGGAAAGCTCGTGACCGGTATTTTTCAATGACGTGACTCAACCTTCAAGAAAGTTTTACAATCACGGCTTTCCAAGAATTGGACCAAAGAGACGTCTTAATAAAAAAAAAATGATATTTTCTAATTAAATATCAAATCATCGTGATTTCCGTATAATTCGAAAACTTATCATCTGACTCAGAAAGACTTAAACGATATAATCAAATCATAAAACTCGCGACACTTCATCATAATTGAATGTGCATGACCAAAAATTGAGATATTTTGAGGTCTATTGTCCAGTTTGAGTAAACTGGGTGTAATTAGAAAGCTCTCAATAAGCATAATCCAACTGTACCATTTAATCAAGCCTTTTTAAGTTAGCAGTATTCCCAGTCAACTTTGGCGAAACCTTAGGTCAAAAATTACTTGCCAATAATTAGATCTTCTGGAAAATCAAAATCGCATTATAATTTTAGGAAATCATTGCAAGGATTACATCTAATTACTTGATTGAAAGAAGCAGCATAAAAAGAGCGTTCTCAGACGTTAATCCCACTCCACATATAATTGAATCCAAGGTCCACAGTTCCTTCTGTGTCAGCCTAGTTTCTTTTCTGAAAAAAAAAGATAATCGAAACCCTAATTAGATTTGACATGAACACGCTGCCGTGCAACCGACTCAGGGCGAAAAATCCGTCCGCGGTTCGAACGGAGCAAAACTAGAGGAAGGGAAGAGGGAAGCGTGGAGATATAATTAGAGGGGAGGGGGGGACAAGAATATCAAGAAAAGCCACCGTACGGTAGGGGTGGGGCGACATGGTTGCGCGGCATGTTGCATGAATTTAGGGGGATGGACCACCTTGGAAACACATGAATCATGACCGAAGGACACAGGCCGTGACTTGCACGTAGTTGTAACGCACTCACGTGCAAAAGCCGGTCAACAACATGCCCCCCCTTCCCATCATTCATCGGACGGGGGATAAAACCGGATATCGATCGATAAAAATAATTCATGCCCGTACTCCTTCCTTCCTTCCCTCCCTATCTTTATCTATCCTCGTGCCATTTTTGTTCATTGTTATCCTCCCATCGCTGGCATCGATGGCAGAGGCTCATCTGGATTTTAGATCAAAGGGGATGGGCTCGAAATCATGGTCACAGATTGGCCCGAATCTGCCTCGCCTTTAAGGATTGTGTGGTTGGGATGTGCTGTACATATCAAGGTCAAATGTCAGTAGTGCCCGGAATCTTTTCCCGCGCTGTGCTTTTCGTACTGTTGCAGCGAAGCCCTAGACAAGAATCGTGAGGTGGTCTGATGGACACACAAGATTGGATTAGATGTAAACCCGCCCCAACTGAGACTTCGATTGGTTACCTTCCAGCACCAACGTTTATTTTTAGTAGAGCCATATGCAGGTGATATTGACATTCGCAATTCATTAATTCAAGATTTGGCCGAAAGAAATTTCCTCCAATCATGAATGGAGGAAAATACAGAAAAAGCGAATTTTGTTCAACTCGACACTATGCCAAGAAACTCCTGTTTTATGCAATTTTGCATTTGACTTGGATTAGTAAAATTTGAAAAAGAAAATTACTACAGCATTTTTGTTTTTAATTATGAGGAAATACAATACACTGATTGGACGTTGTCCAGTTGTCCTAAATCTGGCTTAGGATCTCAATAGGCAGGTGGCTATAGAAGGGCCGCTTGGTACCAGAGGGATGCTAAATGCTTTCGGAACCCAAATGTCAAACCTTTACTTTTAGGAACTACTACGCTGGGAAGATGGACAAATTTCGATAGGGTAAATGCCAAAAGAACTTGGAGAAAAAAGGTTCACGTTATTTTCATGTTCTAAATAACTACACTTTCTAACTTATTCGCTTATCAAAAATAATCTCAAGAAAACTAATTAATCATAATTATGAATGGAAAGAGCAAGAGCTGCTATCTATTGACAATTCAAAAGTCGCATATCATCATGGTAATACAAGATTGCCTCGTATTAATCATAATAATCTTGTGTTTTTCCACCATGTCATGTTACTTTCTTGTTTGATTTATGCAAATTTCATTTCCAATCTTCTATTTATTAATATTCTCATGCTAGTTTCTATAAAGAAATTTTTTTGGGCAATGAGTATGAACCTTGTTGATATTCTTTGTCAATTTAACATTTCTTAACTACAAATTATAATCATAAAGAGTTCACAATTTTAACCAAAGAATTCTCCTAAAAAAATTGAACTAGAGAATTGAACATTACCATCACTTGTTAGAGATTGAACCTTTTTTTTCTTTGGGTCTGTATTAGAGATTGAACTTCGAAGAGACTTAAATAAATGGACTTTATAAATATTCTTTTAAATTGAACCTGATTATTATATTATTAAATAACTGAATCTTAGATGATTCATAAAAAAGTAACAAGTATGTAAACTTCTTCGATTTGAATATTAAAAAAGAAGAAAAAAAGGGTTTGCAAAAAGTTGATAAATATTACTAGATCGATCTACATTATAGATATATTATTCATATTTGGTCAAATCTTATTTTTAATGACCTCCCAGTAAGGGTTATCTTGGACAATTTAAATTTAAGGTGTTTAAAGCTATCTGAGGAGCTGAAAAGAAATTCGCAATTTGCAAAACAGCTTTGCTAATCCACTCTTTTTTTAGCCTTTTGGCTTCAGAAAACCATTTTAAGTTACTCTAAGTTACCCTCCAAACCCTAGATTTGTTTATCCATGCATTGACATTTGCTGACATCTTTTTTTTTAAGGCAAACTTATGGTTTATGAGTTATCACTTTTTTCATTTTTTCTTTTTATCTCATGTACTCAAAAGATTTTTCCCTCTGTATCCTTTCTTGCATCTAACACAAAGAAAACATTGAATGTGTGTTTAGCTAGCAACTCAATCTAGGATTCAACTTGTTTGTCTCTTCCATTCTTAGAAGATACACACCAAGATAAGATAACTACTACAAAATGGTCATCAATATAGTTGTAATCCCTCATCTTGTAGTGATGGCATACATAGAGTGTGAGCTATATTCCCAGGAATTTTCCTCCTGAAGAATTATGAATTCAAATCTGAAGATTCGGACACTACAGATTGGACTTCCATCAACAACATGTAAAGCTTGGGCAAAAGCACAAAGAAGCGATTTTCTAACAATTAAAACCGACAAAATTACATTAACAATAAGCATAGTCTTTCAACTTTGAAATACGGTTTTGCTCGAAAACATTAACTTCCATGAGAGGTGATTCACGACTCGAATTCATGTACGTAAACTACTAACCTTTTAGTGATACCATTATGATTCAAATGGACACTTCTGAGTCGAAGGAGAGAGATGTTGAATTAGAGAGAGAGAGAGAGAGAGAGAGAGAGATCTTGTAGCAAAATTTATGTTTTAAGGGCAATACTATTAATTCACTTTAACTTGAACATATGTGGAAATAGTCACATCCATTTCAAATTACCCATAACACATTTTACAAAAAAAGAAAAAGAAAAAATCTATTGCAAAGAACATTGTAATATTTTCTCAATTGTAGCATGATTCGTTTCCATGACCGTGAGGGAGCTTCTATGAACCCTTAACTAAGTATTAAGTGGCTCATATCAATCATTGAATCGATCTTATGAGATCCCATATCTCCGTTACTGGTTTGATCTACCACTATGGATGGTCACCTGATCTTGGAGATCCCATATCTCCGTTACTGGTTTGATCTACCCTGCAAAAGATCTTGGAAATTCCTTGACAGTTAATGCTCACTTCATTGAAATTAACATAATACTCACGGTCCAGAAGTTTTCCATCAAATAGAAGTCAAAGTCAAGATTAAGAGTACCCTAATAACACGCGTCACAACATCTTCATTCCATCCGAGAAGGTAGAAATTGCACATACCACAATAAACAATAACATCTTGTTAAATGAAATTTTTTCTTATTCAGTTAATTTTCCAGTGTTTGTAGAAGACCAGAATCTTGCAAATTCAAATGATTGCTGAACCAAGAATACAGAAATACAAATAATTTCTGCTTGTTGGAGGATTAGCACTTGACCAAGAAGTCTGAAACGTGTTATGTTTTCCACGGTGCTGGTGGAACTACTCATTTACATAAGAAAGAGGGACCAGAACTTCGTCCTTGGAAGTAGAAACCAAAGGTTCTCAACTCTCGTTCCATCAGATTCTGATCATCATATAAGTTCATGAAATTCCTTTTGACCTTGTGTGACAAATATAGGAGCAGGTAACCAATCACTCATCTTTTCGGTTAAAAAAAGGGTTGGCTGATTAAGTACCTTTTTTGATCTGTCGCTTCCGCAAGCCTCGATATACTAAAACCGATCCTCTGTGAACGTTCAACCCAGATTTATGAAGATATTGGAAGACGCGCGTGGAAAAAAAAAGGGAAGAAAAATACCAAGAAAGACCATAACAAACGACTAAGATCCGCGCAGTGAGTGTCGCTCTATGTTTTTTGAGTGATCTAAACGAAAATCAACCCGACTTAACTGGCCAACAACGAGTGAAAACAAAGATTTGAGGCATATATCAATTCATAGCTTATGAAACCCTATAAACCGATCTTGCATCCCGAAAGCAGATATGAGATCCCTTATCCTTACCCCACTGACTGTCGGAGCCGCTGTGCTTCTGGCGAAAGCCGGGCGAGCAAGCAAGAAGAAGCCATGAAACTCAGGATGGATAGCGCCCGGAGCTTGAGACCGACGGCTGCCGAATCTAAGGGCGCTATCCCTCCTGAGCTTGACAGATTCTTCCGTGCAGAGCCTAGTAGTCGGAGAGAAAAAGCTCAAAGAAGCATTTGAGAGAGTTATGAAGAATGGTTAGAGGGTTTTTCCCTTGAATCGCTTGGAGAAGTGAAATGTATTTATAGACGCAGCGAGAGCTAGAGCGAGAGCGAAAGAGAGAGAACGTGGGAAATGGCAGGGGGGCTGAGGGATTCAGGAGTACTTAATTGCTGGGAGGAAGAGGGGGGTTTTGACTGGGGGTGGGTTAGACATATGACCACGACAGAGTGGCTCCAGTCGTTTTCACCTTCACGCCAACCCCAAAAGCCACGGAGTCATTAACTTGGCACTGCTCTTTTTCGTGCCCTTGCCGACTACGATGTAGATTTCCCTGCGAACCCTCGTGTTGACGCTGCGTGCTCGTACAATACGCGTATTTTCCTTCTTCACGCATCAACCCTCTTCTTACTCAATCAGTGCTTCAACGTGAGCTCCTGAAAATGGGGCACATTTTCCTCGAACCATTGCTTAGATTAGTATGTTATGTATTTTGATGTCACCAGCTTCTAATTTAGGACTGTAAGACAAATGTTCGAATATTTAAATAATCTACAACGAGTTAAAATTGAGTGTTGTCTATAGTTTATGACATATTAATTAGTTGGATGAATCTTCACCAAATGGAGATATAGCCATTTAGCCCATGGCTATACTTTTTTTGCATCTCTAGTTGGAGGAAGCATCCTCCGACCATGCTTTTGATTATTGATTGAAGGATTAAAAATTATGAACATCATCCACAAGGAAATTTAAGTAAATATAAGGGTGTGTTTGTTTTACGAAATACATTTTCGGGGAAAACATTTTCCTCATTTTCCGGCGTTTGGTTCACTCAGGAAAATGAGTCAATGGAAAACGTTTTCCTAGTCAACATAAAACATTTTCCTAACAAAGCCTAAATTCAGGAAAATGATTTCCCCTTTGAAAGGACCGGAAAACGTTTTCCAAATCTACCAAAGCCTAAATTTGATACTTGGTTTACAAACAATTATTCTTATAAATATACATTTTTAAATTTTTATAATTCTTTTAAAAATATTTTTAAAAAATAGAATTTTTAATTTTTAAATATAATATTTATTTATTTTTTAAAAATATGATTTTTAATTTTTAATCATTATTTTTTCATTTTCTCTTTTTTTTTTTCTTCTTCTTGAATTAGCCGTTGGCCATGACGACGGTCGGCGACCGGCCACAAAGAGATAGAGCTCGTCGGTGTCGGGCGGCTCAATCTTGCCAATCTGGCGAGGCCAAGGCCCCGCCCGACGCCGGCAAGCTCGAGCCTCACC
The DNA here is from genome assembly GCA_014182555.1 of Eucalyptus erythrocorys. Taxonomy (NCBI): domain Eukaryota; kingdom Viridiplantae; phylum Streptophyta; class Magnoliopsida; order Myrtales; family Myrtaceae; genus Eucalyptus; species Eucalyptus erythrocorys. The sequence goes on along the minus strand of CM024607.1, from coordinate 38,186,592 downwards.
GGTCGTCGCCGAGGCCAAGCCTTACGGATCTAGCGAGGCTCGAGCTCGTTGACATTAGGCGAGGCTCGATCTCGCCCGGCTCGTCGCCGATCGACGGCCGGCCGTCACTCTACCGGCCACCGGCTAAGGAAAGAATAAAAAGAAAGAAAAAAGAAAAAAAATTGAAATATGAAAAATAAGTATAATTTCGATTTTTATAAAAAATATTTTTATAAAGTTAAAAAGGTCATGAACTCAACAAATTAATTTGGAAGTAAGAGGTACACTATTGTCAATTGTTGTATCAAATGTCATTCAATTATTTTTCAAATGTGATCCAAACACCAGAAAATATTTTCAATCACATATTACCAAACAAAGGAAAACTAACCATTTTCCTGGAAAATGATTTCTCGGAAAATATTTTCCAAAAACGTTACGTTTTCCGTGAAACAAACACACCCTAAATATAGCTAACGTTTATATATATTATAACCAATTAAAGACTAGTTGGAGAAAGTTTCCTCCAATTAGATAGAGTGGAAAAAGTGACCCTATTCATATCAAGGTCATAGTTTTACCTTCAATTTTTCTTAGTAAAATTTTCTCCAACTAATCTTTTGACTGGTGAGTTACATCACATACGTTGTATATATTGAAGTGGTTGGAGAAATGAGTAGGGAAATGATGGTGTAACTTCTTGAGAAATTTGCAATGATTTAGTAATTTTTTTCATTTTTTAATTCCATAGTTCCTTTCACCTGACCTAGGATAAACTATTTTCTTTGGGAAAATATTTAAAATATATATATAATAAGTGTATTTAAATAGCGAAGAAGTAATGAGGCATGTTGAGGATATTTTACTTTTTTACTTTTCCTTTTTCTAATTTCACACTTTACTTATTACATTCTTAATTAGAGATGTACTATTAAACATTTGGGGAAACACTACCAAATCAGGCCTAAATTTATTGCGCAAATGTCAATTTGATCATATATTTTTTTTATTTTGCTAATGTTGTCCTAAGTCTCATCACAAAATTTCATTGTAATCTTTTCAATCAATTTTCACTTGAGATGTTGAAAAGGCGGTCTAGTTATTGCTAGGATAGCATTTGACATAGACATATTCAGTTAAGACTACGTTGTTTCGTTTGATATATTAAATTTTCAGATTTTTTTTTTGGTGCCCTTGCAACCACTAATCCAGTAACATTCGCTAATTAGCTCACTCGAAATATTGTTGTTCTGGGCCATCCCATACCAAGCTTTATGATTTTGTCATTTGACGTATGGGTAGGCTTTTTTTAAGAGGTCACACATCCAGGTAGTGCTCTCACCTAAACATGCTTGACATTGGAGTTTCAATGCTAAACATTGTTGTTGCATTCAAACACGACTCTTGTGAATTTATTCTAGTTTCACGCATATATCTTAGGAACACTCTACCTTATTTGGTGCATAATTCGATTCATTGTTGTCCTATTCGCCGTCCTAGGAGCCTATTAGGATCCCCTCCTTGTCTTAACCCTTTGGTCCTAGCTAACATCCCCCACCCTTACTGAATCAGATTATTATAGGCTCACTAGCTTTTATGTGATTTGTCCTCAAACATGTCTACTAGAGAAGTCTTGCTCTAATATCATATTGTGATAGCGCTATATTAACTTGCTCAATATATTATCCGTTTTAACTTGTTCCATACTAAGTCTCATAATTTTGTCCTTTAAGGTAAAAGTAGGTGCTTTTCCAATAGGTTACCCGACCTGGTAATGCTCTTACCTGAGCACTTTTAATATTGGAGTTTCAATGCTACATGTTACTATCACATTAAAAAGTGCATCTTGCGAATTAATTCCAATTAAATGAAGGCTCATTTCTAGTCAAGCACACAATTCAGTTCATTCGTGCCCTTTTCGCTATCTTAAAAGTCTATTAAGAGTCGCTCCTTATTCAAACCCTTTGACCTCAATAAAAACTCTACACTCTCGTTGAACCAAGCCACTACATAACCACCCCACGTCTCCCTCCCTCTCTATCAAGTGTTGTTGCTCACCTTGAATCTCTCTCTCTCTCTCTCTCTCTCTGTCTCTCTCTCTATATGCGACCTCTAACCGAGGTGATTTGAGACCACCAGGGTCAGTGGCTATATATTAGCCTTAGTTGATGGTCGCCAAAGGTGCATGAGCGGCAGGGGAGAGGCTAGGACAAGAGTAGAAAGAGAGAGAAAAGAGGAAGGAGAGAAAAGCAAAAGCTCCAAGCATCGAGAGCACAAGATAGGGACTGGGATAACTATGCCTTTCTACGAAGCCATGGCTATGAGGTTGATGTGCTAGTTTGGGAGATTTTTTTGGGGACCTTTTTTTGCTTGTGATTATATTTGGAATTTCTCCTTTTGATTTAAGGATATATCCTACTTTTCTTCGCACTATACCTGAGGTAGAAGCTAGTAAGCTTTTACAGTATTCAAGCATTTGGTCGTGTTCAAAGGGTTACCTCACCAAGGAAGGGAGTTTTCACTCTTACGAGGGCCTTCATGGCTTGTCCATTTGATATATAGGAATGGTAGATTTCATGGATGTATTCCTTATTTTTATATGCTAGTACATGCACGCCTCACATTCTAAATTTTCTTTACATCATTTTCTTTTCTAGAGAGAGGGAATACTTTCTAAGCCTTTAACGTCAAAGGTATACCAAGTTTCGCACGAGAATATTTAGAATTGAGATATATCCTACTTTTGTTTGCATAGTACTAGAAACAGAATTTGATAAGCTTTTACAATCTTCAAACATTACTTCCAACTTTTGCCACTCTTCTTGAGGATTTTTCAATTCACATAAAGCTGACGAGTTTGATTGGTGTCGTATGAACTGTGCGGTTCCCAATTCTCCAAATGTCATACATACAACCATGAAATACAACCTCGAGACAAACCGAGCTCTATTCAAGGCACTTTTCATACACATAGACAACTTGGCAAGTCGAGGCTGTCATTCATCTACATTGGAAATTTGACGATTAGACAGAAAGAAGATGAACAATGACAAAAAAAAAAAAAAAAAAAAAAAAAGAAAAGAAGAAGAAGAAGAAAAGGAGAACAAGAAGTTCATAAAATTCAAGGGATTAAGCAAAACAATTTCGTTTATTTCAAGAAAATATTTAGAAATGCACTAACAAACTTGAAAAAATAAAACTAAATTGATATCCATAAAATGAATATATAACTCATTTAATAATTTCCCCCATGTTTTGCTATTTATTAAAGGAGATTTATATATGAGATGGATATGGACAGTGACAAGGTTATCCTTTCTCTTGATTAGGATTTCATAAAGTTTGGATCACTTTCCCATATTTTATATCATACGCTCACACGATTAGAAAATCTAACCGAAAGCTTTTATTCCATTGCAAATGGCAATAAATTATTTTTTATTTAGATGGAATGAGAAGTATAAATTGCATTTCATAGAAGTGGCCTTCTCAGAATCAATGGTTTATTTTCAATTTTAAAAATAAGCACAACATCACTTTATTCATGGCGAAATTTGAACAGTATATTCTTTTGTTTATGGTAATTTTCAAGACAAAATAATAAAGCTTGACTAAGGAACAAGGTAAAAGATTATTGGTGTACTGGGAAGCCCGCCACATAAGAACTAAAGTCACATTCTACATATCTTATATTATTTTAGTAGTTGCTACATCTTTCTCTTTGTCCTCGCGGGAGTTTTTCCTTGCCGTCGTGGATTATTTTGAAGCGTACCCCACCACTCAACAGCCCATCCTTATGCGTAATCTTCTCCTATGTCGATTCTTCTTGTATCGTAGCCTCTATTTCTATCCTCTTCATCTCCAGAGTCTTCTTGGTAGACTGACCTATGGCATTAGCGGGTCGGATCTGTTCGTTTATACACCACCTTCGAACTGACTGCCTCCACGATTGTTCGAAAACTCCTCAACTTCATCTTCATCTTCGTTGTTGTTCTCGTAGGCATTTCATCTTCCTTGATTCGTAGGATCACGGCGATCAAACAGATTGGCCACGAGCGTAACCTCCGTCTTGGTTAGTCCTACCTTCTTCATAGACCCTGTTGGCGTCCAAAACCAGGATAGTGAGCATGTCACGAGTCGCTCGGATTTCAAGGGCCACACCCTCCTCTTGTTGTACAACCCCACCAAAAGGGCCTGCACCCTGCAATCTACATCGTTAGGATGTTTGTCATCGTAGTTATTGCCACCACAATTGCTGACTATTGTCAAATTACAAGCAACGCTCTGATATCGCTTGAAGCAGAATAAAAATGAGATGGACTATAATTAATCTAGCAAAGGGTCTTTAATTTTCAAGAAATCAAATTTTATCTCTCTCCAAAAACATACTACTCAAAATCGCAAATAACAATCCTAGTAACACTTTATATATGATAGAATTAAAATAAATAATTCCTTTTCAATTTGGTAAAATCAATCTTCTTCAAAAGATCAATGTTGTATAATATCCATTTTTCTAGGTAATTAAATACGACACATCACGTATGCTTTCGGGGTTTCCCGTCTTTTGTCTATGTACAAGTCCAATTTCAACAGTGATTGTAAGAGCCATGGCCTTTTCAATTTGCCGAAGGGCTCACTCTCACAAGCATTAGATTTGTACTCGTTCAATTCATTTTTTCTCCTAATGACGATAATGTTGGAACGTCAATCCTAGGCACAAACCGATGAATGACGCACGTCTATGTCTCTTGCAATTTACTCAATTGTGTGGTAACCAATTAGAGATGATAAATGGCGGGAGTTCAACTAATATTTATACTTGGTGGGGAACAGAAAAACTAATATTTATACATTATATAGACACAAGCCTCTATGATACATAAGGTCCAAGTGTCTGTTAAAGTTGATTTCATTTTTAGCATCACACATTGCCGCTGCTATTTATGTCGACGGGCATAAGCAAAAGTTACAACTCCAGTAATATTAGACAACCACTAGGGTTGCTCCAATTGCCACCCTTAGAGAAAGGCGAGAAGGAGTAGTAGGGAGTTCGATTCGTCACATTTTCAAGAGGAATTGAGGATGGGAACTTTTACTTTTAATTGTGAGGTTAAACTCATATACTTCTATAAAAAAGGTATGGTAAAAGTTTATAAGTGACTTGATAAAATAATATTAAACAATAATTTATCCACTAGTCATTTCTCTATTAAATATTTGTATTTAATCCGCATTAACTTCTCTTTTTACCATGTCTATTTGTCAGTTATCTGTATCTTTATCATGAAAAGTCAATTAATCTTTTCCTTGCTTTATCGTTGCTTCACCTTTTCTATCAATCTGCAACGCTAATTATTAGTGTTGTACAAAAATATTGTAAGCATGTGAAGCCTACAGTGTGTTTAGAGGGGCCGCGTATTTTATTTGTCTATATTTTTGTATTTTCTTTACATAGACGTTGGACCTCACAAAATCTGCAAAATATATATCAATCAAGCAAAAGTCTGATCAGAGAAAATTTCTTTGATAAAAAGAGATTGAGCCAAAAAAATATGTAATCATGTTCAGAAAATTCTTGTTTTAACTTTGTTATTGCAATAAAATTAGGATCTTCCTATTATTTCTAGGTGCTTAACTTCTATCATTTTGCGAGTTGCAGGAAGAAAAATTATTGAATTGTTAAAGCTTTGTGCGGATGATCATTGGTAACATGGCTTGTCCAGATGTGACTAATCTAAGCTATACATTTCGGTGAAAACTTTATCGTCTTCTATTGTCTTGTTCTTTTCAAATCACGGCTTTCATGACAATGTTTGGTATCTGTCTAGCTTTTGTATGGTGCGAAGTTTCTTCTTACCCTCATAATAACATGACCCGAAAATTTTCCTCTATTCCCGCAATGTGGTCTCGTGCATTGCTAGCCAAAAGTCAACAAATCAATTTTGTAATATATTGGACATGGAATGAAGAAGGAGAAGGAGAATTAAGAATTGGAAACCCAAATGTCCGTACCTACCTAACACTCCCATCCACTAATGATTGTGTTTAGCTAACGTGGATTTGAAGTCAATCTTCTGGCCAATATGGGCCCTTAAAATCGATGTGCTTAATTACGCCATAGATAATTCACTAGAAACTTCATTTGAAACTGTAGAAAAGAAACAATAGAATTTGACCCAAAATCTGCTACGAGCCAACGGGGTTGCCGCCTGGTGGAATGGAGATGGATGAATCAGAAAGCAGTGGCACGAGTCATCACGAAGACTTTTCTTAGGCTTCGCACATTTTACATTAAGGAGACTTTTGGGGTTTAACGGCAGAAATTGAAGAATACCCCACGCTATATTTCCACCATGGACAAATGTTTCCAGGAAGCATCATTAGTTTGCCCACTGAAATAGTTTTTTAATAAATGAATGACATCTATGCGGCTGAACTTTAGCAGGTGATATTGGATACGGCGGAACTCAAAGAATACTACTCTATATCCCTAGTGGACGGGCGGTCTAGTAGTCCACAAAACACACTCCTGGAACGAATATCATCTACTTTCGAAGTAGAATATTTTCGTAATGAACGACAACGAATGCTTAATGCAGATGTACCTGAAAGGGTCGTGATGATGATCGAGTGCTCTCTAGGTGATTATCAAGCATGTCTAAGAAATTTTTCGATTTTTAAAAGACAAATTATGCGCAAGTAATAAGATAACAAGCGCGTTGAGGATCATAAAAAGGTTTCTAATCGACTATTCGATGAATGTTTTATATTATCCAGAGCACTGGCGCAGCAGGAAAGGGGGGAGGACGTCTTGGAAATTGGGGAGGGCGCGACTTTTCGATCAGAAAGCCAAACTGCAAAAGTGTATTGCCATTTCCCGGTAAGAAAAGGACCCCTGAAACCTGAGCCCCCCCTCCGACTTTTTTCTGTTGAGCTCGTTTTAGATATACGGAAAAGAGCGCTCTCATCATGTCCGAGGCCCCCTACCCCTCCCTTCCTCCCCTTTCCCAAAGGAGCCCTTTTTAAGCTTTCGGTTTATAATAGGTCCTCCTCTGACCATTGGACCCAGATCGCTCCGTACGATGCTTGCGTTTATCTTCGCACGTGAATCCCCCATCTACTTGTCCCTCCCCCTCCCAACTTTTAATAAAAGGAAGGGTGAACTACTGTAGAAAAAAAAGTGTGTGATCCAGGCAAAGCTTTTTCGGAGAAAATATCAACAGCTCTCTGATCAAATCAAAGATCAACCGGGCGATTCCCGCGACCTTGGCAGGTGCAGTAGGGGATGTTCTGAAGATGACAGACTTATTTCATCTTTCCATTTATACAGATATATATTTTTTTATTTGTGTAGAGCCTGCGATTCATAAAAGTTATTTTATTACTTTTATTCCAGTTAATATCTTTCCAAAAATCATCATCTATGCTGTGCTATAAATACAGGTAAGAAATAACAGTGAAGATCATCTTGTCTAATTTGTTTATGGTATCGAAGCCTCCTACGCATAAGTATGTCATTCAATTTTTCTTTAATGGTAGAAGAATTTTCAAACACTAGTGTACTTATGATAGGCACCGGCCTCTCTTCAACTAACACCACCATGCACGTGTCCATTAATGTAGTTGTGGAATTACCCCTCAATTAATATCAATGAATTATCCTTCATGGTTGGTACAGTTTGGTTCTTTGCTTGTGCGTTTGCGATTTAATGGAGTATGTAGATGGAGTTGTATTTGTGACTGTGTAAAACCATTAGTATTGATGGCAAAACAACTTCCATTTCATCTCACTTTCATTGGTCACAGGCCAAGATCAACTATTGCTTTATGCAATCATAGTTTTCACTTGCGAACTCAATCATGCCTCTCATTACTTTTGCCAAAACAGCATGCTAAGCCTGAAACAAACCCTCATCTCTTCTCATCTCTTTGCCAACAAGACACGTTCGCGTGTTATGAGTCTCAACTAGTGTTTAATCTTCACCAAACACAAAGCCCAATCAATTGCCTACAAGTTGTCAAAGGAATTGCAGACAAACTTGCCACCATCAATTCTCCCATTAATAATAATGATTTGATATTGCATGTTCTAAATGGACTCGATTTTGAAGTCAAGGAAATTTTGTGTCACCATCAGAGCACGTGAATCACCCACTTTCTTTGAGAACTCTGTGAAAAACTCGTCAACTTTGAGCAATACTTGAAACATGAAGAAAGCTAGGGTGAATCAACTTTTGTCACCACGAATATTTCCAAAAGAGTTTTTCCACGGAAGCACCAATGAACATCCTACTTCAAATCAAGGTGACTCAGCACAATTATGTCTCGCCAAGCCAAGCAAGGATGTCTCATGGACTCTGGAGTGTCTCATCATGTTACTTCAAGTTTGGAAAATCTATAAAGGTCCTAATTAAATTGTCAATGGTGACAGCTCAGATTTGCAAATAACACATATAAGTTCAACTAAACTTTCCTCCCCACTATTTTATATTCTTTTTAAAATGTTTTGTGTGTTTCTATAGTAGCAAATATACTCAATGTTGATGGAAAAATTTTGTGAGACTGACCAAATGTTTGTGGAGTTTTTTCTCGATCATTTCTAGTGAAGGATCTACTCATGGGGGTGACTATAACATGAGGCATGTATAACAATGATGTCCATGAACTTTCATCTTCACTCCATGTGACTCATGGCACCACCTTTCGCCATGATTGGTGTCCTTGCATCCTCTAGCGATTGGCATCACCATCTTGGTTATCTGTCTCACAAGATCTTATAAAATTAAATTCAATTTCTTGTCTTTCCAAGTCATGTCTTATATCCTTGTGCAAATCGTGTCAATGTAAAAAAAGTCATAGACTTCCATTTGGTGCTTTGACATTGTCTAGCATACAACCTCTTGAACTCATCCACAATGATGTTTAGGGTCAACCTCTAGTGCAATCAAGATATCGTTTTTGTTATTACGTATTATCCAATATACTTTGATTGTGGTGGCAATTATCGAATATTAAAAGCATTGGTTTCATCTCATGGGATTCCACATTTTCAAACACCTCCACTTATACCCCAACATTATGGGACTATGGAGCGTTGTCATTGGCATGTTGTCCAAATGAATCTTACATTACTTCATGAAGCCCCTCTTCCATTCTCATTATAGTCTTATGCTTTTCAAGCTACTGCATAACTAATAGGAATAAGGACACGGATGATCTCTAAATTTTAGCTCGATGTGTAATGTCATTTATAAATTATAAATTTATTCAATGCGGTTTCTAAACTTTAGCCTAATGTGGAATATTGTCCTTGAAATTGTAAATTGTTTAATGTGATCCATTAACTTTTGGTGCATGTTCAATTTAGTCCTTTGATGATCTAAAAATATCTAATGTTGTCCTTCAATTGATTCAAGTTCAGGGATAACATTAAACATTTTTATATAGTCCAGTAACTACATTGAATTTGCACCAAAAGTTCATGAACCGCATTAAACAAGTTAAAAGCTCAAGGACAATATTCCACATTATGTTAAAGTTCATGAACCACATTGAACAAATTAAAAGTGTAAGGATGTTGTTGCACATTGGGCTAAAGTTTAATGACCATTTATATCATTTTCAATATCTAATAAAACATCAACCTATACCGGTCTTTAGGCTCAAGTCTCTTTTTGAGCTTCTTTTCGACTCTTGTCCAAATTACATGAAACTTCGAATATCTAGTTGCTTGTGTTATCCTTAGCTTAAACCTAATGAGCCAGCCCACTTCTCTAACAAGTCCAAGTCCAAGCCCAACATTTCATTTCAAGAGGAAGAGGCGCGTTTGTGGGGAAGGAAAAGAGAGAAATTTTTTGTACATTCATGATCCATACACCCCAATGAGGTCGATTCATCTCCAAATTGCAATGTTGGGTAAGTTTTTTAAGCCAATTATTCATATAATCAAAGTAATATCCGAATTTAGGTCTTAAATTTGGAGTTATGTGGAAGTTGAAATGCAAGGTTGAGTTGAGGAGCTCTTGAGCTTCATATTTATGTGAAAATGGTAGATAATAGAGTTGTGGTGTTGTGGGGTTTGACAAAAATTGATTCTGAATTTATGGTTTGATAAGAATGAAATTATGAAGTTTATTGTGTGAGTTATGCATAACAGCTAATATGTGTACTAGATAAAAATAAATGTTTGCTATAAACGAGTTTCTTTGTTAGCATGTAGGTGTTGTCTTATCTACTAATAAGCGTAATTAGTCAAGATGTTCATTAAAGTAATGTATTACTCAGTTTTAATATCATTTTTTGAATAATTGATATGAATACGAATGTATTGATTCAAGTAACCATTAGTCCATCATAAGTTGGTTTCCGGCTTTCTTAGGTGAGTAGTAGTACCTCTTTTTTAAGTTTGTGAACTCATATTTCAAAAGTGATATGGATTAGCTATACTACGAGTTACGAAATGACATGTTTATTGCACAAAATGTAGGTCGAGAATTTACCACCATTTTGTTTATTTGGATTGGAAAAGAATTTGACGATTACCTATTTGAGTTGATTGCATGTAAATGTTTTGAAAAACCTTTTACAAAAGGATCATAAAAGGTTCACGATTGATGAATATGGTTTATGAAAGGTATTTTGATATATATTGAATTGTGAAAAAATACATGATTTGGTTTGTGAATCAGACTATTGATATGGTTTCTGATTTTGATTGTGGGTTATTGGATATTAAGGTTGATGGATTATGTTCAGTATCTCTGTGAATTCATCGAGAGGTTTATGGGTATCCTTGTGGACTAGGCACTAGCAATATAGGTGGAGACCTAATCAATGGGAGAATCTTGGTCACTTTTACCTTAGGTTTTTTGCATGATCATGATTAGATACTTAAACATAAGATTGATCAATAGGATCGGTCATTGATGTGTGATTTGACAAGATTGATTAGTGGACAGGACTATTGATTATTTGTTTTGATATTAATGATGAAAAGAGTATTATGTTATGGCTATAGTTATCTCGAAGTAATATATAACTCAATTTGGTCTAGAAGGTTTGTTATATTCTAGATTTGGTGTAAATGAGTAATATTTTTGCGTTTTAAACGTGTGTAAGGGGTGTTCGATTTGCTTGGAAGAGATATATTACTTAGTAGATTGTGGTTGTTCATTCCATTCATTTTTAATGTTTTTCAAGCTCATCAACTGGTGGCTACTAGTACGAGAGTGCTATTGGCGAGAATTTTTGGGTATGAATTTAGTTAACGGTTTTTGGGTGAGTTGAGGTTGTCAAATTTAGTTGGAGTTGTAAACATTCTATTTGATGGATCATAAAAAGTTTATATTATAACCGGATAACATTTTTATCAAATATATATCGATGTATATATTTTAATATCAAGTTGAGTTATAATTACTTTTGAGGCTACTTTCTTTGAGTGAAAAAATAAACATCCCATTGCCATTGTTCTTGTGGAGTTGGGGTGTGACAAAAAAAGTTCAAGTCCCTTTATGGATTATGTTGCAACTATTGCCTGTCAGGTTTAAGTTATGGTTGAAGACCAAAAACCTAGATTTAGACATGGAAAGGCAAGTCCATGTTAGCAAATAATACCTTCTATAACAATATCTAGTACATGAAGGCTACAATCGAGCAAGTCCAAACTAGTTAAGGCTAAACAAGAGATAAAAGAATGATCATCAAAATTATGTAGTTTTGTTCATGATTGTCCCAAGCTAATTTGTCAAGCAATCGGTTAAGAAAATTATACAGTCTTCATTGCATCGAATTTTCTCTTGTAATGTGCAAACGCGTTGACAAATCAAATTACATCTTACTTTTCTAAAAGTCAAGTAGTTGACACAAGGTTGACCAAAAGTGAACCGAGGTTCAACCGTTGAGCGAAAGGGCCCAAGATATGCTTTCAATCTTGAAATTTTTGAGACCTATATGGTCACTCAAATTCGACCGTTAATTTATTGCCCTCGGGACTATTTGTAGCATTAGAGAGTTTGCGATCATCCAATTTGCAACACATAATAGAGGTAAGAAGCATTCTAGCGCAACGAAGATGGGTCGAACAGATGTCGGATGAAGAAGCAATCGTCAAATTTTGGTCATTCTCAACTACAATCAAATGTCTTTGAATTGAGCGATACTTTCTAAACCTTCTAGTTACTTTAACTCATGATCTCAACAAACTTTGGCTGCCGAATTGAAGCTCGATTCATGGACTTGTGGGTCCTTGATCTTTTGGATGTTATCCCATCAGTATTAAGCTCGTTGGAAATTTCTCGCCAAGCTATGCATCGGCATAAAAGAATGCAACTCCGATGTAGGATGCCCAGAATCGACCTTGGAAAGAAAACGGAACCTTGGGTCGAGGATCATGCTGTAAGAAATTTTCTATAATATAGGCTTACATTTAATTAATTAATTTTCTATTTTAAATAATCGGGTTAATAGATATTCTAATATTTGTTGAACCCTACAGTGATTTTATTAAATTTGGTATTGGCATCTATTGATAACGGGCTTAATTGAGTAGTAAAGTGTAGGCAATTGTGTTTAACTAAAGCTTGTAATGGGAATGGCCTAGTTGACACGCTGTTGATTAGGGTTTGCTAGGTCCTATCTTTAGCCTATAAAATGGTAGGTTATACCTATTAGTTATTTGACTGCTATATTGAAATAAGTCATAAAGAAGAAGATCTGGCATTCCAATAGATCTTTAATTATAAGAGTGATATATTTTTCTTCGAGTAAAGTAATGGCTCAAACATGTGCACTTTAATTCCGCTGTATTTATTGATCTTGATGTTTTACAGTCATAAATGGATCCGATTCTTCTTGATTGGTTAGTTGTTTATGTGAATAATTTTCTTCATATGGTATTAGAGCCTATCATATATGATTGTAGAACCTAATTTTTTTTTAACGGAAAAATTTGAAATTTTCCTCTTTAAGCCAAATATGGGCGTTATTTTTTCGTGTGGATTTTTTTCTCAATTGATCCTGAAACCATAGGGCTTTTGTTCTACATGTCGAGATCTTTCCAACCATATATAATTTATAATTTCGTTTAGAATTGAGAGAGAATTTTAAATTTGAAATTTTAGGATTTATACATGAAAAAGTTCTAGAATTTTCAAATTATTTGCAATTGATTGATGTTCATTGTAAATCGTTGCATGTGTATTGTTATATATATGTTTTAGTATTCTTTTGTCGCATTAAAGTAAGCCCCCATCTTCCTCTCCGTTCTCTAGATTTCGAAATCTTAATTTGGAAAACCATTGCTTCATGCTCGTTCCTTCAGTGACATGATTGTTTTGGCGTGATCGTTTTGATAATCGATTTGGTTTTTCTCATATGGGTTGGTATGGGAGGGGTACGAGTATGGATTTGGATTGCTTTGCTATTGATAGCCTCTTATGTGCATGTTTCGCATTCTTGTTTTGGTGCAATGACCCTGTTAGATGCTGACATTCAGCGTTTTTGGATGATGGGTTTGCAGAGATTCTTTTGTTTTGTGAACCTGTTCAAGGGTTAAATTGATCTCTTGAATTAGAGGTGTTTTTAAGTAATGTTTTGGAAACTGTGAAATAAAGGGTCTTCCTTCTTTTATGCCCTGGGGCTGTGTTTATGGCGGGGGAGGAGCTGACGGTTTTTGTTTGATTGAATAAAAATAATGCATTCACATTAAGTAGATTGGACATCGAAGTATTAGATTTCCTAATGACCCATGCATGAAACGCCGGAAACCCATTGACGACGAGCACGTTCGATTCACCATGCGAGAAGGACGGCGTGATTGGGTGCGGTCCCGTGTCCCCTCGTGAAACCTTAGGGCTCCCTTTTCAGGTGTCAGGGAGTGGTGCGTCTCTGGGATCGAATTCCGTTTTGGCTAAGCAATAGGGAAAATTAGTTGGAACGATGGCTTCTTGAGTAGTTCTGGTTTTGTGTGAGGCATTTGCAGATAGATGGAAGCAGATGATTGCGTGGAAATCGGAGACCGTTAGTGATGGTTTTTCTTAGTGTGGTGATGGTCTTACGGTTTTTTCAGGGTTTGGAGATTCTCTTCATGATGTAAAGTTGTGAGTTATGGATTTTAGGTGGGGGTGGTAGAGGCCAATTACAGTTAGGTTATGTTACCGAAAAAAAAAAAAAAGTGTGTGGCCTTTTCGGGTAGCATGAGTGAGGCCATTCTTGGGTTGCCCTTTAATTCCGTCTTTATGATTTACCAGAGTAATGTGTTAATGTTGCGGTGAGACTAGACTTTTGATGGTTTTCCTTTTCTTGATGTGGGTGTTCCTCTAGTTAATGCTGTGTGATGTGAATAATTGTTCTTATCAATGTCGAATGGTGTTGATTTATGGTTGGAGATCCTCCGTTAATTGAAAGATATCTTGATGGAGCAATGCCTGGTCAGCGATGATATTGCGACAAAGTTGCGTTCCATCATAGGAATGAGAACTTCTTTTGCTGTTATAACCTCTTAAGAGTCTCCTTTTCTACTGTTGTAGCCTCATAAGAGTCTCCCATTATCTATCTATGTTGTCACGGGACATTATCATGGTGAGCAACACCTCGCGGCTAGTGATTTTAGTGGTTCTTTGGTGGACTAAATGTTTGATGTAGAGGGCCATCCTTAAAGAGGTGAGGGCTGAGTGTTGTAGAGATTAGAAATTGCAAACAGCTTCTACAATTCTTAACTGTATAACTAAGTTGGGACAAATGCCTCTAAACTTAAACTTCAAAAAAAAAAAAAAAAAATTGTGGCAAAAATTGTTGCTTGAAAAATGCAATATGATCTTTGGAAGCACATGTTGTAAAGTGTTTCATATTGTTTGATGAATTTTGGACATAAATTTATGGAGTTCTGTATCGATAAAAATTAGTATATACAATTACTCGCCCAAAATGGGTTATTATGTATATTAATTTGGCAAAAAGCATGAAGATTAATTCCCATATTTGAAAGATGGGGATGTATAATTGAAAAAAATTTATCTATCCAAAGGGGTTAAATGTTTTGAAAATTATATGTAATTCTTATCTATATTGATATTACGGAGATGTATGATTTAAATGATTTGTCTGCTAAATGAGGATTGATTCTTGACAATTATATGTAATTCTCCTCATTGTTGTTTTCATGCTGTGGAAAATAATAGTGCATTGTATACTCTGCCCAAAGAAGAGTTTATAATGTACTAATTATTTTGAATTGCTTATTGTCCATAATTGATTTTTTTGCATTATGTGTGACAACAGTCCCCTTTGTTGTAAACAACAATAATGCCACGATTGAAATGTTAACTGAATCAAATATTATACCGTTAAAGACTTGGTCAAAAATGGAAACATTGTGATTGAGGATATCTCTAACAAAAGGCTTACGACCCATTTTGTTTAAAAAACATATAAAGAATATAAATGTTTTAGATTCTTTTAATTTATTTTGTTAATGAGAGTTATATAATTTGTATTTTTGGATATTATAATTATATGCAGACTGATAATATTTTTATGATGTCTATTAAAGCATTTATTTTCAATGATTGTTATTATTGATTCGATTGTTATCATTTCTCTTGTTGACTGAAAAATGGAAATATAAAACAGTATCTTTAAATAAATTTTAGTTTAGAGATGACTGTATGTTACTAATTATGAGATCTCATATTGGATTGTGACATAGTTATGCAATTTCATGTTGTTTAGAAATTGCGCTAATGTAGTTTCATGTTATTGAGAAATTGCATTGAGAATCGATAAGAAATAGTGTATATTTTGATCACATGTTGGCACTATTTCTTACTACACTATTAGGCTCATGATCCATGAAAATATAATGCTTGTTACATGTGATTATGGAAGGTCATGTGTTGTAGTATTTTCTTAACACATTGATTTCTATAGTCTTATACTGAGGTTATATATGATTTGATTGGTTTTGAGATACCATTATTGGAATATTATATTTTTATAGTTGTGGCCATATAAAACAAAATTTTCAATTATTAACCCGATAGTGTCATTTTCAATATATAATCTTTTTCAAAATAAAAATAAGTTAATTAATGTAGCCAAAGTGGGAGAATGTTTGAAATTTTCTATAGTATGGGCTTACATTAATTAACTAATTTTCTATTTTAAATAATTGGGGCAATGGATATTCCAATATTTGTTAAACCCTACAATGATCTTACTGAATCGGGTATTGGCATTTATCGATAACGGGCCTAATTGAGTAATAAAGTATAAGCAATTGTGTTTAACTAAAGCTCGTAATGGGAACGGCTCTTTTTTTTTTTTTTTTTTTTGGTCAAAAACAAGACGATAATATTAATACTTAAGAGTTCTTAAACAAAAGACCCATTAGAGCATCCAAACAATGCAAATCCCAAAGATGCTGGGGAGGCCGGACTACCCAAGAATAGGATAAGGAATTCATTCTACGGGCCTTAGCTACCCAATCTGCTACATAATTTATGAATGGACTACAATGGGCCAAGGAGATATTTTTAAAAGAGCTCAAGAGGAATTTAGCTTTGACACGCTGTTGATTAAGGTCTGCTAGGTTCCCTCTTTAGCTTATAAAATGGTAGGTTATACTTATCAATCGTTTGAATCTCATTGAAAGCTGCTATACTGAAATAGGTCATAGAGAGGAAGATCTGACATTCCAATAGATTTCTAGATCTCTGATTATCAGTGATTTATTTTTTTCCAAGTAAAGTAATTGCTCAAACAGGTACGCTTTAATTCCGCTGTACTTATTGATCTTAGTGTTTTATAGTCATATATGGATCCGATTCTTTTTAATTCATTAGTTATTTATGTGAATAATTTTCTTCACATGCTCCTCAAGCTATGGCGTGGAGCCTCAATTCCATGGAGTGCTAAAAAAAACTCCGTATGTTATTGATGCCCACCACTTCTCATTTTCACAAAATGATGAGTCTCTTTAGCTCTCTCTCTCTCTCTCTACTTTAGAATAGGAAAAATACTAAATTTAGGTCGTCGTAATCTAAGCCGTTTAATTGCCGCTTTCATATTCTGTCCCTAGTAGTAGGACCCCCGTTATCATTCCGACAAACCCGCTGAACAAACGCGAAGGGCCCTTCTACGTGAAAGAAGGACGAGGCAGCCGGACTGCCACACGTTCGTCCCAAATGCGTCACCGGAGGCCCCATGCATGCGGATTGGTTGTCGAGATAGACACGTTTAAATCCGTTTTTATTTGTTCATTTGATAATCGCCGAAAGGCAACTACAAATTGGCGTTTTCCCTTAAACGATACCATGCGCGATTAGAGCCGACATTTAAAAATCGACTTTGCACTATTTTATGAAAACTGCATTGAATATATCATTAATTGTCATGTCATAACTTGTCACGTCATTATTTACATGTTTTTTGTGCACTTTCATCTTTACTTGCCTCCATTCACCTTTTATGTTTCTCCATCAAATGATACTTGTTTACATGCAATTTAGGTCGTCTCATTTGCCACGTCTTCACGCGTGTCTATGCCTCGTTATCATGTATGCTCTTGTGTCGTTCCGCTTAAGTTGTTATGCTTTTTCCATGTCATCATGCATGCCCATGCCGCATCACCCTACATGTTGACCTGTGATTAGCTTGTCTCTTCGATTGCCACCTCATCATGATATTTTTTGGTTATTCTAGTTCAACTTTGAGGAAATGACTTTGCAATTTCCTCAAGGGAGTTGAATGAAGGTGAATTTGCTAAAAGCAAGCATCCTTTGGTTTATACGTTTTGTGTAAAGCAATTCGAGGAAAAAAAAAAAGAAAAAAGAAAAAAAGAAGAGGAGAGAGGGCAAGCATTTGCAAGCATAGGCAAAAACGGCATGGAGTTTGGGCAACTTTTGGTGTCAACCATAGGCGAGCATTGGTGGTGGCCAGAGACAACCATTTGCCAAGGAAGCATTGACTAGCAACCCTTGTTGCCGTAAATCTATGCTCAACAAAAGCACTAGAAGATGAAGGTCGACGAAGCCAGGCAAGGCCCATCACTAATGTTGCAACCCCAAATGAGGGCCGTTAAGGTTGAGTGACTTTAGCAATGTGAAGCTCGCATGACCTTAGCTAAGCCAAATCTGGACTTCGACATAAGCGTCAAATCTAACTTCAATGTCATGCAAGCTAGCTGATCGGTCTCCGAGGCCGCTCAACTAAAAGCGACATAACATCGATGTCATGTGACTCCACATCAACGTTCTTCTAGCTCCTCCGAGCCATGCCGGTGTCCATCCATCTTAGATTTTTAGGTAGAAGATGAATAGTTTTCATACCTATTAGGTTGAAAATGAATAGTTGTGAGGGCAAGACTGGAACAATTAAGTATACTTGAGGATAATTTTGAAAGGAAAAAAATCATAAACCTTCAAACCTCCCTTTTGAAAATGTTGAAAGCCTTACTTGTCGCGGGCTTAAAATTTTGCCAAGGCTTTCGACAAAAGGGAAAAAAAAAGGCTTTGCCGAAGTTAGCGTTTAGTCATAGGGTGCTAAAAAAATTTGTGACACGCCTCATATGTTTTCCAAGGAGTTTTAAGGTCCTTTGGAAAGCCGGATGGAACCTATTGTTTTTTTTTTATTGTTTCTCCCTCTATACCATATCACTTGCCCGTTGGTTGTCATTGTCGTTTTTGTCATATCATCTTTATGCCACGTGTTAATGTGGCCTCTGACATGGACTAACTACAAGAGCTAAGAGGGCGTGTATTGTGAAGTGGTTATTGATTGAAACTTTGCAAGCTTTTCGCGGATAAATGTTGGACACTATGCTTATTGCAGTAGAAGTTGCGTGATTAAACAGAGGCTAGTTTTTCTACCAAGTAAAAATGAAGGAGAGGAGAAGAGGAATGCTATGTATAGTGGGTTGGCTTATTCACTTAGACTATATTTAGTGGTCCAAATTTGAGTGTAGACATAATGACAAATGATCTTATTTGGTATTTGATGATGTTTTTTGAACCGGATAAATCTGATTATATCCAAATAAAATGTCAGATAAGAAATCGGGTATAGTGAATAGAATAAATTCTGATTGGTTATAAAATTTTAGAATTAATTTAACAATTCTAGCGCATCAAGGAAACCCCATCTAAGGTGAGACTCACCGTCCTTGGCGTTTCTCACCGGCAGCACCCCACCACCTGTCCGACAACCATCCACCGTGATCATCCCTCACTTCAACCTCCTCGAGTATTTTTGCTAGTGCCTTTACTCATGGCTCACTTGGAAGCCTAAGGCTCAGCACCTCATCCATGGCATTCTCTCTTTCTCAGTCGGTTTTCAGGTTTTCCACCATCACTGAATCATGACTTGACCTTTGATTACTCATTCTCGGTCTCTGTTGTTCTACAATCTCTCTCTTGGTTGACTCTGGACTAGGCGCTCACCAACTGTTTGATGAAACGCCAAGGAGAGATCCTCCTTGCCTTCAGTACATAATTTTGCTTAATGGAAGTGGTCGCCCTCCTCCATTTCCTTTGTAGCTCGCCCTCCTTCATCACGCCACCCCACCCCCCTCCCTCCCCCACCACAATAGCTCCACCTTCAAGTCCACACTCACCAAATGTTCGACAATTTTCCAGAGAGATAGAGTACTGAGCATTAGAAATTTAGTGGGGGAAACGATTGCTGAGAACAGAGTTAACGACTGTGGGAGGCTTGACAACGCTTGTTGAAGATTATGGGATATTTTTTATGTTGAAGATTTTTAAAGACTCCAAATCTTGTCTTAGGTTGCACCAAATATATGATAGGGTATTTCAACAATCCAAAGGATATTTGAAGGATTTCACTTCCCCTTCTATTCTATTCTATCCTGTCCCAAGTCGAATCCAGATCACCAAACGCAACCTTAAACTTCTCTGTTTTCCCAACTCTAATAACCCAAATAAGAGTAGAATCCACTATTCAGTCTTCGAGAATTTACGGTGCTTGACAATGCTTTCTTCTACTCGCAGCTTTCTATTTCTACACATAGAAGTAACTCTCATCACACTTGTCATTCTTCTCTAATAATACAATAGAATAAGATGAAACCTCTACTGAGAAATATAATCAAACCGCACAGAGTTTTTGCACTCTTCGTGCACAAAAAATTGAATGCGGTGAGAGTGAAGTGTTCTCTAATTCATCCAATCTCTCCTTGTTTTCAACCGGTACCTCCAAGCTTCTTTCAAACGGAGCCTTGCTCACCTGACATAAGATCTTCCAACGCCCAGGGAGACGCAAGAACTTGAACTATCTTTGTGGAATCATCGAACTTTCTACTCATGAAAAGCCCGTTGTTGACACTTTCTGCATATTCATTGTCTATAGCAGCGAAGGCTATTTCTGTATCAGTCAACAAACGAATTAGTAACAGAGGGAGCATTGTGTTACCTTCAAATCAAAATACATTCCGATGTTTGGTCAACTTTGTAATGACAAAGCATTTGCTTAAACTGGTCATGCAGAAGCGTTTGCACATAAAAGACTGCTTTACATTTGATAAAGAATTTCCTCTGCTTCTAAATATAAGAGTGATTATAGCATGAACGGTTCTTGATATCAAAGAATTCACTAAACATTTTGTTTAGGCATATCAATTCTTCTCATGCGACAATTCAGTTAAGACCAATGCGAAGCATGGTGGTCCTGCAGGAAATTAAAGACCATAAAAATGGGGAGCATCCGTTCCCCAAAAGTGATAAACTTTTCCTTAGATAGGAAATAGTTTTGATTCGCAGTTACTCTTTGTAAGGGGACAAAGGACGAATCAGCCGAATGCAGCAAAGTCTACCACAGCGGTGGTTGCTTGAGTATGAACCAAGTATCAGTTGAGGTATAAACAGGAAATCACAGAAGCAGTTAAAGGGACATCGTCATGAAAACAGAGTATTCCATTCCATAAATATTTGTCTATAACTTTCTTTGGCTGTGAATTTCACCAATACTTTGCTAGCTGCAAGAAATCTGAAGAGTCCCGTTTTGGACTATCTTGAATTTGAACTGTAATAGTTCAGAGATTTCTGCACTTGTGACATGCCTTGACTAATAGTCCTAACGTTTGCTTATGCTGTTCGTGTTGAATACTTTTCGAATGGTTGCATGATGAAAAGGCTCTTCTTTCATCAATGTTGTTCGTGCTGTTAGCAGATGTTTGCTTATGTGTGGGCACTACGATAAATGCGTCCTTCTCGTCTGTAATCCATACCGGTCGAGTTTACAGACATGGTGGTAGCTGCAATTACTGTCAATGGTGTTTGTGTTGTATTGCTGACATTGCCTCTCCTCGCCTGGACACGGTCGAATCGATTATGCACACCGACTGCCATGCTGTAGCCTACAAAGTTCATAGTGCTCGTACGTTATCTTCAGAATAATTCTGTTCTCTACCAGTGATGTTTTTGTTGAAAGAATAACTGTAATATTTGTGTTGATTAGCACTCACGTAGCCCTCATTTACTCTGTTTGCACGGTGTGGATAGGATGTTTTTCTTGACTCAGTGACCTCGCAGTTTCCGAAGAGGTGGAGGGACTTGACACCTGTTTGAAAAGCAATTTTTCTTCATAAAACTGAAGTCTATCTTGATAAAAACTAAGACGCGTGTCAAGCCAACGATGCACTTTAACAATCTTCGTCAATTTTGGAAAATGGTCCCAGATGATTTGTTCATAGATATGAATCTTTAACATAGTTCGATCATGTCTAGGATGAGAGTAGGCATTTTGTTTCTCTATCACACCCCCCCCCCGCCGACGAAACAGGTGTCCTTTGCTTAACCCCTTTTTTGGGCCGGTTCGTTCCTGAAACTTTAACCTTGCTAACATGTGTACTTTCTGATCGGCACATCCGTTCTCAAGTCTCAACTGGTGCAGAACAGATCGGCCACGGAACCGGCATTTTATCAGGCCTAATTTGGTGGATGTGCAAATCGATGGATGCAAAGTCCTCTCGGCGGAAATTGGTCGCAAGCCCATCAGATGGGCAACGGATCAACCCTTCTTCGTCAGTGCGCCGAACATCCAGAAGTTGACATGAACTTGTTTGACAGCGTAATGACCCCTACGATCATCGCCATTTTAAGGAAAGGAAGATAATGAAATAGAACAGCTGAAAGGAAAAAGGAATTTAACAAGTCCATCACAACTCCCATTATTAGCGGATACTAGACATGATATAATATGTAGCTATCAATATCAACCTATTCCTAGCACAAAAATGTTCTAATGGTGACTTTTGTTTCTCATTGCTTCTTTCTTTCCAAAACTAGACTTGAAGAACTTAGTCGGGGAACCACAAATTGAGCAAGCTCTGCTCTTCCAACAGTCCAAAGTCATAATCAGGCTTCAGGAAATCAAAGCTGTGGCCAACTCCTTCTGTCTCTTCCATCGGATACGAGCTCGCACTCATCATCTTGTTCGCCTCCTGTAACCTGCAGCGCCCACTGGCCGGTACCCGAAATCCCTGGTGGACCGCGAGGGGCTCGAAAGGTTGTCTTCTCCAGTCCCCCGTCCCCGTGCTAATCATCTCTTGGGAAGAATGTAGATTCTGTGCCTCCGCTCTCGAGGAATTAAAACTGGGACAGCCAATATAGTTTGCGGCATTATCTGTTTGAGTTCCCCGTAACATTGCCATGCTCATGAGCATGTCAGCCTCAGGAATCGAAGCCCGGGAGTTAGATTTACCATTTGGGCTCGTATCCATGGGTTGACAATACAATTCATTACACATTCCTTCAAAATTATCATCAAATGTGTCGCATGAGCTACTCCTCGCTACTTCTTCATTCACTTGTTGCTTCATGGCACTCATTTTATCATCCTTCAGGTTCTCGGACCAAGTTCCAGGATCAACTTCCAACCTGACAGGGTACATAATCGAATTGAGTCCTGTATTATATTCAATTCCAGTACAGCTACCGTTGGCAAGTTCCATCAGTGTTAGCAATTCTCCATTGATGTCGGCTCCGATGCACAATGGACTTTCAATTTCAATAGAAGTTCCACTGGCAACGACCTCGTTGCTCTGCACCGATTCAGGACAATTGCAATTATCACGAACATCATGTGAACATCTGATTTTGTCCTGTGAATCGGAATTTTGTCCAGTGGCAATGAACTCAATATCAGGAGTAGAAATTTCAGATCCGGGTCTCAGATTTAGTCCATGGAACACTGATCCACGCCCATCCTCATGTCTCTCTGTTTTACATTCCACTGTTTGGGACGCCGTTGCTCTGTTTTCCTCTGTTCTTGTCGGGTTCGGATCTTGAGCTTCACGCTGGAAATCGCACTCGGTCGTCATGCTTTCCTTGACATCATCACGTTGCAAACTTGAGCTATCAACCACGAAAACTCTGGAAGGATCAAAGGGATCTGCATCGGGCTCCCTCGACGTGGCGAACTTCTCAACCGCGGACAACGCACTCCTGGCAGACGAATCGCCGCGACACGGCATCGAAGGAGCCGAATTCCCAGGGAAATTCACTCGCGCCAGAGGGCCGTACATGGCCCGCGCGGCCGCATCATAAGCAAGAGCCGCCTCGCGCGCCGTCGAGAAGGTCCCGAGCCAGAGCCTGCTGGCTTTCCCCTGCCCCGCTCCGGACGCCTTGTCGATGGGTTCGCGAATCTCGGCGACCCACTTGCCCCACGTCCTCTGCCTCACGCCCCGGTAGCTGCACACCGAGTTCTCGGGCCCGCCTTTCCCTCGCATGCAGCCTTTCTTCGAGCCCTTCGCCGGCACCCTGCGCGCCGCCCTGACGACGGCGCCACCTCCTCCTCCGCCCTCCTCCTCCGGGACGCCGGCCTGGCTGTCGTAGTAGTCCTTCCACCGGGCGAGCGTGTCCTCGACGGAGTCGCAGCCGTTGCGCCGCTTCTTGAGGCGCTTGTCCCCGAATTCCCCCACGGAAAAGGAGGCCTGCCTGGCGGGGTTCATGCCGATGCTGGTCGCGAAGTTCAAGTTCATGTCTTCCGCGAAATCTGGGCCAAAAAGGGTTCGGACTTCTGCTGGAAGTACGTTGAGCTGAGCTAGGGTTTAGGCTTGGGTTTAAGCAGAGGACCACCCCGAAAGAGAGTTTATCGAAAGCATTCCAGAGGGGTCGCGGCTCTGTTAATATATGCATCAGCCGCCGAAGCAGGTGCAGCCGCGAGGTGATTGGTGGGGACAAGCTGGCTTTTTCTTGGGGACGAAGCATCGGCGGCGGGACGCGATGTGGGACTCGGCTCGGCTCCCGCCGGCTGAAGTTACGACTTTCGTGGCAAGAAGGCAAGTTCTCGTGGCCGTTCCGCGTGACGTGGCGGCGGGCGAGTGGGTCCTTGCCATCATGCGAGGACACGTGTCGGAAGCCCGTATAGCTGCCTGCCACTACGTTCCACGTCGTTTTCTTTGGGACGAAGGCGCGCTCTTTTCTTTTGTTTATTTGACGCCATCCGACGGCCCGATGGTTGCCGCGGCCCGCCCATCAAGCGGGCCTCGGTGGGCGGATCCGGCAGTGGCCTCCTTTTAAGGGCTTGACCCGACCCGCCTCTCTATACACTACCCAATGCGGTGCCTATTATTTTTCGTAGGATCGATTACCTTTATTGTTAGATAACATTGAAAAACCCCTAATTGGTATGTCACGAAATATTTACTCCATATTTATTTTTGTCTCGCAGAAATTTTGAACTAGTACACAACGGCATTTTTACTCCTAACTTTTTTTCGTTTAACAAAACGTTTTACACCGGTACCCTAACACGAATCCACCTTTATATGATTCAATACGTGTGGATTTTCCATACAACCCATCAAACGGGTGGGTTCGGTCAAAAATGATTCAACCCAAATAGATTCATTTAACCCATTTTTATTTAATATAAATTTCGTAACTCATATTTGACCTGACTCGTGCTAAATACATACCCATCTCAACCCATATTATTAAGACATTTTTATATTTAACGCAATATAGGAAAACTTATATTCAAATTGAATTGAGAGCATATAGTGAGTGAAAATGATATCAAATAAGGGCAAGGGAGAGTCAAGGGTGAATTGGTTATAAGTGAGTTGTGAACTCATTTAATACCTATATTACTATAGGCTTCACAATTTTAAACACATTGATGATTTATTTATTGAATATAACTAATCCATATAATAACCCACCCATCAAATATGGGCTAAACCCACTTCAACAAGTCTAGTTATATCTACCATTCTCCACATTAGGTCTATTTTTCAGTGGTTTGTCATGAATGCATTTTGATGGGATATTGGACAAAATGCTAAATTTGGGTTAGCATATTGCGAAATGAAATTCATTTTGAAATAAATGTATCATGGGACATCAGTTTCGTGATACAAAAATTAGCTTAGACTAAATATATCGTGAATACCAATTTGGAATTTTTTTGTGTTACGGAAATTAATTTGTGGTAAATATATTATGAATACAAGTTTAGGATTTATAATTGTATTCCCTTATCTTTAATGTATATTGATATTGGGTTTTTATCAAATAAGGTATGATTTATCACATAAGCAAAACGAGTAGGAGAGAAGAATTGATCACAGATTCTAACTTTTTCTAATTGTATTAGACTACTGCATAATAGGGTTTCCTCGACAAAAGGATAAGAGAATCAATGCAGGTGCGGAGTTGTTTCCTTTTGCATCCGTATATTCTTCATACTATGTTTGAGGTTGAACTTGATGGATCCTTCATTCGATTTAAGCAGCTCACTCAATGCCTCAAATAAAGAGGTGGGACGATAAAGAAGTCCAACAACTACTTGCCGCTTGCACTTTTTTTTTCCGGCATAAAAGCTCTTTTGGGACAAGTGTTTGCCGGATGAAAGGAGATAGTTAATCTAAAAATCTTAAGTTTCCTAAAAAGAGATAACAAAGTTTACGAGAGACACAAATAGTGAACGAGATATTGAAAGATGGATTAACACATAGGTAATAGAGAATGGGTAGGGATATATCAGTGAGGAGAGTAGAATTTCGCAACGGTTTTTTGGAGCTGTCTAGTTAAAACGACTGTAATCTCAATTTCATTTGGCCGCATTTACAGACACCAACAATTAATAAAATAATAAATTAAAAGAATTTAGCATAAATTACTGCTTCTCAAGTTATTGTCCACCCGAAGAACAAAAGAATAATGAAATATCACTTAAATACAGAAAATGCTTGACCCCCAGAAAACCAAATAGTTTACTAAAACTCTTTCCTTCTTTTATATTTCTACACTAAAAAAAACCCCACTTCTCGTCATTCATCGGGAGATTCGACCTTCCCTTCGTCGTCCTTAGCTCCGGCGGCGGCTACTTCCGGCTTAATCTCCTCCAGCTGCCGCAGAACCTGCTCCACGTCTGGCCTCGCCGCCGGGGACGGGTCGACGCAGTGGAGGGCCAGCTTCAGGGTGTTGAGCAGCTCGTCGCCGATGGTCGGCGTCTCCCTCATGAGCTCCAGATCGAACACCTCGTTGGTCCACTCCTCCTTCACGATGGACGCCACCCACTGCGGCAGGTCCTCGCCGTTGGGGCCCTCGCTGGGGGACTTCCCGGTGAGGAGCTCGAGGAAGACGACGCCAAGACTGTAGACGTCGGTCTTGGTGGTGGGCTTCTTGGTCTTGGCGAGCTCCGGCGCGGCGTACCCGATGGCGCCGGCGGTGGCGACGACGGTGGTGGAGGCGGAGGAGGTCATGAGGCGGGAGAGGCCGAAGTCGGCGATGTGGGGGACGGTGCGGTGGTCGAGGAGGATGTTGGTGGAGGTGAGGTTGCCGTGGACGATGTTCTCCTGGGCGTGGAGGTGGTGCAGCCCCCGCGACACCCCTATGGCAATGCTCATTCTCGTCGGCCAGTCGACGGTGGTCTCAGGTCCCCGAGCTGCACGGACCAAGCGATGATGCCAAAAGTTAGCAATAAGCAGGCAAGAGTGCTAGTTAATCTCTACCCTCTGCAGTAATTACTGATTCCTTACCGTGGAGGAAGGAAGCGAGGCTTCCCATGGGCATGTAATCGAACACGAGAAGCTTCTCTCCCTTGGGACCCAAGTAGTAGGCCCGGAGCGCCAGGAGATTCGGGTGCCGAATCCGGCCGAGAGCGCCGGCCTCCGCTTCGAACTCCTTCTGCCCCTTGGTCATCTTCTCCCGCAGCCTCTTCACCGCCACCTGGTTCCCGTCCTCCAGCGACGCCTTGTAGGCGGTCCCGTACGCGCTCTTCCCCATGATCTCCGCGGTCGCGCACAGCAGGTCGTCGGCCGTGAACACGAATGGCCCGTCGAAGTGCACCAGCTTCCCGCCGATGTCGCTGGCCTCGACATCCCGGGATGCGGTCGCCTTCTCGGAGATCCCGCCGCCGGCAGCGGCTTTCTCGGGCTTCCCGTTCTTCTTCTTGGACGCCGCCCTTTTCCTGATCAGGCAGCAGAGCAGGACGAGGCAGAGGATGAGCAGGATCGCTAGGAGGATCCCGGCCGCAATGAGGACTATGTCCTTGGTGCTGAGGTGGCGGCCTCGGCGACGATTAGACTGCTCCGGAGATGGAGATGGAGGGGTCTGTGGCGGCGGAGAGATGGTCGGGCATGGAGTAGAACTGCTGAAGCCGCAGAGCTGGAGGTTCCCCACAAAGGAGCTCGAGTTGAACCTCCTGGAGAGATCGGTCGGGACGGCACCGGAGAGGTTGTTGTAGGACACATTGAAGGAGGTGAGCTTGGGCAAATTGGCCAGCGAAGCCGGGAGTTCCCCGGTGAAATTATTCTCGGAGAGATCGAGCCGGTCAATGCCGGAGATGTTACCAATGCTCGAAGGTATCGGGCCCTTCAAGCGATTGCTCTTCAAGTTGAGCTCAGAAAGGTTCCGCATGGCGCCCAAATTCTCGGGGATTTCGCCGTCTAGGCGATTTTCCTCTAAGTCCAGCACCGAAAGGGACGACACGTTGAAGAGACTGGAGGGCAAGCTCCCACTGATGGCATTGAACGACAAGTCCAGTTCCTCAAGTTGAGAAAGCTCCCCTATGTCACTTGGTATGGTTCCTCCAATCTGGTTGTGGCTCAGAGAGAGGATTTGAAGCGTGCCCAGCTTGGAGACGGAGGCCGGGATCGGTCCCGAGATGTTGTTGTGGTCGAGAGCGAGAATGGCGATCGAAGGCGACCGGCTGACGACGCTCGGAATGGGCCCGGAGATGGTATTGAAGCTCAAATTGAGCCGCAACAGCTTGGTGGAGTTGGCGAGGCTCGGGGGAATGGTCCCCGACAGCATATTATTGCTCAAGTCGAGGGCCTGCAGGAGAGGACAGTTGCCGAGGGAAGGTGGGATAGTCCCCGCGAGGCGGTTGTTGAAGAGGTAGACCCCTCGGAGGTCGGGGAGGAACCCGAGGGAGTAAGGGACGGCGCCGGTCAGGAGGTTGTCGTGGAGGCTGAGCTTCCGGAGCGCCCGGAGCTGCCCGATCTTCTCGGAGATCCGGCCCCCGAGGCCCTTCCAGGGGAGCTGGAGGGCGATGACCTGGCCCTTGACGCACTTGATGCCGGCCCACCCGCCGGAGCAGGCGCCGTAGCCGCTGTCGTTCCAGCTGCGGAGCACGCCGAGGGAGTCGACGAGCTCGTGCTTGACGGCCCGGAGGGCCTGGTAGTCGGCCTGCGTCACGACCACGCCGTCCCACTGGACGCGCCCCGAGAGGGCGGAGGCGGCGGCGGGGGCGGGGGACGGGCCGGCGACGGCGAGGAGGAGGAAGTAGAGCAAGAGCAAGAGCCGGGCGTGATCATGTCGGGAGCGGTGGCGTTCCATGAAAACGGGGCGAGGAGAAACGGAGGGGATCGAGATGGCGGAAGCCTAAATCTTTCTTCAGATTCCTTCGACCCCCACCAATCCCTTTTCTCGCTTCTTTCTCTTTTGGCAAAGTTTTCTCGATGGGAAAAGAAGGGTGGGGAGGAGGGAGAGGCGAGAGTTTTTCTTTCAGAACGACATGAAAGCACGGTAGAGAGTAAGGGCCAAAAGGAGTATATGAGAGAGAGAGTAAAGAGTGGTCGTTGGGGGGTGGGGAAACAAGAACGATTTTCTCTGACAGAGCACGTGAGAGCGAGAGAGAGAGAGTGCGCGCGCGTGTCTAGGTTTTGCCGGAAACAAAGAACTATTTTCTCTCCGAACCGAGGAAGGCCCCAACGGCTACTTTCCCACCTGCGGCGGCAGAGGGAGACATGTGAATGCGTGCGTGTTAATGCGAACGGTCATGTTGGGACTCGGAAGACCTGGTCGTTTTGCCCTTTTGGTGGTGGTGGTGCTGCTGCCGAGTCAAAATGGTATCAACGGCTATATTCCGGGTCGGTCCTTGCTGGTCCCTTCGAGACCCACCCGACCTTAAACATGGTCTTTTAACTAACATTTTTGGATCGGGTATCTAGACAGTAACGTTGAGCCCCACCTTAAGAAATTATATGGGCCACTTCGTGTCTTCATTTAGTTGCTAGATTCCCGGCAAGTGGACTTTCTCACACGGCGTGACTTAAGCGTAATCAAGTCCCTAATCATTTGGACTGACTGGTGGTACTTAAAGTGAAAATGAAGGAATGGAGAAGATAGAAAAAGAAAGGGAAAGGTAATCGCATGCCAACGAGATTGAATGTGGGAAGATAATTGCAAAGCGATTTTTGGTATTGTGCTCGTTTTGGTCTCTCAAGCAAAAGCACCATGTATTGGACGAATTTTGGACCAATTCTAAAAACGAAGCCTGCTTAACTTTTTCCAGGTAAAATATTAGAAAAATATTGTTGTGATTGTTATGCTTATGTATGGTCTTCGAGTTGAATGTCGAGTATTGAATTAAATTTATTTCTCAATTTAATTAGAGGCGGGCACGCCATCCATAATACGTTGCAACTCTAGAATTTACAAAAAATTACTTCATTATGGCTTGAACCTCACATTTTCAAAGATGCAAATTGTCACCCAGCCAATTTCAATGAGCTAAATTCACATTTCTCGAGACATAGAGTCTCAATTCCCCAAATCCATTAGGCTAAGCGTTTATTTGTTCCAAGAAAAATTTATTTTCTTCACTTTTTGGCATTTGGATTACTTCGAAAGATGAGTTGATCAAAAATCTTTTTATAGTCAACAAAAATTTTATGTCACTCACGAGTTCTCTTTTAAAAATCGGAAATTATTTAGCAAAATGCAATTAGACTCCTACACTTTGGTCTCAGTACCTCGAGAGTGGGCCAAGGAGCCTAGCTGTTCAAGGACCGTTGCGTCAATGCTCGGGACCCTGGCGGACGTGCCCCTTTCCCCATTGTCCAAACCCTAGACCTAGAGGATTGAGACTTTTCTCTGAAATGTTGTCGCAATTTTCCTGTAACAAATATCAGAAAAAGAGTTTCATATTACATGCAAAAAGAACAACCGATCATAGAAAGATGGAAATCTATGAAAGTTTGGAATTTATTCTTTTGGTAAAATTAATTTTTCGTGACCCAATCTTAGCCCAAGGTCAAAATATTTTCACGATACGGTGATTCTACTGCGGTAATGGGCATGGTTTCCGTGGAGTAGGTTCTTAAGGTTTGGCATGCGCAGAAGAACGGGGAATATGAACGAAACCCTCGGCGGCGTCGGTGGAGTTCTGAAAGGCGTTGCTAGGTGCATAGGAATGTGGATGCCGCACGGAAAATCAATGATGATCCGATGATTTGTCATCGAGCCTTTTTTGGCGAGTGCCTTCCCGTGCCAAGAGCAATATCGGAAACACGCTGCAAAGCTAATGCTGCAATTCTTGCGTAAGTGCGGAGGAAAAGGCAAAGGTAAAAAGCAAAGGAGGATTTCGGACCTGACGTTCTTGCAACGAAATTTGGAGCCTAGGATTCGCAGACTATATTACTAGGATCTGACTTTGAGGCCGAGGACGAGGCCATAGCCATAGCCATAGCCATAGCCATAGCCACAGCCATAGAATTGAGTGCGGTTTTCTGGACATCCACATTCACGTTCAACAATACGGTCGGGCTAAAATTCTGACTATTGTCCTGAGCGTCGGCCGCTATACGACACCCTCCTTTGATTCCATTCGGATTATTCGATTTCTGTTGTTTAGAAGGCGCCTAATACTTAGACAATCAATTGGAGTGGGGGAGTCCAAAACACCCAGGGGTTGGGATCTAACTCAACGTAGACCTCGGAAGTTATTTCTGAGTAGTAACTTGCCTAGGGCCTCACATCCATAACCTCACAGTGGAACCCTCCGTCCTGTATGAATAATAACGACTCCCCGAAGAAACCAAAGATAAAGCACAGTCTGGGATTAGACCGCAAGCACTCCTCAAATCTTACAAGATATGAGAGCCGATCCACAAATACGCTCCCAAGAAATTTTAATAGCCTCTCATGGCGAGCCACATCACCAGCTTCACTTTTCTGATGTAAGGACACATACTTATCTCTAACATCAAGACCTCGACTAGAAAGAACTGGGCGAAAGGAAGAATTAATACACTACACAATCATCAAGGGCTCTCCATTTGTGAGGATTAAGATTTCACTTCCGTTGAAATAGACTTTGTTCTAAATTGAAGGGGATCCGAGTCAATGCACTCAAAGGACACGAAAAGACAATGCCGATGATTTACAGAAAGCATCATCCAAAAGTTAATAGATGAATAAGCAGCACGATAGGCAAAGCTCGTTGGATTCCAGCCATATTGACATGCAGAAGTATCTCAGCCCACCATCAGAATCTACCATATCCTGCCTCCCATAATTTACTTGAAACGGGACACTAACAAGAAGGCATTTCCTCTCAAAGCTAATCAAGTTCATGAACCGAACAATCCTCAACAAGACAGATTACTGTTATAAAAGGCATTTTCCACTCAAAGTTAATCAAGTTCATGAACTGAACAATCCTCAACAAGACAGATTACTGTTATAAACCCCCTCCCTCTCCCTCCCATAGATGTACTCTTCATGCACTTATGGACAAGACACTGCCACAACTTCCAACGTTTCCAACACTGAGTTTAATCTGGACAATAAGTAGGGCAGTAACTTGATCATAAAAGAAGGCTGGATGGCTTGAGGTACCTTCACGTGGACCACATAGATACAGCCTAAACCTTTTATG
Organism: Eucalyptus erythrocorys; assembly: GCA_014182555.1. Classification (NCBI taxonomy): domain Eukaryota; kingdom Viridiplantae; phylum Streptophyta; class Magnoliopsida; order Myrtales; family Myrtaceae; genus Eucalyptus; species Eucalyptus erythrocorys. The sequence goes on along the minus strand of CM024607.1, from coordinate 38,154,483 downwards.
CAGGACACTTGTCATAAGACACCAAAAGCCTACCAAATCATGTACCTGAATGCTATCGCTCCATTTAATCTGGAGAAAGACAAGAAGATATATCATCTTAACTCAACCTTTTGCCTGAGTCACCCTTTCTCATCATAATAGCAGCTAACAAGAACACACGAAGATTCCCAGTACAATGAACTATACGGTCCTCCCTTAGCACAAAGTGAACAAATTGTGTGCATCCCAAATAAATTTTGCATATGCCAAAAGACGATTTTTGATTAATACAAATCATCTTCTACTCTATTCTACAGTGACATTTCCAATGTCCAGTGGTGATGCCACCACACAACATCAATCATGTTGATGCTTATTCAGATATTGATGTTTTTACCTAGCTTTGATGAAGAGAAAGACCATCATCAATTGACAGCTCAAATACACGTCATAAATTGACAAACAGTCTTTTCAGAACTAACATAGTGCTTGTGAGTCCTAAGAACTAAGCCTAATTTGTTTGAGAAGTTGAAGAGAACTCAACTAATCATAACTCAAGACAAGGGGAAATTCCCTCTTCACCAAAGCTTGATAAAGCATCAACATTTGGACAAGCATCAACTTGCTTGATCTTATTTCAACAAGCATCACAACAACCATCACACAGAATAACTCTTGGACAAATGAATCCCTGAATTTCTTATTTCCACCAAAGCCACCATGCACAAGCAGGTGGATAAAAATTAGTGGTTGTTGATAAAAGGAACATATATCTTGACAGTTGCCCCGAAATGGTCTTAGCCATGATTTGGTCGTGGTCCCATACCAGTCATAAACAGGATCTAGAAGAAAACTAGTACAGGACATAGTCTACCATGTATAATAATTACATGACATCAAAGGAGACCCCAATGCATGTTCAAAGGACATCTTAGCAAAACTTTCCACTCCTGATTTTTGACAATTCACAGAACAAATACATCGTGAGCAGACGAGTAATGTAGAACGACATCGTCCCTTTTTATGCAAACCCATAATTTCCAGGCCGATAAACAAACAGATCGGGCAGCGATATCTAACCGATGTGATACGACCCTTGATAGATGCAAACAACTGCAATTGGATGAAGAACTCCGCACATCAAACTCATCGGATGCACCAAAGAGAACGCATACATACAACAACAATGGAGCATCCAACATTGAGCCTATCAATTGAATGAATCAGAGTATTCATAGTTTCATATCCTACAAAAAGGTAATCGCTTTGAACATGAAAGTAACAGATCCACGCACATAGTATTCCAGATCCTACAAATCTACGAATGTAAATCAAAAACAAAAAAATCACTTACACGATTATTTCTTTTATCTACTGTAAAAGCTAAAACCCAGAAGATCCGATCCGATCCGATTCCATCGGATCTGATCCGATCGCGAACGATCTCGACCTCAGACGCGGGATGCGACCGCGGGGGCGGCAGCGGCGGCGGCATTGGAGGCGGCGCCGCCGAGGAAGGAGAGGAATCCGGTGGAGGCGTTCTCCTGCTCGTCGAGGAACAGGTCCTCGGGAACCCTAAAGGCACCGTGGACGCAGACGACGGCCACCCCGGCGAGGAGGGCGGAGATGAGAACGGATCCGACGCTGGTGAGGAAGATGACGACGACGCTGAGGACGATGAGGATGCCGAGGGTCTCGCGGTCGGAGAAGGTGCGGCCGAAGAGGACGACCGGGGAGTCGGAGGGGCGGAAGAGGTAGCCGAAGAGCCAGGCGGCGAGGAGGGCGGCGAGGAAGACGAGGGAGACGGGGTTGGTGATGAGGGAGAAGGCGAGGACGGCGGCGAGGACGGTGAGGTAGTTGACGCGGAAGTAGGAGTAGTTCTTGCGGACGCGGAGGGCGGCGTCGGAGAGGGAGTCGGGCTTGGAGAAGGCGGAGCGGTCGACGAGCTCGGCCCAGGGGCGGCGCTGGGAGAGGCCGTGGTTGAGGGAGTTGGAGAGGTGGTTGATGAAGGAGCGGAAGGCCGGGGTGGCGATCGGGGGCTGCGGCTGGCCGGAGTTGGCGGCGGCGGGGGCGGCGCCGGCGGCGGGCTGGGGGTTGGAGATGGGGAGGACGGCGGGCGACGACATCTTCGAGGGCTTCGGCTTCGGATTCGGATTCGGATTGGGATTGGGATTGGATGCGAGGCTGGAGAAATGTCAATATATGGCAACGCAGGAGAGAGAGAGAGAGAAGCGAGGAGGAAGGAGGAGCTACGCGTTTTCTGGAGGAGGATTACTAATCGTGAGCATTCGCCTTTTTTATTCTTATTCTTATTTATTTTTAATTCTTTAAAATTTTAATTTTTAATTATTTTTTTTGAGGGTTGACTGATTTTACTTCGTCGTTACGGCTACGGATTGCGTGTGATTTGCGGTTTTTGGCCCCAAAATCTAGGATTTTTTCCCCGTGCGATTCGATGGATTAGGGAAACTAAAAAGTCTAAAATTAGTACATCTATGATAAATTTATCCAAAATTAATTTTTTTGATCATGAAAATTTCCAAACTAGTGTACTTGACAAGTTTACTCCGACTAATATAAAAAACCTGAGATCGATACATCTATGACAAATTTACCCTAAACAAATTATTTGATCGCAAAAAACTCCAAACTAATAAATTTGTGACAAATATATCATTCGCTAAATTAAATTAATACAAAAAAATCACAAAAATTGTAAACTGTAACAAACGGAGCGTAAAACCCAAATTAGTATATTAATCAACCGTCAAGTGTCATTTAACTTAATAATTTGACAATAAAATTTAATAAAAACTAACATAGGGCAAATTTGTTACAAGTGTACCAGTTTAGGGTAAATTTGTCAAAGATATACTAGTTTGAGGTTTTTGGTGGTCAAAAAATAGTTTGGGGTAAATTTGTCACATATGTACCAGTTTGGGGTATTTCAAGGTATTAACTCTTTTTTTATTGACGGAATTTGAATTGATAAATTTGGTATTTAATAGGAATTTTAATATTGATGTAGTTTAAAAAGTATTCACATTATGGAATATGAATAATAAAACAATTTGATGACCTTTTACAAAGTGTTCATTTAAGATCTCGTCGGTAGGATGATTGTGCGAAAAAATGACTAAAGCCCTATTTGGTTCAGTATATAGAAGGGGCTTTGGGGCTCTAAGGGGGTTTGGGCAAAAGCAAAGGTGTTTGATTTAATTTTTTAAGCACTTTGGGGAGATGCAAGGAGGTTGAAAGGGCTTTGGAGGAATGGAGGGGTTGAGGTCCATTGGGAAATTGTATTTTCGGAATGCAACTTCCAGTATTGTTCATCTCTCCGGTGGAGAAGCGGACCGGAGGTCGACGAGGTCGTGCGCACCGGCGGCTGCCAGCCAAGGGTCGCCTGACCCTAGTGATCGTCGTCGGACCTCAGGTGACGCCTGGGTCGCGCGACGCAGGCAGTCGTCGCTTGAATCGTGCGACAACCCCAGGCGGCTGTCGCCTAGGGTTGCGCGACCCAAGCGACGATTGCTTGAGGTCGCACGACCCGAGGGGGCTAGATTTGGCCATGTCGCCTGGGTTGCCCGACCCACGTGACGATCGCCCGGGTCGCCCGACCCGGGCGATGGTCGCTTGAGGTTGTGCGACCCGAGGCCGAGATTTGGCCATGTCACCGGGTCTTGCGACCCCGGCGGCGACCGCCGGGTCGCGTGACCCAGTGACATGGCCGAGATCCGCCATCCGGCGGTCCCACCGCCGGTTCGGTGGTCTGATGGCCGGATCTTCAAAATAGAAAATATAATTTTTCTTTAATTTAAGAAAAGTCATTTACAAATGCAAATTTTACCAAACAAGTATTTTTGCTAAAGTTGCATCTCAATATAAATTTAAAAACGATATTTGCATTTAGAAAAATCCTATTCATCCAAAGATATTTGTATTTTAACAAATGCATTTCCTAAAAGCCGAATCAAATAGGCCCTAATTATCAGCCAAATTCCAAAAAGGAGAGCTCAATCTTTTGCTTGGGAAAAAAAAAACAAAACACGACTTTTCAAACCTTTCAAAAAGAGAAGCCCAACCTTTTGTATATAACCCAACCTTTCGCACTATTGAAAGGATACAAAGCCTTGCCATCTCGCTGTTAAATCGCAATGTGTCACCCCCATACCGAGTTCACAGTGGACTGTATTTAGTAGAATTAAGAGAATGACGTCTATTTTGCTAGAAAATGCAAGAAATTTGATAACAAATACTATAAATTAAATCTTTTTAAGGAAGATCATGAATTGAGAATTATGTCGTTTGTGGTGTTGATTTTAGCATCATGAGCGAGGTAGAGTGACACGCGGCAATTTAACGTCTAGAATGAATAACATATATAGTGGATGTCATTTTTGTCTTATGGGTGAAAGGTAAAGCTCTCTTTTGGTTTTGTTATTTTCGTCGTAGGTGGAGAAGGATAGTCGTGATTGGGCTCTGGTGGCTAGCCCTAACAAGCCACCCCAGACGAAATGAGATTAATGAGCTGGAACTGTCAGGGGCTGGGCAACCCCCTGACAGTTCGAGAGCTGAAGGCTCTCATCAATCGTGAAAAGCCCAGTTTAGTTTTCTTAATGGAGACAAAAAATAAAGCACCAATGGTGGAGAACATATGCAAAAAGTTGAAGTTTCAAAACCTTTACCTCATTAATCCCCAAGGAATTGCTGGTGGGTTGGCCTTGATGTGGAATGACCCTGCAACAATAGAAGTCACAGATAGTTCCAGTCAATATATCAATGTAGTATGCACTGAAGCAAGAACAAACCGCCTGATGCAGATTACCTGTGTTTATGCATCTACTAATTTCAGCGAGAGGCAGCAACTTTGGCAGTACCTTACGCGCATCAAACCACAGGCCTCTACACCATGGCTCTGCATAGGAGACTTTAATGAGATTCTTTATGTTTGGGAAAAAGTGGGTAAAAGGGAAGCAGATAATACCCGTATAGCTGCCTTCCGTGATACGCTAAATGCCACAATTCTGATGGATATGGACAGCCAGGGATGTGCCTATACCTGGACTAACAAAAGAGAAGGGGATGAGTTAGTAAAAAAAAGGCTGGATCGAATGTGTTGTACAGTGGAATGGCAAACAACCTACCCTGAAGCTGCACTCCAGGCACTGCCTGCTATAGGGTCAGACCATAGTCCACTGGTCTTATCCTTATATCAGGAACCTACGAGACACAAGAAAGAATTTAGAACGGAAGTCTATTGGCTAGAAAATGAGGAATATCACGCTATTCTGACCTCCATATGGCAACAGCCCTCCCTTCTTCCAACCACTTCTCTGAGAAGCTTTGGGCAACTGCTGATTACTTGCTGAAATGGAGCAAGCAGAGGTATGGTCACGCACCAAAACAGATTCAACAACTATCTCTGCTCCTTACCAAACTCACAAATGACCCACCTCAGTGTGACACCAAACAGCAACTCCAAAGCATTACCAACCGAATTGATACCTTGCGCAAGCAAGAGGAACAATATTGGGGCTTGAGATCTCGAGTCAAATGGCTTCATTGGGGAGACAGGAACACACGCTTTTTCCATGCAACAACCATCTAATGACGATGTCGAAACAATATATCGATGTTAAAATTGGATGAAGACAGATGGACTCGAGATGCAGACACGATTAAAACCCATATTCAAGCTTACTACAAGGAGCTTTACACAACCGAAGGAAATAGGTACTACCAACCTGTGTTGAACCAATGTCACTTGCCTGTTACCGACACCATCAATGCTGATCTAGAGGCAGAACCTACTATGGAGGAGGTGAAAGCAGCAGTGTTTCAAATGGGTGCACTCAAGGCCCCAGGTCTAGACGGATTCCATGGGTACTTCTACCAGAAATCATGGGAAATTTTAAGTGCTGACCTGCTCCAGATGGTGCAATTCTTTTTTACCTCGGAGGTAATGGACCCACTGCTCAATCGCACCCACATAGTGCTAATCCCTAAAGTCAAAAACCTTGAAACCATACACCAATTTAGACCGATCAGTCTCTGCAACTTCAGTTATAAAGTCATCTCTAAAGTCCTAGCCAACAGATTACAGAAATGGTTATCAGAGATCATCGAACCGGAACAGAGCGCATTTGTAAAGGGGAGACAAATCCAAGATGGCATTCTGATCGCACAAGAGGTCCTACATCAAATGCGCATAACAAAGCGAAGAAGAAAACATCAAGTAGTCCTAAAGCTAGACATGCAAAAGGCATACGACAGGGTGGAATGGGACTTTATCAGAGACTGTCTACTCAAAATGGGTTTTTCCAGAAAATGGGTTATGCTTATCATGCAATGCATCACCTCAGCTACTTTCAGTATCAAATTAAATGGTTCCCCAACCCCTTTCTTCACTCCTTCAAGGGGCTTGAGACAAGGTGATCCGCTATCCCCATACCTGTTTATCATCATTTCCAATGTGCTGTCCTGGATGATGAAAAAAGCAGTAGCAGAAGGAACTATTCAAGGCATTAAGCTGACTCGATCCAGCCCTAGACTATCTCACATGTTATTTGCAGATGATGCCATATTCTTTTTACAAGGGACATTAGTAGGGTGCCAGAACCTAAAGCTTATTCTGAATCAATACTGCCATGCAACAGGACAGTCAATTAACTTAAATAAATCAGGGGTTAGTTTCAGTAAATGCTATCCAGACATCCTCAAGAGAAATCTGGCCCAAGAACTTCGAGTACCTGTCATAGACAAAATAGGTAATTACTTGGGGTTACCAACTGAATGGGGGAAATCTAAGAAGGATATTTGTGCATGGATCTTAAACCGTGTTAATTCAAAAATGGAGGGATGGAAGGAAACCTTACTTACCAAGGCGGGGAAGGAAGTGCTCATCAAAAGTGTAATTCAAGCTATCCCAGCCTATGCCATGACCATCTTCAAGCTCCCACTATCTATCTGCAGGTCAATAGAAAGTAAAATCGCATTATTCTGGTGGCAAAAAGGAGACAACAAACCTGGGGTACACTGGAAAAATTGGAATGCACTAAAGAATAGAAAGGATTCAGGTGGTTTGGGGTTTAAAGACTTACCCACCTACAACGATGCTATGCTGGGCCGACAAGCGTGGCGCCTCCATCATTCCCCTCATGCTCTGTGGGCTAAGGTACTCAAAAGTGTCTATTTCCCCACGTGCGATATCTGGAAGGCTCAGAAAAAACAAAGAGCGTCCTGGGGTTGGCAAAGCTTACTGAAAGGCAGAGACACCATAAAGGCAGACATCAGATGGGAAGTAGGCGATGGGAAATCTATCCATATATCGAAAGATAAATGGCTCCACAGGCAACTACTCAACCAACCAGCACAGACAGAACCTCAGATGGTAGCAGATCTTATCAATGAAACTCAACGCACATGGAATCAATAGTTGATAGAACAGACCTTTGAACCAAACATTGCAGCAGAGATTCTAGCCATACCTCTGACTCCGGAACCTACACCAGACAACTTACTCTGGACGGGAAATCGAGAGGGCTCCCTTTCTATCAAAAGTGCTTACAACAGAGCCCTGGCAAATTCTCAAAACAGCCACCTTCACTCCCCATCGTGCTCGTTTAGTCCTCCCCGGACGCTCTGGACACGGATTTGGCACCTCCCACTACAACCGAAGGTCCGGCTTTTCTTGTGGAGCGCCTGTCAGAATGCTCTCTCTACCAAGGAAAATCTTTACAAAAGATCCATAACCACGGACCCTCTCTGCCCGATCTGCCATAGACAGGTAGAAACTATAGAGCACATGCTGTTTCTTTGCAAATGGGTGAAGCAGATCTGGAAACAACAGAAACGGCACGCCTTTAACCCTCATGCACAGATAACCAGAACGGATCAATGGTTGCTAGAATTTTTAAGGGTGAATCCGAAGGTACCTGATCAGGTTTTTGTGGCACAACTCCTGTGGCGGATCTGGAAATCCAGAAAAAACGCCTGGATCTTTCGGGGTAAAGCTCCTCACCCTCCGGCCGTTGTTGATCTCGCACAGGAGCAGAGTATCACGCTGATTAGAGGACTGAAATCGACAAAGAGAACTAGCAAAGACTCACCTTTACCCCAGATCTGGACACCCCCTCAGCGAAACCGACCTCAAGCTCAACGTCGACGCGTCTTGGAAGGAAGGCGATTTCACCAGCTCCATTGCGGGGATTCTTCGAGACGCAGACGGATCGACCATCGATGGTTTCGTGGCAGAAATTAGGGCATACTCAGCCCAATAGGTGGAAGTTGAAGCGATGCTCATGGGTCTCCGTTTTCTCAGAGCTTCCTATTCGAGGAGAGAGACGGAAGAGAGGAGAGAGACGGAAGAGATGAGTTCGAGGAGAGAGACGAAAGTGAAGACCGCTTCAGTTCTACTGTGCGAAAGTGACAGCTTCTCCCTCGTAGAGTGCGTGATGGGCCGGGCCGTCTCCCCTTGGAACACCCGTACTCTCATAAAAGCCTGCCAACGGGAATTAACTCAATGCCACTCCCTGACCGTCCGATCTTGTCCCCAGGAAGCGAATCGAGTGGCCGATTGGCTGGCCCGCCACCATCGAGCCAAACAGCTGGCACCCAATTGGCTTCTCTCTTTTCCCTTATCTCTTTTTGAAATCCTCGCTCTGGATTGTAATCCACCGGTGCTGTTTAAAGACTCAGTTATCTAATATATATCCTCCTATTTCTGCTCAAAAAAAAAAAAAAAACATATTTCAGTATAGACAATTGTAATAATTTGTTATTTGATCCAATGATGAATATCTGGGAAGGTATGTCAAACGTGCTCAATCCAATTAATTGGTGAATTGTTAAAAGCTTAGCATTTCATGAGATTATCCAATACGCCCTCGGAGAAAACAAAGAGAAAAAGAAACACACATATGATGCTCCTCATATCCTTTCAGTCGATATGTAAGGCATGAGAGAGGACGGCGGTGGCGAGCTTATTGACGGGAGTTCGCTCGAGCAAAACACGAAATGAGCTCAACTCATTTCATTCGTACGCGGCGTGGGACCTTAATTCATCTCAACCCATCGTACACTCTCTGCAAATCTCCTAGAAACTTCACCCTCGGGCAATGGTTATTTGGAGAAAATTATTCAAAAAATTGCAAACCACATGCAATTTTCTCAATTCTATTTATTGTTTCACGGTTTTCCAATTAAATCCACCCGATTAATTTTAAAAGGAAGTCACCGATATGAATACTGATCATTTTACGTGACACGGATAATTTTTAGTAATATTTTTCTAATGTTTTTATTTTTTAATTTATTTTTTCTTTTCTTTGTGTGTGTGTGTTTTTTTTTTTTTTTTCACAACTCTAACTAGCAAGGGTTGTTGGACCTCGAGGCCATTGCAGCCGTGGGTAAGGTAGCCTCGCCCTCATGATGTGGGCAATGTGGTTAAAAAAGAAAAAGAAAAAGGAAATAATAAATAATAAATAATAATTTAAAATTACTCTCGTAAAATTTGCTGTGTAGGATGACTAGTGCCTATAGTAACGATTTCCAGTCAAAATTGATAAAATGGATTCAATTGACAAAATATGAAAATAGTTTAGGATTCAATTAGTAGAAATTAAAAGATTTGGAATTGAATACGGCAAAAGTGCAATTAATTTAGGATTTCTTTTTGAATAATCTTCCTGTCCTTACCTTGTTTAAGTAAACCTTGATGTACACTGGCAGAGAAGAACAGAGTCTTTAGCTGGGATATCGCCATCACAGCGGGAGGCGCATTGCAATCGCCCTCGAAAGGAAACCACGAACCGCTTCCGAACGGTCTATAATAAAAATCATAACGCATCTGACAGACCTTTCTTCCTTTGACCTGCAAAAGCTTCTTCCTTGAGGTGGAAAAGGGTCGTAGATGACTTGTCAACATGACTCTCGGGGTCTGGTTTACTTCAAACTCAAAAAGAATCGACATGACGTGCCATTTCAACAATCATTGGACGTGATTTCCACCAAACGACGGATCGATCTTCGATATTCTAAAGGCCGGAACCTTTCCCGGATTGTATGGCACGTCTGATGGTCATTGATTCAGACCACATTCGTCGAAAGAGAAAATTCCGAAGACCTTGCTTTTCGACATCCCACGAGATCTAGAGCTAATTGAGCAGGTTTGTAGAGCTAAATTGGGAAAGAACTACGTCGCAGGGGTAAATTGAGAATCTTCGTGCAACACTCGAGGTGGAAGGTGCTACTTTGGAATTTTCCGTGACTCGAAGCTAGGGCCAATAAAATGAGTTAACCCATTTTGTGACTCAAATTTAATAAGCCTAATTCGGTATGAGTAACTTTTTTTTTCCACAAGCAACCCATATTTTAACCAATTGTTTTCAAAGTCCCAAAAACAGGTCACAAATGGATCACTTTTTTTTTCGGTCGAAATAAATGGCCACTTTAGTTACTCATATTTTAACCCATTTTTCCAAAGCCCATCCCACAAATTTGAACTCAGTCTTCTTCCCAAGAGTTCGGATTAGCAAATTAGGTCTCTTCTCCTCACTTCCTTTCGCTTCGACAAGGAATCATTTCCTTCTTCTTTGCCAAGGAAGCTAATGTATCCATGGCCGATACGCCTCCACTGTACTCGTTACTGCCGACTGCATCCAAGGCTAGCGCTGCATTCAGTCAAATTGGGGTCTCTTCATCTTTGCTTCGTTTCGCTTGGAATTCGTTGTCATTTCCTTCTTCTTCTTCGTCGAGGAAGCGTTTCCTGATTGTTGCTGCATTCTTTGCCGATGCGCCTCCGCCGACTGCAATCGTGCAAAACTCAGCACGTGTATCTCGGAATTGAACTCCATGAACCCTTGCATGGTTGCCCCCTTCCGCACGTTGGCTGCAATCTCCTAACCATCTTTGAGCCGGCCCTTGTAGACGTAGCTGTACCCACCTTCTCCGACCGAGTTATCCTATGACTCTGTACGGGTTCAAAGGCTGGGACGGGATCTTATTGGGGTTCTCTGATGTATTCAAGGTTTGATGTAGTTCCAAGGGTGAAGACGAATTGACTTTTTAGCTTGGTTGTTGCTAGTGTTCTCTTTGCAGTGTTTTAGGAATCGCTGTTAATTTTGGTTGGGCTCGATGACGGTGTTAATGTGCTTTTAATGTTAGTGCTGTTGATATGCTTGCTATTGCGATTTTTCTCCATGAATTGTTTCTGGTTTCCTTTTGTTTAATTTTGTTGGAGATTGTTTTACTAGGGATGGACTACATTACACCCCACAACCGTGTGATAAAATGCTCAACCATGCAAGGGTCTCCACTTATTTGGACAAACTATTGTCCCTCCCAGGAAATATGTAAATATCAATCATTGGAACTAATTACACAGGCCCATCAGATTTATATTTTGAAACAGCCCGACCTATTTCCACCCTCTTATTGAATCATGACACCCCTAATCACATTAAATTAACTATATTATCCCTTGAAAATCCAACTTTCAATTTAAAACCATTCTTCCCTTTTTCTCCTTTTTGTTTAAATTTTATTAAAAAATTTACCCAAATCTCTTTCAAACAACTTTTTTTTTTTTTTTCATCTTAATATGTTTTTCAACACCCATTACAATTTAAAGTTTCCTTCATATTTGTCTTCTTCTACACTCCTAGACCTTCACGGCACCTCTTCTACCAAAAAAGTAAAACAAATATAGGAAAAATATAGGTAGGGCATTTCGTTTGAACTTTTGAAAATGTCTTTAAGGAAAAGCAAATAATTTAAATTAAAATTTTTTTTATCAAAATGTAAATTGCTTTTGGTAAATTATGATCTAAATGTCTATTATTAAGTATCTTTAAGCAAAATAATGTTTAGAGGATTCATTTTTACAAAGGAGTGTGTACCCCGCTAAGGCCGCGCGATCTCAGGCGAGTTGGGCGACCCAAATCACGACCCTTCATGGAGGTCGCCGTGACCTAGATGGCACAGAGGTTGTCGTGATGCCCAGGTGATGGCTGCCTAGATCGTTGTGACCGTCTAGCCCCGTGACCCAGATGGCGCAAAGGTTGCCGTGACGCCCAGGCGATGGTTGCCTAGATCATTGTGACCGTCTAGCCTGTCATTGACCCCATGTAAGCAACCTTGTGCAACCCTGCCGACCGCCCTCAACCTCAACGAAGAAGCTAATTAGTCAATGAAGAAGATGAATGGTCAATATTTGCATGCCCAAAAGACTAAAAGCCCAGGGCAACCCAAGACTAGCTAACCTTGCGCTTTCAGCCTTCATAAGACTAACTTTTTCCTAATAGGATTGGTAAAATTTTCCCAAAACACCAAATATTTGGCCAAAAGGACTTGGACAATGGGTGTCCAAAACCTTTGGGTGTCCAAAACCATTCCCAACCGTAGCCTTAGTGGACTTTTAATGAGTGAATATGGGGTTTTATAAGTTTGGATTAAATATGGATGTGTTTAAATGACATGGGTTGAGGGTGCAGGTTAAGTATGGATCCTTAAATCTATATCGGGCATCAAAATAGGTTAAATGGGTCACTCCATTTTCCACCTAAATTTATATTGGGCATCAAAATGGATTAAATTGGTCAATTTGGGTGGACCACTTTCCACCTGACTCAGCCCACACCCATTTGACGGTCGATGTCAGTTCACAATGAATGCAAGGACAGCTTGATCATTGAAGATATACTATCGCTGGTTTGACGCAGGTTGGTACTAAATGAATGGAATTTGGTATTTCATATTAAAACCCCTACGCATTTTTTCATATGATCTACCAAACCCATCACAATCTTTCCCGTTTCCAACCAGTAAAGGCAGAGCATAACCTTTTGCACCCTTCCAAAGTGCACCCGGACTGCTACCCTTTGGGCTGTCGTGGACATTTACTACTTGAATATGCACAAAAGTGACAAAATCATCTGATTGCCACTACCCATCATGCAAATCCCCCAGAGAACAGACTGGGCAAAGCTTATATTCACTTGAGAAGCTGGCGGTAACATAAAGAAGTGCTTCCATAGCCACAAGCCCGCATATAATCAAAGTTCCGAATATTCCATGTTTACTAAAGATCCACTTGAGAGTGATAACAGCAGAATTACCTAAAAATGGACACTTTTAACAGGCCTAGAAGTAGAGTTTAGGGCCGAAATACATGGTAAACACTGAGGAGAATGCGACCAACAGCTCAGAAGGTGGATCCATTCCATCCAAAGAAGGAACCCTGTTGAAAAAAAAAAAAGCATCTGTAAAATTTGATGCTGGACAGGAGAGGAGCGACAAAACAGAAGCTAACGGTGCTAAGCTCACTGACTTATAATACCCAGGAGTTAATTACATGATCTAGTGCTGGTGTAAAGCATGCAAACACTGTGCATATTCTTGGCTTTGATTGGCCTAAACAAATTAAGAAGAATGCAATGAGAAGAAACAAAAAGTGCATTGCAACAGCATCTTTTCGACATGTATCAAGTTAAGGTCAACTTGCCTTGGTATCATAAAATTTCAGGAAGAACCGTGACTTGGGGATGGACAGCTTGGTTTCCAGGATCGAAGCAATTGCGGCACTCAGCTTCTTGTTCACATCGGGGTTCAGACCGCCGATTGACACCAACTCGCCATAAGCAGCAGGTTGCTCAGTCCCACCAAAGGCCATGGGGACCGACCCCTTCAACACAATCATCACATACTGCCACATCCAAAACATAAGTTGATTCACGTTCTTAACTACCAATATCAAAACTTAGACATGACGCATCATATTTCGGTACATAATCAAAACATAAGAGAATAAGCTTCGGTTAATAAACATCCCCAAGAAAAGAATAAAATTTTCTTTGGTCTAAGGATGTATCTCGAAGACCACTATCCGACAAGATCTAGAAAGGCTGCTTATCAAAGGTTTAGGTGAACCAGTAAGATGCTTCATTTGCCATTTGAGAGATTATCATTCCTGTTTTATGCGGGCCACTTCAAGAACCAAGAAAAAAATGCAAAGAGAGAAAATCATTGCTGCCATTAACTCCCTATAGTAATCCGCAGAAGTGCACATTCAACTGCCACGGTACTCCAGGAGCTCCACCGTCGTGCGATCTAGCAGAGACATAGGTCATCTAAGTACGAGCCGCGAGCTTAAAGGCCAGCAAATGCATGCACTAGAAATCGCGTCATTTCATCGATCAGGACTTTCCAAACACAGCCTAATCAAAAGAACTCAGCACGATTTGGGGCGAGGATCGCATTAAAAGCTCAGCGCCCGCTTCCAACACTTGGGAGTCGATTCAGCTCATACAAAAGTTAAACATCAAGACCGACCGACGCCAATTCAGTCAGCAAGACATGCAGAAGCTAATCCGAAACCTAGCAAAAAAGAACCTTTTCACAAGAAGACTATCGAAAGGATAATCCCCTAGTAAGGACCCGGAGGAACAGCCAGAATCGCAGAGAGCAGTGCCAAAATCACTACAGCGACGCATCAAGACACGGGCAATCGATCGATCTCCAGATAAAAACCGCACCGGCCGATCCCATTAGCCTCAACAATCAACACCCGGAGAGAGAGAGAGAGAGAGCGTACGGCCTCGGGCTTGCCGATGAGCTTGGCGACGCCGGAGGTGGCCTCGGAGAGAATGGCGGAGGTGTCGACGCCATCGAGGCTGACGTTGGTGGAGATGTTCAAGCAAGGCATGTCGCCGTCGTCGTCTTCGTCTTCTGGAACTTCGTTGCTTCGAGCTTTATCAGAACCAGCGATGGAAATGAAACCCTCGTTCTTCCTCTCCCTCCTCCCTTTTCTTCTATCCAAGAGCGTTTGGACACTGGGACTCAGAGCTTCTTGCGATACCGAAACTGCCCTTGGACTACTCGCCTTTTTGCCTCGTGCCCCCGCTCTGAGCTGAGGCGCAATTTGTCCCTTTCCCAGAGCGAATTGTCGGTTTTGTCCTTCCGGGAGGCTTACCTACTCCCATGGCCCGAGCCCCAAGCCCAGGCCCAAATGCCTGTTCCTTGTGGCCCCGCCAATATTCTTTTTTTTTTTTTTTTTTAAATAGTACTCTCTGCCCAGCAAAAATTAGATTTAATACCACGAAAATCTATAATAAATTTGTTTTTCATTAAATTCTATTAAATTTTATCTTTAAATTACTAAGACGAATGACACGTTTAAGTTCACAAGTGTGCAAATTTGGAATTTTATCTTCTATTTGTCATAAGTTTATTAATTTGTGATTTTTCATAATATTAGTATAATTTAATGAAAACTAAAGAATGATGAATTTGTTATAAATGTATTAATTTGATATTTTTTTTTGAGTCATAAGTGTATCAGTTTGGAATCTTTGATAGTAACAAAAATAATTTTAGATAAATTTATTAGTGACGTGTTAGTTTATGTTTTTCATGATATTAACCCAAAAAGTTAATACGACTAAATTGTTATATGTATTAGGCAAATTACAACCTTAATGAACCACTGAGATTCGCCCCAGTGGCCACCCTTCCAACGTGGAAGGGGGAGGTGAGGGTTCAAACCCCCATCTTTTCGGGGAGGGATGGGGTGGGGGCACGCAAGTTTCGGGAGTGGGTTTCGACGCCCACGCCCTACAAGAGGTAGGGCAAAAGTCTGATAGTAGGACTGATAAAAAAAAAAAAAAAATTACAACCTTAATGCAACGGTTAATGACGTGATACTTTTCAGATTAGATACAATGGTTTTCCTTGAATGAATAACAAGAAGTCCTCAGGGCAAGTGCTATAAGCTTGAACGATTGCTTTTGGGCCATTTTTTTTATTTAAAGTGAACTTATAGGATTTATGATTGGAGTAGATAAGAGCTTTAAAGTCCACGATTATCATCGTCACAGAAGAAATTTGCATCACCCGAATATCTATCATGATAATAAAACGTAAGAAACGAATAGACGTATTCATGTTTGAAAAATCAGGCATCTAAAATGTAGTTTAGGAATGAAACATCATAGAATGTGTATGTGAGGGATGGAAAAATGAATAAAACAATAGGGCGTGAGTACGTACTATGGAAGATTACGTTTATGATTAAGGAAAGAACAAATATTGGCTTAGGAAGCATCCATATCTTTGAAAATGTGAGATAACCCGAAGGTCCGGCATTCTCTCTATTCATTCGAGGGATGGAAGGGCAGAGATCCTTGTTGATCCAACTGGTCAAGAATTGGGATCTTTACATTGCGATTCCATATGCTTTTCTCTTGAACATTTCTTTATTCATGATTTGATATTCTCAAGCACTAAGCATTGAGGTAACCATGTCAATCCATATTGGTTTAACTGAATAGATACATTATATCAAGGGAGAAAATTGTCCAAAAAATCCTAAACCTATTGCACTTTTGCTAATTCAGTTCTAAATATTTTAACTTTGCCAATTTAGTCATAAACATTTTTACTTCTTGTCGATTTAGTCCATTTGGCCAATTTTAATCGGAAAATGCTAACGTGGATGCCAACGGTATCACGTAGGACTGCTAACATTGACATAGACAATTTTTAATAATATTTTAATATATATATTTTTTATTTTTTGAATTATTATTTTTTTTTCTATTTCCCCCTTTTTTTTGGCTTTTTTCTTTGCCTTTTCGGTGGCTGGCCACCGGCCACCGACCATAGCCAGGTGACCGCCTCGCTTGCCACAAGCGAGGCTCGGCCGTGCGAGGAGGAGCCCTGGTGAGGGGAGCCCTCGCCCAGGCGTGGCCCAACAAGGGTTGCCTAGGAGAGGCTGTCCCTCACTTAGGCTAGGGCGAGGGTCGGCCTCGCCAAATCTAGCGAGGGGAGCCCTCGCCAAGGCTCACCCTCGCCCAGGAGAGCGTCAGCCTCGCCTAGACCAGATCTGGCGAGGTCAACCAATTCTGGCGCCGGCTCTCGCCCTTGGTTGGGTGATGGCCATCGGCCACAGGCGACGCCGATTGACGCTCGCCCGGCCAGGGGCGAGGGCTCCCCTCGTCAGATCTAGGGAGGTCGGCCCTCGCCCAGGCAACCCTTGTTGGGTCGCATTTGGGTGAGGGCTCCTCTTGCCAGGGCTCCTCCTCGGCTGGTTGGGCCTCGCCTCTGGCGGGTGAGGCCAGTCGGCTCGCTGTGGTCGATGGCCAGCTGTCGGCTGTGGCTGGTGGCCGGCCACCGGAAAGGCAAAGAAAAAGCCAAAAAGAAAAGGAAAAAAAAAAGGGAAAAATTGAAAAAAATAATAAAAATAATAAAATTCAAAAATTCAAAAAATATTAAAATATTATTAAAAATTGTCCACGTCAAGACCGACGGTCTTACGTGATACTGCTGGCATCTACGTTAGCATTTTTCGGCCAAAATTGGCTGAATGGATTGAATCGACAAGATGAGAAAATGTTTAAGACTGAATTGGCAAAATTAAAAGGTTTTGAATAGAATTGGCAAAATTAAAAGGTTTAGAACATAATTGACAAAAGTGCAATAAGTTTAGGACTTTTTGAACAATTTTCCTTGTATCAAGGCAAGGGTGACGAAATGTCGTTTGAATTGGCTCCAAAACCTATTAGGTATGGGCGGTGCGTGTCTTCATGTGAATTCGGTTGAATTATTATTTCTACATAACTTATATACTCAATTAAGTTATATATATATATATATATATATATATATATATATATATATATATTTTTCTTCTATTTTTACCTATATGTGCACCGAGTACAATCCCATCCAATTGGAATTCTCAACCGACAAATTGCTACCTAGTGAATAATCTAAGTGCGAAGATGCACACTTTAGTTGCGTCCGTTAAAGAGGAAGAGTTCTTTCATATTTGAAGGTTTATCCCTAAAAAGAAAAAAATTCTTACTTTAGGTTCAATTCCAATTTTAGCCTTGACTTTTTATCCAAAAAGACCATCAACTTTGATTCTAGTTCTATTCTATCTCCTTTTTAAAACTCGCTGTTAGTTTCTTCATAATTGACAATATCAAGAATGGCTTCTTATTCTATATAAAGATGAGAGAGTTGATGACGACATGGTGTCTAATAATAAACCTCTTACCTACCCAAATGTATATAATTATGAAGAAATTTTAATCGTACGAAGAAGTTCTTCATAGGGTGGATTTGGTAGAGTTGGAAAGAACGCTTGGTCCAATTCTACCGTTTGCTAAAGAGAATGAAGTGCCACCTATGAGTTTTGATTTTAAGATGGATGGGCAAATTTGAAATTTAGGGTCCATTCATTTCACCGAAAATGGACCATTTCTGAAAATGTTTTCCCATAAATCATTTTCTAGGAAAATGACAACATTTTCTAGTGTTCGGCTAAAACCTGAAAATGTTTCGGAAAATATTTTCCGGTGTTCGGTAAGGAAAATATTTTCCGCTCACCGGATTAGTGAGTGCAAGCGTCAAGCTCGAGGTTTGCCAGATTGACAAGTGCGAGTTTGAGATCGACGAGCTTGAGATTCATCGGATCGACAACTAGCCAAAGAAAGAAGAAGATGGGAAACGAACAAAAGAAAAAGAAAAAAGAAAAAGGAAAAAGAAAAGAAAAGAAAAAGGAAAATTAATTTATTAAAAAAGAAAAAGAAAATTAAAAATAATTCGAATAAAAAAAGAAAAGAAGAAGAAGAAACGGGAGTTGGAAGTGAAGATTTGTAGAGGTTTGAGATAAGAGAGATCAAGTGAGAAAAATGTTTTCCACTTTTCAAAAGTGGAAAATATTTTCCCCAAGAAATTCATTTTCCGTGAAACGAACGCCGGAAAATTCGGAAAACGTTTTCCCGAAAATTATTTTTCGTGAAACGAACGAAATCTTAGTGAAAGTGTGTGATTGTTTTGGACAAAAAAATTTTCCGGATGAAATTGAGAAGATATCTTAAATTAGAGGTTTCTTTTAGGGAATTAAGTCTACATGTGAATTTCATCAACAAATTTTTTTCCCTCCATAATCCTTCAACGACCAGCTAATGTCAACGCGTATGACAAATTTAGCAATGTTGCTTTTCCATTTGGGTTGAACCTACAAGCGATTTAATCTTTCACCAAACAAATATTTGGACCGTGCTCTCATAGAAAGTAGGTTGCTTGTCATCTATCGATAGATGTCATTTCAATCAATGTACTCAAAATCTTGAATTTCGACTTGATCTTACTTGTCACCGGCATCTCTAAGCGGGTATTTGAAAACATAAATTAGGTGAAAAAGACCACGAGAGGTAACACTTCATATTGCGAGCTCTCCCCCTCGACGGGGAAAAAATGCCATTTCAAAGAAAATGATTTTAATTTTATTAACGAAAAATTTTTAAAACCAATTTTTAATAAATGGATTAGTGTTTGAGGTATAGGTCCCATCACCAAGGTCCAGGTTCAGGATGCTTGGGAAATTTGTGTGTGGGGACACAAGGCCTGGTGCCAAGGACTTGGGAGTTTTGAGATACGATAGCCGTCGCCCAATATCACCATCAGCATCGCTGATTGGGTCCTCGTTTGACTTGTGTTTATCGTTTCCACCTCCGGCGTTAAGGGCCATCATCCTCGTATATCCTGATCTCTCTTTCTCTCTGCATTAAGAGAGCTCTGGAGCAACCTCAGTAAGTCTTAGGTTAATCTTCTTCATCGCTCTCGAGGGGCTCCAACCTTAAGTGTCCGTGATAAGCTAGATTTCAAACCTAGCTTATCGTCGACATTCGAGGTCCGCTTGTACGGGGAGAGAGGGAGAGACGCGATGCTGGAAAGAAAGGGTAGTGAACTGGGGAGATAGTCTAAGATAGTCTTAGATAATCTTTAGTCGTTTAGCCAGAGGCGCAGACAATGCCGGATGGCGAGGGCTAAATAGAATAATGGTAAGGGAGCGCAAGAAGAGAAGAAGTCTTGGGCAGTTTTGCTCTAATGTGGCAAAATTCAAATTCAATTGGCCCATGTAATCTTTCAACGAAGGGTTTATGTACTTAACTATTTTAGGGGAATGATGTGTGCTGGTCTTTGAAAGAGTCCATCTTTACTCAAAATCGAAGTATAAAAATTGTTACGCCGAAAATACTTCCACTTTATTCATTTTTCTATATCACAAGATTAAAAATATGTTTTCGAAAAAAATAAAAAAAATCCCTCTCTATGTTTAAAGGGTCCCAAATCTACTGCACACTATTTATGCTTTGTTTGATCCATGGAAAGTAAATAATTTGAAAAATATTTTCCCAAAATATGTTCATTTGATATAATTAGTCAATAAATAATGTTTCTATTTCTGATAACAATTTATGACTCAATAATTTCTTGGATGATAAAAATAATTTTTATAAGTTATTTAAGCGATATTTCTTTTGGAATTATGATTTATATTATATATTTTCCGTAAAACAAATGCAAAATTTATTTTTAACGGGAACTCTAGTCTACATAAAGCAAATTATATTAAGCAAATCTTGCTAATGAACTTTTGGACGCTTGTTAGTTAGAAAGTGGGTTTCGCTCAAGACTCTTTGAAACCCATTAGAGATCTCATATAAACATATCAAAGTCCAGTACATTAGATCTTTTTCCTTTTACTTTTAGAGATTGTCCCATTAAAACTTGAAACTTCTTTACAGAATTGATTTAATGAGTGTTTGAGACATTTGTTTATATAATCCGCATAAATACCAGGCGTCCAAACAACGGGAGAGTAGAGGATACCAAGTTATGGAATCACCCCAAGTCACCCTCCAAATGGCTAAATCCTAAACTTCATAACTTGGAAACTTTACGTCCGGCGGTCGTGTCGTACACTTTGAGGATGAACCGAGTCCTTGGGATCGACAGCTTCTCCTGTAAGATGGTACCGATCGTGGCGATCAACTTCCTCTTCACTTCCGAATCGATGCCTCCCATGGAGATTATCTCCGCGTACGCAGCTGGTTCTTTGTTGCCTCCGAATGATATGGCCAATGAACCCTTCAATATGACCATCACGAACTGCAGAAAAACCACAGAATCATATCATGTTGAAGGAGAAATGTGGTTTATCTTTTGCAGCATATGCAGAGAGATGCATGAAATTGGCTGGATGACGAGTTATGGACGAAGGGTGTACCTCAAGTGAGGTGATTCGAAGACTGCATGAACATCATGAGTGATGTGTGGTCTCCCGATCTAGACTTTGGTACATTTGACTAATAGACTGGAGTTGTCTATCCTTGTTTTTGGCCAAGAAGGCTTTCCGATGGATTCAGGGTTTTCACAGAGCATCAAAATGCGCCGACTTTTATCGAAAACAATTTCAGTCCAAACTTTCTAGTGTCAGCTCAGGAGACCCAACCTTTCACCCAGGAATAATTTTGGCCTAAACTTTTAAGTAGAAATTACAAAGACACAGAGTCTTACGTGAACGACAATTTTGGCTAGGTGCTAAAATTTTCATCATGATATGCATACGTGGCATTTGAAGTAATGAATAGATGCTAACATGACAAGTGAGTGTCACATCAATAAATGTGGATTTCATTAGAAAAATACATTTCTCCATATGTAATAAAAATAACGTCGTTTCCAACTAATAAGAGGATAATTTGAAGTTGCATGAAACGACATTGTTCTCGCTAACAAGTCAGATGACATCAATTCTAGAGCCAATTGAGGAAGTGTGAGAGTGAGTTAGAGAGAGCTATGCATTTTAAGGTTGAGGATTAGTGTTCTTCACATTACCACACGAAGTTTGGTCTTTTAGGAAAGGGTTAATATAACGAAAAATTTCAAATTAGTATATTTATGATAAATTTAATTCAAATTAATTTTTTGACTACCAAAAATTTGAAATTTATACATTTATAACAAATCTACTCTCCATTTGTTTTCATTAAATTAGATTAATATTATGAAAAATCATATTATTAGTACATCGATGACAAATGGAGGGAAAAATTCCGAACTAGAATATCGGTCAACTGTCACTTGTTATTTAACTTTAAAATTTTACCATAAAAGTTAATAAAAATTGATATAGGATAAATTTATCATATGTATACAAGTTTCAGATTTTTTGTGATTTAAAAATTAATTTAAAATAAATTTATCATAAATATATCGTTTAAGATTTTTCATAATATTAATTCTTTAGAGAACTTTGCTGAATGTGCTTGGATTTTATTAGGAATCCCAAGCCCCAATTCAAGTTCCCCTCTCTCTCTCTCTTTTTCTATTCTTTGAAACCCTAGTATTTATTTGCTCAAAAAAAAAAAAAACCTAGTATTTAGATAAGATAAGATATGATGTCGGGGAAGATAAGATATGATGTGGGAGATGATGTGATTTGATGGTTATGGAACTCTTTTTTCCCCCCGTTATGGAAGCTACGTTCACCGACACGACACTCGTTGTTTGTCATGTTAGTGTCTCTTTATTACCTCAAATGCCACGTACGAATACCTTGGCCAAAATTATCTCTAATAAAAATTGGTGCCCTTTTGTGCTTCACTTGAAAGTTGGGATCAAAATGTTTTCTCAAGTAAAAATGGATGTCTTTTATACGACTGATAGATGTTCAGACCAAAATTGTCCACCGACAAAAAGTTGGCGTACTTTTTATTCGAAACCCTGTGGAGTTAGCCGTTTTCACAACTTCCATCTCTGTCTCCATCTACAAATTTCGCTAGCAATATTAATTTTAGATTGTTGATTTTCAAAAAACTTGAACTATTTCGGCCATACATTTAACGTTAATACTGCCAAAAACTTTAAAGTGATACATTCGAGTTACGTTTGCTCCAAACTAATTTTTACGTTAAAAAAAATTAACAAAGTGGCAGATTAATAACATATTTGCCTCGAACTAATTTTAATATCATAAGAAAATTCTAACTAGTACACCCGTCTATGTGTGTATCTATGTGTCACATTTATTCAAAATTGTGGGAGATTTTTTTTTTTTTGGGAGCAGGATAAAAGTGACATAAGTGTACTGATTTGGGGTACATGTACTACGAGTGTATCAGTTTGAAAATTTTGTAACATAAAAATTAGTTTTCGGTAAATGTGGCACAAGTATACTATAATAACATGAGTTATATCAGTTTGAGATTCTTGGTAGTATTAACAATTTCATATAAAGTTTAAATTTTAATACACGAAATAAAAGTAATAGAGATTGGTTTTATTTTAACCATTGTCCTGTCATTCAAAGGCTACTTAGATGATCGATCAGTCTAAAAAACTTTAAACTATCTAGAAATAGATATTTATTTATCAAGTATATTGTTATAAAATTTAGATTGGTGAACTCTTGTACGTAGCCTATATGCTTGTGAGAAAATGCAAAGGTTAACATAGTAAAATCCCATTGTGCTAATTACATCTTTATCCATTCAAATGGTTGATTTCCCTTCCGAGATCGAAGAGGAAGGATGGAGGAAACCATAATATTTTCGCGATGCTTAATCATGACCACTTATAACAAACCCTATTCTGGCATAATACAGGTAGCTTAACTACTTATCTATTTATTTATGTTGTACCAAGTCAGTCTATGGCATAGTACAGGCAATTAATTTTTTCTTTGTACCGTTTAGAATTTCTAGGGTTCAAGTCTGAGAGTGAGTATAGAATAGATATAGAATAGGACTGACCAAAAAAAAAAAAAAAAAGTTAGATGATGATCTTTTCCAAAAAATGACGTGGGAATACACGAAGAAATTCATTAGTCTAAAGAGAAGCTGGGGATTAAGCGGATCATCTTTCTTTTAATTTACCAACCTTGAAACTCTTGAGAACTGAATAAACTTTAAAGTGTGATTCAAGCATCCGAATAAAAGAGAGGATTAGGGTATTAATGTGCTTCTCATTTGCGTTAAGTCAGTAAAAAGAGCCAGCAAAGTGTCACTTTCAAGAGAGGCCAAGACAATTATGGCGACTTCAAGAGGGGTTGGTCTTTCACTTGAATAATAGCCACTAAACTACAAGCTCTCTCATCTGTTTCTGCCTTTTTGGTAGACAGTCTTTGCGGTTGATGAATCTTCAATCCGACAACTAAACTCCATACCTTCTTCAATCCGAGAACTTGTGACCAGCACTGGGCTATAGAATTATCACCATTGAACTATTCTTTCCGCCTTTCAAATTCTTTAGTTTTTGAAATAACACAATGTTTGTGAAAATATTTCTGTTGGGTGTTTGAGAATAGCTTGCTTATCGAAACTTAGTTACGGTATTCGAGTGATTTGGCCTTTTGATAAAGCCGTATGTATGATGTAATTCCAACTTTCTCAACGGCCACTTTGCCTCCTGTGCATTTATTCGCATCGCGTCTCCTCTATTCTCATCTGCAATTTATTGCTTATTGTGTTGGCTAAATATATCTGCGTAGAGTACTAAACAAAGGCATGGACTATGCAAGGAAAATTAAGCGACAGACAAGAGAAGGCACAGGATGACCTCGGAAATATTATCGGCACTCTTCGTTTAACCGCCACTACGACTATAATTTTCTGAGTTTAATCACGAGCAATTTATCAGACAAAAATATATGAGAGAGAGAGAGAGAGAGAGAGAGAGAGAGAGAGAGAGAGAGTCTGACATTTTCGGGTCTGCCGATGATGGATGCAACGGCTTTGGTCGCTTCGCTGAAGATGGGATCAGCGTCGACTCCGTCCAGGCACACATTGGTTGAGATGTAGAGACAAGGCATATCTGATTCAGATGATTGGTCCTTTCTCTCCCACAAACGATATCACCTTGACGAGCTATGTGTGCTATGCCATTCTTAACATATATCGACTGCCTCCACTTACAGAGAAGAGAACTCGGATCGGATCATGGGAGAAGACGACGACGACGACGACTGAGCCTTTAGATCATGCGCGGCGCACGAGTCCACTTTCATCTTCTACCGCAATCATAGCTGCAGAGATAGAGGAGAAAGAGGAAGAAGCAGAGAATTGATGGCCGGAATAGAAAAAATGGCACGCTTCTCTCTCTCTCTCTCTCTCTCTCTGCCTCCCTCCCTCTGGGGTCTACAGATACCCTAAGCTTTAAAGAAGAGTGCGTGAGTGCGGAGAGGTCAATCTGTCTGAAATGCAATGATCAAATAATTGCGATTTGTCGGGTACCATAATTTTCCTTTTTTTGTGGGGCTGCCCATGTCCGTGGCCATATTGCGGACCCTATGGCTGAGATAATGCCCGTGCAATGCACGGTCCACTCTCGGCGCTCAGGATGGGCACCAAACTTTTCATTCGAATCCAGAAAAGCACCAAGCTAGTCCAGATCCTGCTTGTAAGGAAGAGCTGTTGTTGGTGCGAGATTCGAAGCTGGCCGTGTTTATTACCGAGTGTTGAAGTCAACAGTGCCGCGTTCGGAGCACCGTTGATTTGTCCAATGACTCCGCTCTTAATTATACACCTCGCGTGGCGCAGACCGAGGGTTGTCGGTTAGGGATCTCTCCATTTTCAGGATCCTTTCGAATTCTAGGTTCAGGTCAGTTACGATGTGTAAATGATTGCACAATTAAAAAAATATTAGAGTTGCCACAGGCCAATTTAAGAAAACTTAGGTCAATTGAAAACCTAAAGTAGCCAGTAGGGTTAGTGAAGCCGAATTGCCTAAGTGCACTTGTGAAGGAACAAGTCGAAAGAAACTTAGAGATTTCAGATCTGAGGGTTGGATTACGTACAGATAGGATTAGTATCCTCCAACTTCTTTTCTGGTTAAGCTTAAATCACTCACTAAGTAATTTACAAAGTATGCGTGATTTTTGTTTAAAATATTGGAATTTCATGGAAACACTTCTTCGGGGCCTTGAGGCGTGACTTTATGTATGTTTGTGAAAGTGTGAAACAAAGGACATATTGCTTTAGAACATGACATAATTAATTCATGATTAAAAATATAATAAAAAATGGTATGACATGACAACCCCAAATAGTGCTCATGATTCAAAATATGATGATATAATGATGTGGCTTGACAATTTAGATGCAAACATAATATGACAAATTAAAAATGAAAATATGATAGCACAATGGTAGAAAACAATATGAGATGTGCAAATTACACTAATAGACTCCTTTTGTTTTAACTTTCCGCTTTATTTGGTCATGGTAACGTTTATGTAGAAACATATATCCTTCTTTTATGATCACATCAAAAACAATATCATAGTTTATTTTGAAATAATTAGGTCAAGGGTCTTTATCGCGATGGACATCAGCCATTAACGTAGGCTATCTTATCAACGAACCAAATACCATCACTGTTATGACCTAGGTATTGGAATTGGAGCCTTTACCGTTGGGTCTTGAAGACCTCACAAGGGGATTGGATATGACAGCTTTGATGGGATTGGTTGGTTGATGCACATAAGCTTGCAAGCACTTGATGATATGGTGAAGTGCTATCATATGGAATTGGGCATTCTCTCAGCATTCACATTAGTAAAATCCAGCCAAAATTAATTGGAAAGACTTAATTGATACTAAGTTTAAATTGACATAAATTTAAATTGCCATTTTTCTTCAAAACATATTAGAAAAATGGCATGCAAGCAATGCTCATGATTCAAAATATGATGATATAATGATGTGACTTGACAATTCAGATACGAACATGATAGGACAAATTAAAAACCAAAATATGATAGCACAATGTTAGAAAACCATATAAGATGTGCAAATTACACTAATAGACTCTTTTAATTTTAACTTTTCGCTTCATTCGGTCATGGTAACTTTTATGTAGAAACACATCTTCGTCCTTTATGACCACATCAAGAACAATATCACAATTTAGTTTGAAATAATTAAATCAAAGGTCCCCATCGTGATGGACATCAACCATTGATATTTGATTGCATTGACGGAGGCTATCCTATCAATGAACTTAACACCATCAGAGTTATGACCTAGGTGTTGGAGTTAGAGCCTTTGTTGTGACCTTCGGGTCTTTAAGGCCTCTCAAGGGAATTGGATATGACAACTTGGATTGGATTGGTTTGATGACGCACATAGGCTTGCAAGCATTTGATGATATGGGTGAAGTGCACTCGTATGGAATTGGGCATTTTCTCGGCATTCACGTCAGTAAAATCTAGCCAAAATTAACTAGAAAGACCGAATTGACACTAAGTTTAAATTGGCATAAATTTAAATTACCATTTTTCTTCAAAACATAATAGAAAAATGATATGACACGGCAATCACGCAAGCAACGCTCAAGATTCAAAATATGATGATATAATGAAGTGACTTGACAATTTAGATACAAACATCATAGGACAAATCAAGAATGAAAATATGATGGCACAATGACAAAAAACGATATACGATGTACAAATTGCACTAGTAGACTCTTTTTATTTTAACATTTTGCTTTATTCGGTTATGGTAATGTTTATGTAGAAACACATCTCCTTTCTTTATGACCACATCAAGAATAATATCATAACTTATTTTGAAATAATTAAGTCAAGGGTCCTTATCACAATGGACATCGGCCATTGATATCTGATTGTATTGACAGAGACTATTCTATCAACAAGCCCAAAACCATTGGTGTTATGACCTAGGCGTTGGAGTTGAAGCCTTTGTTGTGACCTTTGAGTCCTTAAGGCCTTAGAAGGGATTTGGATATGATAGCTTGGATGGGATGGGTTTGTCGATACACATAGGCTTGCAAGTAGTTGATGATACGGGCGAAGTACTCTCATATGGAATTGGGCATTTTCTTGGCATTTACATTAGTAAAATCCAACTAAAATTAAATGAAAAAACTAAATTGACACTAAAAATTTAAATTGGCATAAGTTTAAATTACAATTTTTCTTCAAAACATAATAGAAAAATGGTATGACACACATAAGCAATGCTCATGATTCAAAATATGATGATATAATGATGTGACTTGACAATTTAGATACAAAAATGATAGGACAAATTAAGAATCAAAATATGATAGCGCGATGACAAAATAGCACAATGACAGAAAATGATATGAGATCTGCAAATTACACTAGTAGATTCTTTTTATTTTAACTTTTCACTTTATTCGGTCATGGTAACGTTTATGAAGAAATACCTCTCCTTTCTTTACAATCACATCAAGAACAATATCATAATTTATTTTGAAATAATTAAGTCAAGGGTCCTTATTGGGATGGACATTAGCCATCGATATTTGATTGCATTGACGGAGGTTATCCTATTAATGAACCCAACACCATTGGTGTTATGACCTAGGCATTGGAGTTGAAACCTTTGTTGTGACCTTCGGGTCTTTAAGACCTCACGAGAGGACTGTATATGGCAACTTGGATGGGATTGGTTTGCCGAATTAGGCATTTTCTTGGCATTCACGTCAGTAAAATTCGGCTAGAAAAATTGAATTGACACTAAATTTAAATTGGCATTAATTTAAATTACCAATTTTTTTCAAAACATAATAGAAAAATGGTATGACGTGAAAATCACGCCAGCAACGCTCATAATTCAAAATGTGATAATATAATGATGTGACTTGACAATTCATATACAGGCATGAAAGCACAAATTAAGAATCAAAGTATGATAGCATAGTGATAGAAAACGATATAAGATGTGTAAATTACACTAGTAGACTCTTTATTTTAACTTTCCGCTTTATTTGGTTATGGTAATGTTTATGTAGAAACATATCTCCTTTCTTTATGATCACATCAAGAACAATATCATAATTTATTTTGAAATATTAAGTCAAGGGTTCTTATTGCGATGGATATCGGCCATTGACATTTAATTGTATTGACGGAGGCTATCCAATCAATGAACCCAACACCATTGGTGTCATGACCTAGGCGTTGGAGTTGGAGCCTTTGTTGTGACCTTTGGGCCTTTAAGGCCTCATGAAGGGATTGGATATGATAGCTTGGATGGGATTGGTTTGCTAATGTACATAGGCTTGCAAGCGCTTGATGATATGGGCGAAGTGCTCTCATATTGAATTAGCATTTTCTTGGCATTCACGTCAATAAAATCTAGTCGAAATTAACTAGAAAGACTGAATTGACACTAAGTTTAAATTGGCATAAATTTAAATTTCCATTTTTCTTCAAAACATAATAGAAAAATGGTATGACATGGCTAGCATGAGAGGAACGCTCATGATTCAAGATATGATGATATAATGATGTGACTTGATAATTTAGATATGAACATGACATGACAAATTAAAAATCAAAATATGATAGCACAATGTTAGAAAACCATATAAGATGTGCAAATGACACTAATAGACTCTTTTAATTTTAACTTTTCGCTTCATTCGGTCATGGTAACTTTTATGTAGAAATGCATTTCCTTCTTTTATGACCACATCAAGAACAATATCATAATTTATTTTGAAATAATTAAGTCAAGGGTCCTTATTGCAATGGACATCAACCATTGATATTTGATTGCATTGATGTAGGCCATCCTATCAACGAACCCAATACAATCGATGTTGATTGGATATGACCGCTTGGATGGGATTGCTTTGCCGACACACGTAGGATTGCAAGCATTTGATGATATGGGTGAAGTGCTCTCATATGGAATTGGGCATTTTCTCGGCATTCACGTCAGTAAAATCCAGTCAAAATTAACCGGAAAGACCGAATTGACACTAAGTTTAAATTGACATAAAGTTAAATTACCTTTTTTCTTCAAAACATAATAGAAAAATGGTATGACACAGCAATCATGCAAGCAACACTCATGATTCAAAATATGATGATATAATGATGTGACTTGACAATTCAAACACAAACATGACATGACAAATTAAAAATGAAAATATGATAGGACAATAACAAAAAATGATATAAGATGTGCAAATTACACTAGTAGACCCTTTTTATTTTTACTTTCCGCTTTGTTTGGTCATGGTAACATTTATGTAGAAATACATCTCCTTCCTTTATGACCACACCAAGAACAATATCATAACTTATTTTGAAATAATTAAGTTAGGGGTCCTTATTGCGATGGACATCAACCATTGATATCTAATTGCATTCACGGAGGCTATCCTATCAATGAACCCAAAACCATCGGTGTTATGACCTAGGCGTTGGAGTTGGAGCCTTTGTTGTGACCTTTGGGTCCTTAAGGCCTCATAAGGGGTTTGGATATGACAACTTGGATGGGATTGGTTTGTCAACGCACATAGGCTTGCAAGTACTTGATGATGTGGGCGAAGTGCTCTCATATGGAATTGGGCATTTTCTTGGCATTCACATTAGTAAAATCCAACGAAGATTTATTGGTAAGACTGAATTGACACTAAAAGTTTAAATTGGCATAGTTTAAATCACCATTTTTCTTCAAAACAAAATAGAAAAATGGTATGACAACAATCACACAAGTAACGTTCATGATTCAAAATATGATGATATAATGATGTGACTTGACCATTCAGATACAAACATGATAAGACAAATTAAGAATCAAAATATCATAGCACAATGGCAAAAAATGATATGAGATCTGCAAATTACACTAGTAGACTCTTTTTATTTTAACTTTCTGTTTTATTCGGTCATGGTAATGTTTATATAGAAATACATCTCCTTCCTTTATGATCACATCAAGAACAATAGCATAATTTATTTTCAAATAATTGAGTCAAGGGTCCTTATCACGATGGACATTAGCCATTGATATTTAATTACGTTGATGGAGGCTATCCTATTAACAAACCTAACACCATCAGTAGCAAACATTCTCTAGAATTTCTCTTATATTCAAACCCATAGCTGATGATAGAACTAGAATAGAGTTATTTTCTGCTTTGGAGTTGAAGCCTTTGTTATGACCTTTGGGTCTTTATGGCCTCATGAAGGGATTGGATATGACAGCTTGGTTGGGATTAGTTTACTGATTCACATAGGCTTGCAAGCACCTGATGATATGGGTGAAGTGCTCTCATATGGAATTGGGCATTTTCTTGGCATCCACATCAATAAAATCCGGCTAAAATTAACTAGAAAGATTGAATTTACACTAAATTTAAATTACCATTTTTCTTCAAAACATAATGGAAAAATGGTATGACATGACAGTCACACAAACAACTAATATAATTATGTGACTTGACAATTTAGATACAAGTATGATAGGAAAAATTAAGAATCAAAATATGATAGCACAATGACAAAATGATATAAGATATGCAAATTACACTAGTAAACTCTTTTTATTTTAACTTTTTGCTTTATTTGGTCATGGTAACATTTATGTAGAATCACATCTCCTTCCTTTATGACCACATCAAGAACAATATCATAATTTATTTTAAAATATTAAGTCAATGATCCTTATTGCGATGGACATCAACCATTGATATTTGATTGCATTGATGTAGGCTATCTTATCAACGAACCCAATACCGTCGGTGTTATGACCTGGGCATTGGAGTTGGAGCCTTTGTTGTGACCTTTGGGTCTTTAAGGCCTTGCAAGGGGATTAGACATGATAGCTTGGATGGGATTGGCTTGCCGATGCACATAGGCTTGCAAGCACTTGATGATGTCGCCAACACGGGACAGGGTCCAGGACGCCTTATAAGGAAATGAAGGCAGCTGGTTCCAAACGTAAAAATGGGGTAATGATAAGCCGCTGGGGGTAAATTAACTATGGGAAATTTCCCCCGGGCTTGATCCTCACAATGAGGCCGCCTAGCATGTCGCCAACACGGGACGGGGTCCCTTTGTGGGGCCCCTTCCCTTCATTTCCCTGAACCTCCCTCGGAATGCTAAGCATGGACCAGGGCCCGGCTTCACGGGGATCCGGGTTGTGTGCCTATCCCCCAAGGGGGATGGTACGGTCACACACAATGGGGATCCATTTTTCTCGAGGGGACCCCCTCCCTCTACCGGGACTTTTCCTCGTGGCCAGAGCCGTTTTAAGGTGTTGCTCAGCACTTGTGTGAGGGTTTTTAGAAGATCCCACAACTTCAAGCCTTTTAAGGTCTTGCTTAGGACCCAAAGTGCTCTCATATGGAATTGGGCATTTTCTTGGCATTCACATTAGTAAAATCTGGCCAAAATTAACTGGAAAGACTGAATTGACACAAAGTTTAAATTGGCATAAATTTAAATTACCATTTTTCTTCAAAACATAATAGAAAAATGGTATGACATGGCAATCACGCAAGCAACGCCCATGATTCAAAATATGGTTAATACCCTAAAAGACCTCAAATTGGTACACTTACGATAAATTTATCTAAAACTAATTTTTTGACCACCGAAAACTCAAAACTGGTATATTTTTGATAAATTTATCCCAAACTGATACATTTCTGATGGATAAATTTACATTATGTTAGTTTTTGTTAAATTTTACTGTCAAATTATGACATGTGACAATTTGCTGGTATATTGTGATTTTACTCTATGTTTGTCACGATTATATAATTTTGTTATTTTTTGTGGTATTAATCAAATTTAACGAAAGGTATATTTTTCACGAATATACCAGTTTGGAGTTTTTGACGGTCAAATAAATTAGTTTGGAATAAATTTGTCATAAGTGTATCAGTTTGGAGGTTTTTTTTTTTTTTTTTTATCAATTAGGATAAATTTATCACAAGTGTATCGGTTTGGGATTTTTTCATGGTTAAAAAAATAGTTTGGGATAAATTTGTCACACATTTACCGGTTTGGAGCTTTTTAGGGTATTAACTCTTCAAAATATGATGATCTAATGATGTGACTTGATAATTTAGATACAAACGCGACATGACAAATTAATAATAAAAATATGATAGCACAATGACAAAAAACGATATGAGATGTGCAAATTACACTAGTAGACTCTTTTTATTTTAACTTTCTGCTCTATTCGGTCATGGTCACATCTCCTTCCTTTATGACCACATCAAGAATAATGTCATAATTTATTTTGAAATAATTAAGTCTAGGGTCCTTATCACGATGGACATCAGCCATTGATATTTGATTGCATTGATGTAGGTTATCCTATCAACGAACCCAATACCATCGGTGTTATGACCTGGGCGTTGGAGTTGGAGCCTTTGTTGTGACGTTTGGATCTTTAGGGCCTCATTGGGGGGATTGGATATGACAGCTTCGATGGGATTGGTTTGTCGACACTCATAGGCTTGCAAGCACTTGATGATACAGGCGAAGTGCTCCCATATGGAATTAGGCATTTTCTTGGCATTCACGTCAGTAAAATTCGGCCCAAATTAATTGTAAATACTAAATTGACACTAAGTTCAAATTTGCATAAGTTTAAAAAAATTAAGACTAAATTGATACTATTAAAAGATTTATGATTGAATTCGCATTAAGTGAAAATGTTTATGATTAAATTGATATCATTAAAATGTTTAGAATTAATCTCTAAATATCATGTCCTTGGCATCGTAGTCAGGGTGTTATTTGCTAGTCGATGACTCTCGGCCTCGTGCGCTGAGGACGTCCTTTGTGGTATTTATGAACGTAACATCACCTTTTTTTTTTTTTTCCCGCTTTTTTGGGTTCATGCCTTTGTAGGGCTGATCACGAGGCCACGCCTCGAGTGGGCCGGCTTACAATTTCTGCCTCGCAAGGCCAGCTTGGGAGGTCTTATCTTAGAAGACGACGTGGGAAGGTACCCCCTCAGAAATTTCGTCTTGAAAGGCGACTTACGGAGGTGCGCCGCAGGAGGTGAAGGCGGCTTGTCAGCATGCACTTCGGAAGATGGCGTGTCGCCGTGTGTCTCGGGAGGCGACTTATAGATATGCGCCTCCTAAACTATTATTTAGTTCGGTTTGCACGGCCTCATATTGGCTTTCTTTGGATCCCTTGGAGCTTAGCCCAGTCAACCATTTCCTGGCTCGATCGGAGCTTGCGCAATTTAGGCCTTGCTTGGCTTGAGGTTTCCGACGATTTGAATAACTCAAATGGAGCTTTCGTGGCCTGCGAACCTGATAATTTTTGAATTTTTTTTTTATCTGGGAACCGCCGTATAATTGGCAGCCGATGATGTAAATCTAGGGGGCACTAGCGTGGGGACCCACCTCCTACGGCACCCCACTTAAGTCGCGCAATGAGGACGAGAAGTTTCGAACCTCTCCCCTCCCAGATGAGAGAATAAGACGCGAACCAACTCGTTCACCGCAGAGTGAGTATAATTTTTGAAATATTATTTCCTCTACAGTTTGAAAAAATCACATACATTGCATTGATCATTATTTTGGGATTTCACCAAAGAATCTTTTCCCTCATTTCTTAAAATTCCAATTACTTCAACATCAGCCACTTTGGTGTAGCATTTTTCCATCAGGTTCTCTTCTCACAAATCTTTTGATTTGAGGAAATCTTCACTGAGACAGACTAGTTGATGAAATTCTTTTAGTAAATTTTGGAAGTTGCAATTGAATGAATTTGATGGATGTTATTTCTAGTTCTAACACCAAATATTGAAACCAAAAGAACAATAATGATAACTTTGTAAATTTGGAACAAGAGCTCAAATAAAGACCGGGCAGAGAACTTTCTTATGCATACCACAACTTTCTACTTTTTAAGCTGACTCTGCTTTTTGTGGTTTACTTACGATGCATCCCAAATGCTTTATTTATAGCTAAAGTTTTACTATTAGAAAACTGTTGCACCGTATGACTATTTGCTCCGAGACAAACGTAGCATTTAATGGAGAGAAAATATTCCTAAGTATCCACGAACTTTCCTTCTATCTTCTTTCTTTTCTACGTATCTGCTAGTGATGAGATTTTCATTCTTGAGTTCATACAGCCCACCATAAATCTTGCGTGTCAATTTCTTCTTCATTAAATGCTTGCAACTTTTTTTTTAAATTTCTTCTTCAAGCACCTACCATGAATCAAGGCTTTCTTGAAGAACACTAACAATCAAATCTACGTATACTAACCAACGTGCTCGATCCAACGATCAATTTTGTATTATTCAAAGAGAAACCACAAGAATCCAACAACCATCTATCGAACGGTAAAATGTCAGTGACAAACGAGGTAAATCAACAGAAATCTCATGGGCCCACAAGACAAAATCATAATGTCCGAAATGCTGTAGGGTGTAAAAAGTACGGTGGGCTAAGCTTCTCCTGTAAAAGTAGCCTAGACCGAACATTGCAGGCCGAGCATCCCAACCCCAGTCACGGGCTCGAAATGGTATTAAAATTGGATGTCTGAAAAAGCCCATTTTCAAAGCATATCTCAATGTCCGCCGATGTGGACCAGACTTCCACACACTTCGATTTGGATTGGCTTTTATTTACAAATTCATGCTTGGGACATATGTTCTAATACTCTCTTCTTTTAGTACGCCTGCTAAAGGTAATCTCCGACTTTCATTCCACATAGGAAGAGGAGTCAGATTGGGTTGACTTATCGTGGTGCCCTTATCCGATCTTGTATTAGCTTAAAAAGGGTTTTAAAATTGGAAGCCTGAGAAAGCCCATCTTCAAACCCTATCTTAGGGTTTCATCGAGTCCCTCTCCGTGCTATTGAAATCAAGTGCTTATGTAGGACGGAGTTATAGTTTAATATTCTCAAGATATATATCCCCATCACATTTCCATAACATTAAACTAAATCATCATATGGTAGACCTCATTAATTTGATTGACTAACAACGATAAAACTTCAAATGCAGAGATGAAGATTAACACAACTCAGCACTTCTCATTTGGGTTTGTGACAAATGAGGAGAGTGGTGCCCCAATAGTTAATGCTCCTTCATCAAGAGCTTAGTACATCTCTACCAGTCTTGATAATTCCGACATAATGCAAGATCCAAGTGATACGTGTGGCTGCAATTTCCTTACAAGATTTCACAGCTTGGAAGGAACACGTCCCTCTGTGGTGTCGTAGACTTTGAGGAAGAAGCGAGTCCTTGGAATGGATAGATTGGTCTGGGAGATGCTGGCGACCGAATCGATCAGCGTCTTCTTCACTTGGGAGTTTATGCCCCCAATGGATACGATTTCACCGTATGCAGCTGGTTCTCTGTTGCCCGCGAGCGTAATGTCCAACAATCCCTCGAGTATCACCATTATGTACTACAGCATAAATGCAGTCAAAGCTTTACGCAATGATTTATATCCCTTCACAATGAGAAAAACATACAGAGAACAATTCTAGATATACTTAGGGTGCACATGGTAAAATTTGTAAAACAGAAATCAATTTCTAACCAGAAATCGATTTCTTAATTTAGATTCTCTGGATGAATTTTTGATTAAAAGAACGTGTTTGATAATAATTCAAAATTTTTGTTTTTGGAATAGAAATTTGTTTAATAACAAAATAAAATTTCTATTTCTAAGGACAGTGGGTGATCTGTAGACGGTGATGAGAGTGAACGATAAGAAGAGTTTTCATTTCTTATTTTTTTTTCCAAAAATAGAAAAGTTAAAAATTTTAGTTTTTGATTTCTGCTCCAAACTATTTCTAGAATATAAATTTTTTTCAAAAATAGAAAAATAAAATTCTATTATCAAATGGATTTTTGTTCGAACCTTCAGGAACAAGAAAACAAAGAAATAGAAATATATAAATTTTGTCACGTGGACCCTTATATATCGATCTACAAAATTAGCTTTCCAAGTTAGATGATTGATGCAAGTGGATATATGAACAAGTAAGTCATTTTCAACACCAATTTGCTTTTGACCAAAAAAAAAAAAAAAACACCAATTTGCTGAATACGTCTGCATAATTAGGTCATTGTCGGACTTTGCCAGAACACTAGATAAAATCGATACGTTAAGATAGGTGACAAATTACTACTGGGTGTTTGACATGATATGATGATGTATTTAGACGCCCACTTTCAATTTAACAAATCAATTTGTATAATGATTTTTGCAGATCAGATTTAGTGTACTTAGCAATGCTTATCTTTATAACAATAGTCAAAAGTGAAACGCCCAGTAGTAATTTGTCAGTGCCAGTGATGAAGGAGACACCACCAACGTAAGCATAAAATTTCACAAGCGTTTCACCCACCATTGATTTGGAGTTCAATGAAAGTGCGAGTAGTCACAACCCCTTAATATAATGGATGGCAAAACATTTATCATTGCACTGATAGTGACAGCATACGCTGTAAAGTAGAGAGAACATACATCTTCGGGTTTGCCTATGATTGAAGCACAAAGCTTTGGTGGCTTCCGCGACGAGAGGGTTGGTGTCTACCCCGTCGAGGCACACGTTGGTGGAGATGTAAAGGCAAGGCATCTTCTCTGATCTCTTGTGGCTTTTCTTCTTCTTTGGCGGCGGAGATATGCTTGGCTCCGCCCGGAGGTTTCCTTTTATAGTTAATCCGGAGCTCCCTTAGAAACCGTGTCTCTGCTTAGGGTAGCGCTTGCGCTAAAATTCAAAACGTCGTGATTACGAGAGGATGATGAATAGTGGGGAGGACGATGAATAGTGCGTCACCATGAAATTCCACTTTGAATGATCGCGTGTCCATGGGACATCCCGTGAAGGGAATGATTAGAGACGGAGCCATAAGGTTGGTGGTCTCACAAGCACACCGCACGAGGAGAAAGTACAAAGCATGTGCACGCACTCATCCAAACAAAACAATACATGTACAAGTTAATTTGCAAAGTGATATGACGGATCGTAAGTGGCTACTGAAATAATTCTAAACCGATTCGTGAAGGTGCTAGTTGTATCAAGTACTACTCCAAGGCTTGGTTTTATGAGGATGAATTTTGGAAACTCCAACACCTCGTTGTGATAGTAGTGACTAGATCGTCAACCTCTTGCTTTTGAATCACCGATTACGCCGAGTAACTCGGAGACAAAATGAACATTTCACCGGAGCTTTATTGAGAGTTCAGCTAGTAGACTAGCCACGGCTGGTTCATTCCTGACACAATTTTTCAAGAGACAAACAATCTTAGCTTGCACGAACTTGCGAGGTATAAACATGTAGATGGTTAGATCCCGACTCTTTTTTTACTTAGACCGTTCAATGATTATCTACATGCCACATATCTACTAGGACAGTCTAAGCACTATATATTTATTCTTCACCCATTTGTTTTTTTGTTTTTGTTTTTGTTTTTATTTTTTTTTATAGAAAGAATAGCGAGTCATTTCGTTGTAATTGTTAGATAACTAAATTTAGAATATTATGACAATGTACTAAATTCTATGCTAGATGAGTAATCAGCATTTTAATATTGGAACTTCTTTTGTTATAGGGTTAACACCACGAAAATCTTCAAATTGTATAATTGTAAAAATTTTATCTTAAACTAATTTCTTGACTTATAAAATTAAACTAGTACACATATGAAAAATTTATCCAAAACTTTTCAATCACAAAAAAAATCTCAAACTGTGATACATTTGTAACAAATTTACCATTTGTTAGTTTTTGTCAAATTAAATTGAAAATCAATACACACATGATAAATAGAGAATAAAACTCCCAAACTAGTATACACGTCAATTGTTACATATCATCTAACTAAGTAATTTAATGATAAAATTTAACGTAAATTTTTTTGGTCGATCCTACTCTATACCTACTCTACACTCACTCTCAAACTTTTGCCCTGCTCTTGCGGGCGTGGGAGTCAAACCCACTCCCGAAACTTGCGCGTCCCCACCCCATCCCTCCCTAAGAAGGTGGGGGTTTGAACCCTCACCTCCCCCTTCCATGTTGGAAGAGTGGCCACCGGGGCGAAATTAACTAAGGGTAAGTTGTCACAAGTATACTATTTTCGGAAAATTTATCACGAGTGTGCCGGTTTAGGATTTTTTGTGGTATGAACAATTTTTTATATTTAAAATATGTCTAACAATCCCATCGCAACACTTGTTAATATAAGAAAAAATAGAAAAAGTGATGGAGCTATCAAATTTATCGCATAATAATTCCCCGATTCACCAAATAGGTAATCTCAAAATCTCTTCATATAGTCGGCCACCCTTCACTTTCGACTTTCATATTGACGCACTCATGTTATCCAAGTTGTTCTCCTATTTAATTCGTCCAAACACCTTGTTGGTCCCATGTTCCTCATTTGTTTACCAAAGTCCAAAGGTCCTTCAACTCAAATACTTTCCACTTAGCATCTTGTTCACCATTTGCAACGCAAGGAAGCTTACCACTAACATAGATGCTCTTTTGTTAACATTATGGGCGTATGAACTAGTGTATGTAAAAAATTTATCTTCAACACACTCATATATAAATAGTAGTTCTCGTAGAATATTAAGTAGCCTTCAAAATAAATAAGAAGTTTTATCAACAATCACCCCATATTTTATGATGATAACGTTCTATGTATTTTAATACTCAGATGCGTTCACACACGCAACGATATTAGAATTATCGGTGTGTGTGCAAAGTAAAAGTTTTTGTCTTTTGTATCAAAGTGATTAATAAATTTCGGATTGGACCACGTAGCATGTATGACATGTTCTCTTTGTGTCATATGGAATGGATCAATGCAGAAAACAAAAATTATACACATCTTTTCCAAAGTTAAGCATGTTTATTACAAGATAATCTTTTGAGAAATAGAAGAAATAGATGATGTAGCATTTCAATTTCTTCTATTAAACCATAAAAGCATGTCACCTAAGTATCTGGGCGCGGTAGAAATGCCATCTCTTCGAAAAGGGATGAAACGGGATGAAACATGCTTTAGCGCATTTGCCCAGAACTCCTTTTTGGTCCCGACTTTCTATTAAGATAACTATCTCTTATAAAAAGCTGAAATTGTTGGCAAACTGGCTCATTGCTGAGTCGACATGTGAGAATTGGAAACAACGAACAAGCATTTTCGTAAGAAAAAGAAAGCGAAGGACACTAGACGAGAAATAAGGACCGATGAAAGAGTTTTGCAATGATTAGGTCTTTCTTTTCGATGTCTCCAATTTTCACATGTGGGACGGTTTTGTTCCACTACAGTTTTGAAATGACGGTTGAAAAAGAGCCACGAAAGGGTTTTCCTTTTGTAGCGGAACAGGTTTTCCTACTTTCTCATCCAATGTTTCCACTAGCTCGATCTTTATTCCGTCTTTAAATTGCTTCATCAGAGACTATACAATATATGGACCTTGGCAACCTTTAGACATAAAATGAGAAAATTATCAAAAAGGTCATAAACCTATTACAATTGTGTCAATTCAGTCCTAAACTTATTTTTTTTTTTTACTAATTGAGTTGTAAATCTTTTACAATTATTCCCAATCAGTCCATCCAGCCAAAAATAGTCGACTGGCGCCGGCGGCCTTTTTTTAATAATATTTTAATTTTTGAAATATTTATTAATTTTATTAATTTTTTATCTTTTTTTTCTTCTCCCTCTCCCTCCTTCCTCCTCCTCTCCTCCTCACTCCTTCTTCCTTTGGCTTCGACGACAGCCAAAGAGGAGGGCTAGCTGGTCACCAAGTTGAGATGGCCGATCGTTGCCGAACTGAGGCGGCCGGTCGTCGGGCTAGCTCGCCTCACCACCGCTAGGCGAGGGCGAGCTCACCCATTTTGAGCACGCCAGGCCGGAGCTTGGTTGCCCGGTTGAGCAAACTTTGGTCCCGCCCTCTCCTTTTTGGTTGCTGTGATGCTTTTTGTTCGACGGAGGTTTCGGTTTGGTTTGAGTCCCAATGGAACCAAAACCCCACATTTTAGCAGTGTATTCTACCCGCTCGACGAAATACTCAAACGAGATCTAGTTTCGTTTCTTTGTTTCGAGTGAAAATCGATTTGTTCAGGTGTCAACCGATTGGCACCACTCAACTTGTGACGTAGCCGAGGTCACCAGACCTGCGGCCACCCTTATGGCGGCTCGCAGAGGCAACATGTCTTTTTGTTCTAGCACCCTAGCGACAACCATAGTGGCAGCCACAGAGAGGCCCCCCTCGCTGGATCTAGCGAGGGCTCGCCCTCGCTCAGCGACAACAAAGGGGGCTCGCCCTCGCGTCTGGCAAGACCTTCATCGCTGGATTCAGCGAGGGCTCCCCTCGCCTAGTGACCACGAGGTGAGCCCTTACCAGATTCGATGGGGGCTCGTCTTGTCATCGTTGGGCGCTAGCTCGTTGACTGGTGAGGCAAGCCCTCGCCAGACCCGGTGACGGCAAGGCCCCCCTCATCGGATCTAGCGAGGGCTTGCCCCGCCAGTGGCTAGGCGAGCTCGCCCTCGCCTAGCGACAGCGAGGCAAGCTAGCCCGGTGATCGGATAGCCCTCTCTTTTGGCCGGTCGTTGGACCCAAAGGAAGAAGGAGGGAGGAGGAGAGGAGGAGGAAGGAGGGAGAGGGAGGAAAAAAAAAGAAAAGAAAATCAAAAAATTAATAAAATTAATAAAATTAATAAAATTAATAAAATTAATAAAATAATTTAAAAATTAAAATATTATTAAAAAAGGTCGCCGGTACCGGCCGGCTACCACGTCAGTGCTAATCGGCCATTTTTGGTTAGATGGACTGATCCGAAATAATTGTAAAAGGTTTATAACTCAATTGATAAAAAATGATCGTATAATAGGTTCAGAGTCGTTCTTTCTTTTTCCCTCCTTTTCTTTTGCTCCACCCGGAGTTGCAGCGGATTTCAATGACACCAATGGCTTATTATAGATGATGAGTTGGTGTGGGGGAGAGACTGCGAAGATGGAGTATCTGTCAAAAGTATAGACTGAGCCCGTCACTAGTTTAAACATTTGGGCCTCACTAGGCACACGAGTCTAATCTAGATTTAGCGGCATCGAATGCTTCTATTTATCGTATGATTTGCAACGAAAGATAGTATATGAACAGGCGGGTATGATTCCACCTCTACAGAAGAATTTTACTAGGTACTTTCGGTGGTTCACGTTGCCTTTAGATTTCGAAACTTTGTGTTCTCTAATATCCGCTGAAAACCTGACTTTGTAGGTTTCCACGTACACCGCCCCTACCTTCTTTCATTAGTATCATCTTGCAACGAATTCTTTAAACAATCGAGTCATAGTTCTCTCGTCTCCCTTCTAGGTGAAAAAAACAAAACCTTTCGAGAGTCTAATTTATACGGAGAGAATTAATTGTGCCCACACAGGTGGGAAAGCGATTCCCACGTGCATGCGATATCAAGATTTGACATTTCGTGGGGGAAATCTAATTATTTTATTCCATGAATCTCATCATCTGCACGTGTGGTTATATGTCTTAAATATCGCGCGGGACAATTAGCATTTTTCACTTGATGCTAGGTAGGACAGCAACTGTTCATTGTGCTTGTTGGATTGAAAGTTCAATCTTTAATGCCTCAGCTTGGGGTTGGCAATAGCACATGCCACGTGTCGCCGCATGTTCTAGCACAGATGAACAAGGAACGAAGTGATGGATGATGTACCAAAGGGTGGGTGGCTGGTTCGTAACGAGGGTGGCAAGATATGGAGCTAGCGTGAGATGACTGCACACTTTTACAAATATGGTGTTTTGTCCAAGATTCAAATGAGTGAAAACTTTTGCTCACGAAAAAGTTGGGGAAGCAGAGAGGTTTTGGTTGCGCATTCCTCCCACGTTCTCAAGTTGGGGACCCTACCATGACTTGTTTTTCTAGTTTCTGACTCCCTCCTTTTCTTCATTTTATGGAAAAGAGAAGCATAAGGCGCTCTCTCAAAGCAATAGTGGATAGAGTCGTTTACGTCAATTTTGCTTTTTGCCACGTCTGGTGCATGCTATATTCAGGGAGAATTCTAAATAAAAACCTGAAATGTCACAATTTTCTCAAATAAAAACCTAAAATGGACTTTATGTCAAATAAGCCTGAAATATTCATATTGATCTCAAATAAGGGTATAAAGTGATTATAATTTCAAATAAGGGTCTGTTCTCATTGGTTGCTGACTAACTAAATATTATGATTTGTTAAAGGGTATTTTCGTTAAAAGACCATTTCATTTTAAATTATTATTTTCCTTTTTCTCTTTTCTCTTCCTTTTTTTTCCCCTTGGCGAGGGCTTGGTGACCTTGCCGACCACTAGGTGAGGGCCGTAACCCTCGCTGGTCGCCAGCAAGGTGACCCTTGCCTAGATTTGGCGAGAGTCAACCTTGCCTATAGATTTCAAGGGTGAGGGTCGACTCGTCAAGGCAAAGCCATCCCTCATCGATGCTGGTAAGGCAACCCTCACCTAGATTTGGTGAGGGCCAGTCTTGCCTATGGCCAATGAGGACGGCCTTACCTAGGACAAGGGTCACTTTGCCCAAGCGAGGCCAACCCTTGCATGTGACTGGCGAGGGTGACCCTTGCTCAACCCAATTTCGACATCGCCAATAACTAGGACTACCCATTAGCGAAGAAGAAGAGAAAACCCGTTAAAGAAAGGAAAAAATTTCAAAAAAATATAAATGATGATAATACCCTTGACCAACTGGAAAGTAATGCACTTATTTAAAATTGATATAACTACTTTAAACCCCTATTCGAAACAAATTCTACTTTAATATTTTATTTAAGAAAATGATGACACTTTAGACTTTTATTTGGTCAAGGTCCGTTTCAGTCTTTTGTTTAATAAAATGAGGGCATAATTTGAAATTTCCCCCTTATTTCTATGAAAGAAATGAATCTTTGTTGTAGAGCCTCCCTATCGGCTAGCCCATGGTTAGAAAAAAAAGGTTAAACGCTAAAGCGTTTTAATGGGAAAAATCGAAAATCTGAAAATCAGGGTTTTGGACTAACAACAATGTAATGGATTCAATATCAACCATTTCTTTTAAAATCTAGTATGAAGGGAGACGCAGGTGCACATGAACAAAATAGTAATTTGTAAAACACCAAAAAAACCTGTGGTCCCTAAGTTTGGTTATGTGTGGGGAAGATTTAACATCTCGAGAATGCCCTTTCTATACCACAAATTTCAATTTTGTGCTCAAAATGCAGTTATCAACTAACTTTCTAATATATTGAATGCAATGTTGATTTTTTTCAAAGCTGTAATCGAGAGAAAATTACGCATCATTTTACATCCCAACATGATTTCGTGTGCCATGAGCATTACATCCTATGGTGTGGTAAATTATGCATAAGCCCTAATTCTGATGTACATGCATGTGCATCTAACTAGATAACGAGTTAACTACTAGATATCGAGTTAACTAATGATGTATGGTCAATTTTGAAACTAACATGGTACTTTCGTCCTTTCATTCATATAAAGTATTTGGTTGTGAAAAGTCAAAATTAGCTTTTAAGAAAGTATTTATGATTTTGAAAGGCTGTTGGGATAGGGACAATTTGGATTCGGATGCATGATTGGGTGTAGATACACTACTGAAGGTGGAGTACTGAAGATCTCTCAAGGTGCCATGATAGTGATGAAGGGGAAGAAAGTGAATACTCTTTATCATCTATTGGGAGAGACCGTGACCGAAACCGCTGCAATTTCATCAG
Organism: Eucalyptus erythrocorys; assembly: GCA_014182555.1. Classification (NCBI taxonomy): domain Eukaryota; kingdom Viridiplantae; phylum Streptophyta; class Magnoliopsida; order Myrtales; family Myrtaceae; genus Eucalyptus; species Eucalyptus erythrocorys. The sequence goes on along the minus strand of CM024607.1, from coordinate 38,110,139 downwards.
GTGAGCTAAACTCTAACTTGACTCAATTATGGCATATGCGTTTGGGGCACAAGAGTGAGGTAGGTATGACGATGCTAAGTGAAAGAGAGTTGTTGAAGGGTTAGAAGACAGGAAAGCTAGACTTATGTGAGCACTGCATCTTTTGGAAGCAGTATTGAGTTAAGTTTACTATAGCTGTTCATTCGACCAAGCGACCAGTTGAATACATTTATTCAGACGTCTAGAGCCTGTCTTCAGTTCCTTCGAAAGGAGGTGCTCAATATATGCTGATGTTTATCGATGATTATTCGAGAAATGTATGGGTATATTTTCTGAAGCACAAATATGATGTGTTTGATCGATGCAAGAAATTTAAGGCATTGATTGAGAAGCAGTCAAATAAACAAATCAAGTGCCTGAGAATTGATAATGACATGGAGTTATGCGGTAAAGATTTTACCGAGTTTTGCGAGAAAGAATGTATTGTGAGACACCGTAGAGTACTTGGGATACCATAGCAGAATGGCGTGGCCAAATGGAAGAACAGAATTTTTCTTGAGCAAGCTTGAAGCATGCTTTCACATGTAGGACTTGGCAAGGAATTTTGGGCCGAAGCAGTGAACATGGCATGTTACTTGGTTAATCGATCTCCATCATTTGCTATCAAGTGGAAGACTCTTGAGGAAGTATAGTCAGGGAAACTTGTTGATTATTTCGGATTACATAAATTCGGATGTCCAGCGTATACTCATGCAAGTGATGGTAAGCTTGATCCAAGGGTGAAAAAGTGCATATTTCTAGGTTATGCACATGAGGTGAAATGTTACTGGCTGTGGTGCACTAATCCTAGATCACCCGATTTTCTAATCAACAAAGGTGATCTTTGATGAGACTGCAATGCTTCAATAGAGGAATTTTGAGACACAACCAGTAGAGCAGACAGATTATGGTGTTATTAGTGAGGTGGAGCTTCAGATGGAGACCGGAGACTTCTAAGGTAACAGAAGTTGAGACTGCAGATGAGGCTGCAATTCCCGAAGTTGGTGATGGTGAACAACTAGCAAAGCCGCAGCACACTATAGCCAAAGATAGATAGAGAAGGCAAATTAAATTACCGGTACATTATGGTTATGCAGATATTGCTTATGCATTGACTGTAGATGATGACGTGGAGTCAGATGAGCCTTCGTCTTACTTTGAGATGATGGCTAGTTCGGAGTTGTCACAGTGGCCAGGGGCTATGAGTGAAGAGATGTAATCACTTCATCAAATTCAATTATGGGAGTTGGTCAAAGTACCCAAAAGGAAAAAAATTGTCGAAAGTAAATGGGTCTTTAAACAGAAAAAGGACATTCCCTGTATTGAGACGGTGAAGTATAAGGCGAGACTTGTGACGAGGGGGTATACACAGTGTGAGGTATTGACTACAATGAGGTGTTCTCTCATATGGTAAGACATACTTCTATTCATGATTTACTTGCCTTAGTTATTTCGCAGGATCTCGAGTTAGAGTAGCTAGACGTGAAAACTGCGTATCTTCATGGTGAGTTGGAGGAGCAAATTTATATGAGGCAGCCAGAGGAATTTGCTATTCCAGGTAAGGAATATTATGTTTGCTTGTTGAAGAAATCTTTGTATGGGTTAAAATTGTCTCATAGGCAATGGTATAAACGTTTGATACTTTCATGGCTAGTCAAGACTATTCAAAAAGTCAGATGGATAATTATGTCTACTTTAGGAGATTGGAGAATGGTTCTTTGATTTATGTACTTTTTTATGTTGATGATATGCTAATAGCAGCTAAAAATATGTTTGATATTAATGTGCTGAAGATGTAGTTAAATGTTGAATTTGAGATAAATGATTTAGATGCTGCAAAGAAAATATTGGGTATAGAGATTTTGTGTGATAGGATTACAGGAGTTTTACGCCTATCTTAGAAGAAATATATTGAGAAGATCGTGGCACATTTTAATATACAGTCGGCAAAATCTGTAAGTACACTTTTAGGGAAGCACTTTAAACTTTCAGATAAATTATTATCACAGACTGAGGAGGAGGAGGATGAGCATATGTCCTGTGTTCCTTATTCTAGTATTATAGGTAGTATTATGTATGCTATGGTGTGCACTAGGCCTGATATTTCACAAACTGTGAGTGTGGTTAGTCGTTATATGAAGCATTTTGGTAAAGCTCATTGAGAAGCTGTAAAGTGAATCCTTAGATATTTGAGGGGGACAACATACGTGGGTATAGTGTACCGAAGGGACAGCAATGATAGTGAGACCGCTAGTTTTGTAAATTCGAATAACGCCGGTGACTTTAATGATCGCAGATCTTTAGCAGGATACGTGTTTATGCTAGCGAGTGGTATAATTAGTTGGAAATCCTCCTTACATGATCACATCACCATGTTTTCGACTGAGGCAAAGTACATGACACTAATCTTTGTAACGAAAGAGGTGATATGGTTACAAAGTTTGCTCTCCGATTTTGGATTAGAACATAAAAGTGTGGATATACATTATGATAACCAAGGTGTGATATATTTGACATATAATTCAATTTATCACAAGCGAACAAAACATATTAACATCAAGTACCATTTCATCCGAGATGTATTAGCTAAGGGTAATATTATTATTAAAAAGATTACTACAGCAGATAACCCAACAGACATAATGACTAAGTCTGTTCCTTTGGCAAAGCTCAAGCTCTTATTGGCGTCTGTGGAGAGTGAGCATCCGTCGGGGCGTTGGGAGAACAGTATAAATGATGAGCACTATAACTTGGCTTCAAATATTGAGCCAATATGGAGAATTATTAAATTAATGTCTCGAGTTTGAATTCAGATAACGATTCGTTAAACTGAATTTTATTGAGGAAGATTTTCCTAAGCGGATTACAAATCGAATGAAGAAGTTTTTCCTATTGAACTTTCTTTCGGATGTGTAAAATAAGCAAGGAAACAAAAGAAGAAAGTTCACCTATCACTACAAGACAAAAGGGGAAATAAATAGAAGATAAAGTAGGATTTTTTTCCTTTTGCAAAAGCTTCACATTGAAGGCTAAAGGTAGTGGTGGTGGGCCCAGGTCAAACTTTTGACCTTGGGCACATAAAATTATAAAACAAAACGTCTCCAAGAGGTGTGCTGCTAAAGCCCTATGAGAGAAAAATAGGACCCGCACGACGTCAAGCTGAAGAAAGGCCACCCACACGATCAAGAAAAGGAGAACGCAAAGTAGCACTTACGTGAAGAAAAAAATAGACATCGGAGTTCTTGTTTTCGACATACGTAGAGCGTTTTGTTTTGAGTTTGAACGTGTGGTGATTTTATGACGTGAGTTACGTCTAAGTGAGTTATTTATTTATAAACACTTTGTGTTTGGACTTAAATCTAGGTGTGGGAAGTACTCGACTGTGTGAGCGATTATAAATTTTGATTTTCCGATTATAGTGGATTATTTGCTGCTGTCTCTCCTCGTAGACTTATATATCAATACTTGAACCGAACCACATATATTTCTGGTGTCTTTATTATTTCTCGTTTATTTCTCTAATGATTTTACGTTGACGTAAATTGTAAGATTCTGTCATTTCCACATATTATATTCCAATAATACCTCCTCAGAAATTTCGTCTTAGAAGGCGACTTACAAAGGTGTGCCCCAGGAGGTGAAGGCGGCTTGTATGCATGCACTTCGGAAGATGGCGTGTCGCCGGGTGCTCAGGAGGCGACTTATAGAGATGCGCCTCCTGAACTACTATTTAGTTCAGTTTGCTCGGTCTCATATTGGCTTCTTTGGATCCCTTGGAGCTTAGCCCAGTCAACCATTTCCTGGGTCGATCGGAGCTTGCGCAATTTAGGCCTTGCTTGGCTTGAGGTTTCCGATGATTTGAATAGCTCGAATGGAGCTTTTGTGGCCTGCGAACTTGGTAATTTTTGAAATATTATTTCCTCTACAGTTTGAAAAATCACATACAATGCATTTTGATCATTATTTTGGGATTTCACCAAAGAATCTTTTCCCCCATCTCTTAAAGTCCCGATTGTTTCAGCATTGGCCATTTTGCTGTAACATTTTTCCATCAGGTTCTCTTCTCACAAATCTTGCGATTTGAGGAAATCTTTATTTGGACAGACCAGTTGATGAAATTCTTTTAGTAAATTTTGGAAGCTATAATTGAATGAATTTGATGGATGTTATTTCTAGCTCTAACACCAAATATTGAAACCAAAAGAATAATGATAACTTTGTAAATTTGGAACAAGAGCTCAAATAAAGACCGGGCAGAGAACTTTTTTATGCATACCACAACTCTCTACTTTCTAAGCTGACTCTGCATTTTGTGGTTTTCTTACGATGCATCACAAATGCTTTATTTATAGCTAAAGTTTTACTATTTAAAAACTGTTGCACCGTATGACTATTTGCTCCAAGACAAACGTAGCATTTAATGGAGAGAAAATATTTCTAAGGATCCAACCATCCGTCATGGTGGCTTTGCTGGGTAGGCTTCAGAGTTCCTTTCGTTAAGAGATCTGGAGTTCGAAACCCCTACGACGCAAGTTGCAGGGAGGCTGGCGTGAGACATTAGCGACTTACCCGGTGGCACGTGTGTGGTGGCTAGCACATGTCGCCCCCAGTGATTTACCTCCGGCTGCCGGCCGTGCGGGGTTCCCTGAGTCATAAAAAAAAAATATATATTTCTAAGGATCCATGAACTTTCCTTCTATCTTCTTTCTTTTCTATGCATCTGCTAGCGATGAGATTTTCATTCTTGAGTTCGTACAGTGCACCATAATCTTGCATGTCAATTTCTTCTTCATTAAATGCTTCCAACTTTTTTTTCTTCTTCTTCAAACACCCACCATGAATCAAGGCTTTCTTGAAGAACACTAACAATCAAATCTACATATAGTAACCAACGTGCTCGATCCAACAATCAATTTTATATTATTCAAAGAAAAAACTCAAGAATCCAACAACCATCTATCAAACGGTAAAATGTCAGTGACAAACGAGATAAAATCAACCTAATTATCATGGACACACAAGACAAAATCATAATGTCTGAAATGCTGTAACTTGGGTGTAAAAGGTGCGGTAGGCTAAGCTTCTCCTGTAAAAGTAGCCTAGACCGAACACCTAAGAAGTACCGACCCTCTTCGGAAGTCTTTGTGTCGTGTCCGATACTCCGACATGTATCCGACACGCATTGACACGCTTCGACACGTTCTAACACGCGGTCAACGAGTGTCGGGAAATCCGACACGTGGTTGACTCTTCCCGACACGCTCCGACACGTGAGTCCGAAATTCCGACACGTGATTCCGACACGCACGGGGTCAATTTTAAAAATTTTCAATACTTGAGGGGTCAAAATATAAATATATGAAAAAATAATGAAAATAACAAAAATAAAGGGGAAAAAAGAAAATTCTCACTCTCAAGTTTCTTATAAGTTTTGACATTCCCGTGAGTGACGATGGAACGCCCCTCTTCTCACCAGCATTGCTCCGTCACTCCCGTAGACTTAAAAGTTGTGATTTTTTTTTTTTTTTGCTTCTTTTCGCCTCTTGCAGGCGTCACTTGTGAATTATCTCTTTTGGTTTATGTCATTAGCTTGTGAATTATCTCTTACATTTTCCATTGCGAATTTAGTTATTTCCTTTTCTTTTGGTCGTACTTCGAGAGTTCTTGTTCTAGATTTTCATTTTTCTCGAACCTTGTTTTGCAGAGGAGCTCCAAGTTAGTCTATATCATGAACTCCGAACTCTATCCGGAACTATAAGAAATCTCACTAATTTCTAACAAGTATAAGAAAACATAACACGTTCCTTCAAATTTACTCTTTTGTGTTTGCAATTTTTGAATTTCTTAATTAATCTTTATTAAATTAAAACAATGAATGATTTTAATAAATGTTGAATTAATATTTTTAGTATAGATTAATTATTATTATTTATTTTTGCATTTATATATAAAAATATATATTTAATATATAACGTGTCGGAATGTGTCGAAATTATTTATTTTTTGAGAACTAACGTGTCAGCGTGTCATGTCGTGTCGTGTCGCGTGTCGCGTGTCCGTGTCGGTGCTACATAGCCGAACACTGCAGGCTGAGCATCCCAACCCTAGTCACAGGCTCGAAATGGTATTAAAATTGGATGTCTGAAAAAGCCCATTTTCAAAGCATATCTCAATGTCCGCCGATGTGGACCGGACTTCCACACACTTCGATTTGGATTAGCTTTTATTTACAAATTCATGCTTGGGACATATGTTCGAATACTCTCTTCTTTTAGTACGCCAACTAAAGGTAATCTCCGACTTTGATTCCACTTAGGAAGAGGAGTCAAATTGGGCTGACTTATCGTGGTGCCCTTATCCGATCTTGTATTAGCTTAAAAAGGGTTTTAAAATTGGAAGCCTGAGAAAGCCCATCTTCAAACCCTATCTAGGGTTTCATCGAGTCCCTCTCCGTGCTATCAAAATCAAGTGCTTATGTAGGACAGAGCTATAGTTTAATATTCTCAAGATACATATCCCTATCACATTTCCATGACATTAAACTAAATCATCATATGGTAGACCTCATTAATTTGATTGACTAACAACGATAAAACTTCAAATGCAGAGATGAAGATGAACACAACTCAGCACTTCTTATTTGGGTTTGTGACAAATGAGGAGAGTGGTGCCCCAATAGTTAATGCTCCTTCATCAAGAGCTTAGTGCATCTCTACCAGTCTTGATAATTCCGACATAATGCACGATCCAAGTGACACGTGCGGCTGCAATTTCCTTACAAGATTTCACAGCTTGGAAGGAACACGTCCCGCTATGGTGTCGTAGACTTTGAGGAAGAAACGAGTCCTTGGAATGGATAGATTGGTCTGGAGGATGTTGGCTATTGAATCGATCAGCCTCTTCTTCACTTGGGAGTTTATGCCCCCAATGGATACGATTTCACCGTATGCAGCTGGTTCTCTGTTGCCCGCGAGCGTAATGTCCAACGATCCCTTGAGTATCACCATTATGTACTACAGCATGCATGCAGTCAAAGCTTTACACAATGATTTATATCCCTTCACAATGAGAAAAACATACAGAGAGCAATTCTAGGTATACTTAGGGTGTGCATAACAAAATTTCTAGAACAGGAATTGATTCCTCAATTTCTATTCTCTAGATGAGTTTCCAAGTAAAGAAACATGTATGATAACCACTCAAAATTTTTGTTCTTGGAATGGAAATTTGTTTAATAACATAATAAAATTTCTTTTTCTAGGGGCAACAGATGGGCGGCGGGTGATGATGAGAATGAATGATAAGAAGATTTTTATTTCTTACTTTTATTTCAAAAATAGAAAAGTTAAAAATTTTAGTTTTTGATTTATGCTCCAAACTATTTCTGAAATAAAAATCTGTTCCAAAAATAGAAAAATGAAATTTGCATATAAGATTTAGTGTACTTAGCATTGCTTATCACTATAACAATAGTCAAAAGTGAAACACCCAGTAGTAATTTGTCAGTGCCAATGATGAAGGAGACACCACCAACGTAAGCATAAAATTTCACAGGCGTTTCACCCACCATTGATTTGGAGTTCAATGAAAGTGCTAGTAGTCACAACCCCTTGATATAATGGATAAGCGGCTTGCAAAACATTTTTCGTCGCAATGATAGTGACAGCGTACGCCGTCAAGTAGAGAGAGCATACATTTTCGGGTTTGCCTATGATTGAAGCGCAAGCTTTGGTGGCTTCGGCGACGAGAGGGTTGGTGTCCACCCCGTCGAGGCACACGTTGGTGGAGATGTAAAGGCAAGGCATCTTTTCTCCCTCCGATCTATTATGGCTTTGCTTCTTCTTTGGTGGCGGAGATATGCTCGGCTCCGTCCCGAGGTTTTCTTTTATAGTTCTGTCCGGAGCTCCCTTAGAAACCATGTCTCCGCTTAGGATAGCGCGTGCGCTAAAATTCAAAACGTCAGTGATTGCGACAGGACGATGAGTAGTGCGTCACCATGAAATTCCACTTTGAATGTGTGGGTCCGAGGTACATCCGCCGAAGGGAATGATTAGGGACAAAGCCATAAGGCTGGTGGTCTCACGAGCACACCGCACACGGAGGAGTATAAAACACGTGCACGCACTTATCCAAACAAGTCAATTTGATATGATGGATTGCAAACAACTACTGAAATAATTCTAAGCTAATTCGTGGTGGTGCTAATTGTTAAAATATGTCTCGAGTTTGAGTCCAATGTGAAATTCTGAATATTCCGAATTGGATATGTTGCAGATGTCTGAAATAGGAAAGTCCAACTTCGACTTGGATTTGGATTTTATTTAAAATATATAGAAATATATTTTGAATAAGATCGTTTAAAATAGGAAACATAATCCTATGAGAAGTTGGCGGGTTTCACTTATATATAGACACTGTGGACGTGGGTGGTATGTGTGGATCACAAATTGTCTTGAAGCGCCGCGTGAGTGCTTGGTGTTCCGTCGTTGATCATGAAGAATTGGTCTTGAAGCGCCGTCTCGTCGTCGAGTGCTTGCGAGGGATTTTCTTTGTCATTCTTGTTCGTGAATTACATCCAAGAAGATTTAGTGTTTTTAGCCGATACAAATCTTGAGGTAAGATTTGTGTGTAATTCCTTTGTGAGATTGAGAGATAATTTCGTGAGGAATTTTGGGGCTAAACACTGTGTGCGTTTTTGGGTGTAATTGGGGCTTGGGAAACATCGAGAGAGTGTTTGAGTGACTTGAGTGTGTAATCTCCTTGTATCGCTTGATCTATAGTGAAATTCGCTGCTGCTCTCCCCGTGGACGTAGGTCTTTACGACTGAACCACGTAAATCCTTGTCCGATTTATTTTTCTTCTTTTGTCTATATTATTGTTCGATCGCTCACCCTATCGCAACAAGTGGCATCAGAGCCAGGCTTGGCTAAGTTGAAGCGAATCGATGGCGACAGAAGAAGTAAAAGTGAGAATCGAAAATTTGATGGGAAGGATTTTAGTTTTTGGAAGATGCGAGATTGAAGATTATCTTTACCGGATGAAACTGCACTTGCCATTGTTTGGGGAGAAACCAGAGACGATGAAGCAAGCTGATTGGGATTTGCTGGATAGACGAGCTATGGGTGTTATTTGGTTAACGTTGGCTTGTAACCTCGCGTTTAACATCTTGAAGGAGAAGACCACTGCTAATTTGATGCAAGCCCTGTCGGATATGTACGAGAAGCCCTCTGCGATCAACAAGGTCTATTTGATGTGACGTCTGTTTAATTTGAAGATAAGCGAAGGTGCGTCAGTTGCTGATCATATCAATGAATTCAATGTGATTGTTAGTCAATTGAGTTCAGTTGAGATTGACTTTGAAGATGAGGTACGTGCTTTGATTACGTTATCCTCATTGCACGATAGTTGGAATACTACTTCTATTCTGCTGTTAGTAATTCCTCACGGGTCAACAAGTTTGACGTTTGATGGAGTTCGAGATTTGATTCGGCGAGGACATTCGTAGAAGAGAATCGCGAACATGTATCTGCTACTTTAGTGGGTGAAAATAGAGGAAGATCTAGAACACGTGTGGGTAATAGTAGTACTAATATGAACAGGGCGTAGTCGGTCTAGGACTGGTAATGTTGTCTGTTGGAGCTGGCAAGAGGGGGCATCTTAGAAGGGATTGCCTTAAGCTGAAGAATGAAAAGGGTAAGGGAATTATGGTTGATTCTGCAGATAATGTTGCAGCCATAGCAGATAGTGCCGATTATGTCTTGTCTGTCACTAATGATTCATCACTTGATGGATGGATTATGGATTCTGGTAGTTCTTTTCATGTCACACCAAATAGAAACTGGTTTATCACTTATCAATGCATGGGTAGTGGTAAAGTTCGGTTAGGGAACAACGAGTGCGATGTTGTGGGTGTTGGTGATGTTAAAATCGAGAATGCATGATGGTATTGTGAGGACATTGACCGGAGTGAGGCATGTTCCGTAGTTAAAGAAGAACTTAATTTCCTTGGGTGTCCTAGATTCAGCTGGTTGCGGGTATTCTTCAAAGGTGGAGTTTTGAAGGTTGTTCGAGGTGCCCAGGTGATAATGAAAGGAATCAAGCATGGAGACCTGTATAGACTTCAAGGTGAGACAATGACAGTTTCGCTCCGAAGACGTTAGATGCATTTGTTCGAGGGTCTATGAATTGCTCGAAGAAGACACTGGTGTTTGTGCCAAGGCACAAGTTTGATGCTGGTGTCAGGATCATGCAGTCGAGAGCTTTGATCGAGACGGAGATTGGTAAGTCGATCAAGCATGTGCAGATTGACAATAGCATGGAGTTCTGCTCGAAGCTGACAAATAAATTCTGCATGAAAGAGAGCATAGTGAAACACCGCACTAGTGCCAATAAATCACAACAATTTGCAGAATTGATGAGCAGAACATTACCAGAGATGGCCCGAAAAATTATCTCTAGTGCTGATATGGCTAGGAGATTCCTAGTTGATGTGCTAAGTACGATGAGCTACCTGGTGAATAGATCTCCATCAACTGCCATTGAATGGCGAACTCCTGAAGAAGTATGGTCAGGTAACGTTGCTGATTATTCTATTTTTAGAATGTTTGGTTGCCCATGTTATTTTCGAGTGAGTGATGGTAAGCTCGATGGGAGGGCAAGGTGCATATTCCATGGCTATGCACAAGGTGAGCGAGGTGATCAGTTGTGGTGCCCGGATATAAATTCACCTGTTGACAGCAGAGAAGTTACCCTCGACAAGTCTCCAATAGTTCTGGCTAGGAGTGTTTGTGGCAGTGTTAATACGGATCTGGACGGTGTTCGGCTTGAGGTGGAGTTGCGACCAGAAACTCCCGAGGTAGCGAGTATGAGTACTAGCAAAGTAATCGACACAGATGGTGCTCATAGCGAGGTGGAGCCTATAGAGCCAATGGTTGCTGTAACTGCTGATATTAATAAGGTATGTATTCGATCTCCTGACAGATATGGATGCAACAATGGTTTTGCTTTATCTGCGGTTAGGGAGGTTATGTCAGAAAATCCTTGCGGAGCAGTTAAAAGTGCATGTGGAGTTGGTATCCTGATGAGGTCGTCAGTTATGGCAAAGTTCAAGCGAGGCTTGGACTTGGATAATATCTGTGGCGGTTGAGCCCATTGGGGGCAATGGGAAAATAGCGGCAGAATTTGAATTTTTTATGAAGCGATTGTAATTTGGCTCAAACATCGAGCCAAGGTGGAGATTATTAAAATATGTCTCGAGTTTGAGTCCAATGCGAAATTCTGAATATTCCAAATTGGATATGTTGCGGACGTCTGAAATAGGAAAGTCCAACTTCGACTTGGATTTGGATTTTGTTTAAAATATATAGAAATATATTTTGAATAAGATCGTTTAAAATAGGAAACATAATCCTATGAGAAGTTGGCAGGTTTCACTTATATATAGACCTGTGGACGTGGGTGGTATGTGTGGATCACAAATTGTCTTGAAGCGCCGCGTGAGTGCTTGGTGTTCCGTCGTTAATCATGAAGAATTGGTCTTGAAGCGCCGTCTCGTCGTCGAGTGCTTGCGAGGGATTTTCTTTGTCATTCTTGTTCGTGAATTACATCCAAGAAGATTTAGTGTTTGTAGCAGATACAAATCTTGAGGTAAGATTTGTGTATAATTCCTTTGTGAGATTGAGAGATAATTTCGTGAGGAATTTGGGGCTAAACACTGTGTGCGTTTTTGGGTGTAATTGGGGCTTGGGAAACACCGAGAGAGTGTTTGAGTGACTTGAGTGTGTAATCTCCTTGTATCGCTTGATCTATAGTGAAATTCGCTGCTGCTCTCCCCGTGGACGTAGGTCTTTACGACTGAACCACGTAAATCCTTGTCCGATTTATTTTTCTTCTTTTGTCTATATTATTGTTCGATCGCTCACCCTATCGCAACATTAGTCATATGAAATACTACTCCAAGGCTTGGTTTTATGAGGATGAATTTTTGAAACTCCAACCCCTCGTTGTGATAGTAGTGACTGGATCGTCAACCTCTTGCTTTCGGATCACCAATTACGCCGGGTAACTTCGAGACAAAATGAACATTCCACTGGAGCTTTATTGAGAGTTCAGCTAGTAGACTAGCCACGTTTGGTTCATTCCTGATAGAAATTTTCAAGAGACAAACAATCTTAGCTTGCACAAGCTTGCTAGGTTTAAACATGTAGATGGTCAGATCCCGACTCTTTTTTCCTTAGTCCGTTCAATGATAATCTACATGCCACATGTCTACTAGGACAGTCTAAGCACTATATATTTATTCTTCACTCCATTTTTTTTTTAATAAAAAGAATAGCGACATTTCCTAGTAATTGTTGGATAACTAAATTTAGAATATTATGACAATGTACTAAATTCTATGCTAGATGAGTAATCAGCATTTTGATATTGGAACTTCTTTCATTATAGGGTTAACACCACGAAAATCTTCAAACTATATAATTGTGACAAATTTATTTTAAACTAATTTCTTGACTTATAAAATCCAAACTAGTACACATATGACAAATTTACCCAAAACTAACTTTTCAACCACAAAAATTCTCAAACTATGGTACATTTGTAATAAATTTACTTTTCATTAGTTTCCCTCAAATTAAATTAAAAACCGATACACATGTGATAAATAGAGGATAAAACTCCTAAACTAGTACACACGTCAATTGTTACATGCCATCTAACTAAATAATTTAACGATAAAATTTGACGTAAACTAACTGAGGATAAAATTGTCACAAGTATACTATTTTGGGAAAATTTGTCACTAGTGTACCGATTTAGGATTTTTCGTGATATTAACAATTTTTATATATAAAATATGTCTAGCAATCCCATCGCAACACTTGTTAATAGAAGAAAAAATAGAAAAAAGTGATGGAGCTTTCAAATTTATAGCATAATAATTCCCCGATTCACCAAATATGTAATCTCAAAATCTCTTCATACAGTCAGCCACCCTTCACTTTCGACTTTCATATTGATGCACTCATGTTATCCAAGTTGTTCTCCTTCTATTTAATTCGTCCAAACACCTTGTTTGTCCCATGTCCCTTATTTGTTTACCAAAGTCCAAAGGTCCTTCAACTCAAATACTTTCCACTTAGCATCTTGTTCCCCATTTGCAGAGCAAGGAAGCTTACCACTAACATAGATGCTCTTTTGTTAACATTATCGACGTATGAACTAGCGTATGTAAAAGATTAATCTTCTACACACTCAAATATACATACTAGTTCTCGTAGAATATTATGTAACCTTCAAAATAAATAAGAAGTTTTCTTAACAATCACCCCATATTTTATGATGATAAGGTTCTATATATTTTGTGTCAAAGTGATTTATAAATTTCGGATTGGACCACGTAGCATGTATGACATGTTCCCTTCGTGTCATATGGAACTGATCAATGCAGATAACAAAAACTATACACAAATCTTCTCCAAAATTAAGCATATCTGTTACAAGATAATCTTTTGAGAAATAGAAGAAATGGATGATGTAGTATTTGTGGAGTCAATTTCTTCTATTATACCATAAAAGCATGTCACCTAAGTATCTGGGCGCAGTAGAAATGCTATCTCTTCGAAAAGGAATGGAACATGCTTTAGCGCATTTGCCCAGAACTCCTTTTTGGTCCTGGCTTTCTATTAAGATAACTATCTCTTATAAAAAGCTGAAATTGTTGACAAACTGGCTCATTGCTGAGTCGACATGTGAGAATTGGAAACAACGAACAAGCATTTTCCTAAGAAACAGAAAGCGAAGGACATTAGACGAGAAATAAGAACCAATGAAAGAGTTTTGCAATGATTAGGTCTTTCTTTTCGATGTCTCCAATTTTCACATGTTGCACGGTTTTGTTCCCCTACAGTTTTGAAATGATGGCTGAAAAAGAGCCACGAAAAGGCTTTCCTGTTGTACCGGAACAATCTGTCGTACTTTCTTATTCAATGTTTCCACTAGCTCGATCTTTATTATGACTTTAAATTGCTTCATCAGAGACAATATACGGACCTTGGCAACCTTTAGATGTAAAATACTTAGAGAGTATTATCTCTTTTCGGAAAAGAAAAAAACATTTAAAAAAAAATTAGGAGGATGAGACATATAAGTATCAACATGTTAAAATAAGCAACACAATCTTATTAGTCTACTTAAGTTAAGGCGTGTCCCTATCGGGACTTAGGAGCACCTCAAACATCCATGAAATAAGAACCACTGAAAAGGTTTTGCAATGATTAGGCGTTTCTTTTGGATGTTTCCAATTTTCACATGGTGTACGTTTTCATTCCACTAATTGATAGTTGAAAAAGAACCATGAAAAGGTTTCCTGATTGCACGGGAACTAGTTTTCCTATAGTCTTGTCCAATGTTTCCACTAGCTACAGGTGGTGTTTTGAGAGAGCCATCCTGTGCCAAAGTGCGCTGGTCTGTAGACTCATGTAGGCGAAATATCACAGACAACAAGGGAGCCAGAACTTAGATTGAAGGGCGCGAGTCATAGTTTGAAATATAAATGTCTCTCTACTATCGTATGGTCAGAAATTTTTTTGGGTGAGAACTGAAGTCTAACTTACATAGGAGAATATATATATATATATATATATATATATGACCATTGCTAAGTCAAAAAAGATATTAAAAAAATATGAAGAATATAACTTTCATTGTTTAATTATATCAAGTTAATTAACTATTTGCAGGGAAAATTCCAAATAAAAGACTGAAATGCCACAATTTTCTCAAATAAGAGCCTAAAATGGATGTTATGTCAAATAAACCTGAAATATTCATATCGCTCTCAAATAGGGGTATAAAGTGATTATAGTAGTTTTAAATAAGAGTCTGATCTTACTGGTCGCCAACTGGCTAATATTCCAAATTGTTAAAGAATATTTTCACAAAAAGGCCATTTTATTTTAAATTATTATTTTCCTTTTTATCTTTTATCTTTCTTTTCTTTTTCCCTCAACGAGGGCTCGGTGACCTTGCCGACCACCAAGTGAGGGCCACAACCCTCGCCTAGATTTGGCGAGGGTCAACCTCGCTTGTAGCTTTCAAGGGTGAGGGTCGGCTCATCAAGGCAAGGCCATCCCTCGCCAGTGCTACTAAGGCAACCCTCACCCAGATTTGGCGAGGGCCAGTCTCGCCTATGGCCAATGAGGATGGCCTCACCTAGGACAAGGGTCACCTCACCCAAGCGAGGCCAACCCTCGCATGTGACCAGCGAGGGTGACCCTTGCTCAGCCCTCTTTGGACATCGCCAATAGCTGGGACTACCAATAGTCAAGAAGAAGAGAAAACCTGAAAAAGAAAGGAAAAAATTTCAAGAAAATATAAAGGATGAAAATACCCTTGACCAACTGGAAAGTCATGCACTTATTTAAAACTAATAAAACTACTTCAAACTCTTCTTTGAAATAAAATTCACTTTAATTTATTATTTAAGAAAATGATGACACTTTAAACTTTTATTTAGACAAGGTTCATTTCAGTCCTTTATCTAATAAAATGAGGGCATGATTTGAAATTCTTTTGCCCTTATTTCTATGAAAGAAATGAGTCTCTATTGTAGAGCCTCCCCATCGGCTAGCCCATGGTCAGAAGAAAAGGTGAAACGCTAAAGCGTTTTAGTGGGAAAAATCGAAAATCTGAAAATCAAGGTTTTGGACTAACAACAATGTAATGGATTCAATATCAACCATTTCTTTTAAAATCTAGGATGAAGGGAGACGCAGGTGCACATGTGAACAAAATAGTAATTCGTGAGACACCAAAAAACCCTATGGTCCCTAAGTTTGGTTACGTGTGGGGAAGGTTTAACACCTTGAGAATGCCATTTCTATAAGAGTTTTCCTAATATGGACTTCATTAATTGATACTGTAATCTATCGTTTTATGGAGTTGGTTTAAGGTGAGATATAAGGTTTCTTAATTAATCTAATATAGGGCTAACTAGTGTGGGTTGAGTTGAGCCTGGCCCGTAATGAAAAGACTAGTTGAAAACTCTATAAATAGTGCTTAAGTCTCTTTTCTAATCTTAATTTTCACAATTATCCTCACAAATAAGCATTTACCTAGCGCTAAAGAGTGAGGGACCCGTCTCATTGAGCCAATGATACAAAGAGCAATAGAGGAGAATGACTTGTGTGTGGATCATCGTTTTTCCGCTTCCACATCAAGAATGATGGATTCCAAAACAAGTGCGTTAATTTTTCTACTCAATTATCTGTGTTCTTGTTCTAGTTATGGAGATCATGAGATTATGTGTTTTATATATTACATGTGGTATTAGAGTTATCATCACCTAGAACTTGAATACATAGAATTTTTGACCTATTTTTTTTTATTTCCGTGATTTTTTGTTCAATAAAAATCAAATTTAATTATAAATTCGGACTAGGCTTGTCAAGACGAGCAAAACCGTGGGTGGTGCGTCGCTGGGGGAGGCCCCATGCACGGCCACGTGCCGCTAGGGTGTTGAGCACGTGCCCCACGTGTGGTCATGCACCCTCACACACTCTCACGTGTAGGGCGTCGCTCGTGCGTGCATCGCAAGCACGAGGGCTGACATCAGCGGGCCCAGCCTGACCCAATACGGCGACTCGATCCGACCCATTGACTTGCCCGAATAAGTAAATCGTGGATTGTACCGGTCAACCAATCAGATTGGACGGTTGGGCCGAGAATCGGTTCGACCACTACTGGTGGGACCGGATTTGAGGGTTAGTGCATTTGCGTGTGTGCTCCATGTGCTACGCACTCAGGCGGCACATGTGGGCACGTGGAGCCTTCGTTTCGCGTGTGGTTGGTGGCTCCAAGTTTGTATGATCATTCTCTATGTTATGGTGTATTTAATTTACATGTTTGATAATTTTATGGATGTGAAAATAAATACAAAACCCTAAATACATGTATTTTTAGTATATTTTCATATATTTTTCTTGTATTTTCTGTAATTTTGGATATACATGTGTTAGTTTATAGGTATGTTATCACATAGATATTATAAAAGTATGATTCATTGATAATATATATAAAGTTTAACTTTTATTAATAGATATGTGATTTTAGTGATATATTGCCCCTATTACTAAAGTTAAAATCACATGTATATGGTGTATGTGAGAAGTAAAGTTTATATCCTCGGTATGAGAGAGTTTAAATGATTCAATTGAGTTGTAACCGCCAAAGTAGAACATTTGAGTAGGTTTGAGAAATATCGATATCGTATAATGATTGTGATATCTCTTGATCTAATGTGTGGTTATACTCCCAAAGGTGGTGATTGCGTATTAGTTCATGGAGGGATACATGATGGTGTGGTAGATGAGTGACTAATTCTAGTGGTTTATACACCCAAATGTGATAAATTCATGAAGATTAAAATATATTCTCATAACCACTATCATGTGGGAAGTATACAACTGCATGTCATGTATCATGTCCAAATGTGATTATATGATTTTGTGTGTAACTCTCTGAATGTGTACTTATACGTCAAGTCACACAATACTCACATGATGCTAATTATATACATTGCTTGTTTTTCAGTCACATTTTCTGTAAATGGTAACTCCATCACTATTAAGATTCTTGCTGGTTGAAACTTTAAGAGATGGAGAGAAGATTTTTTTGTTTGCTATAGAGATGTTAGATGTTCATGTGGCTCTTACTGCCGATCAGTTGGCAGATCTTATTGTTGAGAGTACAGAAGCTACTTAGGAAAAGAGCAATTGAATGCGTTTACTATCCATGAAGCGTTCTATTCAGAAACATTTGAAAAGTGATTTGCCTGCGGACTGCACTACTAGACAAATGATGGAAGTCTTGGTAACTAGAAACCGTGTTTCGTCTAATGTTGAGATAGGGACACACCTGCAAATAATATTTAATATGAAGTATGATGATTCTTGTAGAGTTAGAGATTATGTTATGAGGGTGGTAGATTTGTGCTCTCAATGTTGTTATTCACACTACTTGCATTGTGCATCAAGTTCTAAATACTCTTTCTCCTCATTTTGGGATTATCAAGATTAATTATAGTTCCCAAGATGAGACCTGGTCAATTAATGACTTGATTGCAAGGGTAGTGGCAAAGGAAGAAAAATTGAAGAAAGATAAATGGTACATTGCTCTTTATGCTTCTAGTTTTGGTAGTGACAATGGTAAGAAGTTAAAAAATTATACTCATAAGCTCAATTCTAAAGCTACTAGTCCTTCCAATAATAAAGGAAATTCTAAAATTTCCAGTCCTTCTAATAGTTTGGGTCCTAAGAAAACATTATTCAAGAAGGACGGTGTTATTTGCTACTTTTGTACGGAGAGAGGATACGTAAGAAAATGCTACAATAAGTATAAAGCTTGGTTGTCGAAGAAAACCAAGAGTGAGCCTAAATGTAATAATTCTTTGGCATTTGTTTGTGAATCCAATTTGTATGAAACTCTGACCAGTTTTTGGTGGCTAGATAGAGATGCAACTAATCATGTTGCATTTACCATACGAGGGTTCATAAACCGAAAAATGCCAAATGATGATGAATTAAAGCTCACTGTGGGAAATAACATTAAAGTTGGCGTAGGAAATATTATTTTAATTTTATTCTTGTTTTATGATGATTTTGAGAAACACTTTTTACATACTTTCTTTTAGGTGGAATTTAGTTTATGTGTCTTATTTGAACATGTGTAGAATCTCTTTGAATAAAGAGCAATAGTATTTCTATATTTTATAATTTAAATATGGTTGGGTGTTGCAATTTATCCAATGGTTTGTATCAATTATGTTTATCTTTCAACGATATGTATGTTACTTATTCAGTCAAAAATGTTATTTCCAAAAAGTCTCTACCTAAGGAACAGTCTTATGCATTATGGCATAAACATTTTGGTCACATTTCTAGAGAAAGAGTAGAAAGGCTTATAAAGGCTGACATCCTACCTACTCTTAAAAGTGATCTAAAGACTTACGTAGACTATTGTATCAAGAAGATGATTAAGATAAGGAAGAAAACTATAGTACAAAGTTCTGACTAGTTGGAGGTCATTCACACTAATATTAGTGGACCACACACGACTACTTTATGCAAAAAAAATTATTTCATCACATTTATTGACGACTATTTCCGATAACCTATACTTGATTAAATAAAAATCCGAGTCTCTTGACAAATCCAAGATTTTTCGAACTGAAGTAGATAACCAGTTGGGAAAAGTTATAAAAATTGTTAGATCTGATTGTGGTGGTGAGTATTTTGGTAGGCATGGTGATGTTGGACAACTTAAAGGGCCATTTGCTAAATACTTAAAGGATTCTGGGATAATAGCTCAATTTATTATGCTTGGAAGTCATGACAAAATGGTGTGGCTGAAAAACACAATTGCACTCTTATGGACATGATAAGAAGTATGATCAGTAGAACCAATTTACTTGATTTTCTATGGGGTGAAGCTTTGAAAACAATGCTTTATATTCTAATCGTGCTCCTCCTAAAGCGATTCAATTGAATCCTTTTGAATTGTGGACTTGACGTAGACCTAACTTAAATCATCTTAAAATTTGGGGATGTCTTGTAGAAGTGAATTTATATAATCTAATATTGAGTAAGTTGGATTTTAAAACTACTCGGTGTTACTTTGTATCTTACCCAGATCATTTAGAAGGGTATCGATTTTATAACCTTAATGGAGGTACAAGAATTATAGAATTTTAGACAGCAAAATTTTTGAAATTTGATGTAGCCAAAAATGGTAGCTGCTCACAAATTATTGAAAATGACAGTATGGTGGGGATTACTAGATCCCTATCTTATCCTGTGCAGACGATTATGGAGCCTCCTATCCCATAAACTGAGCCTGTTATGGCTTAAGATCCTATTGTTGAGGCAGTTCCTACCTTATGTTAGTGTACTTGGAAGTACCATGTATTCTCAAATTTGCACTAGATCATATATTGTCTTTGTGACAGAATTTCTAGGCAGATATTAGTTAAATCTAAGACGCCATCACTAAGTTGCTGTCAAGAAGGTTTTAAGATACTTAAAGAGGACAAAAAATTATATGTTGATTTATAGACATTTTCTAGACTTGCAACTAGTAGGGTATTCAAATGTAGATTTTGCTCGTTGTCAAGATGATAAGAACTCAACGGACGTGCGAACCCTTGGAGTGCTATAACTTGGCACAAAAGAACACTTAAGTGCCATAACTTACGAAAGTGACACTTAAGTGTCAAAATCGAAACAAAATAAATCACTTAAGTGCTAATCCGGCCAAAACGCTGATGTGTTAATTTTCCGGCGAAGCGAGTGTAAAACGGCGTCATTTTGCATGTTGATATGGCCAAACAATGCAAAAACAACTTCGTCTTAGTGTTGACGTGGTAAAAAAATAAAAATTAATTAAATTAAATTTAAAATTAAATTTATTTAAAAATTTATATAAAAAATACAAATATTAAAAGAAAAAAAAGGGAGGCGACTAAGGGTTGAGCCCTCAGCTGCCGTTGCCACCCGCAAGGGCTGGCGGCGAAGGGGGGCTGACCAACGGCAAGGCCTGCAAGCCCTTACCTCGATCTAGGGTGAGGGTCGACGGTCCTCACTCAGCGGAGCCAAGGGCCGTTGCCTACTGAGGCGCGGCCCTCGCCTAGATCGGCGAGGGCTTGCGGCCCTCACCCACATTCAGCGAGGGGGGAAAAAGGAGGAGGGGAGGTAGCCGGCGGCTAAAGAGGAGAAAGAAAAAAGGGGGGAAGGAGGAGGAGGCCCTCGCCCGGATCTAGGGCAAGGGCACGTAGGCCCTTGCCTCTAGTCGGCTAGGGTCGCCGGCCCTCCCCCACCTTCCGGTGACAGCGAAGAGGCGGCGACAGCGAGGGCTCAGCCCTTAGCCGCCGGCTGCCTTCCTCCCCCTCCATTTTTTTAATAATATATGTTATTATTATTATTATTATTATTATTTTTTGTTTTAAATTAGAGTTAATTAATTTTTATATTATATTAAAATTCAAATTATGCCAAAACGACGTCTATCGCGACCAAATTTTCAAGTGAACCACCTAGGGTTTGGCTAATGGATTGTTAAGTCTAAACTTAACTCAGACTCTCCTAAGCCCATACCAATTCGTGACTTTAGGTTCAAGTTCTTAACATGCGTTTGATTTTTTCAATTAGGAGTCGCCACTAATATATTTTTGGTGGGTCGATTAGAAACCCAAGTAAAGCAACGGGAGATTTACTTTACTCCTACGAACTAGAGACTTTGGTTACAGGGACTTGGTTACACTAGACTTCTCTAATGCCCTTTCAGTACCATTTCTTTTTATTTTCAAAAAAGATATTTTTGTAGGCAACTTAAATTGATTTTAAATCTATTTCCCTAACATGTGAGGTGATCATATGGGTGCACAAACCACCAATTTAACACCCAGATAAATAATGAATAAATTGCTAAACTTACTTCAAAGTAACGAAAATATCTGCAATGTTAAATTAGAATCTACATGAACAACCCTAGACATGATTTCTAATTAACACACAATTTCTTTTTTTGTTTTCACTTGATTAATAAAAATCATGCAGTATGCAATGCAATATAACTAAATGACCTAATTTTAATGGCATGCAATTTCTAATTAAATGGACCTAATAACCATCTCTAAATGACGTGCATTTCATGAATCTAATCCTAAATGACATGCACATGACATTTTTCTTTTTTCTTTCTTTTCCTTAAAAAAGAATGCAATTTATCCTAGAAAATAAAACCAATTTATTCTAAGATATGTATTTTTCATGAAATGCAGAATTAGGTAAAATGTGAAAATTATCTAACTAAATTAAGATTATATTCAATTTATATTAGGAATCAGGTTGAGCCAAATCCTAATTTAAACTAAAATATTATCTTAACCCAAATAATCCTAAAATGAATCTATCTAAGAAAGTACCTAAACTTATAATAAATTAAGAGAAAATATTATCTAAACTTGGTTACAAACCCCCAGCGGTTTACCATTACCCCTTTTCACGGGAGGGATTGGCTCTGATAACCCGCCAGCAATTGGGGACTCTCACCCCTGGCAAGTTTTCCCTACGTTGCTGGGAGCAAAATAATTAAACATGCAATCCAAGTTAAAAAAAAAAAAAAATAGCAACCTAAATTAATTGAGTTGATTTTTGATTTTTTTGAAAAAAATTTGATTTTTTTAATTTTAATTTTTTTAAAACTCAGAATAAAATTTCTATTAAATTGGGGATATAGAAATAATAGAATTATTTTTGATTGGATCAAATGGAGGTCTCGATAGAGATTAAAGAAGATAGGGAAGAAATTTAAAGAACAAGAAATGCTTTTTTCTCTAGTTTATATAGAAAAAGAAAAAAAATCGGTATCTAATTCGAATAAATACAGGATTTCAGCATAAAAAGGGGGATATGGCGAAATTGGTAGACGCTACGGACTTAATTGGATTGAGCCTTGGTATGGAAACCTACGAGCGACAACTTTCAAATTCAGAGAAACCCTGGAATTAAAGATGGGCAATCTGAGCCAAATCTGTTTTATGAAAACCAACAAAACAATAAGGGTTCATAAAGCGAGAATAAAAAAGGATAGGATAGGTGCAGAGACTCAATGGGCGCTGTTCGACAAATGGAGTTGACCACGTTGCGTTGGTAAAGGAATCTAAACATGCAAATCCTAAAACAAGAAATAAACCTAATTCTAATCTATATTTTTTGATTTTTTTAAGAAAATTAATTTAAATGACACAACAGCAAATCAAACAATATTGATACCCAAATTGACAAGCCATATCTCGCGCATGAGATCGGGTTGGCCAATTTCACAAAAATCACGAATCGGATTTCGGGCGGGAGATCGGATTGGCAATTTTTTTAAGTGATTGCGAGTCGGATTTTGGACGCGAAAATCGAATTGACAATCACAAATTTCACATGCTGTTTCATATAATGCAATTTCAATTTATTAAGGGATAATTACACTAAAAAGAACGACTAACATGAAATAACAATAACAATAATAATAATAATAATAATAATAATAATAATAATAATAATAATAATAATAATAATAATAAGCTAAATGAAAAAATTACCTAAATCATTTTTGCTTTTGCTTTTGCTTTTTTTTTTTTTTTTTTTTTTTAAAAAAAGAAAAAGAAACAATGCGGTTAGGCTGTCCGGCTAGGAGGGAGATCGCGAGGCGAGGGTTCCGGCGAGGCGGTCGTGCACGCGGATTAGAAGGCTGACGGCGGAGGCGGCGTCGAGGCGCTCAGGCCGTGGCAGATCAACAACGGGGCTGGGCACAAGTAGATCTCAGGCGGCGTCACGAGCAGAGCGGCTAGGGTTGCTGTCGGACACCAAGGTGAGGCAAGCAAGGTCATCGGCAGCAATAGAGAGACGGAGGGGTTGTCGGGCATTGCAAGTCATGGGCGGAGGACTTAGGTGGCTGCGACGAGGAGCTCCAGCGTCTGGATCTCAGCTCGGCAGTGGCGGCGATTTCGCGGGCGGAGCAGGGGTAGCGTCAGATCTAGATCGGCTACCGTCAGGGCTCGCGAGTAGCGAAGGTCTCGAGGTTCTGCGCGGCTTGCTTTTGGGCGGATCTAGGTCGTTGAAGTAGAGGGCTCCGGGTGTAGGCATCAATTGAAGGCGGAAGTTGGCGAGCACGGTGGCCGGCAGAGGCGATATCGGCACGGCAAGGCTCGACGTGGTGTGGGCTTTGGGTGAAGGCATTACAAATTGACGACGGCGGAGGTGGCGTCGGGGCAATGCAAGCTTCGAGCATCGGGGCTGTAGAGGACGAGCGACGGCGGCGGGACGTCGAGGCAGCGCGAGCAGTGGTGTTGCTCACAGAGGTTGGCGGACGCGGTAGCCGGTAGAGACGATACCGGTGAGGTGGCCGGTGTAGACGTGGCACCGGCACAGTGCCGATGCAGATGGAGACCCCCAGGGAAGATCAAAGGTCGCTGGCTAGGGGTTCAAGGGTCTTTTTTTTCTTTTTGTTTTCTTTTTTTTTTGTCCGGTCTAGTCTTTTTTTCACGTCACTCTCTTTTTACCTTTCCACTGTTGTATTCATTTTTTTTCACCCAAAAGAAAGAACCCCTTTTTACTTTGTGCGCGATGTATTTTATAGGTCCAAAAAAATGTATCCTCACGACATATATATTTTCCTTTTTTGCTTGCGCACGATACCCCTATATATGTCATTGAAATATACACACCCTGTGCAATATTCCCTTTTGTATTTCTCGCATATTCTATCTAGAAAAATTCCCTCTTTGCACAAATTACACCCTTTAGTGTATATTACCTAAAAATATTAAAAATCTTAACGGAATATGTGAAAAATCTTCCCTTCACCGGCGACCTAAAATAAAATAAAACAAAAAAAATAAAATGTTTCTAAACTATATGACATGCGTGTTTTTATTTTTTTATTTTTTATTTTTAAAAATCAACTCTAAAAATTTAGGTGTCAACAACTGTCCCTCTTTGAAGGTGAGCTCGCAAAGGTTACCTTCAAAGATAAATTGAGGCCTAAATTTTGATCATGCACATGCAATGAATGATTTTTTGTTGGAAAATGAATCCCATTTTTGAATGCAATTTATATGATGCATGGAAATGCTAATGCAAATGATAAATAAACCTAGCTGGAATAATTTACCTTCGAGGAGGATAGAGTAATTCGAGATAGTAGGTGTTGCATGTCCAAGATCCGTACCATTCTACGATCACCCAAAATAGTAACATGGCTTTGTAAAGAGATTGCTTTCCCAGGACTCGTACCATTCTACAGTCACCTAAATGGGGAAATTGCTTTTCCAGGACCCGTACCATTCTACGATCACCTGTTAGAGCAATAAATGTTGTCTAGGAGCTGTACCATTCTACGATCGCCTAAACTGAGGCTTTGCTTGGTTAGGACCCGTACCATTCTACGGTCGCCCAGCCTTGCAACATAGATCATCTAATCAGGACCTGAACCATTCTTTGGTTGCCTTAATCAGACTGAATCTAGAGAAAAATATTTGGGGGACAACTTAATTGAGTGTCAATGTAAAGGACTCTAGGCTATGAAAGCACGCTAGATCGATAAAAGAAAACAGGGCTATGGAAGCACGCTAATTCGATAAAAGGGAACCTGGGCTACGAAAGCACTCCAAGTCAATATAAACGGATACTGGGCTACAAAAGCACGCCAGGTCGATAAAAATGGACTCTAGGTTACAAAAGTACACCAGGTCTGGAACTCCGGGCTATAGAAGCACACCGGGTCATAAAAGGGATATTGGGTTACAAAAACACGTCAAGTCGATTGAAGGGACTTTGGGCTACAAAAACACGCCAGGTCGATGGATACCTAGCTACGGAAGCACGTTGGGTCAATTAAAAGGGACATCGAACGGAAGCACACTGAGTCAAGAACTGGACACTGAGCTACGAAAGCATGCCATGTCAATATAAAAGATACCAGGTTACAGAAGTACGCCGGGTCGATGAAAGGGACTCTGGGCTACGAAAGCATGCCGGGTCAATATAAATGATAGCTTGACCGAGTCAAGTGTCAATGCACTTGAGAGAAAATACCTGCACAATGACAAGTATTTAGAGTATGGGTAGAGATATACTTACCTAGTGATATCTCTGATTCTTGGGGATATGTCTTCTGGAATTTAGATATCCTGCGAAGGTCTTTCACCACCTAGTAGAAAATAAATTTTGGGAACATCAAGGATGCACCTTGAGTGTTCGTGAATGTTTCTCATCTCCTAATATCATGAGGCATTCTGAAAGGAACTTGAATGTCAGGAGCTCTTAGGTCTTTGAGAAAGCATTACCTGTCAAACATGATTAGAGCAAAAACTTATATGCATTCATCGAAAAGATAGTCAATCTGAGCTACCTTAAAATGCAAAATTCAACGAGGTTTTTATCAATTCAATCAAAGTTTATGCATAATGACTTTACCATATTTGCATCACCCAAATTTCCACAAGAGAGAATTGTTGCTTAAGACAAAGACATGGATTTTCTAAGAATGCTAAATGAGAGACTTTCAGCTAAAAAGGACTTTCACTCACTTTCATTTAGAAGACTATTTTATGAGAATCAGTCCATCTCACCATCATCATATCAACAAGAGTTCGAGTATTCTCGCAAGTAGTACGACCTTACCAATTTGAGAGGTCTTCAACAGGGACTATGTGGGTTTGGTCAATGGCTTAACAAAGAGACTCTTTGATCAAGACTATTAAAAGAACAATTTTGTAATCATCTCTGGGTTTATAAGTTAAGAACTGGGAGAAGTACACTAATGGTACCATAAGTTGTGTACGACGCTCACTTTGGTGCCAAAAATTTCCGTCGGATCACTTAAGTGCCAAATCAGAGGAAAAATGATCACTTTGGTGCCACCGGCGAAAGATTCCGGCCAAAATCTGATGTGGCCTCATACTCCGGCGAGCCATATCAGCATAAGAAACTAATAAAAAATGCCACGTGGATTTCCGGCCGATCAGATCGGCGTTGGCACCAAAGTGAGTGTTTTTCAAATTTTTTGGCACTTAAGTGATCCGATGGAAACTTTTGGCACCAAAGTGAACGTCGTACACAACTTATGGCACCATTAGTATACTTCTCCCATCAAGAACCCTGCAAAATGATAAAGAAATAATCTTACTTGCACTTATTCGATTGATACTTATAAACATATGAACTCCTATGTTAATTCAAGTGCCCTAATCTGAAGAGACTTTGTAAAGGGACGTAACGTAGGCTGGGTTCATGGGTTGAGAAATGAAAGGATCATTAGGCTCAAAATGTGTGTAAAGGGTGAGAGTTTATGATCATCTTGGCATTGCCACCAATTTTTTTTTCACCATCAAGGATTGTCCTTATGAAGTGCCCCATTAATTGTAAAAACTCAGCATTTGAGTTCTTTGAGTATTGCTCCATGAATCCTTGCAATTGACAATCACCTATCTTGACTCTCTTTTTCATTTATGGGCATTGGCCTTGCTTTTACCAAGCACACTGCTTTTTCATGTCCCTAGTTCTCATTCATTTTTTCTTCACTTTTTTTTATGAGCATTGGCCTTACTTTTACCAAGCACACTACTTTTTCATGACCCTTAGTTCTATTTTGATTTCAATGCTTGCACACAATGCATGCGTCAAGCAATTACACTTTGAATGACACTCGAACTTTTCAATAGTCTTCATTTGCCTTTTGCCTTGCCCCAGTGTGGGGGATGATCACTAACTGAGTTTAAAGAAATGAAATTGCAGGCTCAAGTGGGTTATGCAAAGGATATAATTGTATAGGACAGATAAAGAAATGCTCTTCATCATACTAAGGCACTTAAATTACCATATAAATTCAATGTAATAGCACGACTTGAAAATTGATGCAAGTGAAAGTAAGAAAATTTATTTTCATTTTCCTCACCTCATGATACCATCTGACATCCCATTTGCCCCAATGTGAGGTGGTTATTGACTGGGGTAATTTGAAAGAATTTCCACAAGTGTATGTGGCTCAAAGAAGTTAAGCAATGGATCACCTGGTTGTGTTTGAGATAGAGAAATGAATTGCCTCTCATCATTTCGGTCATCGTACCTTTTGCAAGAGAACTCTTTACCTTGTAGATATGGAAATTCATATACTCATCTCAGAAGTATATAAGTAGGGGACTGTGTATAAGATAAGGCTTGCCTTTCATCATCCTGATATATCTCATTCAGCATTCTTAAGCATTGATGTCACTCCATTGAGTTGTCTATCTCGACAAATCTCCATATGAAATTGGTGAGCTAAATCAATATGAAAATTCTCTTTTAAAAAAAGTCCAATAACTTTAAGCATGAAAAGCTTTTGTGACTTCAAAACAAATAATTTATCACACTCAAAACATAGTTTTAAGCATTCAATCAAGGAGTTGCTCCACAAAAGGGATTGTCTCAACAATGGATGTCCTTGGATTGTCTCTATCAATCAAAAGTGAAAATCCGCTTTTGCCCCTGCACAAAACAACGTGCATGAATAATATACCATGCAACATCAAAGTAAAGGCACATGGAATATCCCTTTTGGTTTAAGTAGAGATTTTGTCTTAGTCTAATCACTACCAAAATCTGTAGTACCCCAATTCGTCATTTGCAAGGAAAAGAATAGAATGTCAATTCCAAAATTAATTATGTTTATGAACACAATGTATCCATTTCATCCAAGACGGATGATTCTCTTTTGATTTGTTCCATCATTTTCTCATGGAAATGAGAAACTTCATTTGTCTTTCGAGAACGACATCTCACGCAAATTGTAAAAAGATGTGCCACACATCACATTTAGGAATCTAGATGATCTTCTTTTGACTTGCTCTCGGTTTCTTATTAATGTGCAAGGAAATCGCTTGGGACAAGTAGTGTTTAATGTCTTCCTTCACTCTTGGAAGATGTCATCACAATCAGCTAGAAAATAATTTTTTGCCCTCACATCTATTTTTCCTTTGGATATATGTTCCCAAATCAATGGGCTCACTATAATTGGAAATTGAGGCGTTATTTTCAAACGCCTTTCTATTATGCTCTGAGACATGAAGTAAATGAGTTAAAAAACAAACAAGGGTAACCCAATGCATGCTTTTTGAAATGGTTTCAAAAACGATTTTTTTTATGAGGAAGCATGAAGAAACCCAGTCCTCAAAATTTCTCCATTATTGATGTTTTCTTTTCATTTTTGGATATCGTCACCGGGTTGATTTGGTGTACCCCATCATGTTCTCAAAATTGAAAATAAAATTGTAATTTCATTGAATAGAATCAAATGAATTATATTATTAGAATGGAAAATGCAAACAAGCCAAACCCTAGAAGTGAAAGCGATAATTGAAATTTTAGAAAATAGGAAATCCTAAATAAAACTTGAAATCCTAGAAGACTCGATAATAGCATTTGCGCCTCCATCATGGTTGGGCGGAGGATTTTTCCGATTACGCTAAAAGAGAACGCCTTTGTATCCAAGAGGTCTTGGATCTTATGCTTCAAAACATAGCAATCATCAATGGAATGACCAACCTCTCCCATGTGATAATCACACTTTTCAGAGGGATTATATGCAGGATGGTGCTCGGGATTTGGTCGCTTTGGCTCAGTAGAGAGTAATTCCTTCTTTTGGAGAATAGGCAAAACTTTGAATAGAGGTCTAGGAAGAGGTGTGAACTGTCTTCTAACATTACGTCGTCGACCCGAGAACTGATGCCCTCCACTTTGTTGCTCAGTAGAAATCTTAATTACCGAAGCGCGATTCGGTTGAGAATAGGCTACATTAATCTCAACTTCAAGATCCTTCTCCTTCTTGGTAGAAAATCTCTTATTAGATGGCTCAGTAAACCACCCTTCTTGTCAGCAGGCTCGGTAGTGATTTAAGCTGCCAGATTTCCCCATCTCACAGCATACTCCTTGAACGATTCGCTCCTCTTTTTCTCCATCCTCTCAAGATCTTCTCGGAAAGGTGCGATATCCATGTTGAACTTGTATTGCATGAGAAATGCGTCAGCCATCTCATCCAGGTCTCGAGAAGGTTCACATTCTTCATAACATACCAGTTCAGTGCGAGCCCGGTCAAACTCGCATAAAACGATTAGATCATGAGGGGCTCATTCTTGACATACTGGGCCATGCGTACGTGGTACATTTGTAAATGAGATTTTGGACAGGAAGTTCCATCGTATTTCTCGAATTCTGGCATTTCAAACTTCTTCAGCATCTTGACCTTCTCGTAGACCGACAAGTCGAAGGGGACTGAGTTCTCTGACTCTTGCAGTTGTTTCACTTTTTCTTCAAGTTTCGCGAAGCGTTCATCCTACTCCGCCATGGGGATGTTGACAAGCTTAGCCTTCTCCACATTGATCAGGATTGGGTCTTCTTCTAAATCAGGCATGTTGTCATCACCCAATTGCGTCTTGTCTGCTTGTTTCGGGACAACAATCTGGGGGAGAACGGGTGCAAGAGCCGGATTCACTTGGAAGGATTGGATTAGAGTCATTATAAGCTGCATAGAGGTAGCCAACTGTCGGAGTTGGTCTTCCATAGCGAAGATACAATCACGCATTTCGGTTTGTTCAGCCATTCTAGCTCTTAATCGCGTAATAATGGACGAAGGTGAGGGATCCGTTATCACCTAAATTCAAATGAATGAAAATATAAGTACAAGGTGCAAATAAAGAATCAATCCATGACAATGATATTTCAATTTTTTTTTTCATTTTTTTTTCATGAGAAGTTTTTACAATAAGGGAATTTCCTAAAGAGAGCTAGAAAAAATAGACATCCTAGCAAGATCAAATTTCCTAGACACGAATTGAAAACAAATTCTCCAAAGTTTTTTTTTTTTTCCAAATGATTCATTGCATAACAATCTCCTCATTTCATTTTTGATTGACGAAGGAATTAGATCAAATGACTATCCTAGATTGTCATAGACGGATCAAAAACATGACAAAGTAAATTGCATAGTATAAGGATAGAAGAATTATTTTACCAAGGAGAATCAATGGTACTCACATAGACATGTGCATGGTAAGTGGCTCGATTTCTACTCTAGACAGACTTAGCAAAGTGAAACCATAAGGATGATCAGACTAGTCGCAGGCGTGCGGACTAAGTCGGGTCCTCATGACTCCAACTTGGTCAAAGAGCCAACCTGGGTTACGGGTATGCAAACTGAGGTGGGTACTCTTGACACCAAAAAGAAACTTCGGGATTGAGATGGGCGACTCGTACCGTGGGCATGCGGTCAGAGTGGTATCCATCTCAATACCATTCTAGATGATCCTATGTGGCCCAAGTTCGGCGACGGGTGGTGTGTGCAAGAGTGTAGTCCAAATGCAAGACATGCATGACAGTTTATATCAATCAACACTTCAACATGAAAATAAACCATACACTCCAATACCTCCCTACAAAACAAGGGTTAGTAAATACTTCCCCTTATACCTCCCAATTTGTAAAAACATTTAACACCTTAAATGTTAGAGATGTACCTGGGATCCTCACTGCCAAACAAAAACATTTTTCAAAAGAAAAGAAAAATTGGCCTAAGTCCACTAAGAGTTTTAACTCAAGTCCCTAGTGGAGTTGCCAAGCTATTGTGACCAAATTTTCGAGTGAACCACATAGGGTTTGGCTAATGGATTGTTAAGTTTAAACTTAACTCAGACTCTCCCAAGCCCATACCAATTCGCGGTTTTAGGTTCAAATTCTTAACATGTGATTGATTTTTTCAATTAGGAGTCGCCGCTAATCTATTTTTGGTGGGTCAATTAGAAACCCAAATAAAGCAATGAGAGATTTACTTTTACAAACTAGAGACTTTGGGTATGGAGACTTGGTTACACTAGACGTCTCTAATGCCCTTTCAGTACCATTTCTTTTTATTTTCTAAAAAAATATTTTTGCAGGCAACTTAAATTGATTTTAAATCTATTTCCCTAACATGTGAGGTGATCATACGAGTTTGCAAACCACCAATTTAACACACAGATAAACAATGAATAAATTGCTAAACTTACCTCAAAACAACGAAAGCATCTACAATGTTAAATTAGAATCCACATCAACAACCCTAGATATGATTTCTAATTAACACACAATTTCTTTTTTTGTTTTCACTTGATTAATGAAAATCATGCTGTATGCAATGCAATATAACTAAATGACCTACTTCTAATGGCATGCAATTTCTAATTAAATGGACTTAATAACCATCTCTAAATGACGTGCATTTCATGAATCTAATCCTAAATGACATACATATGGCATTTTTCTTTTTTCTTTCTTTTCCTTAAAAAAGAATGCAATTTATCCTAGAAAATAAAACCAATTTATTCTAAGATATGTATTTTTCATGAAATGCGAAATTAGGTAA
Source organism: Eucalyptus erythrocorys (assembly GCA_014182555.1). Lineage (NCBI taxonomy): Eukaryota > Viridiplantae > Streptophyta > Magnoliopsida > Myrtales > Myrtaceae > Eucalyptus > Eucalyptus erythrocorys. The sequence goes on along the minus strand of CM024607.1, from coordinate 38,078,138 downwards.
AATGTGAAAATTATCTAACTAGATTAAGATTATATTCAATTTATATTAGGAATCAGGTTGAGCCAAATCCTAATTTAAACTAAAATATTATCTTAACCCAAACAATCCTAAAATGCAATCTATCTAAGAAAATACCTAAACTTATAATAAATTAAGAAAAAATATTATCTAAAACTAACTTAAGTGCAATTTTATCATAATATGCAACGACGTGCAAAATATGTCCTAATTCTACATGATATATGCATGATGATTTTTTTTTTTTTTTGTTGTTTTTCCTCTTTTTTTAATTTCGAAATTAATAATTGCAAAATAATTAAACATGCAATCCAAGTTAAAAAAAAAATAGCAACCTAAATAAATTGAGTTGATTTTTGATTTTTTTAAATTATTTTTGATTTTTTATTTTTTTTAAAACTCAGAATAAAATTTCTATTCTAAACATGCAAACCCTAAAATAAGAAATAAACCTAATTCTAATCTACATTTTTTTTATTTTTTAAAGAAAATTAATTTAAATGACACGATAGCAAATCAAACAATATTGATACCCAAATTGACAAACAATATCTCGCGCATGAGATCGGGTTGACTAATTTTACAAAAATCACAAATCGGATCTCGGGCGGGAGATCGGATTGGCAATTTTTTTAAGTGATTGCGAATTGGATTTTGGACGCGAAAATCGGATTGACAATCACAAATTTCACATGCTATTTCATATAATGCAATTTCAATTTATTAAGGGATAATTACACTAAAAGAACGGCTAACATGAAATATCAATAATAATAATAATAATAAGCTAAATTAAAAAATTACCTAAATTATTTTTGCTTTTGCTTTTGCTTTTTTTCTTTTTTAAAAAAAAAAAAAAAAAAAAAAGAAAAAGAAACAATGTAGCCGGCCGGTCCGGCGAGGAGGGAGATCGTAGGCGAGGGTTCCGGCAAGGCGGTCGTGCATGCGGATTGGAAGGCCGATGGCGGAGGCGGTGTCGAGGCATTTGGGCCGCGGCAAATCGGCGACGAGGCTAGGCACGAGCGGATCTTGGGCGGCGTCGCGAGCGGAAAGGCTAGGGTTGCCGTCAAACGCCGGGGTGAGGCAAGTGGGGTCGTCGGCAGCGATAGAGAGATGGAGGGGCCGTCAGGCATTGCAAGTCATGGGTGGAGGACTCGGGCGACTGCGGCGAGGAGCTCCGGCGTCTAGATCTCAGCTCGGCAGTGGCGGCGATTTCGCGGGCAGAGCAGGGGCAGCATTGGATCTAGATCGGCTACTGTCGAGGGTCGCAAGCAGCAAAGGTCTCGAGGTTCCGCATGGCTTGGTTCTAGGCAAATCTGGGTTATTGAAGCAGAGGGCTCCAGGTGCAGGCGTCAATCGAAGGCGGAAGCTGGCGAGCACGGTGGCTAGCAGAGGCGATATCGGCATGGCAAGGCTCGACGCGGTGTGGGCTTCAGGCAGAGGCACTGCAAATCGACGACGGCGGAGGCGGCATCAGGGCGGCGCGAGCTTCGGGCGTTGGGGCTATAGAGGGCGAGCGACGGCGGCGGGGCGTTAGGGCGGCGCAAGCAGTGGTGCTGCTCGCGGAGGCTGGCGGACGTGATAGCCAACAGAGACGATACCGACGAGGTGGCCGGTGCGGATGTGGCACCGGTGCAATGCCGACACAGACAGAGACCCCCAAGGAAGATGAAAGGTCGCTGGCTAGGGTTTCGAGGGTCTTTTTTTTCTTTTTCTTTTTTTTTTTCTAGTTTGGTCTCTCTCTCACATCACTCTCTTTTTACCTTTCCACTCTTGTATTCATTTTTTTTACCCAAAAGAAAGAACCCCTTTTTACTTTGCACGCGATGTATTTTATAGGTCCAAAAAAATGTATCCTCGCGACATATACATTTCCTTTTTTGCTTGCGCATGATACCCCTAAATATGTCATTGAAATATACACACCCCGCGCAATATTCCCTTTTGTATTTCTTGCATATTCTATCTAGAAAAATTCACTCTTTGCACAAAATACACCCTTTAGTGTATATTACCTAAAAATATGAAAAATATTAACGGAATATGTGAAAAATCTTCCCTTCATCGGTGGTCTAAAATAAAATAAAACAAAAAATGAAAATAAAATGTTTCTAAACTATATGCCATGTGTGTTTTTATTTTTTTATTTTTTATTTTTAAAAATCAACTCTAAAAATTTAGGTGTCAACAACGTCCTTTTGGTCGATTGAAGGGCTCTATTTTGGCCAACTATAGAAACGACGTCATTTTAGGTAAATTAGAGCTGAGTTAGCTCTCTGGCAAGTCACCTCGACGAGAAATATTAACATTTAATTGCCACGTATGATTTCCGACCAGCTTCACCAAAGGTGGCACTCAAGTGTCTCACTTTTATTAAAATGCGGCACTTAAGTTTCACTTTCATAAGTTATGGTACTTAAGTTTCATTTTGTGCCAAGCTATGGCATTTGAAGCGATCTTTTGCCGAAATCAATGATAAAATACATATTTATGTTGGCAAGAGGTGCAGTATTATGGAAGAGTGAGAAATAGAAATCTATATCTTCTTTTACCATGCAAACGAAGTTTATAGTATATTTTTTAGCTACTACTCAAGCTATTTGGCTCTAGAATCTCATTAAGGAGTTAACGGTTTTTGATTTTGAGGATAGGCCTATACAGTTATATTGTGACAATAACTCTGCAGTGTTATTTATTAATAACAACAAAAGTCTCAAGGGGTCTAAATACATAAAGGTCAAGTTTTTGACCATAAAGGAATCAATACAGAATGGTAACGTTGCAATAGATCATATTCCTACAAATGATATGGTTGTAGATCCACTAACTAAAGACCTACACCCTTGTGTGTTTGAGCGACATGTTATTAGAATGGGTTTATGAGCATCTTGGGATACTATTATTTAGTGAGCTGTTTTTACTTTTCCTCTAATAAAGTTTACATTTGTGTTTGTTATTTAATTACATTTTGATATATATATATATATATATATATATATATATATATCAACTTTTATATTCAATAAAATATTCTTTGAATGACTTGTTATTATATTGAATATATATTGATAATAATAACATTTGCTAATAATCAAATGCCCTTAGCCTTCACTCAAGGTTTATATAATACCTTAAGACTTGTGCATATGTCTTGTTATACATAAAGAAATGTTAATTGTAAAGACTAGGGGTGAGTGGTTCCCAATTCCAGTTCAGTTATGTCTAGAACCTAGAACCTACCATCGGGTACAGGTTCCTCAATTTTTGAAACCTGGAACCCACCCATCAGAACTAAGAACTTAGAACCTACCATGTCATAAGTCCCGGGTCGTTCCAAGTTCTAATAGGTTCTTTTTTTTTTTTTTTTTTTTCATTTTCAAATTTGAACTATAACAGTTCAAGCCAAGATCAGAAAAAGGATGGCAACTTAGCAACTTTTGTTGTGACAAACACAAGAAAATCACTAATGCAAGCAACAAACTTCGACCAAGCATGAGTGATTTTTATTTTAATTTGTTCTAGTTGTTGAGCTCTCGAACTAGTGTACCTTCTGCTGCTGATACTTGATACGTATAGCACTTAGTGGGCATTCTTTTGCATTCGATTCCAGGTCTTGCAATGCAGATCACGTAGTCTTTAGGTCAGATGCTTTATAAGATGTGTAGAATTCCAAAATTGGATTTTGTAGAAAGTAAAAGGTAAGTTAATACCCTGATAATCAAATTGTAAGCTTGTGGCGATGAAAAAAATGCAAGATAGAGAACAGACCCAAGGGGGCATGATCCAGCGTCCATCTAGCAAGAAATATGGCTGATGCAGCAACTGGAGAAGGAAGAAAACTCAGGAACTCATACTCGACCAATGTCAGCTCCATAATGTAATATGCCAAGTACTCCAATTCAAGACTTTGGAGATTTTACAAGCAGTTGATGGACAAATGGTTAAATTTCTTAAGATCAAGGAACGTGGTATTTTCCTAAGCTTAGGCTAGCATGGAGTAGATCAATGACCCTTACTGCATACATTGCCTATGTTGCTCAAATAAATCTCCTAAGAAACGAAATATTCGATTCTTTTAGAATGCAAATAACTCCAATGAAAGTAAAGCAAATGAGAGTTCAGTAAGTTGTAGAACCTGAAAAGTTTTCGTAGTGGGCGTGAATATGCGGAAGCCAAAATAATTCAATAGTTGGCCCTCCATTTTCAATACCTGCCAATACACAGTAATGTGAATCTTTTACATCCGAATAGACAACTAAATTCATAGTTTTCTAGAGAAAACATTGTCTAATGTATAATTTGGTGATTTCTTATGGTTAATGTGTTTCATAATAATAACTACGGTTGCATAATAATGAAGGTTGAGCAACTATCGATGTTGCTCATCTTAGTTAGGCAAAGGAGCAAGCTCAAGCAAGCAAGGACTTTGGTTGTTCCATAAGTCTCTGTCACTTGAGCAAAAATGCGGAGGAAAACCTACCGTCTCATCGTCGATCAGCCAGTAGGCCCCCGCTGAAGTCTCCAAGGGTGTCCCGCATCGCCCCCCGATCTAATAGACAAAAGGAGAGAGAGAGAGAGATTGGGGGTGCGACTGAGGTGGAGGCGGAGGCGAAGGGGTGTGTAGTTAAGGCTGATTGGGCGATTGGGCGAGTGACGAGCAGCGTCAGGGCAGCTGGGCAAGCAAGCAGCCTCCACCAGGGGGACGAGAGGCGTCCAACGGCAGCGTCGACAGCAAGTGGCTGAGTGGCGAGGCGAGCGAGGGGTGACAGCGTCCAACAGCGGTGTCAAGGGAGGTCTAGCGACGGCAAGCATGCGGTGACGGTGGCGCAACGGCGACGAAGACATAAGTCTCACGACACCAACGACAGCACGGACGCCATGGCAAAGATGGCGACAATCGTAGCTCAACCCACGACCAAGGGGGAAAAAGCTTGGTTCGGGCGGAGGCGGTGGCGTTTCAGAGTAACAACAGCCCGGATAACCCAGCGAGTGGCGACAAGAGATGGTGATGGTGGCTTGGGGACGGCGGCGTGGCTCACAGCGGCAAGGGGTAGCGTAGACAGCACGACAACTCGTTGAGCTCAATGGCAAGACGACTCGTCAGACAAGCAGTGGGTGGTGGTGGTTCGGTGGCCAAGAGGTGGTGGTGAGTAGGGCGTGGGGTAGTAGTGTGGTGGTGGGTGAAACAGCAGCCAGCAAGAGGAAGGAAAAAGAAGAAGAATAAGAAGAGAAGGGGGGTTTCCGTTGAGAGAGGGGGAAAGAGAAGAGAGAGAGAGAGAGAGAGAGAGAGAGAGAGAGAGAGAAGAGAAGAAAAAGGGGGAGGAAGTGACGTGAGGAGGAAAAAGGAGAGAAAAGAAAGAGAGAGGGAGAAAAAGATAGGGAAAAGGGGGAAATCACGTGGGGGAAGAGAGGAGAAAGAGGAGAGAGAGAGAGAGATAAATAGAAATCATGTGCTCTAGGTTTTTTTTTTTTTTTTTTTTTTTTTTAACTCTAACCAGTTCCCCTCCGGTGTAGTTCTCTGATTCCCGATTTTACCCGGGAACCACGCTCACCCCTACTAAGGACAAGATATATGTGGGTTCATTGGAACCATAAAGACATTCTCCAGTAGCACAAGTTTTTTTGTGACACTTAATGTAAGAGAATGGTGACTAACGAATGGGATCTCTCTATAAAAGATGTTATCCATTTGCCATATTTCCATATTGAATTTATATCGATAAAGTTGAAAATACTTATGATCATGGAAGGCTCTATGTTTATATATATATACAGTTACCGCTATGGGTCGATGTTTGAGACTTTATGCGATGGAATGGACTATTAAGAATTATCTTTAGATCAATGTGCACACATACAGTACAATTTCAATTAACATAACCCAAGTGGGAGAATGTAAGAGTTTTTCTAATATGAACTATATTAATTGATATTGTAATTTACCGTTTTATGGGGTTGGTCTAAGGTGAGATAGAAGGTTTCTTAATTAATCTAATATGGTGCTAGCTATTGTGGGCCGAGTTAAGCTTGGTCCATAATGAGAGGGTCTGGTTGGAAACTCTATAAATAATACTCAGCTCTCCCTTCTTACCATAATTCTCACAATTATCCTCATAAAGAAGTATTTACTTAGCGCTAAAGGTTGAGAGGGTCATCTCATTGATCCAGTGATACAGAAGGCAATAGACAAGAATGACTTGTGCGTGGATCTTTACTTTTTTGCTTTCACATCAAGAATGATGGATTCCAAAACAAGTGCACTAATCTTTCTACTCAATTATCTGTGTTCTTATTCTAGTTATAGAGATCGTGGGATTGCACGTTTTGCATCTTACACTTTCTATACCATAAATTTCAGTTGAGTGCTCAAAATGCAATTATCAAATAACTTTCTAATATATTGAATGCAATGTTGATTTTTTCGAAGATGTAGTTGAGAGAAAATTTCACATCATTTACATCCCAACATGATTTCGTGTGCCTTAAGCGTTACATGCTATGGTGTGGCAAATTATGCATAAGCCCTAATTCTGATGTACATGCATGTGCAACTAACTAGATAACGAGTAAACTAATGATGTATGGTCAATTTCAAAACTATATAGGTACTTTTGTCCTTTCATTCATATAAAATATTTGGCTGTGAAAAGTCAAAATTAGCTTTTAAGAAAGGATCTATGATTTTGAGAACATTCTTTAGAAAATTAAGACATGCTCAAGGCTCCTGCTTAGACCATCGACGGTCGATATAGGTAAAGAATTATGTTACAAGAGAAAGGTTGGTAGACTTTGTCAAGGGAAATTACGTGTGGCCAGGGATCTAACAATCAGCACTAAATTGATCGATGGATTGAACCACTATATTTATTTTGATATTGTTGATTAAACAAGTATTTCCTGTACATGCAAAGTTACAATAAAACGATATAAACTCATCTTTTGCCTGCCTTAGGTACATGATGTATGAGATATGAGTAAATGTGTGTTTTAATGGTAGCTCTAATTTGCATTTGTAGTGCTTAATGAGCTATGGTTTGCTCACACCATACCTTTCTATTTTTTTTCACGTTCTACAATTACCAACTTGTAAGGGGAGTATGGTCAACAAGGGACCTTTTGGGCTCTATCAACTCTAACTGGAGTTTGTATGTGTTTTTATAGTTACTATTCGTAGGATTTAGTTTTGCTAGTCATAGGAGTTGCATGGTTTAGGAAGGTCTTTTGAGTTGCTAGTAATAGGGATAAGTACACTTATTATGCCATAACTTATGTACGGCGCTCACTTTGGTGCCAAAAGTTTCCGTCGGATCACTTAAATGCCAAAAAATTTGAAAAATGCTCACTTTGATACCAACGCTGATCTGAACTGCCGGAAATCCGACAAGGCCTTTTTTTATTAATTCTTATACTGATGTGGCTCGCCGAAGAGTCCAGTCAGCGTGTAAACCACCAAAAGACGTCGTTTGGCGTCTTAAACTCCAAGTCAAAACCCTAAATCCCCAAATCGAGAGAGAGAGAGAGAGAGAGAGAGGCCATGGCGGCGGTGTTGTCTTCTTCCCCGAAGACCCGAAGAACAACACCAGTAGAGAGAGAGAGAGAGAGAGAGAGAAGCCATGGCGGCATCGTCTTTTTCTCCGAAGAACAACACCAGCAGAGAGAGAGAGAAGCCATGGCGATGTCATCTTCTTCCCCAAAAAACAACACCAACAGAGAGAGAGAGAAGCTATGGTGGCGGCGTATTCTTCCCCAAAGAACAACACCAGCACCAGCCACTCTTTGAACAGAGCCCAATCCACCATCTCCATCTGCGCCTTCCTTGTTTCCCTCGCACTCCTCGTCTTCTCTCTCTCTCTCTCTCTCTCTCTCTCTCTCTCTCTATGCACCTTTAATCCCCCTTCTTCCTGCTCCTCCTCTGCCCTCGCCTCCTATTTTCCCATCACTTCTTGACGGAGCGACGGTGGCCAAGCACGGTGGCCGAGCGATGGTGGTCAAGCACGGTGGCCCAGCGATGGTGGCCGAGCATGGTGGCTCAGTGACGGTGGCCGAGCACGGTGGCCCAGCGACGGTGGCCGAGCAAGCTAGGTTGGCGAGGATAAACAAAAAAAAAAAAAAAAACCCTAATTTCAATCACAAATGAGCTAATACGGCGTCATTTTTCCTAAGCCATCCACATAGGACGGCAAAATGACGTTGTTTTCTTAAGTAGGACAGAAAACAACGTCGTTTAAAGGGTTTATCGATTTTTTTAAAAAAAATATAAAGCCACGTAATCATTTTGGCCGAAATTTCTTGCTGGTGGCACCAAAGTGATCGTTTTTTCTCCGATTTGGCACTTAAGTAATCCAGCAGAAACTTTTGACACCAAAGTGAGCGCCGTACACAACTTATGGCACCATTAGTGTACTTATCCCGCTAGTAATATATATACCAATTAAAATTTTTCAACTTGAGAGAGAGAGAGAGAGAGAGAGAAGTAGTGGAGTCCAAGGTTCAATTCCAAAGAAGAATATAGAAGGAAGAAAAAACGCAAACAAGAAGAATATGTTAGGAGAGAGAATCAATGAAGACCGAAGTTCAGTGATATGGGACAATGGTGATACTTCAAGTGCATGGAAAATTTATCCAACATTTGAATCATTTGCAGACATATGCTGGTCTCTACCTCTATTTCCATGAGCTATCTAGTACCTCGGATGACAATAGGTGGATAACTCATTTTTATAGTGTTGACACCTAAATTTCTTTTTTAATTAAGTTTTATTTTATTTTATTTTATTTTATTACTAATTTTATCTTTTTTGGATAATAAATAAACAAAACGAAACAAGAAAAAAAAAAAAAAAAAAAGAGCAGCCCTCGCATGGGCCCTTAAGGCCCATTTACGCCTTCGGCCTGGCCCTCCGAGTCTTCTCCTTCCTCGCGCCTCTGCAACACACGCGCAGAGGGTGCGACGCCAGAAGGGGGTGGACGGACGGCAACGCACGTGGAGTAGGGGAGCAGCTGGCGTTGAGGGGACGTACCGGACGAGGAAGCTAGGTGGCGGCGGTTCAACCGGTGGTCGAAGCCTCGCCGACCGGCCGCCCCCTCGCCTATAAATAGAGGGGGGCCACCGCCGACATCGATTGGGGGGGCCAAAGGGAGAAAGCACAGAGATCAAAGAGAGAGAGGCCAGCAAAGCTCGAGATCCCCCGAGAGACTTCGGGGAACTCAAGTGTAGGGCTGGCCGAGGGAGGGGTGAGTTCAGAGGTGTCCCCGAGAGACTTCGCGGGGCTCGAAGGGCAAGCTCGAGGGAGAGGGAGTGTTCTCCGGCGCCAGATTCGACCAAATCCAGAACCCTCCATCTCCGTCGTCATTCGCCGCTGCCTTCACCGTCACCAATAAATCGCTACCGTCGCCTTTCATCGCCCCTGTTCAAAAAAGGTAAAAGGGCCGTCGCCGTCGCCTCCGCCGTTTCATCGCAGTCTCACCGTATTCCGCTGTCGCCGTTGCCATTGTTGTTGCCGTCATTGCCATCGCAACCGACGTCGTCGCCGCCGCCGGGTGCTTCGGTTCCCCCTCGACGCCGCGGATTTGCAAACCCTAGGGTTTGCGATTTTTCGAATTGCAGCCCCGGGTCAACGGGTCGGACCCGGGGCGAGAGTCAGGTAGGTTTTTTTCCGCGTTTTGGGAGCGGCGGAAATCGGATCAAAAATCGGATCAGATCCGGATAGGGTTTCGCTAGGAAACCGGGTTGTCGGAGTCGGGCGGGTTTTCTCAAAATGACGGGCCATCGGGCCGTTTTAATAAATAATTTTAAAAAAGGAAAAAACGAGTTGACCCGACCCGGGTCGGACCCAACCCGCGGACCCGACCCGGGTCGTTTTTTTTTTATTTTAAATAATTTTTAATAAATAAAAATAAATAATTTATTTTCAAAAATAAAAAAATCAAAAATAATTTATTTTCGAAAAATATTTAAAAATAATTAAAAAATATTTTATTTTCCAGAAAATCATAAAATATTTAAAATGTTTATTCTCCAAAAAAATCAAAAATATTTCATATTTTCCAAAATATGCCAAAATCCAAAAATTCATAAAAAAGGCCAAAAAGACTTGTATTTTCTAAAAATACCAAAAAATTCCAAAAAAGATCCCTTTTATGTTCAAAAATAGAAAAAGACCTAAAAATGTTTTTCCTCCCTAAAATGCATGGAAAATCCCTCAAACATCCAAAAAAATCTTAGGGTTTAAATAAGATTAGGTACCGAAAGGGCATTAGTGATTAACTAAGTGTAATCAAGTCCCCGATCCTAATTTCTCTGGTTACACAGAAGTGAGTATTTCTCCTAATATTTCGCATGGGTTTCTAATTAACCCACCCCAAATTGGTTAGTGGCGACTCCATTTTAAAAATTAATTTACAGGTTAAAAACTTAGACTATTAAAGTCGTGAATTGATGGACTTGGGAGAGTCTGAGCCTAACAAATTTAGCCGAGTCATTAGCCTCCGTAGGCGCCCGTACCCGATCGGCGAGCGCCAAAAAAAGAAGTCGCGACATATAGTCACCCACACATGATCAAAAACTCTAAAATCCCCCCCCCCCCACTCTCTCCTCTTTTTATATCAGTTGCACCACCACCATAGCCTCCGCCACGCACCCAATCTTCGATCTCTATTGCTCCAGCTCCCCTAATGGTGAGTCTACCTCGGATCTCTCTCTCTCTCTCTCTCTCTCTCTCTCTCTCTCTCTCTCGAAATGGACATCCAGCTCGTTGCCATGGCCGAGCACAACACCGTGGTGAGCCTTCTTCAACTGGCTAGAGGACAACACCTCCAAAGCTTGGCGGACATGGAGGAGAATCTGGATATAGAGAGGGGAGGAGAGGAGAGCGATGGTTATATGTCCCAGTGTAAAGAACAATGATATGCGGTCTATCCCATCTTGGGTATTAGGGTTTTCTTGCGGGATTGGATCGGGTGCATTGGGGATTAAAGTTTAGATGGATTGTGTTGTGATTCCATGATGGAGACAATAAATAAGGCTAAATTAAGAGACACTGAATCCTAGTCCATGAAACGATGAGCTTTTAAGTAATCATCAGTCGGCTCACGTACTATGAATTGATGATGAGATAAAAACAAAACCTATCCTGATGAGCAATGCAAGAACATAAGAAGAATTTGCGTTCTTGATATCAAGATTCGGACATACTCTTTAACCACACAAAGGAAAAATCTTTTTCATAAGGAAGAAGCTAAGAGTACATTAGTCATTCCCACTAAAGGAGTGCGTAGATCATGTACTTAATCAAAAGTGAATTGCTCGTCAATGATGATTGGCTTCTTCTCTTTTGTAGTCAAAACACAATACTAGAACACCCTTCCCTAACCTAGTTTAATGCAGAAATAATAAATATTGGCGTTCATCGCACAATCACAAAAATAAAAATAAAGAGTAAAAAAATAGAGAGAGAATTCAAGACACGAGATTTTATCCTAGTTTACTTTTAGACTAGGATTATATCTAGTTGAGGGTTCCACTATAATTAGAATCTTGCACCTCTCTATTACATCACTCAATTACAATATATGTATATATAAGTAGCTATTCATGAGCTCAAGCCCAAATTACCAATAAAATATAAAGTCAACTCTAGGGTCGTAGGGTGTTGCCCCTTCACAATTGATGGAGAGTGAATCATAACCTAACAATGAAGGTGCAGTCTACTAATTTTGGTTAAATCGAGAATGTTACTTCTTCACATTTTACATTATGGAAAAACTCACCAACCATCTTTTCATTGTTATAATAAACCACTTAAATGGGCCAGGTCAATCCATCATGAACAGATTAAACTTGTTTCGCAATTCGGCTCCTCCAAACCAAACGTGCAATTAGGTTTAGAGGGGATCATTCTTACTTATAGAACATGTGTTAATAACCTAATTGGCTTAGGGTGAAGACATCGTGTTTCTATAAAAATGATCATTTATATCATGTTCAAAAATGAATAATCTTAAATTATTATCAACAATGAAAATATTTTGCAATGACTAGTTATATTTAGCGATACGAGCATACCTTTTTTTTTTTTTTTTTCCTTTTGATTTATTGTCGGGCTCGTTCTAAAGGGCCGGTTCAAGCCGACAAGAAAAGGATCCGCCCATCCATTTACTAAATCGGGCCTGATCATTGGCCCAGAGAGCCCGCATTTAATTCTGGCCCACGAAAAGCCCTTTGGGTTCCCGCCGTTCTTCTTCCTCCTACTCCTTCCCCGTTGCAGAGCAAAAAGCAAGCAAGCAAGCATCACCTCCCAACTCCAATGGAACCGCCGTCGGCCAGCTCCGGCGAGTGCTCTGTGGACCCCTTAACAAGCTTCGCCAGTATTCCTCTCGCGCGCCGAAATCTCGCTTCCCTAAGATCTCTCGTCGTCAACCCTTCGACTCCGGTCTCCTTGATCACCTCCATCTTCGAAGCCCTAAGTCGCCATCTCGAGCACGGTCGCGACTCCCTCCTGCTGCTTCCCGCTCTCAAGCTCCTCTCCGAGCTCGCCTCCCGCCGCCCTGGCCTCTCGCACGTCGTCTTCGACCGCGTATGCTCGCGCCTCCTCTCGTCCGAGTCGGCGCGCGTCGCGGCCGAGTCTCTCGACGCCATCGCGCTGGTAGCAGAGCGAGATGAGACCCTGTCTTCTTCCTTGAGTGGCCAGTTCGATAGCTTCTTCGTCTCGCTGTGCTTCAATCGTTCCGTGTCTGTGCGGCGATGGCTCCTTCGAAACGCCGAGAGGTTCGGCGTGCGGCCTCATGTGCTGGTGACTGTGTTCTTGGGGTTCACGAAGGATCCGTATCCATGTGTTAGGGAAGCTGCTTTGGACGGATTGGTGAATCTAAGCAAGTCGAGTGGATTTGAGGATCGTGGCCTTGTTGAAGGATGCTATTATCGTGCTGTGGAGCTCTTAGCCGATGTGGAAGCTTGCGTAAGGTGTGCTGCCATTCGAACGGTGAGATAATAGGATGTGTAAAGTTCGCTTTTTGATTCTTTAGTACCATGTAATGGAATCGTCAGAGTCAGTGTCTTTTTCTTCTTCTTTTTTCATGGCAGTTACTAAGAGGTAGACTCAAACTACTTGACCTTAAACTTAACTGTTTGCTAGTTTGTTTCAAGGATCAAAACAGTTCTATTTGGAAAACTGGTCATAAGAGTAACTTGGTGCTTATTGTCACACACGTTTGGGATAGAAACCTGAGTCCTGGATTTAGATGGTGAATTTATATGTATAATGGAAATAAAATAGTTCATTCTTATTCTTCGTAAAAACTGAGTACCAATATGTCAAACCTATATACTCAAGTTCGGACATTTTGTTTTAATTTATTTCTCTTTGAGTTAGTGCTCTGAATTTTTTTATCATACCAGAGTCGTCAATCGTAGATGCGTTGCCGCCCTTTTTCCATTACCGTTCTTCTAAATAACTCTTTAGTATAATATGATTTGGTGCTGATATTACGAGAATTTGTTTTCCATTAAATAGTTGATTCCCTGTTTACATGGGGATATCACTTTGCTAGTTGCTGCACTATATACAAGTTGCCAATCATTGATTCCGTGTTGGGTGTTTATTTAGGTCTGTGACTGGGGGCACATTCTTGTAGCATTTATGCAGGGGACAGAAAAGAAAGAGCAGTCGGATGCAATATTTATTCAGGTAGGCTTCCGAATACTCTGCTCTTGTTGTTTCCTTAAGGCAAAAGGGGCTGGAGGAATTTTGCTCGACAGTAAGCCATGTGTTTAAGTAATTAACTTGCCAATTTGAGGTGGGGCGGAGGATGTTGGGAATTTAGCACTTATTTTTGTTCCTGAAATTAAAGCTTTTAGATTTTAGCTGGAAAATGTGTACTTCAAGCGTTATCTGTTCAAGCATTCTGATATTGCACAGACAATGTGTTCTTATAGGAGTTATTTGCATTGGTTTACATGGTTCCGCTGAACCAAAGTCAATTGAAAAATTAGTAATAAAGCATATCTTCGAGCAATCAAGATTTTCTGTTCTAGATTTCATGTTTCTTTTCTGTGCAATCAGTAACCATTCTTGTGTACTTGGTCAACACCACCCATGGGGATATACAATTAGCACTAGCATGCTTCAAGTGCATAATTATGCAAATAGGGAGCATATTAGTTGCCCCGCATAATGTCAAAAACAACATTTCAGAGCTTCATTTCAAGTTTCAATGGTGTTTCCTGAGAATAATTTATATTTTGGGCATATTTAGAAGTGGCTTTACCACGTGAGTTTGGCTTCTTGTGGGACCATGTTTAATTATGAAACTTGGTTTAGTTGTGCCATTCTTGTGTACGTGGTCAACACCACCCATGGGGATATACATTTTGGCACTAGTATGCTTCAAGCGCATAATTATGCAAATAGGGAGCACATTAGTTGCCCCAGATAATGTCAAAAACAACACTTCAGAGCTTCATTTCAAGTTTCACTGGTGTTTCCTGAGAGTAATTTATATTTTGGGCATGTTTGGAAGTGGCTTTACCACGTGAGTTTGGATTCTTGTAGGACCATGTCTAATTATGAAACTTGGTTTTATTGAAATTCTCCCTGTGCAGATCTGTTTTTCTTTTTAATCTGGTTGTTCCTGATAAGTAATTGTAATTTCTATGGTTAATGGATGGTCAGTTGGAATGCCAAGGAGATGTGACCAGTTTATGCTTAGTCTTATGATAATCTGAACATGAATTTGTTTATATGACACTTTTTTCCTGAAATTTGTATTCTCTTCATGTTTTCCTTAAATTAATTAATAAAATTGAGCGATTATGTCTATTCTGCGATAAAAGCAACATCAATTGGTGAATTTCACTCGACTCAAGAAGCTGATACTTGCTACAACTATTATTCATTAATAAAAGTTGGAGATTTGCTGAAGTTTATTTTTACTCGAGTTGGACACAACAGCTCAACATACTTGGCATAAACTGTAGTGGATGGTGTCAAGTATGAGCACAATTGAACTTGTCAAGTGGTCACGTGAACTACTACTTATGTTCAAGATAGGCGAGTTGCTTGACTTGCTAAGAGACCTAGTCTGCACATATTACAATGTTCTAGCTTGAGCTTTCTGAAATGTGGTGTTGTCATCTTGAAGTGTGTGTTTGTCTTTACTTACATGAAAGATTATGGTCCCTAAGATAGCTTGTTTAACTAGTTTTCTGGATCATGTGGTCATCAGCTTTGTTCAATGGTCAGAGATATGAGTATGGAGGTTAGGGTTGAAGCATTTGATGCCCTTGGAAAGACTCAAACTGTTTCTTCGAAGAATCTGTTGCAAAGCTTATCTAAAAAGGTCCTCAGTAGTATGAAAGAGAACAGATCTGTGTGTCAATCTACACGACCAGTTGAACTGTCTGCATTGAGTGTTGCGGGTGCTTTAGTGCATGGCTTTGAAGATGAATATTATGAGGTAATCTATTGACTTCATTTGTACAGGAATGATATCTTTTCCTTGTAAAATCACTTTATGTTAATTGAACTTACTTCTTGCATTGTACAATTCAGTTGTATTTATCTAAGTCCTTGGGGTAATGCTATAGACTTGTACTATTAGCTTCCATGATTGATGACAATGTGATTATATCTATGCCTTCTGTTTCATGCCTTTGATGTGCAAAATTCATTTATGGTCTTAACTAGCAAGATCTCTGAGATTGGTCTCTTATGTGTGTACACTAATATTATGGATCCAGAGCATATCTAACTCTTTAATTGAACTCTACAGCAATCAAAGAACAATAATCTTTCTTTGTTTCGATGATATCATTTGGGACCATTTACATTGGTGGAAGAACTCCCTTTAAGGCCAGATATGCAAATATGCATATTGCTGTAGTCAAGCTCTATATGTTAATCTAATGTAATTTAGTAAATACAACACATCTGACAAATAAGAGAACAATTAAAAGCAAGAACCAAAAAAAAGGGGATGTGGATATGTAGATCCAATATCCAGACTTGTGGGCACTGAGATTAAGTAACTCTGATGTTTTTCACATAAGAAAATTTAATTTGATAAGAAAGCTGGTCAACATGCATAATACTTTGTTTATGCTGTTGTGAGCATGAGAAACACTCTGAAGTTTTCTTCTTCCAACTCAAGTGTACGTGTTGATATATGCCAAATTTCATCTTCCAAATAGATTTTTCTTTATTTGCTTCTTTTCTATCTGGCCCTTTTTTGTGGGCATTTTAGCATTATTCTTCTGTGATTGCTTTAATGAGTGGGATCTGTTTATGGTGGATGCAAAAGGTCCGAAGGTCTGTATGCCACTCCATGCGAAGGTTGTGCATGATTTCTTCTGAGTTTGCCATTGAAGCTATAAATTTGTTGATGGATATGCTAAATGACGATTCAGTGATTGTCCGCTTAAAAGCTCTGGAAACGATGCATCACATGGCAACCTGTGATCATCTTATTTTGGAAGTAATGCACATGCACATGGTGAGCTGAATCCATTCTTTTTATTTCTATTGCAGGCATTGCCAGCTGAGATCTATACATACAGAATTTTCTGAATTGTAAGTTCAATTGATTTTGCAGTTCCTTGGAGCTCTTGTTGATAAAAATGAACTAGTACGAGCTGCAATAAGGAAAATACTGAAATTTGTGAAGTTGCGCGATCAGGAGCTCCTTAAATTATCTGTTAATGGCCTTATAAAGAATCTGGAGACATATCCTCAGGTTTGTTGTCTTAAATGAATTTTAAATCTTTTGTTTCATCTTACATTTCAAAGCTCCAGTAGAAAAGGTTGGTGCTGTATATTTATTTTTTCAATTCTAGTTTAGTACTTCAATCTTCTTGTCACTTAAGGCTTGAAGCATGTCTAATCTGCAAACTCTATGCCTCCCAGGATGAAGTCGACATATTCTCGGTACTCTTCCACGTCGGTCAACGGCATGGGAACTTCGTAGCTTGCTTCATCAATGAAGTTTTTCATGAGGTTAGTGGATCTCTCTCTCTCTCTCTCTCTCTCTCTCTCTCTCTCTCTCTAAGGAGCTTTTCTTTTTTCAGTTATTGAGTTCTGAATACATCAATATGAGGCCACTAGAGCCTAGGAAAAGGTCTGAAAAGGCGTGACTATGTGTGCATGAGAGAGGGAGAGGGAGAGAGGGAGGGAGGGAGGGAGGGAGGAGCGAGGGCTAAAACTGGCGAGTACATCTAAAACTGCTTTAATTCATTTATGTTGGTATATGATTTTTTTTTTTTTTTTTTTTTTTTTTTTTGAGTTTCCTGTGGCTTGGATTAGAAGTGTGTAGCTTTGGGTAACCTTCAACTAAATAGAGTGGCTTGTAAATGTTGAAATCATACGATAGAATTGGTCATCAACTGGAAGAATCTTAATCTTCATTTGCAGTTAATTTGCTGCTTTTAAGCTTCATATAATCCTCTAGTCCCTTGTACTATCTTAATCTTAATCTTCATTTGCAGTTAATTTGCTGCTTTTAAGCTTCATATAATCCTCTAGTCCCTTGTACTATCTTCAATTTATTAATTTTTACCTAATTTTTGTGTTCCTTGGATCAGATAGAGCCTTCTCCGGATGGCAAGTTGAGCTTTGATTGTGCCAGAGTAGCTGCTTTGCTTGTATTATCCATCTCAGCCCCTACCTTTGCTGAAAAAAATGTTGGTGAAATTCCTCAGAGAGTTTTCTCTTATGCGGTTACCCTTTTGGGGAGGATCTCTCATGCTGTTGGGGATATTACTAGTCAAAATGCCCTATTTGCATATTTTTCTCAGGGCAGTAGTTGCATGGAAGATAACATTTCTGAATACGGACAACAGATATTAGTGAATATGGGTAAAGATGGGGCTGCAAGTTTAGCTAGCAACCAAAATGATCTTGATCAGTTTCCCCTGGGGGAAGCTAGCTCTGAGCACAAGATGTATGCCCGGAAATTCTGGCAGCCAAATGAGGAACCAGAGTTAACTGCAAAACAGCTACAGATTCATGGTGATATAGCCGAGTCCCTGAATGGTATCTTTACCAAGGTCAAAGCTGTCTGGCCCTTGGTAAAAGCAGGTTTTACAAATGAAGTACTGAAGATTTTGAGGTAGTAATATGACAGGGTCTTTCTTTCTTTACACCTATTATGAAATTGAGTTGGCAGTTCCTGCAAAAGTTGTTTGGATTAATATCCTCCAACCAGCATTCAGATGCAAGATTAAATTTTTCCTGTTAATACTACTGATAAAATTTTGGCCAAAGAAAACTGGTGATGTCTGATGAAACTTGAACATGAATACTTGATACTCATTACTTATTGCGATGTCCATATTCCTGTCTTACTCAAGTTGTTACTTGGCTGGTCCAAAAAAATTCAGAGTCTAAGTTTATTTCGTTGTTTATTTTCCCGCATGAAAATGAATGGAGTTTTATAAAGATCAATTGGCAGTTGATATTTAAGAGGCTTATTAATTAGGAAACTGATAGAGGCTGGGAGTTGGATTGTTGTAGAACTGCTTTCTAAGGTCTAGGCACTATAATGATTGAGCCTTGTTGATCTCTGTCTCTTATCATTTTTCTTTTCCAAAATGAGATATTTATTGTAAACATGACGGGATAAATTTTATTATTCTGTACCAAATCAAATCGATCATGCACGAAAGTTCCATAGGACTATTCGGTCAAATATATAGCAGTTGGATTGCATGCCTTCCCTTGGGTGATGATGCAGGTCCCATTTGGCTATCACTGTAATGATGTTGAGTTCATCTGTATTTTGGTATTACTTATGCTTCTAACTTTTTTCTTTCTGCTTTAACTTAAATTGTTTGGATTTGACTCTTGTTGAATATCAAGAAACTCAAATTTTCACCAACATATACCTATTCATTTTAAAGTCATTCTGAAGTTTTTCCATTATTTAAAATATTAAGATGTTATTTTGATTGGGGCCAACTTTTAAATATATTTTACTCTATAAACATTGTTTTGAAAATTAATTTTTGCTTTTTCTAAGCTGCCTTAAATTCCCAATGTTGATTCATGATCCTAGTCCTTGTAATCTTTTGCAGTTCCTGATTCTCATAACTTGAATCATATCATTTATTGTCCCCTCCGCCCTATGCATGTTTCAAATTCTTCCGGTTGCGCATATGTACGAGGTGGTCCTGGTACAATGATTTAAAATTCCGTCTTTTCATAGGATTTGTGAGGAAGAGCTGGAGACGCTAGGGACAAAATGCACAGATTCTCCAACATTAGCATTCACTTTACAATATATGAGGACTTTGAAGTTCCTTGCTAGCGTTTGGTCCTATTTTCATCCCGCCGTTGGTCAGTGTTGTAGAGTAGTTAGTCAGCTGGACATTCTACTGGTAAAGCTAGAGAGGACACTCAGGGATATGAAGTGCAGCTTCACAGGGTTGTCTAAAGAAGATGAGTTGTACCTCTTGGAGCTTACAAGTGTTTCCTTGACATTGAATTTATCAAAATTAATGACAGGCCGCAGCTATATTGTTAATTTGAAAAGGCTGGCAGCTGTATTGTCCCAGGTGGAGTGCCTTCAACAAGAACATGGTGTCGAGCTATCCTCTTTCCTATCTGAACTGAAGAAGTCAATGCCTGATATTCATTCTGCTGCAGGTGGCATGTTTTCCTTTCCTCATTTCTTGAGGAAGATGCTTGACGCTTTCTCTCTTAAGCAATTTGAGCTCTCAAGAACACTCCGGAGCTTATCTGCAGAAATTACTGTTCCTGATAATGATTCAGAAAACCCTATTTATTTTATTCATGGCTTACCCGTTGGTATCCAACTAGAGATTACTTTGTGCAACATCTCCAGGGAGAATAGACTGTGGCTAGAGAT
Source organism: Eucalyptus erythrocorys (assembly GCA_014182555.1). NCBI lineage: Eukaryota > Viridiplantae > Streptophyta > Magnoliopsida > Myrtales > Myrtaceae > Eucalyptus > Eucalyptus erythrocorys. The sequence goes on along the minus strand of CM024607.1, from coordinate 38,058,263 downwards.
GACGATGGGAAAAGAGTCGAAGCAGTTTATCTTTCTGGACCTGAAGTTGTTTGGAGGATCCAATGATTTGAAGAAAGGGACCTATTTTGCTACCTATTACAAAACTCCAAAAGCAGTGTCATTCACCTTGAGAGTTTGTATTGGAATGGAATGTTTCCCTGAGGAAATTCATGCAGGCATGTACAGTGGGGGACCAAAACGTGAATTGACATATCTTTCTCCTGAAAGAGAAGTCTACTTCTCTGCTAAATCTCAGAAGTTAACTTGAGCAATCAAGGTGGACAAGTTTTGTGAGACCATAATTGTCAAAGCATGTGCACCAAGTGAGTATCATCTTCATCATTAAAAGCAGCACTAAGCGGTGCTAGCAGATTTAGACTCTGGGAAGCTTTTAAATGAGCAATAAAATTTTAGACTAAGATTGTAGATCCTTTCCTGTAAGTTGTCTATTCTGGCCGTTTGTGACTGATCCATTGGAGCTACTGTTTTTTTTTTTTTTTCCCAATAATGCTAAAGATTGGTCTATATATTGAATGTTGACATTTATATTCTAGGTGTAAGTGCCAGAGAGGAAGAAACCATATCACACCTTCTTCATTGTCCTTGGATGAGTGCTGTTTGGGAAACCCATTACGCCTTTATTGGGCTTTGTTGGGTGAGAGCTGATCAATTGAGCAAGAACTTTGGGCATGCAAGGTGTTGTTATCCCTCGCCACAAGTTGCAGTGGGTATCATCAGCCCCACTTTTGATATTTTGGTCAGCTTGGAAAGAGTGGAACAAGAGAGCTTTTGAGGAGTCCTCTATTAAAGATCTTATTCCAAAATTGGGTTAAAGTTCTACACTTTGGAATCGGGGGAATCTACTCTTGGATGTAAATGGCTTTTGTCTTGTGAATGAACCTCTTTTTGGATATGAGCTCTTTTTATTCATGGGACAGCACCCCTTTAGTGCCTCATTGTGAACTTATAATATCAAAGAAAAAGAGCCACGGGGGGGGGTTCACTTTGCATCTGTAGAGCAGCTAGAGGAACCGGAAGATCTCAATTTTGGTAAGAGCATTAAAATCCTGCTATTTTTTGGCCTTCAACTTGGTTATCAGCTTTTATGATTATGCGTTCACTGTGGATATGGAAGTTCTTATTCACTTTTCCCCCTCATTTTTCTGCCTTGACATACTACCGATACAAATGACAAAAATTAATGGAGCAACTACTGTGTTTGTTTGGTGCTCGGTTTCTTTTCTATGGCTGCTGTTAAATGTTATTGACCTTAGCAGCAGATTGACTTGCATGGTTGCTTTGATATACAATTTGATCCCGTTTATCAGTCAGTTTCATTGTCAACTATGGCTATGCAGTAAGGAGGTAGTGCATGAGAAGTGGATAATCGAGGCAATCCTGGCCAAGGAAACTATTCTGGAGAGTCCTGTCTAAGACTTATTTGACCATGCCTCTCAGGTATATGTTTTGGTTCGCTTCCTTGATATTCACTGAAGCTCATTGTCTCTCCATATTTTGCAAACTTTTAAGTTCTAATTTAAATTGTAGGACAGCTTTTCACGCCATAGATTTCTCGGTTGGAGTTTCAAAGCGATAGGAGTTACGTTGTACACATATTTGGTAGCAGGAGACATCTTTCTAGACATGCATGCAATTTCTAACTGACCCTATTTAATCAAAGTCTGCCTTGAGACAACTACCCATATGCATAAGGAGTACCCTGTCTATAATCCACATGCCCTCCTTTCTTAATCATCATGTCAGTGGTGTTGTCGAAAGATGGATTAGTTCAAAGATACTTGTCAGTCTGATGATTTACAAATGCTAAACTTTTTCCATTGAGGCAACAATACCCCAAACTGTTTTTCCTCTTACCAAAATTTGTACCAGTGACCTAACATTTCAGAAAGAAGTATACCGGCAGTGTTAAGAGTTGTGTACAGCTCTCATTTTAGTGATAGAAGTTTTCACTGAATCACTTAAAAGTCAAATTTGAGAAAAAATGATCATTTATGTGTCTCCATCGAGACATTATGGACAAAATAAGTACGCTGTATTTATAATTAAAATTTTAATATGAGTTGGCATTTTAAAGAAAAAGTGGTCCACATAGCATTTCCATGTAATTTCTCCTCCTCTCCCTCCACTTCCTTTGTTGCTGTCTTTCTCCTTCTCTTTTCTCCCTACTGCACTGTTGCTACTTCATCGATGTTTGCCCATCACCACCCAGACCTACGAGCTGCATCACAACCTTAGCAAACAACGCCAAGCTGCTGCCTTCTCACCAAGGGCGATTTTAGGGGAAACCAAGGCTTCTATGCCTGTCGCAAGGCCGCTGGAGGCAGTGAGGCTGTTGGAGGTGGAAGAGGGTTCGAGACCAGAGGAGGGGGCGGCGAAGGGCTTAGCGTAGGAGAAGTGAGTGTGGTGAGGGGCGGAGAGAGTGACGAGGGTGTAGGCAGGAGGGAACCACTCGCGAGTCTAGAGGAGGATGTCGGATTCATTGACGGGTTGAGGAAAGAGGGCAAGTCTGGAGTCTAGATGGACTTGGCTGGCGAGTCTAGAGTCTAGAGGAGGATGTTGGATTCAGAACAAAATGGCTCCAGAAACCGCCTGGAGGGGCTTGGCCGGCAAAGGAGGCAACACCAACCACGATTCAGTCATGCATGGTCGAGAATGGATCCGACGAGCCTTCAGTTTGCGGTCGGGATGTTCAACGAATCGACTCTGTTGGCAGCGGACTTTAAGGTGGTTTTGATGAATTGCCCAGACAAGAAGCTGGAGAGAAATCTCCTTTCACTCTCTCGTTGTGCTCCCTTTTTCCCCCTCCGCATCCCCTTTTTGTTGGTCGTTCAGCAAGAAATTGATTTTTCTTGCTAAAGGAAGTCGTTTTGGATCGTGCAGCCAGGTGAAACTTGTTGAATGGCCTTGTCTTGGGCTTTTTATGCTAACTCACATCTCCGACGAGTCATGTCAGTGGAAAAATATTAAAATAATATCATGTCGGAATTTTTGGTCTTCAAAATCGGAGTTGGTATTTAGTGATCGTTCTTTTTTAAGTAGCATTTGAGTGATTCGAAAAAAAAATAAAATATAAGTGAGCACAATATATAACTTTTAATTCTTTTGGTGTACTTATTCCCGACATTCCGTTAGTCCATGATGCCTGTTGGAATACGGCATGGCAGCATGTGTGGACAAGGCCAAATAAAGATTTGACGTGGCTATGCACATGTTTCAAGTCTGCTCAAAATGACTCACAAAACTCACTCTCGGTTTCTGAAGGATGGAATTAGTTGGGGCAAAGGGCTAGGGTTTTTACCTGAGTCTTTGCTCGGAAAATTTGTCTCCTTGTCTGTGCTTGAGGGACCACGATTTATTAAAATGGAGGCTTCAATTCAACTGATTTATTGATTACGAGGTTCACATTGTTCGATCACTGATCGAGGCAACATTATGAGGTCCTCCCTTCCATGTCGTCCCTCCCAAGTCCACCGAAAATCTATACACGATATAGATCCCTACCATGTAGCCAAATGCATCAATGACGCGTAGTACAAGATTAATCATTATGTTGATGATTGTTTGAAAAAAGATGCATAAGAAAATGCTACCAATGTTTATTGCCAATACGTGGCCAGTGTCCATTGATGAGTTGATATTGCCTCCTCCATTTAGAAAGCTTCCACGATGACTTAGAAAAGAGTGCAATAAATCCCGAAGGTGAGGAACCTAAAAAAACTGCAAGGATTATAATATGTTTGTTACTTGAGTATATTCACTAGAACTTATATATGTTCTTCTATGCACGGTACAGGGAGACCAAGAAAAGCAGAAAAGCATATGCTAACGTGAGAACTGAAGTTGTCAGATCCCAATTCGATATTACTTAATCTGAGAGAGAAAAATGTGAGCAGTTTATTTTGCTTCCATTATGACCAGACTGATATGCTTAATTGGAATCTTTGTACGAGAAGCCACTTGTAGCTTCGACCTAGATATGATCTTTTTGTATTAGTACCCACTAGGAACTAATATTTGACATTTTAACATTCTCCAAAAAAGAAAACCTTTTATTTTCATAACTGAACTGGGCCAGTTATTTTGTGATTCTTGCACTGCACGGACCTCATCATAACATGCTTTCTGTTTGGTAATTAGATGCCTCGTAGTGGCCCAATCCATGAAATTTAAGAGGGAATGCAAGTCATGCTCCTGGACCCTCTGCAACAAAGACAAGTCATGTATCAATTAAAGCTTCTGGACCTCTGCAAGTCATGCTCCGCTCTAAATCTGCAGCTGGACTGACTTGTACTGAAGTTGGATGTGCTGCCGTTGGTTGTGCTGAATGGATTTGCTGAACTATGGATGTGCTGAAGTTGAATTGCTGAATATGGATGTCCCGAACTTTGGACGTGCTAAACCTCTGGACCCTCTTCACCTCCGCTGAACTTTTGTTTAAGTCGTAATGCTTTCTTTTGGTGCTGAATGGTGTTGGAAGATGCACTTCGGATTAGAAGAAGTGATGATTGGACTATGGAAGATATATTTGAATGGTTAATATATTGAATTTTGGAGTTAGGGAACAACTTCTTTCTGTTTCTTTAAGTGGTCTTGCATTCATTTTAGAAACAGGTGAAAACTTCTTATTTAACTATCCGCGCACTGATGGTTCCTCAGAGAATTACATGATTTTGTGTCTGCAAATGTATGAACTTCAGCGAGGTGTATAAGAGCACCTGTTCAAGGTCGAATTAGACTTCTGGCCCTAAGCAATGAAGGTCTTCAATGCTAGAAGAAAAAGTTTCACAAATATATTATTTTTTCAATGTCAGTTGAAAGATACAATTCTGGTAAATACTATGTTCTATGGATGGGGCCTAACAAATCCTTCCTCTTCTACTGCAATACTCAAAATTCCTTTTGCATTGAGTGAAGTAGGATGAACCCAATAAGTTCTATAAAGTATAAATACCGAAAGAGGGAGATTAATGATTTATCTTACAAATGAATCACTTTGTTGCGAGGCTCAGTAGACTAGGTCAACAAAATCCAATTTCATTTTTTTTCATATTAAATGACAATTCAAAGGTATTGAGTTGACTTTGACAACACGAGACAATTCTTTGGCGGGCAGAGAGCTTGGCATGCTTTTCTTCGTGGGGTTCTTTGTATGAATTTCTACGGTAGTGTAGACGACTAACTTGGAACGCAATCTGACTTCGGAGGAGCTTCATCCTTGCATGTAGTTCTGCCGTTTCCTGCATTACTCTTGACATGTCACTAAGAGGCACCAGAATCCAGAAATATATATATATATATATATATATATATATATATATATATATATTTCCCATGAAATTTAGAGTCACGACCTAATTTGAATAATCGTTGGATGATATTTCCATGACTTTCGATTCTTGCAGCATCACATGCACTTGAAGAGGGGACTTTTTCCTCAAATGCTTCGCATTGAGTTTCCTTCCTTTCGATTCTCTTTTCACGACTTCCTTCTCATTGATCAACAAATCACTTCTCTATCCATCGAAAAAAAAATCCATAACGATCAATTTGTCCAAGACAAGAAGAATTTCAGGTTCAACAATGTACATCAGGCTCAGAATTGTTGGAATCATCTTTCCATAGAAGACTAGAGGCAAATTTTCAATTAATATATCCCTCTGTTGCAAAGTCGCTCTTGGCATTGGGAGTGACAAAGATCTCAAAAATTAACTAACGGAAACCAACGACTTGATATGGGTGAGAGGAGCTTCAACAATACATAGCACATGTCAAATCAACAACTCGAAAATTAACTTTGAGAAGTATAAATCCATACTCAACAACGCACCAACTTTTCATTCCCCAGTATGTAAATGATTCTCCACACGCAGCCATTGGTCATTCGTTTGGGCTTCTCCTTCAAATGGGCTTTTTTCTTTCATACAAAACGTTGTGAAATATCATCTAAAAGCAATTCTCTGACGTCGCAATCACTAGTTTTGTGCATACATGCATCCATAGAAAGATATTGCTAGAAATATGAAAGTCAAACCCACTTAATCCATAGAAAGATTAAGTGGGTTTGGCTCCCGTGTTTGGGTCTCGATTTGCAATGAAAACGGAGGACTCTTCTTTATATATACGAATCAGAGAGAGCAAAATAGCAAAGAACGACAAATTGATAGCTTCATGGATTAATTTCTGTGGTTAGCAATTCAATGGGTGCATCATAGGATCAAGTGGCATAGTTGGCTGTCAAACACTTGCACATTTTGGATTTTGTGACTGCATCTTTAACTGTAGGTAATGCGTGTCTCGATAAAACTATCATTAATCATGGGAAGCGAAAAATACGATTTCACTAATTATGGAATCCGACATAATGAAACAAGTGTAGTACGTAAGTACAAATAATATTTTGCATTGTGCTGGATCGACAGTATAGAACGAACTCTCGTTCTACTAAAGAAAAACACATTCAAATGCGGGACTTAAGGAACACTTTGCCACTTTCTTTTACTTCTTCTGTATAATGTCCGTTTATATTTTAGATATTCCCTGGGAGCATAATTGCATTCGCGTTCTTTTGAGGCAGTGATGATAAAAGGATGGATTAATAAATTTGGGCTGTTTGCAGAAGTCAAAAGTGAAGTTTGATTCAACCGATAAAAGCGTTAGAGGGGACAAAGAACCATGATTTTACACTTTCTGTCCCTAGTTTCCATCTTTATTTTATCTTAAACTTATCTTTTTAGCGTGCAGGTACTAAATTAGAAAGACGCCATTATTTGGCCGCAAGAATTAAAATAAAGTAATAAAAGCGAGGGGGAGAAAAGGAATGGTAAGGAAACAGGCATGAAGCCAAACCAGAACGACCGGCCGCCGCATGCAATGAATTTGCCGATGTAATAACCAATATAATGCTGCCGCATGCCGTTATGAGGAGCAACCGAGCAAGAGAATGCCGTTTGAAAAAAATGGAAAACTCGAGAGCATTGAAAAACTAGATATATGATTACACTTTATTCATGTCTGTACCATGTAGATCCGCCGCTGGTTGGCTGGGTGGTGATGACGGGGGCGGGGCCGCCGGTGGTGAGGAAAGATGGTGGCAGATTACAATTAGCATTTAAGGGTGATCTGCAAAAGAATATGGATAAAGGATGGATTGAAGTTTCATCGGGGTATTTTCACCATCTCTTTGGCCGGATACATGGCATTTTATGTTTGGAAATGAGTACATCATCAATTCGCCCTACCTTCTTTCTCATTTCTTCTCTTCACTTTCTATGTTTATTATCAACCGACTAAAATGATCTTTTATGTTTGTTAACTACTAATCATTAAAATGACCATGTTTTTTCCTCTCAAGTTCTATCTCCAATACGCCATTGCTCCTCCCATTTTCCTTTTTATTATTTACTATCTAGTTAATATCACAAAGAACCTAAACTAGTGTATACGTAATAAATTTACACCAAACTATAGGGATGTATTTGTGCATTTTTGCCTAATAATTGGGAATGTATTGCTTAGCATTGAACTAAGTTATGAAAATAATAACATTTTAGGTACGGCTAATAAGAAAGAGATAATTACACTAAAGCATGAATAGTGGGCTGATTTGTGTTCATATTTCTAAATTTTAATTTTATGTTATTTAATTTATTAGCAAATTGGAAGGGGAAAGGTGTTAATCTCCATTAGAAGTGTTAATTTTCATAATCAGCCTTTTGGTCCATGATGTTCGATGAATATGAGTGACAAATAACTTAATATATGGAATCCGATGTCATGTTGCCTCTATAAATAATTAGTTGTGACTGAAGTTTATGTCACCAATACTTCTCTCAAATTTCTATTGATGTGAGCTAGAAACAGTGAAAAATCTAACTAATTATTGAAGAAAAAGTTTTTTTTTTCATTTTTCTACAAATAATATTCTCGAAACGAAACATATATGTGAAACATTATACATCTGATTCTCATGGTCTTACTTATTGTAATTACATTGAAAACCCGTAATCAAAGTGATGCTACTTCTTTTTTTTAGGAGACATGATAAACATTGAAAACCCCTCATGTTTCCCAAATGTTACTTTGTGTATCTGAAATATCTTACGAGAAAATCTAACTTTTCTATAGGTGATGACTTTTGCTTTTTATGTTTTATTTACTCTAAATCTTGCAAATCTTCGAATAAATTTGAAATTTCCGAAACTCTCATAATTCTCAAATGTTACCAAAGTAGACTCGGAATATAATTTTTTTCATAATTTTCCGAAAGTCGAGTGATATTTTGATCATTAATAAGAAAGTGAAAAGAAGAGGATTAATTTCTAAAATACGATATGAGTAATATTTAGCTTGTTAACGATGATTAATTTATTGTGACGGTAATTTGTCTTCATTGGAGAATATGATAAGTGGTTTACAATGATGTTGAGAGAGAGAGAGAGAGAGAGACATTGGAGTCAAAGATAGGAGCAGCGGTGGATTAAATGATTAGTGTGTCCTCATTAGGCGAACGAAAACCATGCTTGGAAAACTTTGTAATTTTCTATTGCGATCCCTAGAAATTCTACGTGCTCTCTCCCCAATGTTCACTTTATTACCCCATTTTCTTTTCCTCTCGCAGAATCCAATGCGCTTACCCTGAAATAACGGGGCCGAAAGGTTCCCCCCCATTTCTCCTTGCCGAGGTCCTCTGATGCATTTCCACGGCTTCGAATCTACATTATCCAACTTTCAGCTGTAACATAATCTAAATGATTCGCCGATTCCTTTTTGGTAAGGGCATGGCTGTTGAGGATTTTACCGAGAGATCGGACAAGCAAAAGAAATCGAGATGCAGGCCAAGATCAAGAGCTCATGCAGTGTTCGATAAACAAGTCTTGTAACTTTTTACCCATGAGGGGTCACGAGGCTCGTATTACCAATTCAAAGAGCCCGTTGAAAGCGCTATAGTGTCTCTTTTTGGGGACTCAAAGTCCATCGTGTTCATGGGTTCCAGGTCGACTTCTTTGCTCGAGGCCCATTTTCTACGCCGTTTGATTTCATTCATTTACTTTTCCTATCATCTTTACTGCCTAGGATTAATCCGGATTAACTAAGGCTTAGGGGTTTCATCAGTTAGGTCCGAAAGTGAAACAATTTCATAGTTAAATATCTTCGAACTATGTTGAGGGAGTTTTCTCCAAGAATTCGCCATTTTGCGCCTGTGTGCATGCTTGTGAGTTGATTTGTTTGCGCTGTCTATCCTTCATGCCGTGCCATTATCCACAAGAAATAGTTGTTCCGCATTTTTATGCCTCCTCGTTACTACTCATATGCTGTAAAAAGTTTTGTTGATCTAGAATCAAATGTCGCTATAGTCAATCATTCTTTTATGACATCATAAGGTCGACAAATTAATTTACCAAATAAATGTCAAAAAATTGTTTAGTGAATAACCTTTTAAACATCACTTGAAGTTGTCAAATCCCCTTGTTAAACAACCTAATCTTTGTACTTCTAACAGTAACTTCTATTATATTTGGCTTAAACATGAAGATAGGTGTACCAACGAAAGAAAAAACAGAAAACGTTAAAGGTGGTAAAAAATCTCTCTCTCTCTCTCTCTCTCTCTCTTCTCTCTCTCTCTCTCTAAATTTGTGGTTTCGGGAAGCTTCCGAGTTATATATGTGGACACGACGCATGTGAGTGAGCCCCAGCGTTTACAAACTTCGATACGAAACCCATGAAATATTCAACATCGTGGATATTCGACCTATGAACTTCTTGTCCTACTCCAACACGTGAAGAAGAATTCTTGCTCAATAACGCGTTCCTTACATGGCAATTTAAGGAGAGACAATAATTTAACCCGTGTATATAATTAGTCTGCGATTATGAGCAGTGTCGTAAGACGCGTTAACTCTACAGTAGGCCTTTCACCCACTCCCACTCACCCCAAACACAGGTGACTACTATACCAGCGTACTTGGCGATAATCGGGACATGCAAGCACACCCCGACGTGGAGTCCACCTTCCCCACTATAAGGCCCCTAAATTTTCTGTCTATATTTGTATTCTTGACAAAGAAGGAATACGGAGAACAATGCTGGGTCTTTCACCCTAGGGTGAATCTCCTGCCCATTTCCTCTTTGAGCCTTTTAAGGCCGAAGAACAATTCTTACTCTATAACACATTCCTTACATGGCAATTTAAGGAGAGACAACAATTTAACTCGTGTATATATGCAAATGAGACTGATTTTAAAGTTTACACATCAGCACATACGTTTGTCTTAGAATTTGTTTCAGAAGTACATAAAATAAGCTAAAAATAAGTACGTCATAGATTTCATGATGAATTAGCTAATTATAGATTGGACAAACAAAATCAAACAATTTGAGGAAACATATATAAGTCAAACTTGTAAATGTTCAAATTGTTCTTTACAAAGAAATTCAAAGTGGATCCCCAGCCGTAGTGGCTCCGCTGGATAAGACCCAGCTGATCCTCAGCCCGGAGATGAGGGGTTCAAAACTCAGGAGAGTTGCTAGGTGTCTTAAGTGTGACACCGGGGGTAGTGGGTCCTCCCGCTTACGTGTCACCTTAGGGTTTACCCTCCGGCTGTCGGCCGTACGGGGGTTCCCTGGGTCACCCAAAAAAAAAAATTTCAAAATGGAGATTCTAAATTGAAGAAAATAATTTTTTTCTATAAGTGGGAAAAAAATGGAAAATTATTTAAAACATCTTAACCTATTATACTTTTACTAATTCAATCCTAAATCCTTTAATAATTTGTCAATTGCTCATGTTTCAAGATTTGAAATTTTTAGCATGATATGGTCAAATAGTGTTTGAAGTACTCCATTAAATAGTTGAGAAGATCGAAGGAAAAAGATGCATATAACATTCATCAACTCAAAATAACTTAAAAAGTAAAAAGTAGAGGAAACTCTCAATTTTTTTTCAACTGGGGTTAGTCTCTAGAGAAAATCAATTTGCTTATTATTCACCACAAGAAGAACAGAAAGAAATTAAAATGACAGAACATATAGTCGGAACACTAAAAGATATTCAAAGATCATTATACTTGTATTGTATATAGCAGACATTGGATTGTGGCTGTTCGGATTATTAATTTTCATTGACTTTAACAATTAAAAGTTTCCTAATATATTGTTGGCATTGCTAATTAATCACGATCAATAAGATAAGACTATTGGCAGTTTCTGTCGTAAGGAAAGTAAATTGATTTTCTTTTTTTTTTAGTGCGTAAATCCTCACAAGTTTTGCCAAGGAGCGATTTTCGTAGGAAGTGTTCTTTAAGTTAATATCCTTACAGGTGAAAAGAAAAATTTATATCATACTGTATGAAGAGATGTCACGTCCACATATGAATTGCTAATATCTCAAGAGTAATAAATGTTTTTGCCTTATCCCAACATGTCAAGATAAAATGATAGTTTAGGAATGAATGTTAACAATTAAGGTGTAAATTTACTTATTTGACAAACCCACCCCCTTCCCCCCCACACGCCGAGAGAGAGAGAGAGAGAGAGTTTTGCTGTTTTGATCAAGAGAGAGAGTTTTGTTGTTTTGATCAAGTGAAAAAGTGAACTATTAAATATTAGCACTCATTGACCCCACTAACTTACCAACTCCCAAAAAAAAAAAAAAAAACTTACCAACTCCAAAATTTAAAATTAATTAAAAAAAACTCTCAAAGTGACCACATCACTCAAATACTAAAATATCACTAGATGTGAACATATGAACATATAACTATGCTCGATTTTAACACACAAAAGTACAAACATATGTTTGATTGCGGCAATGATATTACAATGTTACAGTTAAGAGTGAACAAGAGAACCTATGGCATAACCAGGTAGGTTCCAAGGTGGGGATTAAAGATAGCATGATAAGTCTTATGTTCCAAAATTTCATAAGCAGCAAATGCATGATATATTTCAATCTATTACCCACTTCGTATCCACCTTAGAGCCTATAAGAAGCAGACTTTTGCATTTCGGTGTCATTATGTCATAGGATTATGGCACCGCTAGACGTAAAGATGTACTTTCTTATGTAATGCACATGCACTCGTGCTTTTATGTTAAATGAGTGTTGACGCAAGCACCATGCATGTGCAGAAGTTAGGTGAATAAGGATTCGATAGCTATTTTTGGAAGAGGAAGAAGTGGATAACTGTTAATAATATGTTTAACTATAGTAATGCCGTTATTTCTTCACTACCAATCATTTAATAAAAATATAATTAAAGAAGGCTTAATAATCGAGACAAACCTCTACTTTGCCTCAAGACTATATGCATTGAACTTGTTGCTGATCAGCGTTGGGTACTTTTTACAAAATAAAAAAGTTTTAAAATTTACGTGGTTGTACATGATACATTGGAACTTGTAGAATCGACAAATTCCAAGTTTCAATGTGTTTCTAAGAACCTATTAGGTTGGTTTCAACATTGATGATAATATAATGAGGAATCTATTTAATGAATTAACAACATTGTTTTGTTATTTAATTAGAATACTTCAACGTGTTATATGAGTTATAACAAGATACATGATTATTAAAGAGTTAGTACTAATATATTAGATAGTCGGTATGTTAGGTATTTTACCCTATTCTTTAGTTATTAAAGCTTCAAACCAAACAAAGTAATAGATATCTTATTGATTAAATAAAAATACCATAATAACTATTACAGCTCTAACTTCAGTTTCTTTATAACTGCAATTATTAGGTTGCGCTCATAATAGCTTGCATAAAGAATTGCAATAGTGTTTGGTGTCTTATTCTAGTTAGGTTGCATCTTGAGGGATAGGTGCCATGAACTTATCTTATCCAAATCAGATCTCTCTCTCTCTCTCTCTCTCTCTCTCTCTCTCTCTCTCTCTCTTCCTTAAACTCCACACCCTCTCAGCAACCGTTTGTTATTCTATTTTGACTGCTACAATCAAAACAACAGGAAAAAAAAAAGTTTGAATGACCAAATACATTGTAACCTTAACCCTCGAGGGAACCACATCTGCAGCAAAGTAAGATCCATCACTTTCATCTCTTATATGAAATCTTCAATATTTGGGACTCTGCATATCACTCTTGACTAAAATCCAAGGAAAAAACTCCATGGGTCAAAATGCAAGTAAAAGTGTTAGAAAAGTCCTATATTTATTACATTTTTGTTAGTTTAGTCTTAAAATTTTTAATAGTACTAATTTAGTTCTAAATCTTTTAACATGTTATCAATTTAGTTACAAACATTTTGATTTAATGTCAATTCAGTTATTTCAACTAATTTTGATTAGATATAGTTGAGAATAAACGCCAATTGACATACATAGTATGATTAGCACCGATATGACCAACTTAATAATATTAAAATATTTTTATTATTTAATATTTTTCAATTTTATTTATTTTTGTTCTTTTATTGTTTATTTTTTCTTTCTCTTTCCATTTTTTTTTCCTTAAATTCCTTCTTCCTTCAGCTCGCCGAATCTCGACAAATGGCCAAAGGCGAAGGCAAGTGAGGTTGAGGCTAGAGATTGTAAGGGCAGCCTTATGCTGGGCCTACGAGCCCCACCCTTGCCAGAGGCCTTGGCTAGACGCCACAAAGGCAACCATGTCAGTCGTTGTCTCTAGCCAATCTTCAAAGTTCAACAACCAACTAGAGGAAGAAGGAAGGTAAGGGGAAAAAAAAGGTAAAGAAAAGAAAAAATAAATAAATAATTCAAAAATATTAATATTATTCACATTAATGCTAGTTATGTCACATAGATTAATCGGAAGTGTACATCAGTAATATTTAGATAAAATTAATCAGAAGAATTAAATTAATATCATATTAAAAATTTAAAATTAATTTATAAATTAGTGAGGGTGCAATAGATTTTCTTCTGGATGCATCGCTGACAAAAGTAAGAAGCCCTATCAAGATGCTGCTTTTTTCAAAAAACGTTACAGACGCGTACCACGGGATTTGGACAGGACAGGATGGCTCTAATCATTGACGGAGAAAATTGCAATGCCTTGAACGTGACATCTCCCCTTTGAGACAAGCAAAATGCTTTGTCGTATTATTCCCAATCTTTCCACGTTATGTTGAGAAAAATTCAACCAATTGGCAGAAAAAGAAGAGGTTTTCTTCTTGGCGTCCAACGTTCTGCCAGTTCCATCCCCTTTTTGCAAGTTGAGCGAGTGTAACGAAAAGAGGGCATCAGTGCAACTGTCGTGAGTAAATGGCCATGTCAATCATCTACAAATACATTTTTTCATCCTTCTCTTGATTGGAAGGTTCGATCAGTCTTTTGATAAAAATAAAATAAAAAAAAACTATTAGATAAACATATCTTACCACATAAATCATTCTATCGCTCTACTCATTGATTGTCATATATTTATGATAGGTTTTTTTTTTGGTCAGATTTATGATAGATTTTTTTTTTGTCAGTCCTATTCTATACCTATTTTACACACACTCTCAGACTTTTGTCCTGCCTCTTACAGGGCGTGGGCGTCGAAACCCACTCCTGAAACTTGCGCGTCCCCACCCCATCCCTCCCTGAGAAGGTGGGGGTTTGAATCCCTCACCTCTCCCTTTCCATATTGGAAGGGTGGCCACTGGGGCGAATCCCAGTGGTTAGATTTATGATAGGTTCACTTGTCAAATTTTTTCTCTTCATCTCCCTCCTTCATTACCCACTCTCTAAGCTCTCTCTTTGTCACAATGGCGTCTCTCTTTCCTCCTCTCCTTGTCACTCTACTCTCCCCACCTCCCTCCGGCCCTCTCCCTCACCTACACAGCCTAGAAGTTCACTGAAAAACTCTACACCAACTGCACTAGCCCTTCCCTCCCTCTAAGCTTGACCTCCATGCCTCCCCCATTGTTGGCACCAATGGAGTCGCCAGCATTAACTGAGCTAACTAAATCTGGCCAAACGATAATGAAGATGGCCATGGACGAGTGTCAGCATTGCTCACAAGCCTAGCTCACCCATGATTGGTGACGCTATTGTCCATGACTGGTTGGTGACATTGCTATCCATAACCCCAAGCCATCATCATCCTTGGCCTCAAAGACAAAAAGAAAATCGAAGAAAACAGTTAAAGAAGAAAGAGAGTAATGAATGAGAGAGAAAAAATACGAAATGTGGACACACTCGAACACATGGTGATCAATGAGTGGAGTGATCGACCTCTATGACATGATAGTCCTACTTAATATTTTCTACTATTAATCATCGAGTTATAATTATTATTAAGCGTACTTGGTATTATGGAAAATTTGCTAAATAATTACTTTTTATTTTTCTAATGTCTGGTGTATCTCTTATCATCAGTTAATATTTACTTTTTATCTTAAGTTAGCATAATATTTGATATATCTACTTTTTATCTTAACTTAGCATAATATTTGATATATCTTTTAACTAGTTGGAGAAATTTGTTAGATATTTTCTTTTCCTTTTTCACTAAGTAGTACATTATATAAGTATTTGTATTGTAAAATGAGCAACACGAGCAAATTATTGAATTTTCTCATGGTATCAAAGCAAAGAGAATGAACAAGCCAGGCGAGTCAACTCACACATTTGCGATATGGCTGCGGACGTGTCTGCAAAGGTGATTGACCCTTCTTCACCATATTATCTCAACACCTTCAACAATCCCAAAGGTGTACTAGTATCATGCATATTAACCCCGAATAACTACGCAACATGGTTGAAGGCAACAAGACACATTGTGGGCGAAAAGAAACTCGGGTGTATTGATGGATCGCTAGAGAAGCCACATCCAACAACACCCAGATTTAAAGCTTGAGACATTTGTAATTTCATGATAGTTCTAGATTTTCAATTCCCTTGACAAGAGTCTATAGGGAACTGCGGCATATGCAGAAGAAGCAAAGGTGACACGGAATGAGTTAAGGAGAGATTCACTTAAGGTAACAAACCTAATATCAATGAAATCAAAGTCAAAATTGGGCTTATGCGGCAAGGACTCTCCATGGTGGAATACTGCACCAGTGTATATGTATTGCAACTTCTATGTATGCATAGAAGAAGAATGTGGAGAAGATCCACCAGGTTCTAATGAGCCTCAATGTTGGGACCTACGGGAAAGTTCATTGGCTTTGCTATTTGGAAGGACTTGAAGCGGATAAGAACAAGTGTACAGGGGGCCAATTGGATTGGGGGTGATGGCAGGAACATAATTTGATCCACTCACGATGGAGAGCTCCTGTCATCCTTCTATTCGCGATTGTGAAAATGCCGAATTTGTAATGCAGTCAAAGTTCAAGCAATTATTTCATAAAGGTGATTTTTTCTTTAACAAGGAGGAGGCTAATCTTTATTTTTTTCCCTTTGTTAGGTAATGGAATATTATGTGGAAATTAGGAAGACAAAAGTAAGAATCAAATAAAACTTATTTACAAATTATGTCCCGATATAATCAATCCCCCATAACAGCTTTAATTGAAGAAATTTTTTAGAGTATCAAACATGTCAAACATTCAAAGATAAATTAGATAAGCAGCCACCAAAGACAAATCCACATGGGATGCTAATCAAGTCAATAGCACTCGAAATCTATTTCAACTACACCTGTTGGTTCAACTTTAATTTTTGCTTTCAATTGAAAAGACAAGCATACCATTATGAGATGCATAAGCATTTCGTAATCAGGGTAGTTTAAATCCTAGATTGCATTAATCAGTGGCAATCCAAAAGTTCACCAACTCTAAGCGTAGGGTTAACTCATTGAAATATATAGATCTGAAGCCCAAAGATGCACATAAATCATTAATCAAATATACTAGTTAGACTTAACAAGAAAAAGCAAAGTGTAAATCATACATATTTAACTTGGTTTGATTAACACAACGGATCACTAAAATTGTAGTAAAAACCCTTAGGACTCAATTTTAAAGGACGAGAATTTACCTTATATTGCATGACCAGCCCCTTGCAAGAGCTGAATAACTTCGATTTAGAGGTGATCTGAACGTCATGCACACGTACCTAAACTAGCGTGTCATTTAAGGCTTGAGCAACACTTGTTTCACTTCAAATTCCACTTGAACACTTGGATTTGGAGGTACACGAGAGAGGTGGTTGAGACGGGAGGTTGTGAGAGAGACAGAGAGAGACAGAGAGAGAGAGAGAGAGAGAGAGCTAGGATTTGTTTTTTTCTTTTGAACTTGACCTAATTTGCAACCGAACAAAATGATCCGTTGATTGACCAAGAGATCAATGATTAAGATGCCATGAGAATGACGTATACTTGTCCAAAAATGACCAATGAAAACCAAGGACAACGGATCATTATCTTTCTGGATTAAATCTACCGTCAATTCCTATTAAATAGCAAAATCAATGGTTGTGGAATTTAGGAAAGATTTGGCCAGTCCCGCTTGAAATTTAGTTTTATTTTAGTCAAATCTCAAACAAAATTTTCTTATCTTAATCAAGGGAAATTCCTATTTATTTCAATATACAATGTTTTAGGTAGCAAAAAATTTCGGATTGTTGCAAAACTTATTCTGAAAAGCAATAAACAATTCCAATTCTTCATAGAATTCCAACGGTAAGTGAGTGTTTGCTTTCTTCCACAGCTCGCCTTATCTTCTATCCTTCGTCATTGTGAGATTTTATGAGATCACTGCCAATTGTTCTAAAAGTTTAAACTGTTAGATGAATACATGATTTATTATTTAAATATTCTAACACTCCCCCTCACGCTTAATCTAGTCTTTTGCCTAGTACTAAGCGTGAAAATTTAATTAGGGAGGCAAATAGGAGTTTGGAAGATTCGAACTCAGGATCTCCTAACTCTGATACCATGTAAGATTTTATGGGACCACTGCCAACTGTTTTAAAAGCTTAAAGCGTTAGATGAATGCATAGTTTATTATTTAAATATTTTAACAATTATGATTATGGAAATACTAGTGTTCACGTCTTCATCACATTGTTTTTCACGGGGTGGCTATACAGTAGTAGCGGAGGAACAAAATGCGACTCCATCCACGAGCTGGCTGCTAAGAGGTAGAAGGAGCAAGCACTGTACAGGATGGCGTTGACAGACTCTCCATGGCTGGGATCCTTTCTGATGAGTCTTGCAACGTGGTGGCGGTGGCAGATGACTCGAGGCCGGGTCCTGATCCCTCTTTTGGCAGCGGTTTGGCTTGTCCCATGGGCCTTGTGCTGGCTCGCAGATGTGCTCCAAAGCCTAACAGAGTTGCTCACCGACGGTAAGCAGCTAGTGGAAACCTCGACTCTAGGAGGAAGATGGCCTCTTCCGCTCTTAAGTTCGAAGGCCGAGTCGGAATTTCAAATAAATTGCCAGGGTCGTGGCCAGTATAAATACGCGTGAAGGTCTTGTTCATCTGTTGTTCATCGCTTTATTAGAACATCTTGGTAGGCTGCACTTAACAAGAGTGGGGACACGTCCATATTTAACCGAGAGAGAATTTACAGGGCGTGAAAATAGGGGAGCTCTTGCATGCATTTTCCTCCTTGATTAATGGACTGCAGATTAGTCCTTTGGACAAACATGAACGAGTTTATGTTATTAACTATGCACTGGCCCTCAGATGGATTTTAACGTGATTTTTTTAATAGAAAAGCACTGCATGATGTCATGGTGAAAATGACACAAATAACGAACTCATTTTTTTTTAATTGGTGTTGAGTCAAAAAGATGGTTTCTTTGTTAATTGACAAATGTAACCTCACGGACAAGCGGAATCTATTGGTGATTAACCGACCTAAGGCAAATCTAACAAATAGGCAATTTAATAAAAAACTTGTCCTCTGATTTTACCTGAATCAAAAAGTGAGCAAAACAATCATGAAGCAAGTTTTTTATAAGGATGATTTTGGTGTGAGTATGCGTGGAAAAAAAAAAAAAAAAAGCATGCCAACTCCACAGAACCAAATGCGAGAGAGAAATTACTAGTTTGACCTGAATGATAAGGAAAGTAAATTTCTTGAAAAGTAAAATGCAATGACCGCAGATCAAAGGAAAACGAAGGAAAGTGCTATCATTAAAGCAAATTACAGCTAGGGACGCAGAATTTCAGGGAAGTCGAAGTAGACACTAGGAAATCACTAAAGTAGAATATTACTTAAATTGAAATAATTAGTTGGAAGTTACAAACACATTGATGCTCAAGTAGAAATTTTGAACAAAGGTTGCACGGATATTCGCAATGTTCATTATGGATCACAAGCTTAACTCTAAAAATTAAACAAAATGGAAAGACAGTACTTTTGAAAGGAGAATGTTTTGAAGGAAAATTTGGCAGGGTTTTGGCATAACTTGATCTTATCCTCTTCATCTATGTTCTTTCTATTTGTACTTGAGATCTTCCTCGATGGTTATTGGGATTCACATACAATCCCCTCTAACTAATCTTAGCAACTTCCTGGCCACCATGCATCATACATTAACCGTTCTCTCCAATTCGAGCCAATTTTGCACCATAATCGTTCTGCTCTCTACTCATTTTGAATAGGCCAAAGTCTCTATTTACCTCTTCAGCCAAGATCCACCAATGAATATCACGTCAAGATTAAGGATGACTCAACTCTCCTTACTTCGATCAACACTATTGTTTAATCTAATATCTGGCCTGTAATTTTACATCACCAACAAAATATCAATTCAATTGTCATAAAACTTTTTCGTAAAGCAGAAAAGGAAAAGCTACGGCAAACATAAGATAGCCATAATAACCGGTTCGTGATGTCCTTGGAAGAGGAACATCATTGGTAATGGCCAAAGCTATGACAAGCTTTCCGTAAAGAGGAGAGGAGTCTTTTGACTTTATCCAGATCTTCATCAATCTACTCATTGTAGAACCAGTCTTGCTTTCAGTCAATTCGATCATGGATTTCTTTTGCCTCGCTCAAAGGCTCGTGGAAGAATTGCACGCGGGAAGATGATCGTCTCGGTCCTGTCTTTAATTCGTGGATGAGAGGATCAAACTTGTAAGAACTTCAAAAAATAAAATGAAAGAGATGGAATGTAAAACCAAGCGAAGAATTCAAATTGGTTCCTTTTATTTAGCAACAAAAGATAATAAAAGATTAAAAAAAAATCCGTTGAAATTTTTGTTTACATCAAGAGTTATTGTAACATTGATTGCTGGTGTAAAGAACTCTTTAAACAGTTACAAACGGATGGAGCGACATATATACTTAGAGATAATTGTGTAATCAAATTTATTACTAATCAACCTCCTCCTGCCCATCTCTAATATATATAGATCAAAGTTTTAGGCTTAATCAGTATATGGAGCTGTAGGATGTTCCTTGAGCTTCCGATAGACGGATCTTGTACGCCTGTGCCTGCAAATTATCAAAAAAAAACGAAGAAGAAAAATCTTTGTTTAATGATTTACGCCTAGCAAATAGCCTAATTGCTCATTTTCTCATAATCTATAGGAGCTATCGTGCTAGCGCCGAGATGAATTCCATCACTTCTCGAGATCCGGCCTGGGTAAGTCAGACCCTTGCAGGGATCACTAGCTCGTTTGGCATTTACTGCCGGCGAAATTTTCGGATGGAGCAGAGACTAATAGCCTGTCCCTATTCATCAGTTTTCCTTAAATGGATGCATAAAGAATATTTAATGAGACAATCTCTAAAATGGGGAAATGAAATGGAAAACTCGAACGAAAGAGACATTCTACATCGGGCAACACGAAACCAGAACCGGCATAAATGCGGGCGTTATCATTAAGGAGAGCAGTTGAATCCACTTCCGTAATGCGTAATCAAGTTCCATTTGCGAAAAGAATCGGAATCTTAATTTAAGGATTTTGGCGGGACATTGGTCCTCCTGAGAAGAGTGCTGCAAAAGAAATAGTCAAGAACATGATACGTGCCAAGGTTGAAAGTTGCTTTGGAGGCAAATTGCACATACACGCAAAGGTAATTTACATGTAATTAGTCTACAGGACCACCTTAAGAAGGACCACCTTAGAGAAGAACCACTTTAATCACACAATTAACAGCACGCTCTCCAATAGTTATAATAAAAAAGATAAGGACTAATACCACTAAAAATCATAAACTAGTATATTTATGCCATCAACCGTCACAAAAAATCATGAATTAATACAATCATGGCATCTCAAATTAATTTGACGTCACGAAAAATCTTGAAATAATACGCTAAGTTGTATCGGTTTTGCACAAAAATTAATTTGAAATAAATGTGGAACAAATATACCGATTTTGAAATTTTTTTATGATATGAAAATGAGCGTAAGATAAACATGGTAGGTTAATTTTAATAATAATAATAATAATCCGAGTCGATCATGATATTATGGACTGAAAGGTCATGCGACATTTTCGTGGGTTTGGTTTGCCTGCAGGACCACAGTTGGGGGTGAACGGTAGTGCAACGTGTTACAGCTTTACTGATTGTCTTCGGGACATGATTAATTTATCCAGCTGTTAAGCCGAAAAAAGGTGAGAGAGATTGGGAAGCGAGAAAGGAGTGATTGGACGAAAGTGAGGAAATTAGAAGCCCAAAAGAAGTCGAATGGGGTACCCAGTCCCCACCCTGTCGGGTGCAACAAACCCTGGTCTGGCCCTCAAAAGACAACGCCCAATCTCCTCCGAGCCAAGTCCGATTCATCGATCACCATCCTAACTCCGATTCTTGAGGTGCATTGTGATGTCATCCATACATGTATGCATATGCACTTTTCCAAAATAGTCATGTTTAGAGTCTACTTGTAGCATACTTCAAGCGGAGCTAAATCTCATAACGTACATCACGATAATAATCAGTGCATTAAAATCACGAGATTTCTTTTTAAGATCTCCGGTTCCCCATCTTTCAATTGGACTTGTAATTCACAAGTGCAAATATAAGCGATCACCCACCCAAATGGACAATAAGGAAATAGATGAGGGGGGTGCTGATATAGACAGCAATTTCGTGGGGAAATCCATGGAGAAAGCTCCCTCCAATTAAAGATAGAGGAAGATATGATCGAGTACTTGACCTTACCAAACTCTAGTATGATATAATGAATTTAGGGTAATGGGATGGGTTTGGATTCGGTTGCTAGAAACCTTGTAGTATTTGGGATGCATTTGGAATTCTATAATTGGGAAACTCAATATATATTAAGCCGTTAGGCTATGTAGCAACATTCTTAATTATTCCTATTAGGGCTTCTAATTTTTTGAGGTTTACCTAATGAGTAAACTCGATAATAATTAACCACTGGCATTCGCCCCAGTGGCCACCCTTCTAACATAG
The DNA here is from genome assembly GCA_014182555.1 of Eucalyptus erythrocorys. NCBI lineage: Eukaryota > Viridiplantae > Streptophyta > Magnoliopsida > Myrtales > Myrtaceae > Eucalyptus > Eucalyptus erythrocorys. The sequence goes on along the minus strand of CM024607.1, from coordinate 38,035,954 downwards.
AAGGGGGAGGTGAGGGGTTCAAACCCCCATCTTCTCAGGGAGGGATGAGAGGGGACGCGCAAATTTCAGAAGTGAGTTTCGACTTCCACGCCTTGCAAGAGGTAGGGCAAAAGTCCAAGAGTGAGTGTAGCATAGGTATAGAGTAGAATTGATAAAAAAAAAAAAACTCAATAATGATTTGCCAAATTATTATGCTTTGAAATTCTATGGATTTTCTAGTTAGACATCTATAATGCAAGAAATTAAAGTCTGTTTGCCATTTTGATGTGATTTATAACGTAATTAATGTGAGATATCTGTTTATTAAAATAGGATTAAAGCAGCTTACTGGTATCATGCAATACTTGACAATTTTAGTGAGATGGGTTTAAGATGATATGTCAAAACCCGCATCAAACTTTGAAAACATCATAAAATTAAGGAGACAAGTTTGGAATGATGTCAACCGTCCTAAACTCTTCCATCTTCCATCCCTAACTTGGGTTAGTAAACTGAAATATTCAATCTCATGCTCTCTGATGTCATTTGGGACCGAGACCATTTAATTTTGTATAGTGAAAATGCAACCCCTCTTAAAATACAATCAAATCTTGAATTTTCAATTAGTTTGATCAGGTTCTAAAACTTTACTAAAAAGTGCAATCGAATATCAAACTTTTCTTTTGGTTCAATTAACTAATGAACCTCTACTTGATCTTATAAATCCTAAAACATCAAGATACGTAGGAGATTTTGAAGTGACCTGGGCAATTTCAGATATTATCAAGAGGAGTTGAAGTTTAGATGCACTTTTTCCCTTCTCCTTTGCATGAGTTACCTTTCTTCCCATTCTATCAATATTTACCATTGCTTCTTTGAGTTGTTATTGGGAAGGAGAAAGATAGGGTGCGTTTGTTTTTGTTTTTGTTCAAAAATTATTTCAAGGAATAGAAATAGAAAAAATTATTTTTGCTCCGGGAAATAATTTTTGAACAGGAGAACGCGTTTGATAAATTTTTTCCAAATAGAAAAAGAACATAAACACATTTAGTAAACTTATATAATTTTTTTATTTCTTTTAATTTTTTAATATTTTTATTTTATTTTTCCTATTTTCTTTTTCTTTTTTTCCTTTTTTTCTTATTTTGGCCGATCACGGCCTCGGCCCGACGAGGGCTAGCGGCCTCGCCCAGCCACAGTGAGACTTAGCTAAAAGAAGAAGAAAAGAAGAAAAAAGAGAGAAGAAAAGAGGAGAGAGAAAATCCGTTCTTAAAAATTGTTCAAGAAACAATAAACATGTTTTTCTTATTTCTTGTTTCTATTTCAAATGCATTACTAGGAACAAAAAAATAGATTTGGATTAAAAACGCAAACAAACGCGTTTCTTTCTTTTTTTGTTCCCCGGCATAAAAAAATATGAATTTTGTTTATAAACAAAAAAAAAAGTATAAACCAACAGGCCCTTAGTAAACACACTTGTTTATATGTAATTCGGATTTATTAGTGATTATGATGGAGTTTATATTTTGCATATTTTATTTGTATATCTATTTTATTTTGGAGGAGGAGAAAAAACAATAGGAATTGAGCAAATATAGACCATTGACCCACTTCTGGTTAAATGATTTGGTGGTGGCATTGCTGTATGAATTGTTCAATGAACAATTTCATTTCAAAAGGTACAATTCTTATAGGAATAATTTTGTTTCAAAACGTAGATACATCCAAGAGATTCTAATTATGACCTCTCGAAAAGATGTTAAATTTGATGCTGAATTGTAAGAGTTACAAATTTCATAAAATGGGAAAATCCATCCACTTTGTTGGATCTTCGAATAGGCCAAACAGAAAACTGAAAAATGCTAATGACAATTGATATCTATGACTCTCTTCTTCTTCTAATCATGCATTTGAAGTGCATATCTGTGGGTTCAACCTTGTGATAGAATAATAATTTGAAGGTTGTCACGGTGCTTGGAGGCATTGTATCCTAAATTTAGTATTTATGTATGAATCATTTGCATCACGCGTAAGAAATAACTCTCGTGAAAAGGTTTTCTTGAAAGATCTCACTATATTCTTTATACTTTCCCTCTTCAATTTGATTTCTTTTTCTATTTTCCCTTTTAGTTTCATGTATATTTTGAATTGTAATCTTTATCTCATAACACGAATGCACATGTGCATGCAAAGAGAGGGAGAGAGAGTCGATGCGAAATTTCAAAACATTCATAATTGAGATGTCCCAAAATTTGTTGTGTGTATCACACATCACATCGGTATCTATAAATAGTATATGATGTTTGTTCATAGTTGGCTAAAGCAAAAAGTACTAGCCAAACATATATCTTTTTCGAATCTTAATAAATTATAAAGAAGTCATGTCTAGTTTGAGTTCAAAATTTAATTGGTTTCATTTTCAATCCCATCACATTTATACGATCTTGTTTTGGATTTTTTTTTTTTTTGGGTAACCCAGGAAACCCCTCAACTCCAACCGCGGACAGCCCGACAGGCTCGGGTACGGAGGAGGATAAACCCTGGAGTAACGCTAGTGGAGGACCCACCACCCCGACGTCGCGCTTCAGATCTCGTGCGGCCAGCGGGATTCGAACTCCCCCCCTCGGTAGGATGTGGGAGCTCTTATCCAACTGGGCCACCGCAGGCGGTGGTTGATCTCGTCTTTGATTGACGTGGACATTAAATCAAAATGTACCATGTTCACCCTCAATGTGCAATTGCCCATTTGCTTCGCTAGTAATCCATTGTAAGTAATTTTTATAAACGATCAATCAAATGGACTTACGATTACAAGGTGAATTTTTACTTTTGCTCCTTAAATCTGTATAATTTTTGTCATTCAAATTCTCAAATTTTTAATTTGTCTAATAAAGTCTTTGAACTTATCTTAATGATATCTTTGTAGCTCTAAATCTAGTTAAACGAAACTGGTGAGCCTCTTGGAGCCGAGAAAGTATTCAATATAGAAATCTCGAGTACATGAGATTTGCTTTTGATATTCATTTTTGAGATTTCAATATCACGCATTATTAGTTCATATTTTACGATAGCATAAATTGAAAAACTATGCAAGTTCAAGAACTTAAATCATTAATAAATTAAGGAAAAAAAATCAAGAACTCGATTAGAAGAAAACGCACTAAATCCAAGAACCATAAGTAGAGGACTTTTATTAGTTAGCGCAATTCTCTCCACCTTAGATAAGTTCCACAGTAAATAATCTTGATTCGCCGGGATTTGAAACGCACTGTGAGCAGTTCTCATTTGGCTCCAGGGGACAGCAGATTAGCCCACGGCTAAGGAGAGAGAGAGAAGCGGACGGTTGCGTTTCCACATCAAGCTGCCCTCCTCGTTCAAATTTATGCTCTCTGTGTCCCTCTCTCTCTCTCTCTCTCCTCAGTTTTTCCTCTACTTTTTCCACTGTCCCTCGCCCTACTGACCCTGGCAGGGCGAGATTGTCACGCTTGTCTTGTCCACACTCCCACCGCAGTGCAACTCGAAAATCTCTCTCTCTCTCTCTCTCTCCCACGACCGGCGAACCAGGAAAAGACATGGTTCCCCTCTGACAATCAAAAGACGTGCTTCTAATCATCCCCCTTCCAAGCCCCCAAAATCTACCTCCTCCCATTTCACTCCTCCCTCCTCCCCCCCCTCTCTCTCTCTATCTCCAGCTCTAAATTCTTCCATTGTTGTCTTCACTAGAAAACAACCAACGACAAACGAAAAAAGAAATGGAATCCCCATCACCCATCTCCTCCCAGCAACAGCAGCAGCAGCAGCAGCAGCAGCAGCCGCCCTCTTCCAAGAAGAGCTTCGTCACCACCCTCATGGAAGCCGCCGCCCTCCGCTCCCCTTCCTTCAAGGAGGACACCTACTTAGTCTCCCACCTCAAGTCCTCCGAGCAAAAGGCCCTCCAAGACCTCAAGCTCAAGCTCTCTTCCTCCCATTCCTCGGACTCCGGCGACGGCGGCGACGGCGGCGAGGGCGGTGACGGCGACGGCGACGGCGTTGGCGCTTCCATGTGGGACATCCCTCTCCTGGGCGGCGACGAGCGGGCCGACGTCGTCCTGCTCAAGTTCCTGCGGGCGCGAGACTTCCGCGTCGCCGACGCGCACGCCATGCTGGAGAAGTGCCTGGCTTGGAGGAGCGAGTTCAAGGCGGACGGCATCGGCGAGGAGGACTTGGGCTTCAAGGAGCTCGAAGGCGTGGTGGCCTACATGCGCGGGTTCGACCGGGAAGGGCACCCGGTGTGCTACAACGCGTATGGGGTCTTCAAGGACAAGGAAATGTACGAGAGGATCTTCGGGGACGACGAGAAGTTGAAGAGGTTCCTGAGGTGGAGAATCCAGGTGCTGGAGAGAGGGATGAGAGCCCTGCATTTCAAGCCCGGGGGTGTCAACTCCCTCATCCAGGTCACTGATCTCAAGGACATGCCCAAGAGGGAGCTGAGGGTCGCGTCCACTCAGATCCTGTCCCTGTTTCAAGACAATTATCCCGAGATGGTCGCTCGCAAGGTAGATTTCGTCGTTCTTCTCTGTGGGACCTTTAATATTTTTTTAAGGGGTGGGGATAGTTACTGTGTTTTTTTGAATCCTGATGTGAGCGAAGGTTTTGAGTAATGGTGTGATGGTGTTCTTGCGAATGGGAGTGACTTATCTTTTTTGTCTGGTTCCGGGTTTTGCTGGGTTCAGATTTTCATCAACGTCCCCTGGTACTTCAGCATGCTGTACTCGGTGTTCAGTCCGTTCTTGACTCAGCGGACCAAGAGCAAGTTCGTCATCTCCAAGGAAGGCAATGTTGCAGAGACTCTCTACAAGTAAGCCTTTGAAAAGCTCAGACATTTCATCCGCCTAGCAGATGACTTCATTGTTTCCTTGTAGATCTAGATAGCTTTTCTCAAATTGGGTTGGTTCCGAGGTAGTCTCTGTTTTTGGTCCGTGCTGTTATGGCTTCTGGCTTTGGTTCGATACACTCGACGCTTCGTTTAACAATGTAGAATTCAATTGTTGTCAGATTCATCAGGCCAGAGGATATTCCTGTTCAATATGGAGGGCTGAGTCGACCCAGCGATGTGCAGAATGGTCCTCCGAAGCCAGCGTCTGAGTTCACCGTCAAAGGCGGAGAGAAAGTCAACATCCAAGTAGAGGGGATCGAGGTTCACTACGCTTGCTTTCATTCCACCTTCTTAGAAAACCCAGAAATTATGGTCCCATCGCATATGTAGATCAGGAATTTCCTTTTGCAATGCCCATTTTTTTGAATGGATTTCGCTTACATTGCGTGGGAATTGGCGTGTTTGATGTTTTAGGCTAATGCGACGATAACGTGGGACATAGTGGTGGGAGGCTGGGATTTGGAGTACAGCGCCGAATTCGTGCCCAACGCCGAGGGGAGCTACACGGTCGCGGTCGAGAAGCCTCGGAAGATGTCCCCATCCGAGGAAGCGGTCCATAACTCCTACACCGCCCGTGAAGCAGGCAAGATGGTCATCTCCGTGGACAACACCGCCTCGAGGCGGAAAAAGGTCGCCGCCTACCGCTACATCGTCCGCAAAGCCCCCGCATTTTAAACTTTCCGTCACCCATTTTTGGTTTCATCTTTTTTTCCTACCTACTTGTTAAAAAGAGGGGAGCTTGGGGGGGCAATTATGCTTGAAAGCCATGTCTGGTAATGAGTGAATGAATGCCGTGATATGTATAAATATGGTGCTACTGGTTTTATCATAAGCGTATTGATTTATATGTCGAAGAGAGGCAAGATTTTTACTTCAAACAACGCAAGCAATGCGGTCGGGTTTCGTTATGTTGCGAGTCGTGTTCATCTGTTCCGAGAAATTGAAGCATGCCCCCTGCCTGTCAGGTGCGAGAAAAAGCAAAAGCTCTCGTTGTTTGGTCGGCTTCTGCAGTGGGACATGAAAGAAACTGCTCACTGGACGACTCCAGAAAATCAGAATAGCTTTCCCTTTTCCTTTCCTTTCCCTTCCTTTCCTTTCCTTTTTATCTTTTTTCTTTCCTCCCTCCGTTACCCCCCATTCTCCATTGTTTTCGCTGGCCTCTTTTGGGGTCAGAAAATCTTGGGGAAGAAGATTCGTTGCAGGTGGGTAGAGATGTTTTTTAGCTATAAATTTTTTCGAAAATGCTGATTGAATTCCTTGGTCCCGAAGGAGAGGAGAGGTGGCGTGAACCGTTCAAACTCTCTGTTTTACTCTTCTGCAGAGTGCAGTCGCCTCTGCGAAGGTTTCAATGATTTCTGATCGGGGAAGGTGAATAGTGATTTGTAGGTCGATGTTGGGAAACCGCGCGGGTCACGGGTCGTGAATCTGCTTTCCTCTCTCTACCGACGACGGTGGGAAAACTCAAATGGCCTATCAGATTTCGAAGTTCGTATACGTGGAGACTTTTTGGCCTACGACATGTCTTACGGGCAAATCATTAAATTCAGAAGAGATAAATGGATTAAATATAATGAAATTTATCATGAAAACATTATTAAATATTGATCAAATATTAAAATTTATCAAATTGATACAATCAAGTATTTTATTAATTTTTTTCAACTTGATAAGCGGAGGATATCGAGATTTTCTTCATAAATATTTTCTCTTCTTTGTGTTTCCTTTGCTAAAAGAACATCATTTTGATTCGAATTCTAATTCTTACACTAAATCTTAAATTACACTAGGTTTAAAAATCCAAAAGTTCTTTCGAAAAAAGAAAAGACAAACTATAAAAATTATGAATTTAGAATAAAGAGAGGAGAATCTGCAGACTCTTTGCCTGTGGCTACTTGCCCATCACTATTGGGGCGTCGGCAATGGCCAATTAGATTGCCTTCACCTTGGTGAGAGCCAACCTCGCCAAATTCGAACTAAGGCCACAACCATCTCCTCGATCTAGATGAGGGTCGCCGCCCCCTCGAGGTTTTAGTGAGGGCTTAACGCCCCATTAAGGATGGGGCGGCGGCCACGACGAGAGGGTCAGCCCTAGCCATCCTACTATTATTTTTTTTGTTCTTTTTTGGCTTTTTGAGAAATTGTAGTTTTCTTATTTTTAATCTAATTTAACTAAATTTATGTTAACAAAATTGAGATTTTATCAAAATAACATTGTTTTCATGCTTCAGTTAACCTTAATATACAAAAAAAAAAAAAAAAAAATTACGAGTTGGATAAAGTTAGTGAAAGAATTCGATTGCACTTTTTACAAGTTTTATGACTCCATTACATTTTCGTAATTAGTTTTAAAACTTCTAATACATTTATATCAATTTATAAAGTATTTGCTTTCACAAACATGATGGATTTACCTCATAATATGATAATAGTCCTAAGCAGAGGTATAATCAAGGGGAGTCGAGCTGATACAGCTCAACTTGACTAGAACTTGCTCTAGTATTAAAAATTTTTTTGGAGCTCAAATTGATTAGAAAAGCAAAAATGCTTGAGTTCGAGTTAACTACAATCACTTTATGAAGGAACTCGAATTCGAGCGTAAACTTAAAAGGCTCAAATTATAGGTGTAAATTACACGCGCACATTCTTCTATTATTATAATTAACAAAATAATAGAAACCTGTTTCAGTTTGCGTTTTGAAGATTGGCGAGCTCGAATTTTGGCCGGACAAAATATTCAAGGAGCTAGAGCTCAAGCTCCAACTCAACTTGAAATTAAAGAAGTCGATCTCGAATAGTCATTTGAGCTGGTCCAAACAACAAGAATGTAGCTTGATCGTCCACGTATAACATCCGCAATGACGGTCTCAAGCAAGCTTGAAAGAAGGGGAAGGATCTTTACTTCATATTAATTCATCTTATCCTTAATTTTATAACTCACATAATTTAGTTTTTCTTTGCTATGAAACATTTTACATCTCTCAAAATATGCAAATGTTGACGCGGGGTTTCTCACAATATTTCTTATATGACTTTCTAAAATCTATACGACATTCTAGGCTTTGAAGGAAAAAGTGAACAGATAATTTTACCCATAGAAAAAGGTGGAAACCGGGGTAATCTGAACACGATATATTTTTTGTCAATCCTTTGGTTTGCAGGTGGAAAACTTTTAATAGAGAAAGAAGAAAAAATTCCTCCGTACTCTGATTTCAGACAAGCCTAGCAAATACGACCCATTTCTTATAGGCAGGCTTTAGTTGTACGTCACTTTGAATTAAATTCAAAGGCAATTTCGTCTCGACAACATGATACACATGTGTACCCTCGAGCCTCCCACAATTATTTTGTGGTCTTTCAAGCGGCGAGCCAGAATCGTTTGAATCGGGAGGAATGCGTACAGTAGAGTCGATGGTCTCCGGTGAATAACATGTTTCCTGAATTTTTCGCCGTCAAATCGAACAGCAATAAATTCTTTTATCATTCAAGCAATAAATCTATCGGACGTTTGAAGTATCTTGCATGATGCCTCTTGAAAATTCAGTCCATCGAGATCTGTTATGCTTCAATAACCGTATGCGTGTGATTTATTAAAAAATGTTAACCACTCAAACCGGTGCTTGGGGATCGAGTGCCTCTTGCTCTAGTGGTCTAATGTGCCACAAGGAGATGATATTCTCAAGGGTTATCTTTCGAGAAGACCCTCCATTTTCTAAATTAGATAAGTACATAAAAATAGAGAGAAATACGCTCGTGCTAAGATTACTAGGAGTACCTCAACAATGAGCTCTTATGTATCAAGAAAAATATCCAATCAATTTTAAACATATTTTATAATTTCATCTTAATCTAAACTTTTTGATTTTGCTAGTTCGGTTTTTTTCAAAAAATTTCAATATATAGTATTTCCGGTCGATTTTAACTGGAAATCTCCAATGTAATGATTCAGTCATTGTCACCCATTCCACATGATAATCACTACATCAGTTATTGGAATTTTATGTAAATATTTAAGATTGAATTGATAAAATCAAATTATTTAAAACTGAATTAGCATTCTAAAAATGTTTATGATGGATAGGACAGGTTCCCCTTATGTATTTTATAGCACAGGGCTTGCACCCCAAATAAGGCAACCCTATCTACATGGGGCTATTGCACCTTTTGGCCCTTCATGTACAAATAGTAGAATTTGGACTTAACCTTGCATTCTTGGTGCATTAGCGTCTCGCATGCCATTCTTTGGATACGCTCTATTTTTAGCTTCATTAAGAGGGAAGTGAATTTAATACGATCAAATAATGACCAACTCAAAATTGACATGATTCGAAATTTTCACTCTATTTTGATTAGACAAAATTTGGAAAAGTACATATTTATGTCCATCAACTTGTATCTTTCTTCAATATGGTCGCAAGATATGTAACATATTAGATCAAGCCTTGACCTCATGAATTTTGCCCTATTTCAATTTATAATTCTGGCAAAATGAAGTTGATGTACTTTTGAAACCCAATCAAAACATAAGTATGATGCTAACAAAGCAATGTCACTGTGGACAATTAAGATGTTGCACGCACAACAATATGATTAAGCAAATTTTCATTAAAGTAAAAATATAAAACTTATCATGAAACATTTTGAAATGTGCAATAAAGTTATAAAATTTATTGAATTAATTCAATTGCAATCGAGTATTTATGTTAGCTAAGTGTTTTTTTTTTTTTTTTTTTGGGGTGGCATCTCTTTTAGCGTTTTCCAAGGACACTTTGCACCAATTGGCACCACCGTAGTTCGGAAGGGCGAGGTCGCCTGTGAAGGTGGGGCTCTCGCTTTTTTCCAATTTTCCTTTTCATTTTAAGTTTTTCTCGTTTTCAATTTTATTTTAATTTTCTTGGTTTTTCTAATGTGGCACTCAATCGATGCCATATACACTTGAAAGATACTAAAAATAGATGCCATGTGAGTATTTTTTGTCACTCAAAAGTTACAGAGCTAATAGAAGTACTTAATTGCACTAATTGAAAAAAATTTATGACTTGTTTACACTTATTAAAAATTTTAGGATTTAATAGTACTTTCACTAAAACTTTCAGCGTACTCATTTCTTTTTCATTCTACCATGGCACTAATTGTATTCAACATGTTCTTGCTAATGGTAAAATTGGAGGCTTGAATGTAATTGAATCGGCCGAGTTACTCTTGGGAACAGACCTGAAGAAGGGAAGAGCTTGGTCGCCCTCGAAAGACGAATCAACTTAACTTATGGGAATTGACAACTAAAGGATGTGATTGGAAAAGATTCAAAACTTCACTCAATATATTATAAGGTTGACCACATTGAAAAATCATGCAATCCATTTTTTTTTTCCCTAACTGATTTATTATAAACCATTTTGGTAATGATAAACATTGAAATGAGTAGCCTTACCAAAAAAAATTGAAATGAGTAGAGGTCTGTAAAAGGACTCGCAAAACTAACATGACCGAGTGAAGTCCAAGATAAATTTTAGAGGTGTAAAGAAGGTTCATGTCATAAACTTTCAAAATGGATAAGGACATAGTTGGCGTCCACCGAAACTAGTAGCTTATATGTTAGATACTGTGTAGATTACGGTATAGAAAGATTTGGGAACCCTGTACAGTATTTCAAAAAATATATATAATAAACTATTTTAGTAATTTTTCTATTTTCTTTACATTATGTTTATGTTTAAATGCGTGAATAGATGAGAAGAAGCATATTTATTGATTGCATTTTACTTCCGATGTTGTGTTTTATGTTACTATTGTATAGGCATGTACGCGAATGTGAACACAAGTGGGCTCTTATGGTGTCTATTTGATGTGGTAATAAGATGATATGTGGCATTCTGCATTTACTGTGTGTATATACACATGCACACACAAATTCTCGGACCATCCTAAGACCCTACGGTTGGCTATATAGGTTTCAGAAATTTTGAATCGGGGCATCCCCACCTACCCTAAAATCTGCACAGCCCGACGACGTGACGATGAGAGCGCTGGTTCGAATTCAATCGCGAGAAGTGTCTTCAGACCTGGGGAGCCAATCTTTGTGCCGAGGCCTGATGGGACGACAAATCAAATTCACCGCCCACTGTTGGGCTAGAGTACGGGACACTCTTCTTTTTGCCCAATTTAAATGTTGAAGATGAACCAATTGGGGCTGTTGCTTTTCCGAGTTTAGGAGACTCGTACATATAACATCTTTAAAGTAACTCACCCAAAGTAATATTCGCTTTGGTCTGTCCCATGTCGAGCTTGATGATTTTGCTTTTTAGCGTACATAATAAGAACACTTTTCTAGAATGTCACATATCCTAATAGTTCTCTCACCTAAGTCCGGTTAATTTTGAAGTTCCAAAGTTAAGTATTTAAAGGAGCATCCATGAGTTAATTTTAGTCTTCATACACACACATCTCCCGCATGCTCTCCTCCTATTCGACGTGCAATTCAGTTCATACTTCTCCCTTTCATTATCCTAAATGCCTCTAAGAAATTGCTCCTTGTTTTGACCCTCTAACTTCGGTGACTACTCTCCACCCTCATCGGATCGAGTCATTACAAGCACACCACTTCTGCGTGGTTCATCTCCAAACACATATCTACTGGAAAGGGTTCTTCTTTGATACCATATTGCAACATTCTTGAATTAACTCATTTGGGATATCGTTCGTTTTGGCTCGTCCCATACCATTCTAGTAATGCTCCCACCTAAGTAATGCTCCCACCTAAGTAATCTTAACTTTGGAGTTCCAAAGTTAAGTATTATTGTTACACAAAAGACGTATCCGTAAGTTAATTCCAATTTTCACATATATTCCAAGCATGCTTTCCTCCTACTTTGTGTTAATTTGGTTTATTATTGTTCCTTTTGTCATTTTAGAAGCCTGCTAAGAGTTATTCCTTGTGTTTTAAACAAAGTCTTTCATGCAAGCCTTCGTATCTTATAATTTACCAATTGTGTTTGCCAATATGATAAATTTTAGACTTCATTTGGTTAGTTGGGAAATCGTACTTTAACAAATGAGATTCCAATTTCTAGGTTTCTTATATTTGGAACCAAATCAAAACTTGAATGTGAATTACTCATGGAAAATTATTCTTTAAATCTGTGGAATTGGATTGCATAACAGCTTCCTAACAGTGAGGTTCCACAAGCTAGAATCTAATTTGCAATTTCGATAAATTTAATAAAAGAAAGATCAGAAAAATTTTAGCAAATTAAAAAATTGAAGAAATGTTGAAAAAGAAAAAGGATAGACCTGGCACTTGTCTCAGCCGTCGAATGCTTTATGGTCGACCAAAAAACAGATAAATGATGGGGATAGGTCCCACACTAAAACTCCTCGAATTTAACAATCATTACGCAAGGAAATGACGCAATTATCGGTATAATCTTTAACATTCTTGAACATTCGATGTGATTGTTGAATTTTTAATATATTAAATATTTATTAATAGTGCGAATACTATATTAAACATATCGAAAATTTATAGACGATATTATATATTGAACTAAAATTTATGGACCATATTGCATAACTTATTAATTTAGGGACAACATTACACATTAAACAAAAGTTGAGGATCATTTATGCTATTATTCCTCCAAACAATTAAAAAAATTGTTGTTTCCAGGAATGCGACTGCATGGAATGGAAAAGGAAAAAAAAAAAAAAAAACCTGTTTACAGATTGCTAGTCAACGAAATCAAATCAAACGAGGCCTTGATTCTTCAAGAGCATGTGTCAAGATCAATCTCGACATTTAAGAAAAATGTTGGTGAGGAAAAATAGATCCTGCTTGCGTTATGCCCGTGATCAAGCATTGGCAACACATGCCATTGTAGGCCCGGACGCCAGAAGGAATGGAAAACCCACTGCCCCCAGTGCCCAACACTAGGATGTCTCAAAAGTCAAATAAGATCAACTAGAGCGTCCATAGACACGAGGCCCTACCACAGATTCCTCCCAACCGAAACACACACAAGGTTCAGCCTCCCAGCTTGTTGCAGCTACTTAGTGTTCGGTTTGCCATACTGGCAAAACGAGTATCCATACCGACAGAACACATGGGGGAGCGTGGCTTCGCTGCCCAATAATAGGAGCCATCGCATTATTGCATTTTCGGCACCAGCCCGGGGATCTATTCGGGTTGTCTGCATAACTTGGGCAATGGATGGGTTTTCTATAGATGGCCACAAGTTAGGCACTAAAGGAAGAGAGTTTTTACCTGGCACATATACGGATTTCGGCTTCAGTCCATGCGCCAATGTCAAAACCTTCTGCAGTTTAGTAGCTTTACATCCATGGAGTCCACTTTGTTTTCTTCCTGGGAGCAGGAAAACAAACTTCTCTGTCGCGCTTTATTTTCCCCCCCACCTTCTTTCTTTCGGCAAAAGAAATAGCATCCCTGTTGTTAATAATTACCAGTTCCGAAGACACTTTTCACCAATAAGTCAACTGGCAAAGAAGTCTGATGTTCCTGCTCAATCCATTGGTCGAGCTTATTTAAGACAAATTGGAGAAGATGAGGGCTTTCGGTAAACATGAACACCCTAACGAATTTGATGAAGACATCTGCCAGCTAGAGATTTCTCAAACCGAAAAAAAAAAAAAAAAAAAAAGTCATAATTCATCAACATGTCTGCAAAAACAGAAACAGCGGATAGAAACAGTTCTCAATCAGGATATTCGACAGCTGGACCCTTTTCTGACATTGCTTTCCAGTCTGCTTAAATCAAGTATAGTTATTCCCAAAAAAACAATAAGAGCAGGCATGGGAGAGTAGTTCCAAGAAAATTGCATAAAAGTGGATCCACTGTCAAGGAAGTATGTTCTTCACCATTCCATGTCCAAGTCTCCTCCTGCGACATGCTAAAGAAGCCCAAAGAAATGGGTGTATTTTGCTATGCCGTTCGTCTCATGACATGGCTTTTGCATTTGCAAAGTTGTTCTTCACCATTCCATGTCTCCTCCTGCGACATGCTAAAGAAGCCCACAGAACAGGGTGTATTTTGCTACAAAGTTCTTCGACATGGCTTTTGCATTTGCAAATTATATGCACCAGAGACAACTCAAAATCTTTCTAAACTGACCTCTTCAACTGTAGCCTACTTTCCCCTGACAATTGAGGTCTCCAAACAGCTCGTAATGGATCATGCAGTTCCTTACTCTCTAGCTAAACAGCCAGATCCTCATTAAAAGAAAATAAAGTTGGGGGGATGCGGAGGGGAAGAACAACAAACAATCAGTACATTAGGAAGTGAGAGTTTCCACGACAAAAGAATTCATTCATTTGCAATAGAAATCCTTACAAAGTGAACAATTGTTTCTCTTTGTTTGCTCCCATTAGAAAAAAAAAAAATTATATGCACTAGAATGCCCAAAGAACATGTAAGTTACCAAGAAAGAACATATCCTGTGAAAAAACAAAAGGTACAAGAATTTGCTAAGGTTAAGGAAAAAGGTTGACACAGAACATATGGGGGTTGTCTTTTACCACCATTGATGAACAAGGATTCCACTCTGCCTGAGAGAATTGAAGAGGTCCAGGCACTGACCGTAAGTTTTTTCATATTTTGCACTTCTCTCGCCAGGGCAACACCTCTGCCACCGATTGTAATGGCACTCGAGAAATATCTCATCGATCAAACAGATAGCTCCAGTTTTAAAGAGCCGTGGAATCAGGTCGAATTCAGTCCCTTCTACATCCATTTTCATCACCACAAAATCCTTCGCAGACACCGTTCTCTTCAACCATTCTGCAAAGTCAAACCCTTTGATCTTGATAACCTCTCCATCAGATTTAGCAGATGACTGTTTAGGCTGGATCCTTCCCATTCCTCTCCCCTTAACAACCTCAACCTTGTGGTCGGGGTCTCGATTTATTTCAAAGAACAGAGACTCATTCTTTACCCATGCCGCATATGGCAACAACGTGACCGCCTTCTTCGCCTTATACTCATCGTGAAAGGTCTTATCCGCCTCAATTGCATACACTTCAAAAGTCTTGTTCTGCTTGGGATACTGTTTTCTGAACCAACTACCTATGCTAGACCCGTAACTCCGAGCTCCAACGTCGACATAGACATATCTATTCTTGAAACTGATATCAACCATCGATGGCAAATACTTAATGTTCTGTATATTCCTTTTCAATGTAATCCAAGGTTTCAAGGGCTCCTCCTCTATCAATGGCTCTGCATTCCGGACCAATTTTTGCTTATACTCCGGGACAGAGCACTTGTTCCCCGTGCTGACTTTACTCTTCCTAATCAAATGGCTGTGAATGTCAGAATCCCCGACTTTCCTCAGAACGATTTCCCTTATTCGGGGCATCGAGGACTCAAAACCATCAATGTCGAGCGACCTTAGCAGTGTGCATTGCTTGAACATCTCGAGAAAAGAATTGAAACTGTAAGTATCATTAGCCCTTACATGCACAACGAGAAACCCGTCGAGTTTCAGCGTCCTCTCGAGCTCGGCTGCGACATCCGCCGGCCTGGGGAATCTGTCGAAGTGGCCACCGCCGGAGAAGATAAAATCGAAAGTGTCGTCGCCGAACGGCAGGCGATGCAGCTCCCCGGATTTGACCAAGGGAGGGGCCGCTTTCTTGGCAATCCCAATCGAGTTCATCAGGCCGATGTCCCTCAAGGCGAAAACGTCCTCGCCGGCGACGGAACCCACGCAGAGAGTCCGCTGGCCGGGCGACAGGAACGCGTCCACCATTAGATCCTGGAACACCGAGGAGTAAAACCGGACGGCCCGGACCCACGCCTTGCCCTTGCGGGGGTCGCGACGCTTCGGAGCCTCCGCCGCCGCCGATTGGGACTTGGCGACCTGGTTGACGACGGCGGCGGAGGCGCCGGAGCCGGCGCCGGCGCCGGCGATGACGAGGTTGATGTTCTCGGGGATGGAGAAGAAGCAGAAGTCGCCGAGGTTGCAGGACCCGCCGGCGGTGGTGACGACGTAGGCGGAGCGGAGGACGATGAGGACGACGCCGAAGAGGAGGGCCCGCACGAGGATGTTGCGGAGGAAGCTCGATTTGGCCGGAGGCGGCTCCATCATCGGAGAGATCGCGATCTATCTAGAGTCAGATCCGAGCGAGAGCCGAACACACAAAGAGACAGGGATGGAGGGAGATGAAGGGAGAGAGAGAGAGAGAGAAGGAGGGAGGGAGGGAGAGGGGGGGGATGGGGATTAACGGGAGCAGAAGCGGGCGGAGGTGTGGTTGGCTCCGACGAGGGGGAGGCGGCGGCGGGGGCGGCGGCGGAGGTCGGGAGGCGGAGGGGAGGGGGAAGCGGGGGAGGAGGAGGAGCATGGTGGTGGAGGAGGAGATTTTGAGGAGGAAGCGATGAGGGAGGGATGGGATGGGGAGGATGGAGAAAAGCAAGCTGGTTATGGCCTCGCTGCTCTCCCTTTTTTTTATGACGGTCTGCTCGAGTAAAAAGCAGAGGCGACGAAGACGATGATTGGCGGCGGCGGCGGCGGAACGGCCGGTTGGAGGTCTGCGAAGGAGGAGAAAAAGCGTCCCCGGGCTGGGAGGAGGGGGTCGGGCGAATTTTGGTTAGGAACGGACCGCGGTCGGGTCGGGTCGGATAGAACGCGAATCTTCTCGCCCGGATGGAATCGATGTAAGAATTTCATCGCGGCGCGAGATTCTCTAATTTTGGAAATTTCCTTTTGGGAAAGAGATTATTATTAGTTGGGGAAGATGGGAAGAGATTTGTCGGTACGATTTTAATTTCGTTGTATGAGAATTTACGTGAGACGCGATCGTGCATCTTTTCAGTATTTTCGGACATGTTCGAATTGGTTTTAATTTTTTTAATTTAGCTTAATTTAAATCTCGTGATTTGCGAATTCTTAGATATTTTTGGACGGATTCATTTATCTGTATATGATGTTTTCCATAGTTTTCTAAGATACAAAAAATGTCTTATATATTACCAAAAAAAGTAATTAATACCTTTTGATTATCTTTAAGCGGAAGCAAACATACATTCAAACTTTTATACTTATGTTGAAAATCATCCTTTTTTCAATGACAATTAATGCAAAGTTTGTGATTGTGTCCATTATCAACCTAAATGATCGAAATATATAAGAATATTGATTTTACTTACTTATTACTAATTTTTATGGATGTTTATTGCTTGTGAATTTGAATGTATAGAGAGAATAAGAAGGAAAAAAAAAAAAAGATGGACAAGTCCACGGTCCAAATAAGGGAAATTTTGGAAAAAATTCATTGTTAATCATTCTAGTTAATAACTTGGATAAAATATGTGACTATCATAAAAACCATTAATAACTTACTATCATTAGGAACAACTTACCAATTTTCAAAAAAGCTATTATTATCAACTGTTCTGTCATAAGTAAATCACCAATATTCCAATAAAATGGTATTTATCAACTTCTTTAAATTGTTACAATTATACTTAGTAAAATACTTGCCCAATAGGAAATTTACCAACATTCTAACAGATTAGTAAGTTACAAACTTCTTTGGTATTATAGTAAAGTAACAGCCCTCTTTGAAACCTAGGAATTTACCAATATTCCCTTTAATTAGTAAGTTACTACAAAAAACCTTTACAATTGTTTTAAGAGAGGGAAAAAGCCACAAAAATCCTAAACTTTGCAAACCGTGACATATTTATCCTAAACTTTTTTTTTGTGATATAAAAAGTCTAAAACTTATATTCATATGATATATTCATCCCAAATTATAATGCATTTTCATCTTTTATTTATTAATTTTCATTGTCTCTTTTGTTCTTCTCCTTCCCTCTAGAAGCTAGACTTAGGGGAGGGTGGCCCTTGCCTACGCTAGCAAGGGTGGTCCTTGTTGGCATCAGGCAAGGGAATTCCCCGCCAAATCCAGCCAAAGCGAGGGCCACCCTTGCTTGACTCAGGTGAGGGTTGCTCTAACAAGAATTAGCGAGGGCTCTCCTCACCTAACGTCGCGATAGTAGCCCTTGCCTGAATGCGACTTCCCTCCACTATGGCCAATGAAGGAAGGAGAGAAGAATAAAAAAGAAAAAAAAAAAAAAGAATCAAAAGACAAAAAATGCCATTGGCTATAGAATTTGGGGTAAATATATCACAAGCGACAAAGTTTTGGGGTTTTTGTATTTAAAAAAAAAAGATTTTGGGTAAAATCGTTATTTTGGGCAAAGTGTGGTTAATAAACTACAACATCTTTAGAATTTATAAGGGATTTACAAACATTCCAATATATTATTAAATTACCAACTTCATTAGAATTTTGCAAGTGTGGTTTACAAAATACCATCAACATCTCATTAATTAAGTTACCAACTTTTTCAAATTTCACAAGTGCGGTTAATAATTTAAAATTATATGACCAACATACAAAAGATTTAGTATGATGTTATGTACTTTACGAAAGTCATTAGTAATTTAAACAACACTACTGTAAATCTAATAATGGTTAATTGGTTAAATTGCACTATTTTTAAAATATATATGATCCATTTTTTTTTGATGAATATGTAACAAATATAAATTTTTTCCGAGTGTCATGAATGTACCGATTAATATAATGAATTCTTCTTGAAATTGTACCAATCGTTAATAAGCAATGGACCTTATAATGAAATAACTAAAGTAAATGTGATTATTGCCAAACTATTTTTGAATCGTGAATAGTTATTTATATTGCGAATGTTATATTTTATAAAACTTATTAAAATAAAACAACATACTAGTTATACCAAAAGCATCAATAATATTTGAAAATATGATGGCGTTGAAAAAAATTTCTTTTTAGAGGGTTGGTCAATGTGTAATCGTAGGAAGAGTAATTTTTTCCATAATGTACATTTATGTCGTGTGCTATATGTGATTGCAAAGTTGAATAGATAAAGTATTAGCTGAAACAGTAAGTTCGATTCTCTTCTCATGGCCTTGCGTTTAGGCTGTTGGCCAAAAATTACCATGCCATCTAATTGGAAAAAACAAATATTAAAGCAAACATAAATTATTGAAATAATAACATAAGCAAACAAAATGAAATAAGTACCCAAAAAAACAAAAGAGAGTAGGAATGAGAAAGCCAGTCAATCAATTCATACCAATTCGGTCCCCACCTTCTCCACTCCTTTTCCGCAAATCCACTGGTCTGATCCACAGATTGCAAAAGTTCGATTGATTGCAGAGCCCTACCCTCTTTAGGCGCCTTGTGGGTCCCTTGCATCTTCCTTAATGCTTGATTTCCAGATGTACCTGAGTCGACATTAATCAATTTTATAAATGTCGCTTAGATCCTAAGTTTCAAAAAATAGGACTAAATAGGTACGCTTGTGAAGGAAAGGAAAATGATCTATTTGCGAAAAAATCAAAGATTGCTCATCTAGAGATTCAGTTATGTGAGAGGGTTACCATGCCACCATTCCCTTTCAATACCACATTTCATTTAAATAATTCACAATCCATTTATTATTTGATTGCTTGAAGTATGAATGCAATTTTAGTTTATCGAGGCATATGAGGTAAAAGGTTCGCATCACTTTATGCCTTGAGAATGACTGCGTCTATTGCGTGTGTTCATGCATTTTAAAAGCATGTACCCCGTGTATATGACAATGACATGACAAATAATGATTCTTCTTGATAACATGAACACAAGGATCCTAATTTGACTTATATATGCATGTGCAAGTAACTATGTGCTTCGAATATTTATTTGATTATGCACGTACACATGTTTCGAAACAACATATTTCATTTTATCACTTAACTTCTTTGGGCGCGTAATATGTCTTAAAGGACGTGTCTTTTAGTAGATTTTCTAGGGCATGGGTTTGGATAGTTTAAAATAGTTTTCATGAAAATGTCCATGATTTTGAGAGATATTTTGTAGACAATTTGAATATGCACGAGACCTCGGGTCTTGTCGGGTAGTGATTTCATTATAAGCTGCCCCAGCTGAGGTCGATTTTCCTTTGAATTATTGTCGCTCAAGAAGAGATCAACCTCCATTTATTGTGGTCCTGGAGAAGCCCTCCCATGGTCGGGTCAGAGAGTGGAGTGGAGAGGGGGTTTGAAGAGAAAAAAGGGACGAGAGATGTGTCGATGTCTTAACGGGTGTCCATTCATAAACGTGAAAGGGTTGGCTCTCCCTGTGTAGACCCTGTACGCACTTCTCTATCTTCTAGGCTTGTTTTTGAGATAGCTAGGGACGGATCGGTCGATCCCCACATGAAACAATTTGGCAGGGTTGCCTTGTCAACTTGTCCAAGCACTGTATTATTCTGGCGTGTGGTCTCGTTTGTGGTTTGAGTTATTTCAATATAGGAATCGCTATCAGTGCATCTTGTCAGCTATTTGATATTCATAGCGCGATGTTCATTTATATTAATATACCTTTTAATCTGGTGGATGGAAAAGGTACCTTCGAATTGAATTGGTACCTGAGCGTGACAACTGGGTAGTCGCATCCTAGAAGTAGGAAAGAGATGATAGGGTGGTAGGGCGAGGACGCGGAGGACTCACGGGGTCATTGGGTCATCCCGTGAGCTTTGCCTAAGGCCAAAACGCACCAATCAAACCAAACCACTCAAGTCTCGAGGCAAGCCGTTGGTAGATTTCTCCGTGTATCGCAAGAAAAAAGGGCAAAAGAGCACGCCTTTCCTGGGCCAATGTCAGGCTGCTTTTGCAGATTTTGCCTGTGAATTCTTGCTGTTGGTGGTCGGCACGGTCTGTTCAGCAGTTGGCGCTCGGCAGTTGGGCTGGGGCAAAACTTTCGTGCTTTTTTAGGGAATATTTCAAGTAAATCTCGAAGTAAGATTTTCTTTTTAGAAGGGTCGCAAATAGTCTTTGTTTCAGATAAAAGTAAGAACTGATCAAAATAGTTTAAAATAAAGGCTTGCCCTTGCCAGTCGACAACAATTTGAGTTCATTTGACGGCTTTCATGGGAAATTCTATAGAGATCACTGGACGGCCATCTCCCCTGATACAATCCAAGCAATTCAACACTTCTTTAATTCAGGCCACCTAGATTCTGCACTAAACAGCACACTCATTACTCTAATACCCAAAGTCCCAAACCCAGAAAAAATAGAGCAGTTTCGTCCTATCAGTCTTTGCAATTTCTTTTACAAAATTATATCCAAAGTGTTGTCAAACAGGTTGAAACCCATTTTACCTCAAATTATAACCGAGGAACAAGGTGCTTTTGTGGGAGGGAGGCAAATCCAAGACAACATAATGATGGTGCATGAGGTTTTACATAGACTTTGCACACGGAACAGGAAAAGGAAATTCAATGCAGTCCTAAAATTGGATATGCATAAGGCGTATGATCGTATCGAATGGGATTTCCTTGAAGCATGCTTATATAAAATGGGTTTCAGTCAAAAGTGGGTGCAATGGATCATGCAGTGTGTAACTACAGTGTCATTTAGCATCAACTATAATGGGGAATCCTTACCAGCCTTTAAGCCCACTCGAGGTCTGCGTCAAGGTGATCCTCTCTCACCTTACCTCTTCATTATAGTGGCCAATGTTTTATCTACAATGATGAAGAAAGCAATTTAGGATAGAACGATCACAAAGGCATCAAATTAAACCGCCACTTTGCCCTACTTTATCTCACCCGATGTTTGCTGATGATTCGATCTTTTCCCGCATGGAACTCTTGTGGAATGTCAAAACCTTGCTGAGATATTAAATCAATATTGCTACGCGTCTGGGCAGGCCATTAACTTGAATAAATCGGGGATATATTTCAGCAAGGATTGCCCTCTTACCCTCAGAAAAAATATGGCATCTACTCTTAGAGTCCCAGAAATAGTGAAAACAGGAAAATACCTAGGATTACCTTCTGATTGGGGCACCTCCAAAAAAGATATGTTCGCTTGGATTTTAGCTCGGGTTGACTCCAAACTAGAGAGCTGGAAGGAAAGCCTATTATCAAAGGCAGGCAAGGAAGTTTTAATTAAAGTCGTCATTCAAGCCATCCTTCAATATGCAATGTCTATTTTTAAAATACCCATTTCAATATGCAAAGCTATTGAGAGGAAAGTTGCAGCCTTTTGGTGGAAGAGCAATGGAAAGAAGGGCGGTATTCATTGGAAATCTTGGGAGACGCTTAAAACTTCCAAAAGGGAAGGGGGTTTGGGTTTCAAAGATCTACATTACTTCAACATTGCAATGATAGCAAAACAACTTTGGTGAATAGAACAACAGCCAAATGCCTTATTATCCAGAATTCTGAAAGGGTTATACTACTCACATTGTAATATATGGCAGGCTGGAAGAGGATCACGACCTTCGTGGGGATGGCAAAGCCTCATCAAAGCCAAGGATGATATTGCTCCTCACGTCCCCGTTCAAGATCGGAAATGGCAGGAAAATATCTATTAGGCGGGATTGTTGGCTAAAAAGTGGCAAGATAGATGATCCGACTACACCAAATGAGCCCCACATAGTAGCGGATCTTATAAACCATGAACAAGGTACATGGAACAGTCACCTTATAACTTCTCTTTTTACCCAAAACAGAGCACAAGAAATATTTGCAACTACATTTGGAGGGCCTAATGAGGAGGATAGACTAGTCTGGAAGCATTCCAAAATAGGGAAATACATAGTAAAGAGTGGCTATTTTATTTTCAGAAATGCAACAACTAAACCACAACATACACAAGCCACAACCTCACATTCCCCCAACCCGAACCTGTGGAATTATATCTGGCAAGCCACAATCCCCCCCAAAATTAAGTTTTTTCTCTGGAATCTTTGCAACAATGCGTTAGCCACAGCAGAAAATCTCTATAAACGCAAAGTCCTACCATCTCCCCTCTGCCCCATATGCAATTACGAACTTGAAACACCTGAACATCTTCTTCTGCTCTGTTCTTGGACAAAGGAAGTTTGGTCTTCAGCCCCACATCATATCCACATCTCTCGGCTCGGCCTCAATAGGATAGAAGACTGGATCTGCAAAGTTCATGAACACAAAATTACCAAAAGCTCACTTGAAGAAGTAGCGGTGACTCTTTGGGGTATCTGGAAGGAAAGAAAGGACTCTATTTTCAACCATCGACCCGCGAAAGCAGAACAGGTTGCCCTCAAGGCCGCCGGGTTTATAGAAAGCTACTGTGCAGCTCAAAGGAATATGTTAAGCGGAAAGGAGTTGAACAACCTACCTGAAACTTGGCAACCGCCTCCCCCAGGTATTCTTAGGTTCAACATTGATGCCGCTTTTCTTCCAGATCATGCGAATGATGATTCCCCCCTAGATCTGTCAAAAGCCGAGACCTTTCTAGATCAGATGAACGCTGCTACCTCCCCTGAATCGGCGAACTCCATCCCTGAATAGGCGAACTCCGTCCCTCTCACAGATCCAGCACAAGCCCTCCCAAAACCAGCAAAAATCGCCCTTGTCACAGATCCGAAGAATGCCGCCATCCAACAAAACCCCCCTTTTTTCCTAGTACCGGTGAAAGTTACCACACAACTCACTGCTTCCTCCCCAAAATCGGTGCACCCCGCCTCTTCCCCCGATCCGAACACCATCGACTTCCCTCCAGCCCCACTTTTCCCAAAAGACCCAGCTGACCCACCCCACAAAATACATACAAGAAGAGAGATCAACCCACAGAGCAGGGGTGGCGTGCGTTTGCAGAGACCATCGAGGGATCTTGGTGGGTGGATTTGCCAGGATCGTCCACGCTGCATCACCTCTTCAGGCGGAGGCAATCGCGCTTCAAGAAACCCTAAAACTCATCGAAACCGAAGCCGAAGAGTTTCTCTCTCCTCAAGTGCATTCAAATTGCCAGAGTCTTCTGTTAGAGTTAAACTCTTCGACTGAGCGCACGTGGGAGACATAAGCTTTAGTGGGCCGGATTCAGGCGCAGCTTTCTTGCATCCCGGGCCTTGAATTGGCCCATTGCAGCCGCAAGGCAAACAGGGTTGTTGACTAGGTAGCCAAACGGTGTCGTACGAATTCTCTTCCTTCAAACTGGTTGTCATCCCCCCCTGCCCTTGTTGATCTTCTATGTATTGATGCTCTTGAAGCTAAACTCTATTATCAGCACTAGTGAAATGAAGTAAACTTTTCTGATAAAAAAAAAGAAATAAGACATCTGTATCTTGGAGCAAAAAAAATAAAAAATAAAAAATAAGACATCTGTATCCAAAACGAAATCTAGATAAAAGATTAAAACGAACAAAGTAAAAACAAAAAAAGCCAAAAAGAAAAAATAATTCAAACCAAAGGATAGAGATTGCAGATAATTGAGGGCGTGCGCCATTGCCGTTCCAACTTTGCCCACAAGGGTTGTCAACCCCCATCGTGGGTGGTTGATGGCCGAGTCGTGACACAGCTCGACCACAAATCTGGGGTGGTAGAGTTTGATGCCGAGCCTCTTTGTACACTTTGAGCTCGACTCGATGGCGAAGGTCGAGATAGGTGAAGAACAGGATGAGGCGATTAAGAAGGCTTGCGCTTCTTGAACACATTGATTTTGAAGACCCTCATATTAGTTTCTCTAAATTCCCACACACTCTTAGAAGGAATTTTGAAGGAGATAGGAGTGAGTATCATTTCTAGGTAGATCGGGAACCCAAAAATCAGACCAATGGAAATCGATTTGGTTTCACGTTATAAGATATGTAGAGTATATTCTAGATTCCAAATTTTGAAATTTGTTTTGACGAATAGGTTCCAGATGAAATCGGAAACGTGAAAACTAGAATAAATTTTTGTATTTTTCTTGTTAATTGTCTTCCCCCTTGGCGTGTAATGATGATTGCGTAGTCTCAAACCATTAATGTGAACTTTCATTTTCGGCGATATCTATAATTTGGACTTTTACTTTATTAATATTTTATAATTTTAATCTGTCTAAATATGAGTTATGATTAATAGATTATAATAAATGGTGGTCATTAGAGATGATAGTTCACTGTAATTGTTTAATTAAGAGTATAGATGGAACCTGATTACACAATCAAACTGACCATAAAACCTATGACAAGTAGGTTCCAGTTCTCCGGTATGTAGGAAACTTATTATGAAGGGTAGGTTCTAAGTTCCAAGGGCTCACCTTTTAGAGGAGACGGACTATCACTTGCATTTTTTATTTTTTGGCCAAGGAAATGAAAAAAAAAAAAAAAAAAAAAAAAAAAGCATGGATCTTTGAAGAATACAAAGTGTAGTCCCCCCGTCTTCTTTTTACAATCTCTCTTTCCTCTGGTTTGAATTTCATTGTGGGTTCCAAATTCTTGGGCATGTAGGGAACTTATTCTGAAAGGTATGTTCTAAGTTCTATGGTGAACTTGGAACCGCTCACCTTTTAGAGGAGACAGGCTACCACTTACATTCTTTATTTTTTGGCCAAGAAAACGAAACCAAGAAAAGCATGGATCTTTGAAGACTACAAAGTGCAGCCCCCCGTCTTCTTTTTAACAATTTCTCTTTCCTCTGGTTTGAATTTCATCTCATTTTTTTTTTTTTTTTGGCTTTTTAAATTGTTCTTCACTCTTTTTAATCTTTATCCAGATTTTGTTTTGGATAAAAACGTCTTGTTCCAGCGGCTACAAAAATCAAGTGCTCTTTTTTTTTTTTTTTTGGTCGAAGGATATAATATATTAACGCTAGAGCTCAACGCTTACATAAAACGACCCCATAGAGGTCGGAGCAAAGTATAGAAAATAAAGATGCAGGGGTTTAAGCCACCATAAGAGAGGAAGTTGGCGTTTTTTGTGCTGGCGAGCCACCCAGTCCACTGCTGCATTCACCTGGCGTGGGCTATAATGGAGAGATACATCACCGGTTTGGGTCAATTGGTCTTTGCATTTTTGAACAGTAATTTTCGTGTCCCAAGCTAGCTCGGCCCGGCCCAAGACAGATTGCACTGCGACTAAACTGTCGCTTTCTATCTCCCACGGAACTGAAGACTTCGTTGGATCGTCCACGTGGCGAGATCGGAACTCCAATATAAATACAAGCCCGATCCGGACCGCTTCCACTTCGGCTTCAGTTGCTGAAGAAGCCCTAACATTCAGCGCATAGCCTTCGAGCACCTTCCCTTCAGAGTTTCGCACCACGCCTGCTGCCGATCCAAGGAACTCGCCCTCATTCCATGCCGCATCCACGTTTTTTTTTTTTTGGTCAGTTATACTCTATACCTATTCTACACTCACTCTCAAACTTTTGCCCTACCTCTTGTAGGGCGTGGGAGTCGAAACCCACTCTTGAAACTTATGCGTCCCCACCCCATCCCTCCCTGAGAAGGTGGGGGTTTGAACCCCTCACCTTCCCCTTCTATGTTGGAAGAGTGGCCACTGGGGCGAATCCCAGTTCAATTTGAGGGTTTGTGCTAGGAAGCACGGACACGTTGTCCGTGCTTCCGTGTCGTGTTCGACACGTGTCGGAGCGTGTCGGACACGTCGACACGCCGGACACGGTCGGACACGCGGTCAACGCGTGTCGGATTTTCCGACACGCGGTCAACTTTTATCGACACGCGTGTCGACGCGTGTTCGGAAAAACCGATGGAGGATGGAGGCGAGGGAGGGCGAGGGAGCGAGAGGCCGCGAGCGCCGGCGAGACGGAGCAGAGGCCGCGAGCGCCGGCGAGATGAAGCCACAAACGGATCACGCCACGGCGAGAAGACTCGACGGCTAGAGAAAGAGCCGAACAAAGAGAAAGAAGAGAGAAGGCAAACTCCCGCCGGCGAGATGAAGCCACGAACGGACCACCGCAACGACGAGAGACGGCCAGCGGTGAGGGCCACCACCGTTGCGATGGATCGGCGACGAGAGGAAGAGGAGAGGAGGAAAGGGGGTCGTGCGGCGAGTGGCAAGGAGGATAGGAAAAGGAGGGCGGCGGCTTGCTAGGGTTTTTCGTAAAGAAATCCAAAAAAAATAAGAGAAAGGAGGTCTGATGGCGTGAGAGAGAAGGAAGGGGGGCGGAAGTGACAGCTCACCTGTCACTGTCAAGTGGGGGAGGGAAAAAGGTAAAACGAACTTGGGGTGGAGGGAAAAAAGGAACGAAAGAAGGGGTGAATTTTGGGGATTTTTTTAATCAGAAAATTAAATAAATGAAATTAAAAATGATTTTAAAAAATAAAAATACTAAATTTTGAATAATGATAAATTTTGGTTATTGTAAAAATCATGAATTTATTTAGATAAATTAATTTTAATTTCTTATTAATTATTAGTTTCATCGATAACTTTTGTTAAAATTAAAAAAATGTTTCGCATTAATTATGAATATATATTTGAAATTTCAAATGAATTGATTTGTTAATATTATTAGTGTAAATTTATTATAGGCTCTTTTTTAATTAATTAATTATTTATGAATTTGAATCAAATTAATTAAAAATAAAAATATTTGTTTAAAATACAACGTGTCGCAACGTGTCGAAATTTTCTATTTTTAGAAATGACGTGTCGATGTGTCGTGTCGTGTCGGACACTCGTGTCGTGTCGCGTGTCGGTGCTACCTAGGGTTTGTGAAGCTGGTGGCTTCCAGTGAGCACCGATTTGAGTTGCAGCTTCGATAGAGGTGCCCTCTTCTTCTAGATCTACTATTTTTAGGGTTTTTTGTTTCGCTTTCCCTTTTCTTTCGTAGATCTCATAAATCTGTGATTTTTGTGCATGATCCGCATACCTTTGAGGATGATTTGTTGTTTCCACGTTCTGGCTCAGGCTCGCCGAGGTGTTTCTCCAGGTTTTCAACTGCTGTTTTTGTTTCGCTTTCCCTTTTCTTTCATAGATCTCATAAATCTGTGGTTTTTGTGCACGATCCGCATACCTTTGAGGATGATTTGCTGCTTCCACGTTCTGGCTTAGCCTCGCCGAGGAGTTTCTCCAGACCGCTTCCGCGTGGGTTTTCAGCTGCTGCTTCGCCAAAGGGACCCCGTGGACAGGTATGGTTAGTTCTTTCTTCGCCGTTTTTATTTCCCCGTCTGCGACTAACGCAGTCAAGCAGTTCATGTGCTGATATGAGCAGATCGGCTGGTTTGGGGTGTTTTCCTCTAAAGACCCAGTGATTTCTTGCCTTCCAGATATTCCATAAAACAATCGCCGTAAATTCTCTAGAAGGTAGAGAAAGCGCACCTATAAAAGCTTCTTCGATCCACTGATCTGCTCGTTTGAGGTATTTGTTGGGGCGGATTTCTGCAAATCTTGGATCTTGCCAAACTGTGCTTGTCCATTTGCACAAAAAGATCAAGTGTTCTGTAGTTTCAGTACTGTTATGACAGAACAGGCATGATGGGTCGTTGATAATTTTCCTTTTATGCAGATTTTCGCAGGTTGGGATGGCGTTCTGGCATAGACTCCATATGAAAGTTCGAATCTTAGGTGGAACGTCGAGGCTCCAGATTTTGTTCCATAAGGTACATGGTGGTTTGTAAGAGCAAGATGGTGGCTGTAGGTCTGTGTTTTTGGCGTTCTGAGTAGCAATATTGTAACCGCTTTTGACAGAGTATTGTCCTGTCTTGTTGCCCATCCAAATTAAAGAATCTGGTGTTGGTTGAGTACTCAGTGGAATAGCTAATATCTCATTGGCTATGTTTTCCTCATAAAACTGTTGTATGAGCTGTTGTTTCCATTCTCGTGAAGCTGAATTAATTAGTTCAGAAACCCGAACGGGTTCTGTTGCAGTTGCTTGTCCACCTATAAGCCCCTGTGTTAACCACCTGTCTTCTCGAATACGTATTGATTCGCCATTCCCCACTGACCACTTTATATTGTTTGCTATGGTTTCTCTGCCCATCATGAGACCTTGCCATCCCCACGATGATCTGCGGCCCTTAGAAGCTGTCCAGACATCGCCCTGAGGGAAATATATACTTTTTAGGACACGACTCCAAAGTGCAGATGGAGAATTAGCCAAACGCCGTAGCGCTTTCCAAGCATAGCCCTATTAAAAGTAAGCAGATCTTTAAATCCCATTCCTCCACTGTCTTTTCTGGTTTTTAAAATTTCCCATCGTTTCAAATGCAGCCCCTTTTTAGCATCTCCTTTTTGCCACCAGAATGAGGCTATTCAGTTTTCTATTGCTTTACAGATTGAAACTGGGAGCTTAAATATGGACATAGCATAGGTGGGAATGGACTGCACAACACTTTTAATCAAGATCTCCTTGCCTGCCTTGGTGAGTAATTTCTCTTTCCAACCTTCTAGCTTAGAATTCACTTTGGCAAGTATCCACCCAAATATATCTTTCTTAGATTGACCCCACTCTGTAGGGAGACCCAGATATTTGCCTGTTTTTTCCATCACATTCACGCACATCTCTGAGGCCATATTCATCTTTAACAGAATCGGACAATGTGCACTCACATATATCCCAGACTTATTTAAATTGACATCTTGGCCCGTAGCATAGCAATATTGGTTAAGGATAAGGGATAAATTCTGACATTCCACTAAAGTACCATCCATAAAAAATATTGCATCATCGGAAAAAGGAGATGTGATAGTTGGGGGTCATCTGATTTAGTTGAATGCCTTTTATGGTACCATCGCCTAATGCTTTTTTCATCATCTAAGTCAAAACATTGGACATCAAGATAAAGAGATAGGGCGAGAGTGGATCACCTTGTCGCAGCCCACGTGAAGGTTGGAAAAAGGGGATAGGTACACCATTGAATTTCACACTAAAAGAGATTGTAGAGATATACATCATAATCATTGAAATCCATTTAGGGCAGAAACCCATATGCAGCATACTATCCCTCACAAAGTCCCATTCCACCCGATCATAGGCTTTCTTCATATCGAGTTTTAAAATAGCTTGATGTTTTGTTTTGGTCTGTTTTGTGCGCAGCTGGTGGAGAACTTCCTGGACAATAAGGATGTTGTCCTGAATTTGCCTTCCTTGGACAAAGGCGCTCTGCTCAGGTTCGATAATTGAGGGCAGCCATTTTTTCAATCTGTTAGCGAGAATTTTGGATATTATTTTATAGCTGAAGTTGCATAGGCTGATAGGTCTGTATTGGCTGATATTTTCAGGGTGTTTGACTTTGGGGATCAATGATAGGTAGGTTTGATTTAGGCGAGGGTCAAGGGTGCTGCTTTTAAAGAAATTCTGGACAAGCAACAGCAGGTCTGATTTGATAGATTCCCAATATTGCTGATAGAAGATTCCACCAAAACCATCAGGTCCAGGTGCTTTCAAGGCGCCCAATTGGAAAACCGCAGTATGTATCTCCTCTAACAAAAGTAGTGCCACCAGGTCAGCATTTATGTCGTCATTGATAGGTGAGGGACATTGACTGAGAATGGGTAGGTAATTTCTTGGGCCCGTAGTCGTATATAACTCTTTAAAGAGGTTCTGAGTATGGACCTGCAAAGTCTCAGGGTCCCTACACAATCTATTATCTTCTAATTGCAACATTGTGATGCGGTTCCTCTGTCTTCTCTGTAGAGTTGTTGCATGGAAAAATTTTGTGTTCTTATCTCCCCATTGTAGCCAATTTATGCGCGAACGCATCCCCCAATACAGTTCTTCTTGTTGGCGCAGGTTGTCTATTTTGTGCTTGATTTTTTGGGCTTGTTCTTTGCTGGTAGTATGAGGTGTTTGGTTGGTAATATGAGTAAGTGATTTACTGAGCTGCTGTATCTATACTGATGCATTGGCGAAAGTGGTTTTGCTCCATTTGGTCAGCATTTGGGAAGTTTCCCATAATTTTCTAGAGAATGACTTTGGCTGTGTTGAGTTTTGAGCCCATATTTGGTGGATTAGACCCTGATAGTCTGCATGTTCTATCCAATAGGCTTCTATCTTGAACATTTTCTTTCTTAGCCTTGTACCAGGATAAAGACTAAGCACCAGGGGGCTATGGTCCGAGCCAATGGCTGGTAGTGCCTGAACTGCCGCTTCCGGAAAATTTACTCTCCACTCTAAGGTACAAAGCATATGGTCGAGTCTCTTCTTAACCAGTTCCTCCCCTTCCCTATTGTTGGACCATGTAAAAGTACACGCATGGCTCTCCACATCCAAAAGGGCTAATCCATTCAACATGTCTCTGAATGCTAACATTCTTCTGACGTTGGCTTCTTTTTTCCCTTGTTTCTCCCAGATATACAGAATTTCGTTGAAATCTCCTACACACATCCAGGGGATAGAAGCAGGAGGTTTCAAGTTTCCCAGCTGTTGCCAGAGATCCAATCTTTCACCAAAGTTAGTTGAGGCATGAATAAAGGTAATCTGCATGTCAGTTTTGCTATGAGGATCAATGCATAACACATCTATAAATTGTTTTGAGCTGGCTTGCACTTTCAGATTTAACTCCTCTTGTCACATAATGGCCAGCCCCCCAGCAATACCTATAGGATTAACTAAAAAGAGATGCTGAAAGTGTAATTTCCTGCAAACATTTTCCACCAATGTTGCTTTATTCTTTGTTTCCATAAGAAAGAGTAAACAGGGCCTTTCGAGAGCCATCATAGCTCTCAGTTCACGGATTGTCAGGGGGTTGCCCAGCCCCTGACAATTCCAACTTACGATTTTCATGGCGTCTTTGGTGGCTTATTAGGGCTAGCCACCAAAGCCCAGTCTTTGCCATCTTTGACCAATTTCACTGGTGTGTCGAGAAAATTTGCTTCATCAAGTAATAGCTGGGATGTGTCATAAGAGTATTTTTGTTTTTTCAGTTTTTGCACTTTCATAGGTTTCTTGCTGCATTTGCCAAGTTGGGATAATGCTGGTTTTTGTGCTTCAAGGATAACCACCTGTTTCCCACGATCTGGAATAGCTGCTGGCACAGGGTCCTCAGCTGCTCTTTCCTCCTGATAGTGACTACTTTTTGCTCGTTTTTTGCTGCAAACCACCATCTGCATCTCAGGTTGGGGCTCCTGGACTATAATCTCCAATCCGCTAGGCTGGTTTGATGGCACAAGTACAGTTTCTTCGACCACCAACTCCTCTTCAATTGTGCCATAAAAAGTTTCCCAGTATGGGCTATGATCGCTTGTCTCTGATTTCAACCAGGGTCCGAAGGGACCAATATTCTCAGTAGCCCAAGGAGAAGTAGCATAGGGGATTTCAGGACATTCAGCAGCCTAATGGCCAATCCGGCCACAGGAGTAACAAAAATGGGGAAGTCGCTCATACTTGAATTCCACCCAAAGCCAGTTTTTGCCAAGATCCAGTATAGCCCCTGACTTTAAAGGCAAGGTCAGATCAACCTCGACTCTCACTCTTCCTCCTTTATACTGAGATGTGCCTATGGGGTCAAGTTGAGCTTCTAGAACTCTGCCCATCCATTTCCCCAGATCATAGAGTACTTTCCCCTGTTCTCCAACCAGGTGGGATTCCTCCAATGCGCACCTGCACTCGCTTTAGAAAACTCATAACAATGTTCCGGGAGTTCTGGCTGACATGAGCGCAACACTAGCAGGTTAGAGGAATACGACCAAGGTGAGTTCTTTAGAATGCGTTGTGTATCCTCCTCTAACTGGAAAATGAAAGTAAAGTGACCAGTTTCTCTTTGAACACAAGTAACTTTCTCAGTTCGCCAGGCTTTCTTCATTGTGGTCAGAAATGCTGAAAAATTTACATGTGGTCGGGAGTATAGTTTGCCATATAGGATTCTTCGACACTCCGCCCTCTTCGAGGAGTAATTTCAGCGAAGCCTCTACAATATCATCCTCTCCCACACAGTAACCCAATCGTTTACAAAGTGCAGCAACTCTCAACTCATTGTCATCCATACTCTCCTAATGGCTTAATCTTCAGATTTCCAGGTTGTACTCAAATGACTTTTCTATACTGAAATCAGATAATACCCTACTCCCCAGGACGATCAACGGAACAAGGACAACCACTATGCGATAATGGATCCCAGTGCAGATTTTTGTAAATCTAATATAGCAACATGGCTCGACCCCTAAAGAGAGCATAGAAAACCAAATCTGAAAGCCAGAAGCTGAAGAAAGCACCAACCTCAAGTTCCATCAGAAAAAAACAACCCAGACGACTAACCCAGCTCCATACGAACGTGAAGAATATCCAAGTCTCCGGAAAGAGCCAAGCGATGATGGGTCACCCGAAAAGCTTAGCCGAAAGCCTCCGACTAAGAACTCGGAGGATGTGCATTTTTTTTTTTTTTTTTCAAGTGGAATGCAAAAGAGAGAAAACAACGAGGAAACAGTGATTGAACACTGTAGAATGGCAAGGATTTAGGGATTTGAGGAGAGTTGGGTGTAGATCTAGGGTTTGAGGGTTTTGTGGAAAAAGGGGGGACTACCATAAAGTAGAGAGAAAACTCTCATACGCGAGAGATTTTCAGCTGTCTATGCGATTAGGTTTTTAAATAATCAAGTGCTCTTAGGTTAGTGAAAATTTGGTTGTGGCGAGTTCAAATCCTTATTTAAAAACCTGATTTGACCATTTTATACCTTAATTAGAAACTAAGTCCATTTTAGAAATTTTTTGAGAAAAACAAAAAATCTCACTCGGTTTTAACTTTCCTTAATTTACCCTGAAACATCGGGTCCACGTTTTCTTTTTCCCCACAAAACCTCACGCCATTAATGAAGGGGTGATTACATCTTAAGGAGGTCTCGGGGGAGGACGTATTCCAAATCAATTTCAGACGACAAATGACGTCATATACCAGATGACGACATTGCCTATATAGAATAACATCAGCTATGGCCCCGCCCTTGTGGCCACTGCCCAGGCCTTTGCTCGATATGCATGGATAAGGAAATTTCCGTGCATCAATTATACTAATGAAGATGAATAATTTAAACGTTTTTTTCAGGAAGGAAAGTCAAGGGAGATGGACACAAATTGAGTTTTGTCAGTCTAATAGTCAACCACATGGTTTTGGCAAGTCTCTATCGACAGTTTGCTTTGCAGTAGATACAAGTTTCAAATCAAGTATACAAGTCTTTATCAACCTTTATTATCATTTCATAACGACAACATTGAAAATTCATCCAAAAGAAATTCAAATTATTAGGTGGAGGAAGAAACATGTTTTCAAAACATGGATATGAGAGCAACAAGAATCTCAAAACTCTAGCATCCCATCGTAGTCCCACTCGTCCGGAACCGCAAGTACCAAAAGGGAAGAGCGAAGCGCTACGATGGGAAATGTTTCAGACAATCTTAGAACATTTGGTTCAAACACAACGCAGGGGTGTCACCACCACAATACAAGGCAGCAGTCAATTGTGAAAAAACCAGACAGCTACATCCAGGATGTCTATTACGGTTTGGAGGAGGTTAGCGCTCCCACGACGCCCTTTTTAAGTCGTATGTTTCAGTTAAGTCCTCCGATGCAATCATGAATATATTTCTTAATGTTGTCAATGGAATTTCGATTTTTCAAGGGACATAAATCCGATAAAACTTTCACATGCTTTGATGCCCCTGCATGATTCCACGTGCCATGTGTATTTTCGTGTTCTTTTGTTTTTCAAATATATGCAAGATGTGCAAAAACATGCATAAGTCTTCAAGTGTAACGTGTACGAGAGACAATGGATTAAATGATTGTTATTTGCCCTACTTAGACTGGAATGTTGTCGTCCTTTTGACCATACAGTTGATAATGGTTTTTAAAAAGTTGAAAATAGCTATTGAAGATATGATTGGATTATTGTGATACCGATTTCGATTATGGATTAACTAGTCAAGTGAATTGGTGATCGTGCCGGTAAATAGGAAATTGTAATTTCAGTATATATATATTTTTTTCATTATTTCTTTCATTCTTACATTGCAAATAGATCAATGTACACGATACAATTTCTTTCCATAATTGTTCTTCACTTTCTGTCACGTTATTAGAGTTGACCATCCTGGCCTAGCTTCCGCATTTCATGAGTTGCCTTCGGTTCTTTCTCTGGGTTGTTGCTGCAGATCCATCTCCTGCAAAACAGACTAGCAAATCGAATAGGAATTCACAATTTTTCACTAAAACCATGGCCAAAGACAAAAGCACCGAAAGTTCCTCAATGGAGTCCTATTCAGGGCCAATGGGCCACTGGGCTATAGCAAATATGGGCCCAGTCATTCCAGTATAGGCCATTCGGAGAGGACAGGATTCCAGGCTTTCGGGGCCTAGTCTAATGTAGGCGGGCAGAACTTCCCTCCGCGTGAAATTGACTCGAATAATGGATCGGGTCGGATAGATCCGAGTCAAAGATCCGGACCCATACCAGGTCAAGGAGCAAATCCCTACCCGGCTTTTAGACCTAGATTTGCGCCGTATGTTTTCCTAGTCAGCAGCTGTGGTCACCCTGAGCCCAGAGATTTGACTCATCGCCTCGTAGCTCACTGGACTGGAGACCTATAATGCTTGGGCTCAGGATCTTCGACGAGCACTCGTCACAAAGGACAAGGATGACTTCCTCGACGGAGCCAAGTAGTGCCTGTAAAGACATTGGCGAAAATGTAATCAATTAGTCTGCATGTGAATCGAGAATTGCTAAGCCCTCGATGCTATAGTTGGACTACCACCTGCTGAAGATTCACAGAAATTCTGCGAAAATATTAAGGAAATGTATGGACGACTTGATCGACCGCGCTTATTCACGATAACTCAAAGCATTTCTAAGTTGAAGCAAGGGAACCTCTCTATTACCGCTTGCTTCAACTGGTTCTCAGCCCTCTGAAATGAGCTCAAGGTGGCAAAGAAGCGGCTTGAGGGTCCCGAAGCCTCTCTCCGATAGTACCGAGAGATTAAAGAAAAAGAAAAGGCAATGCAATTTTTACTTATCTTGAATGAGTCGTATTCCTCATTATATATTTCATTGTGCAGAATAATGAAAGCATCCTTTCAAATTCCTAATTTTATTTTAGCATCATGATGACTATAATTTTATTTAAAAGATGGTTTAGAAACCTTACATGGACTCCGTCTCCTCATAGCAGAACCTCGTTAAGACGCCGAAATTTCCCCCCAAAACAGTGATTGCTAACTTGAAAATTGAGAGTTCAAAGTAAAGAGAGAGATGGAATGAATTACCTCGAGATAAA
The DNA here is from genome assembly GCA_014182555.1 of Eucalyptus erythrocorys. NCBI lineage: Eukaryota > Viridiplantae > Streptophyta > Magnoliopsida > Myrtales > Myrtaceae > Eucalyptus > Eucalyptus erythrocorys. Next base: position 38,000,041 of record CM024607.1, on the reverse strand, counting down.
TAGAAAATCCCTGCTCTATTTGTAGTGAAATTCCCGAAAGGAGGACAAACCTTGCGCAAGGGAATAAGGGCCTTGGATAAGGGCCTTGTGCAAGGCCCTAGATTTGCTGCACAAGGGTGGAAAAAGTATGGTACGAGAGGGCCCAGGCCCTGCACAAGCCAAGAATTTCTGACAGAATTGAGCCCAGAATTGTCTGAACGGTGATCCTGTATTAGGTTTCGGCATGTCTGCTCGGTCCATCCAAAAAGAAAACCGATAAACATTTGATTTGTCAGTTTGGTTTGTGAATCAAACCAGGATGTAATGCAAATTTTGAATAGAATAGAGCCAATGATGGTTAGAACCAGTATCCCATGTTAGGTTTGGCATTTGCTTTCGGTCCCTGTAGTTAGTAAATTTTAGCTTTACTTTCACTTTTTTTTTTTGGTCGAAAGAAATATATGCCTTAGATTAATTAGTCTTAGTACACAACGATGGATTACATTCTGAACTCAAAATTTCCCATAGGGATAGAGGGGGGGAGTACACCCAGTTTGAAGGAAGCTTCCTTGCTCGATGTGCACGTACCAGCCAGTCTGCAACTCAGTTTGCATCACGAGGGCAAAATCTTACGGAAATGTTGTTGCACAGGGATAACTCTTCTCGGCACTGTTGAATGACTTCTGGTAGATTCCAAGGTGTTTCGGCCCGGCCCATCACGAAGTCTACCACCGCTGAGCTATCGTTCGCTTTCGGTTAGACCACTTTTTCCGCTTTCCAAAATAACTTTCTTTGGAAGTCAAAGTTCAGCCACCTCGATAAAATTGGACTAGAGTTAGGCGACCATATGTGAAATGTTTTCTACATGGTCCCGACGAAATGCTGGACAAGGTGAAAGAGAACGTGAAATTGGTGATTCGATTATGAATATCAAAATGTTGAGAGGTACGTTCCAAAACAACAGCAAAAGGTTGAATGACCTCGGAGGTGATTTGCCCGCCACGGACAGTCCTTGAAGCAGGCGGTTCAACCGAGTAAGTTCGTCATACGGACAAGTTTGTGGTCTTTCCACTGCTTCGACTGGCAAAAGACAAGTAAAACGCTGTGATTCCTAGGTAGGCGTCACAGCGTTTGGACGGGGAACAATAAAGCAGACGAAGAAGACGAGACAACGACGACGAGGTTGAGGGCAATTTATTTGTCATTCGGTCGCTCTGTTTCAGTTTCATTTTCTCTGTCCATCGCACACTGGCGCAGTTTTAGAGAAGTTAGATTGAACATTATCGAATCGAAAAATGCCGGACTCTGAGGATGGAAAGCCCAAAAAGTATGTCCAGGTGCCGCCATCGATGATGGCCAGGGCTTCGCCTGGGTTTGGTGCGGAGAACCAGACAGAAGCAGCAGGGCTTGGGGTTTCGTCGATTTTGAGGTGGTGGAGGAGAGAAGATATGCTTAGGAAAGGCAGGTTCGCTTTGCAGGGATTGGCTTTCCTGTTCTCATTGCTCGCTTTCATTATAACGGCCAGCAACGAGCACGGCGGCTGGAGAGATTTTCACATGTATGAAGAGTACAGGTATGTGATAGCGCCAAGAAAATAATATACAGACAGAATCAATCACAGGAACGTGTGTTTTTCTTTTATTCGACACAGGCAGATCGAATTGTTCGATCTACTAGAACAAGTGTTGACTTTAATAACTCATAATCGCTCCCCAGTGGGTAGATCCAGTTGGGGTATCGAGAGCTTGAAACTGATCGTGTGGAACATGATCCTATCAGGTATTTGTTGGCAATCGCGATCCTATCGTCCCTGTACACAGGGATTCAAGCATTAAGACACGTTTATCAAATCTCTACAGGAAAACAATTCCTCAAACAACGGACGTCTGCCTTGATCAATTTTTGCGGCGATCAGGTGCTTGTATTTTGCCCCTCTGGTTTCTGCTTCTTCTGCATTAGTTGGCCTGTTATGTCCTGAGAAAGGTTAAACTGCAGTTTCTAAGGAAACAGTCTTCCCTATCCATTACTTTATTTGCTTACATTGGAATCATCGAGCGATCTCTTTCATTGGACGTACCTGAATGTTGATCCTGAATTTGCCATCAGGATCACCGGAGAGTACATCGATCGACTCTTTGACTCTAGTGGGAGTTTTCCATTCTATTGTTGCGAAGGTACTAGGGGGAACTGCAAGCAAAGAGGGAGAAAATGTACTGATATGAAACTTGATGAAGGAATCAATTCTAGATTAATAGCTCCAATTTTCTGGGAAACTTTCCAGTAATTTTGTCTTCCTGGTCTGTGTCATTGGTCATATCCAATCTGGCACAAGCACGTAGTAAACAATCAGTATAATACAGAGAATCCAGTGCAAGGTTGTTGTCACCATATGAAAACCAGTGTTTGACCCTGATAAATTTTATGACTACTTTATGAAGAATGTGTCCGCTGAAAGGGTCAGACGATTTGCTGGCAATGATTGATGGCTTATGTCATCTGTTTTTGAGTCTTTGATCCTCTGAATTGATCACATAAATAAAGTTGCTGTACCAACTGAAAATTCTTGACTGATTTCTGTGAGCATCTTGGCTCGGGTGTTGGTATAGGTCGTGGCGTACCTTCTAATATCGGCGGTATCTGCAGCCATTCCCCTGACAGATCGGATGAGGGATGGCGCAGACAATGCGTTAACGGACTCATCTGCTGCCGCCATCACCATGGCTTTCTTGGCCTTCCTGTCCTTGGCGCTGTCGGTAGTTATCTCCGAGTACAAACTGTCAACGTAATCTTATATTTAATCTTCGATCTCTTTGCATTAGAGGATGGTTCAATTTATGTTTTCACCAATGACACATAATCCATTTGTATGGTGTGAAACACATTGATTTGTAAATTAATCATTAGGAGATCACGGATTTCACTCTGATTTCAAGAATAAAAAATAACAAAGGTGGAATATTTCTTGCTAAGGATTCTCAAATTAGGAACCTCACAATTGCATACAAACATGACTTTGCATGCCCTCCCCACCTCGCCTAATATAGTCATTCTTCTAAGAGCAAAGTGAATTTAATCTGTCATATATGCGAAGATGAGTTCGATGAACCTAGTATATGTGTGCTAATATAATAAACGGTAAGATCCATGGAGCTCGCCATTTTTAGTGGTCTAGATTCGCTTCAGTGCATGGCTTTGTTAATTGAATAGTTTAGGGCTGATCGAGTAGGCCATGGAGCCAAGTTGCTTACCAGTTTCCACGAAACCACGTAGCTTTGACTTGACCGGTCAGTTCAGCGTTGAAGGAAGAAGGTTCTATTGGCTCCTAGAAATGGTCCATAAAGCTTTGTGGGCCAGCATATGTACATATTTTTCTGTATCTTCGCCAGATATTAACACACGACTCAAATGTTGTTATTGGTAAGTTAGCCAGAGATGCCACCATCTTTTGCATTGCTTTTTGTCATCTTGTTCCGAAGGTTCGGTCGAATGTACTGAACGAGGTTGCTGCAGAATGGAAAAGCGATAGGAAATGTGTGGAAAGTTGAGAAACTTTGACCATTTCCAAATGAAAAGCGTTACAAATGAGTTTTTGCTAATTCAAACTTCGAGCAGGCATTCATTTTGCTCGACACTATGTTATTCTTTCTAGTTCTACAAACAAATGAACGAATCGTAACTATGAAATCGCGTCACGAACAAAAGGCCTACCCTATGAAGTAGTTTCAATGTACATGACGTATCTCCGTGTGTGTAGGGCGTAACTTTTCACCGTCCTGTTCTATATTGGAGTTACAAGCTTCAGTTTAGAAACGAGTCGAACTCCGAGCTGTCTCTTGGCTCTTCCTTAGTCCTAGCGAACATTTCTTCCCAGTTTACGGTTTGATTCATGTACGATCCCCCCTGCTTCCCTGATGCCGGGGCTCCGTAACTATCTGAACCCTGCAACATTTGCAGAGTGAAGGGCGCGTGGCTCCCTGATCGTTGCAACCTCGTATTCTCTATGGAACTTAGGTAGGCCGAGTTGTTAGAGTGGCCCGCCACAGTGGAGGGCCTGATTGGCATCGGCACGATGCTGCTGCTGTTGTTAGAAGGCTGAGGCCGGTTCACGTATTGAGTGCTGCTGCCGCGTGGTGCGGGGACATCATGGTTGTGCTTGCCTTCGTAAGTCGTGATCACGGCCCGCATATCGTGAGATGCTCGCTCGACATGCTTCCGCACGGGGCATCCGGCATATGTACATTTATAGTAGCTCCTGTGGATCAACAAAAGTAGGACAATCAATGGTTGGTTCCACAACTAGGTCTTCTCTTCTCTCTCTTTTTTTTTTCGAACATTGAATTTGAGTATAAGTTTAAGATGTGAAATTTAAGGGTCAAGTACCTGGGATTGTGGTTTCCTTTCACCACTTTCTGTCCATACTTTCTCCATCTATATCCATCATCGAGAATATCAATCTCACTCATTGTCTGAACCACAACTCTAGGCTCTCTCACAGTCCTATTGCCAGAAGCTGCATAGCTCTCATATTCATTCTCTCCTCTCCTGCAAAGAAAAAACAAACATTCAACATTCAGTCTCTTTTGCAAAACAAAAAACCACAATTCTTTTGATCATATCATCATATGAAGGAACTCACGATCGCTTCGCTTCAGGTTCGCTTCCATCATCATCGCCTGCAGAGTTGCTCATCTGAGAGTTCTCTTCGAAATCCTCATCCATTGAGGCTGACGAGTCCTGCTGCCCGTTTTCGGAGCACGGGGCCATAGCCAATTGATCGGGATTCTCCAAATATGCAGTGGAAGAAGACTGAGGCTGAATCGATTGGGAAGACGATCTCCTGGTGGACAGTGGCTTGGGGTGGTTGTGAGTTCCCTTGTACACAATCTCGGTAATGTGTCCCTCCACGGATCTCTCGACCTTCTTCTTCGTCGGACAAGATGGGAATGTGCACTTGTAGTAGCTGCGAGGGTTCTCGCTCCCTTTCACTTGCTTCTGACCGTACTTCCTCCAATTGTACCCATCGTCGGATTTCTTCTGTTCTCTGATGAAGTAGGATGGATGAGGATTAGGATTCGCGTTGGCCGGGAATGTTTCAGAAGGTGGCGTTAGGCTTTGTGTGCTTGTCTGGCTCGCGGGAATTGCCGAGTTCTGGATCGGGGCAAACTCCGACGTTTCACGTCCTCTCTTCTCTGGCAACACATCCGCTTGCATCAAGGGTTTATAGTAATTCCACGAGTCTTGAGTCTTCGGCGACACCTCCTGTTCAAAGGTAGATCGATAACCATCCTTAGAGAGAGAATCTAGGCATAGTTCACCAAAATTCGGAGACGTTCGCTCAGCTTGTTCCTTTCTTAAACTTTCAGCTTATGCTAAAATTTCATCTATCCGGGACTCCTACAGGCTAAACAAACTAAAAACAGAATTCACCCTGTAAAATTCATCGCCCGCCAACTTAATATAGACAACAATCGATGCACACACGATGCGCGCACGCAAATAGAGACGCAATTCATGACAGTGATCGATGGGAGCTAAAAAAAAAGAGCAGAACAGATAGACCTAAAGGATCATCACATGTAATCCGGGCAGATCATTGAAACAGTTCCAATAGAAAGCGTACCACAGAAACCATGGCCGAAGAAGACTGAGGCATGGAGGATGACGCCGCGGTGGCGGCAGCGGTGGGGCGCGATTGGTGGGTTGGGAAAGAGAACTCAGGGAACAACTTCTCCTCCGCCTTGAAAGCACCGCCGTAGCTGCCGCCGCTCCTCCAGCTGGCAGCTTCCCCAGCAAAAGCTCCCACGGTTGGGGACTCGACCTGCAGGCACCAAACAGAACACCCCCCCGGGGAAACGGGTTCAATTCAAACTCCGAAACGCGGTCGAATACAGCCACGAAAGCAATAACGAAGAGCAAGGGAGAGGGCTCTCACATTGGAAGACGTGAAGAGGAGCGGCGAGTCGAGGAACTCGCTGGGGCTCAAGCCGGACGGGAAGGTCAAGAAGGCAGAAGGCGAGACCGGAGGAGGCGAGAGGGGCAGGGAAGGAGGCGCGGTGGACCTGTACTTGGGGGCCTCCATCGAGCCGGCGGCCGTCCCGGAGAACGCCCAGTGGTTACCGTCCATGCCTAGGCTGCCGTTCAACAGATCGGTGAACGAAGATTTCATCCGGGCCCAGTCTCTTCCGCTCTATTTTCGTGCGCAGAATTATACGAACGAACTGGAAAGATACGTAGGAAAGAGCGCGCGCGAGAGAGATACAGAGAGGGAGGGAGGGAGGGAAGATGGGAATATGATATGAAGGCTGACTGAGACAAAAAGGAGAAGGCCGTGCGTGTATATATACAGAAAGGGGGCGAAGGTGGGGAGGAGGAGGAGGGAATGGGGATGTGATGGTTTGGTTCGGGGGTCGCGGGAGCTTCTTCTTTGAAGATGGTAGAGAAGTTTGACCGTGGAAAAAATGGGGGAGGGAGGGGCTGGTCAAAGGTTGCGGGTTTGACTGGCGTATAGAAAAGGCGGCTTTGATCGGGTCAAGATGGGGGGTTTGCATACGTGTGCGTCACTGCCTTTGCAGGGTCTTCCCCCCTGCTCTCTTTTTTTCCTTTCTTTTTTCGTTCTTTTTTAACCTTTTTGGGGGTCTCACTGGGGGCGTGTCTTGGGATAATGATAATTTTTTACGGAGGTCGTGGGGGGAGAAATTATGATTACACAAATCCGGCCCTCTTAATTTCCACACGTTCTTGGCTGGCTTTTGGTTTTATGTTTAAAGAAGACGTTGGAGGCGGGATGGATGGATGGATGGGATGGATCCAATTCGGTCGTGTGGGTGGACGCCTGGCGGCGACGCATCGGGGAGGGGAAGGCGGGGGGCGCGCGCGTGACTGCGGTTTGCGCCAGATGCGGTGGAGCTGATTGGGGGACTTTGAATTTTCTGCCGTGTCTCTGTCCCTTTGCCGTGACAAAGACTGGACAAATGCAACACGTTGGGGGTGGGGGGCGATTATTTCTCTCTTGCTGCGGATTTTTGGACATGTAGGGACTTCCGTGAGCGTGAGATAACACGAGCATCTGGACCCTTCGGACCGGCGAGTCCAGGAGATTGGGACGAGTATTCGGGAAAATTATTCAAAAAGTCTTAAATTTATAACACTTTAATCAATTTTGATATCAGATCTTTTTATTTCGCCAATCGAATCTATCTTTTGCTAATATTTATTGAAAATCGCTAACATTGACAATTTTGACTAATATTTTAATATTTTTTTTTATTATATCTCCATTTCTTTTTCCTTCTCTCTAATCATACGCTGATGGGGTCACTGGCCAACCTTCGCCCAGATCCAGGTGATGCTCGCGACCCTCACTTGGCCTGAGTTAGGCAACGGCATCCTAGCCCTCACCTAGATCTGGGTGAGGGTGTCGTGGCCCTTGCTAGCCAAAGGGTGGGGGTTGGCCAAAGACCTCGCCGGCTTAGGATTAGATTAAAGAAAAGAAGAAAAGGAAAAGGAAAAAATAAATAAATAAAAAATTCAATAAAATTATAAGAAATTGTCTAAATTAATGCCGTGCCAATCATCTCATGTAAGACGGTTTCAAGATCCGCATCGATTTCAAGTCAAAATTGATTGGATGGACTCAAATAACAAAATGTGAATATGTTTAGGATTTAATTGACAATATTTAAATATCTATGACTGAATGGATAAAAGTACAATATATTTAAAACTTTTTAGATAATTTTCTAGAGTGGGAGGCTGTTTCTAATCTCCAAAATTGGTCGCTTTGCCACATCTTACATTCTTGGCCTCCCCAAATGAACTCTTTCGGCTGGTCTTCATTACTGTTTTTAGTCTCCTTATTTCCGCTTGTGGTAGCTAGCTTGCGCTTTCAATAGGGTTCGGAGAAAATAAATATTCGCTCGAAGGTGGGATCAGAGCGGCGATACAAATTCACACAAGTGTCGACCCGTGGGGCGAATTGAGGAGCTGCCGCCCGCTGGATCTATCGTGACCGGCTAGGCTAAACCTTAGTTGACTAACGTTCGCTTCTTTTATTGCTTGTAAGATAAGTTTTGTCTCTTTCTTAGTGAGATCCTGACCACTCAATTTATGCTTTATAGAAAGCCCGCGGACCAAATCCCTCGAAAGGCTCAATCTTACGACATGTAATGTCAGTCAGACGGTCGTGCACCGCGAAGGTTTATGCCCCTATAAAAGAAAGTTTACTCTAAGCTCTCTCTCTCTCTGTTGTCCCCTGAAAAATTCTCGGGATCTTCCTTTCCTCTTCCTTCTCCAGTCTATCGCTTTCGTGCCATGTCACACGGTCACCATAATATCTCAACAACCACCATGCCATTCTCACGAGTTTTCAGACGAGGAGAGGATGCCCCAGCAACTGGTCAACTCTTTTCAAATCTTGGACAATAGTATCTGAAGACCTTTCCGGTCAATTGAGATCCTCGACCGTGTTATCTTTCGTTCCAATTAATGCTTTCATTATTCATGTAAATGAAAATTGATGTGGAGCAGCATGTTAGCATCGCATCGTTTGTTGATTGAACAATTAATTAGCTATATTAGTAATGCCTCCTCGGAATCGGAGTTTGAGAGGAGTCCGACCATGAGGGGAAAGTTTGAGAGTTGGATTTGGAAAGAGGGTTTTGAAAATATTCAGAAAAACTTGGGGTTTTGACAGGTTTATTTATAAATCTTTTGTCCTAAAACTTTCAATTGTGTTAATTTAATCCTAAACCTTCAGACAATTTGCTAATTCAATCCTTTTGAGTATGACGTGAACAATTTTTGCAATTTTAAGTTTTTTCTATTTTTTTATTATTCTTTTTTTCCTATTCATTTTTCACTTTTCTTTTCTTTTTTTTTTTCCAACCTTGGGCCGATGAGGCCGTTCACTGATCCTTGCCTCGCCTAGGTCCTCACCAACCTTAGGAGAGGATTGTTGAGCGAAGTGGGGGAGGCAACCCTCACCCAAATTCGATCGACTAGGGTTGGCCAGTGACATTGCCAACTAGCTTAAGGTTGGAAAAAGAAAAAGGAAAAAGGGAAATAATGAAAAAACTAGAAAAAAATAAATATGCAAAAAATTTCTGCATTAACACTGGCCATACCACGTAGAATAAGTTGGTGTTAATTACACTGTCATGTTAGTGATTTTAAGCCAAAATTGGCTAGAATAAATAAATCGACGAATTATCAAAAGGTTTATGTCTAAATTAACACAATTGAAAGATTTATAACTAAATTAACAAATCATCAGAATGTTTCAGAATAAATTGGCCAAATAAAAAGGTTCAATATTTTTTTTGATAATTTTTCCCTAATTGGACACCAAGGTACCTGTGTTGAAGGTCTTGATCATTTGCCAAAACCAAAGAACTAGAGTTCGGCTGTTCAATTGTACCGCCTATTTTAAAATAATTCCTCAAATGCAATTACCAAATAAGGGCAAATACCTTAAAAAAATTCTAAATTATGCCCACCGTGATACAAATATCAAAAAATTTATTGTGTCATAAAAAACGCGAAATTTGTCACAAATAATACAACTATTTTTTGTGTTACAAAAAAAATCCAAACTTATACATATATGATATATATAAAATCTATTTTAGTTTCATTCATGGTGTATATATCACACCAGTATAAGTTCAGTGTTTTTTATGACAAAAAAAAAGTTGGGTAAGTTTAGAAAGTTGAATTATTTGTGTTATAGTGGGCATAATTTAGTCTTTTTTTAATGATATTAACCCATAAGATAGTGTTCTAATATTATAATGCCATTTTGAATATTCCAAAGATGTAATGAGGTGAAAATCCTTCATTACTTTTTGACCCGGCATAACTCCACGTGTTGTCTCTGTTTGTGTTTCCAACTAGGGTGAGCGACGTGCAGAAAATGCATGATTCTTTTTTTAGGGTATGCTCATGTAATTGACTAAACAACGGTTTATTTGGAGGATGGATGCTAGTTTTGAAATGGACAGAGCCATGTTATCATTTTGCCAACTTAGATAAGGGTATTTTCGTCTTTTGGCCATATATAATATAGGGTTTTGAAGGCTGGACATATATTTGGAGAGATCAACTGTAATTTTCGAAAACATTTTGCAAAATTATGACATTGACTAATGTAAGAAATAAAACGCAAGTTACAGTGGCTTAGAGAAAATATGAAATTTCCTAGGTTTATTCCAGCTAGCTCTGCCTACTGGATCATGCCAAGCACGGAATTTCTCGTGCCGAACCATATGCTAGGCTAGACATGGTGAGGTAGGCCCTTTTTAATAACGAAAAAATAATCTTTTTGAAGTAAAAATTCATAGCAAAATAAAGCTTAGTTTATGAATTGCATTATATTGCTAGAAAGAGGAATAAAATCATATTTATAATAAATAGGACGGTACATTGTACATTCAAAGCACAACGTAGTGCTATATTGATAACATTTAAAGTTTGATTGGACATAAATGCTATAAAAAATTTAAAATTTAACCAAGAAAAATGAATGATAAACACTCATTAAAGTACAAGTGCATCTTAAAATAAAAATAAAATAAAATCATATGTACAAGTGTCTTAAGATGATTACACACAATTTACACCCAAAAGAATGTATAATGATACGGTGTCTTTGGTGTCGTATCTCTCATCTTGGCATGGATGATAAAGTGTTGTTGCTGTCCCCTTCTTTACATTAGGCACGTTGAGCAAATCTGTTGGCTAGTACTAAGTTTGGTCTCCGATAGCATTGGCTAGTACTAAGTTTGGTCTCCGACAGCATCGTAGATGCTAACGGGATTTACGAGTCATGGTGGAAAGAATATGAAGACTTGAAGGTGGCTCTTCCACCACTTCAGATTTTGACACTATTTTCACTAACTCTTTCGATGTATATGGAATGGTTCGTTGTCAACTACCTCTCCAACTTATTGGTAGATGAAGATGAGGATCTCGCATAAGACTGTAAATTCTCTTTACGAAGCAAAAGCTATCTAGATTTCAATGGGCGCTCTATGATAAGGATGCCATCTTCGTCCATGGGTGGAATTCGTCTTCTCGAGCCAATTGAGGTCGCAAATACATATCTTGGAGTCAATCGACACCATCGCACAACATTTCCTCCACTTGGATCTCCTAACCCAACCCCAAATTTTTGTAATATGGAACATGAGAATTTTGAGTGTCTTCATGTTGACCTCGGATTCGATTATAGACACCAAAAAAGGTGAAATGTCCTCGTAAAATTTGAGGAATTTCGCTGTACTGGCCTATAATTCTTCATTGAAGAGGAATGATCCTACTTGTTCTCTAATTCAACCAACATCCTTTATAGAAATGGAACGATGCGGTTGCTTGACAAATAATTGCTGGATGGCAAAGCATTAGCGACGCTGAAGATCGGCAAAAAATGCCTAAATACTTCAACAACCCTTCAATTTTGTCGTGTTAATGGTGGGACACCGGCACTTCCGCTATGATTAGTGGAGTACGGTGTCAACATACCCATCTCCTCACATGCCTTTAAAAATTCCACCTTGTTCTTGCATCCAGAGAGAATTTTTCAACTTTCCTTTCTAGTGTCATGTAGAGGACCTCCAACGCTGGATCCCCAAGTGGGGTGGATCTAACGGATTAAACCTATCGATGTTCGGTCACCATAAAATGGTAAAGCTGGCAGAGATCTTCTGCATGCACAAGTTAATGTGGCGGCACATGCACCATAAATGGTATAAATATCCCATTACAAATAGTATTTAGCTGTTGGACCAGACTGAACTCAAAAAGTTGTTAACGACGACATTATCTGAGGTGATGCTGATGATTTTATAGGAGATGCGAAACTCATGGATAACATTCATTACTTTAACCTCTTAGACATAAATGTTCGGTGTCGCAATTTCCAATTCCCATTGACCCAACGGCCAGTGATGCACAATATGCATAATTTGTAGGGTTGGTCTATAAATGAGAAGTTAAAGAGACTCGACAGTCACTTGTGTGCACTAGATGCACCAACAACATTTTCTCTCTTCATAGTGACGTGTAGTTTATAGTATTTGTCGTTCGTGGAGCGGGGCTTGAGCTGAGGTGGCAAAGCAGTCTGCACATAGTGGACTGCGCAAAGCCAAAAGGTTGTTTGGTGGCAAGACATAAAGTGAGCCGCTGATTTGCCTGAGTATAAAGATTTGGAATTGAGATTTTCTTGTAAACGGACTTCTTTAATTTATCTTCTTTGAGAAGATACACAACAATGTTAGTCTCTTCCGCACTTATGCGTTTGTTCTTTTAGCTTCAATCGTTATTCTATTAAAAGAAATATCACAAAAACATATTGAGAAAGAGCAATTCTAACAAAATTATAAAAAAAAAAAAAAAAAATCACTGGGGTTTGCTCCAGTGGCCACCTTTCCAACTTGTAAGGGGGAGGTGAGGGGTTCGAATCCCCACCTTCTCAATGGGGATGAAGTTTCAAAAGTGGGTTTCGACTCCCACGCCTTGCAAGGAGGTAGGGCAAAAGTCTGAGAATGAGCCTTAGAATAGGAATAGAATAGGATTGACAAAAAAAAAAAAAAAAAAAAAGACTACTATTTCATGGAGCTCTTAATAAGTCATTTATTACTTCATCTCCTTAGACTCATCTCTTGCATTAGTTTCTCTTAAATTGATTACTTATCGCCAGCTTCTGTTCCACGAAAATCACAGCCCTTATCAATAATTCTTGGGCATGGAGTTGCATTTGATGCTTCTGATGCCAAGAGTTCCATCCATTTAAGGAGCTAGTAGTCGGTTTATAAATGTAAGGGAAAGTCTCATCCTTTGAGCTAGTTTTTTGGTGAGAAAGACCTAAGACCACCCAACATCGGTATCATAGCTCAGGTTACCAACAAGTTTGGACCCAAAAAAATTACATGGGAGAGTTATGGGTTGTTGCGTCTCCGACCAGGCTCGATGTGTGAGGGGGAGATTGTTAAGGTTGTCCCACATCAATTGTGGAAAGGGCTGGTGGTTGATTTATAAGTATGAAAGAAAGTCTCATTCCATGAACTAATTTTTGAGGTGAGAGAGACCTAAAACCACCCAATACCATCCTTCTCTTGTCCATCACTTTCTTGAGATCTTCCAGCAACTTACCTTTTACATATTTTGAAATTGACAAAACAATAGATACCTTGATACATGCACAAAGTTGTTTGTGTTTCTCATAATATTTGGATAAAAAAGGACCTTTGATATGATGAGTGAGAGGATTTTAAATAACCGGAAGAACTTGTCTGAACAAGCCTGGAAAAATAAGGAGTTAAAAAAAACTTTGGCAGCCCACAAGATCTAAATCATTATTGTATTTGAAGTGTCTAAAGAGGAGCAATTGGATACAATAAGGAAGCATGATCTAACCATAAGCCCACGAAAGCTTGATATAAGTAGGAGTTTTTTTTTTTTTTGGTCAATGATATAAATAGGAATTTGATATCACCATAATATTAGAAAAGATGGATATAACTAGCAACCGTTGATATAAGCGGAGCATCTACATTACTTGCAACAACAACTTTGTCACAATCTTCAAGATTATCATTATGAGATACTTTATGTCATCTCTTGACAACTTGTGATCTCATATATATTCTTTATTTAAAAGATCTTAATTGATCATCAATTTTAAAGATTATCTTAACAAAATATTCAATCACGGCACATATCTTGATTGATTGACAATCATTCCAAAGACAAGATACTTTCCATAGATGAACCACTCCAATTTTTTTAAACCTAGATATAATTATATAGGTGACCATACGAAAATTCTGATTGATCAACTTCAACGGCTAATTATCAACAATTGTCCAATGGTTAACTTGGAGATTGATTCTCTTGAAGATTGTCCAATGGGAAGATTGGATATAGAGAAGTATAAAAGAAGATCAAGGCGTCAAAGAGAAAAGATTGATCAAGCATGCCTACATTGAAAATTAGAGGGAGTTTTACATTTTTTACGTTGTCTTTTGAGCAATCAAATTCTAATCTTTCAAGAAATGTCGGCAATGTTGTGTGAGATAATGAGATCTATCAACTTAGGTATAAGTAACACTAGCTTCAAGAAGAAGTATAAGTAACATGATTTACTATTACTTCTTTAAGAATACTAGTGGAATCCAAACAATAGATTATTAGTATGGGAGAGTAGAGATAGACTTACACCAAGCCAAACCACTATAAGCTTGTAGACATTGTTCTCTCTCTCTACTCATATTCATTTATTGCTTGATAGAAATGCATTGTACTACATCGCTTGATAAAACCAGTCTATATTTATATAAACATTTTTTTTGTTTTACCTAATCACGCTTAACACATTATTTGTTAAGTTTCTTGCAATCACCTATTCACCTTCTTCTGGGTGATACCGGTAGCCAACATCACCATTAACTCACCATTAACTCGTTGAAGCTAAGATTTTCAATTTTTAGGAGCTTACCGCGCTTAACCTTTTCAGCTCGTTTCTTTTCAACTCGCTGGAGCAAATTAGTATATCGTTTGTTGAGTTCTTCTACGGTTTGGTCTCCATCAAATTGAGCCTGTTGAGTAGCATTAGTACCAGCCATCTTTGGATTCTCCAACCTATCTACCACTGCTTGCCCAAAAGGGTGACCAAAGAAAAAAGGCTTGCCGCCACGAGAGAAGACAATAACGGCCATCTCAACAGCACAAGGAATGCAGAGCTCAGGTCGACGTTTGGAGAAGGTAACTTGTCGAGCGATGGCGACCTCGATCGGCATTCTCGATTGACCGGCTTTGCCCGTCATGGCACAAGCTCAGAAAACCAAGCTAAATTCATATGATAAAAAGATGCGACGCTTTGTAAGATCTTATGGGCCAAAAGAATGCACCAACCCGTCTTGAATTGGTAACTCTCGTTTGGCTGTCGATATATTGACAAGCATCTTTAAGAAGTTTAATTACAAATATGTCGTTTTCCTTCCGATTAGCGAAAGTTTAATCATCTCTACGTGTCAATAAGTTGGCCCGCCGACTGCGAGTTAATAATATGGATGAGAATCCAGAATAGACTTCGTCAGCTTGTTCACTCGCGCAAAATGATAATAATCTCGCTCATGGGTGCAATTAGATTTTCTTGGGCTCAATTGCACAAAAAAAAAAAAAAAAAACTTAAGCTCCGGAAGAATGCGATGTTTTCAAAAACTAGACAGAAATTATTGGGAAAAATGTTCCATCATTTACCTCAGTTGTATGTGCTTTATCAATAAAATTGCCAAATTACAAATTAATTGATAAGGTGAAGTATTAGTCTTAGATGTAAGTAGAAAAGTGACACGAATTTGATAATATGCTAGAATACCCAACCTTTATAAAGTATAATGTATTGACATGCTTAAAAGAAACTAACCATTGATCTATTATTCAAGATACGAATTTTTCATCCTTATTAGGCGGTGTTCAACCTTTCACTTTGCTTCAATTTCGTCTTATTAGAAGGTGCGGTTTTTGGCTAAGAACTAGGCACCAATCTTATGATCCCCTGGTTTAAAAAATGGGAATCGGGAACGATCCACTAGTTCTTGGTTGGCCTTTTACAATGGCAAAAACTGTCTCCTAAATACGGACTACTCTTGGTTGGTCCAAGTTTCAAACTCTTTATCCGGAAGCAACCTCATGATATTTTCAGGGTGGGTAAGACTTTTGCTCTGAACTAGACACGGACGCTACGAACCCCAGTTCAAAAACAGGAACCAGAAAGAGCTGACTAATTCTTGGTTGGCCTTTCGGTAACGGCAAAAGTGTAAAGGATTATTATAAAATGCCAAAAATCAGTTTTATTAGACACAAACTATTCATGCTCGAGTGATCAAGAAGAGTGTTTGCCCAGTTTAAATTCTTTTTCAGCGCAAAAACATGTATTTCCTCTCAAATATAGGTCGAAACTGTTTCTACCAAAAAATCTAGTCTGACATGGAACTGGGAATCAAACCGATCCTCAACCAGTTCTCGATTCTCAAAATCCAAAACCAAACTGGTTCTTCTCGGATTCATCTCGGAAGCAAATTGCCCTGGCTGGTCCCAATTAAAACTGCACCAGTTCCTCACCCTAGGTGTTTTCTCAATTCCAGGACACATGTGTGCCTTGTTTTGAGTTTGATTCTAAGCTGCCAAACGGTTCGCGGGGTGGCGTTAATCGAACATCTCTACTTTCTTTACTATTTTCGTTATAAAGAAAGTGTGCTAGTTGCTTAGTCAGATTATGGCCACGTGAGGTTAACGAAGCTTCGTGTGACGAAAGCTAAAGGACCCGACACCTGCCTTATTTTAATACCATTAAACTCTAATCTCTTGGAACCATTCAAACCTCGAACATTGGAGCGTCAAACGAGAGCCAGAACGAACCCGGTTGACCAAAACTTTCGTTTGCCTCTTTCGAGTCGTTGGATCGGAGCAGAGGTTGACGGGTTTGAGATTTCTTATTGACTTGGAGATATCGACGTATTGAGCGAGTCAAAGTGCGTAGATGAGGTACAGTCCAGGGAGACGGAGAAAAGGCAAACGGCACGGACGAAACCAGCCCTGAACACACATTGACGAGACACGGGATGGTGCGTCCTCTGGGGCTGCGTGTATCACGACGTCTTTTCTTCTTGTCTAAGTGTGTTTGCCTGCCCTGTTTGCTCCTCTTTGAACCCCCTTTTGGGGGCATTTGCTACTATTGACAAGAGACTGAACTTTCGTTCAATATGAGTTTTGTTCCCAAAAATACCGAAAACATGCATAACTATTCATCGGAAGACTACTTTCATACCTCTGTTTTCTAATATACGTGAGTTTGCTACCTCGAAAATTGATTCTGAGTCTGACACAGTCAAATTGTCCCCAATTGCATGTTCTTGAACACAAACTGTCCTTATTGGATAGGTGCGATTGGGTTGGCATGCCAGGAGGTTTCTAACCGAATAATTAGAGATCATATGCTAAAATCCCAACAATTGCACCAAGAAGCGATCTCTCGATAAGAGGGACGAAAAATACATAATTTGCTATAAGATCAATAATGATGAAGAAGAGACTTTTAAATTTTCATTTTATCATTTCATTAGTCTAAAAAATATCAAAACCCTTTTAATGATGACGAACAGACTTTAAGGTGGGGGTTATTCCACCTAATCATCGGATTATATGTATACCTAGATTTAAAAGACAATGAGATGGTGACATGCACAACAAAAGTAAAAATTTATAAACGCGTGATTGTTGTCAAAAAACAATCTACATTAATTTTTTTTTTATATCCTACTTGACAATTAATCCATAAATTTACTTGGCAACATTGAAAAAAATTAGGCTTCTAGCAAATTTCTCTTTTCAGAAAAAACTTATTTCTACAGAAGTAAAATCCAAAAAAAGAAAAAAGAAAACTAGTGTTTTTAATATACATGGGCACCCGCAATAAACGAACTACACCTGTGAAATTCTTAATTATGACAAATAAATCTTACATGGAAATAAATAAAAAGAAAAACTAAAGAAAGAAGGAAGGTAAATAAGTTTAGGGCCAATACTTTATCTTGTAATTAAATAATTGAGGGCAATTTTGATATTTTTGGTGAAAATTGGGTGGATTTAGTTTAGGGCCAATACTAAGATGCCAAATATGTTTTGTATACTCCAACGCGCTGCCTCTTGAGGGCCAGTCAAAGAGAACAAGACGGTTTAGGCCCAAAGAGAACTCAAATTCTAGGCTCCTCTATGTGGCTGCGGCGCAAAGTGAAGATGAAACGCACACAAAATGATCGTCCCACATTTTTTACGAAGCTCACCCTCCCTCCATCCTTTTTCTTTTCAAACTATCAATTTCCTTTGCTGACGCGGCATGTAAATTAGCGCCACCTGGCAAATGTAAGCATTGCGACGTCAGCCGACTGATGGAGTGTTTCCGAGCTTGCAAATTACAGGACTCGATCGGGAGAAAGAAAATGTTCGCGAAACTAACTTCATATTTAGCCAGAGTCAGTTACTTGGATAAATGTACATCCCC
Organism: Eucalyptus erythrocorys; assembly: GCA_014182555.1. Lineage (NCBI taxonomy): Eukaryota > Viridiplantae > Streptophyta > Magnoliopsida > Myrtales > Myrtaceae > Eucalyptus > Eucalyptus erythrocorys. The sequence goes on along the minus strand of CM024607.1, from coordinate 37,982,004 downwards.
ATCATGGGCCTCTCGTGGTTCTTCCCAATATAATATGGACCTTGCAGATCGATTATAACATGGCACAGCTTGAAAAAGTGCTGGGAAACCAGCCATGTTTACGGAAGGCCGTTCCAACAACACCTAGTTTCGACCTTCGGACAAATCGCAGAAGTTTTTATGGGTTATTTGGAAGTCTCGGAACAAGGCCATCTTCAGAGGCCTTAACCCTAAGCCGACCGATATAGTAAAATCTGCCCATACCCAGCTCGAAAATTACCCGGAATGGAAGCAAGAACCCGAACGGGAGCCCATAGACCAAACACGAAACACCCCGGATCGAGCTTGGAGACCCCCCTGGGAAAGACGAACTAAAGGTAAACATAGATGGATCCTACTTACCAGGCCCGCCGAGGGCGCCATAGCTTGCGTCGTGTGAGATTCCTCTAGGAGTTTCTTGGACGGCTTCGCAGTCTCCTCGGCAAGCCAAGCAGAAACCCTAGCGCTCGTGCACTCGCTGAAGTTTCTCTTCTCGAAGATCCCAAAGTCTTGAACTCAACAATGACCCTTTTGAGTTTCGTTCTTTCTTTTAAGTCCGCAGATCGCACCGGGTGGGGTGAGCGCGCTCTCATCTCTGAAGCTAGCTCAAGATCTGTTACTTTGCTTTTGTGATCTAAGAGTAGAAAGCAAAACAGAGAGTGTATTAAGTCGTGAAAGCTCAACAAGTGAATTCTCTTCCACGAAATTGGCTAGTCCAAACCCCAGCCCCTTGAGGACTTCTCGTGTTTAGATGCCCCTTACGGGGTCCTTCGTTTAAGTCTTCAATAAAGAAAGCTTCGCTTTTGACCAAAACAAAATCTAACACCGACAAGAAAATTAGCCAATTAGTTCCACACCTATCTACAAATGTAAATTTAATCATATACTTTTCATTTTTGCTTATTTAGTCTCAACCAATTTTCGTCGGAAATTATTGACCCCCACATTAATGGGAGAGAATGTCACAAACCAAAAAATGCCATGTCAATAATCCAAAGGGTCACTGCATCATCGATCCATAAAGACTCATAAAAACTGTTAACTTTCAAGAAAATTCAATATCTACCGTCGGATTTACTTGACAAAGATTGATGCCCTCAACCGTTAGATAGAGCTAATTTCCATCATTGCGTCAATGTGACCAGTATCAAAATCCTCCACTGTTAGATCAAAATGGATCTCTACCATTAGATCGATTAAATGAGAATTGACATCCTATACACCATTAGATGGTGTAGAAGCTCAATAATTGTAATTATAGGGGCTTTTGTATAAATAGCAAAGCCCTCCCTCTCACTTGTGTTACCCACTTCATTTGAGTAATAAAGTATTCTTCAGAACTTACTCTTTACTTCCGCTCTCTAGAAATTCCCTTCCTCGAGTGTGAGAGAAAGTGCCACACGGTTTGTGATCGAAACAATTTCCCGTGACACTTGGACGTCTGCACCTTCCTTTTAAGGTTTCATTGTCTCCAAACTTGTCTCATATCAAACCTAATGACTGGATTACTTAAGCCTCATATCCAGATCACTAAAACTAAATAATGAGATTACTAAAACTCGAGCCATAGATACATCTGAACTAATACAGCCCAATACTAAGATCAACTTAGCTTCTCCACTGCTCATCCTGATCCATTGCTGAGTCACGTCACTACCAACGACCAAACTCACTGATCAACGTCGTTACTAACCAACACTGCCACCGCACAACACCATCGCCGAGCATCTCCATTCACAAATTACAGCCACAATTTCAAAGAAAGGATTAGGATATGAATCAAATGCATATTTCTAGAAATTATATAACCCAACACCATCTCCAGCCATCGACCACTTTCGTCAGCCACCATCACCGAATGGAACCACCATCACAACAATCACCCAAGACTTTTGCCAGTTATTATCCGCCCCAAAATTGACATCTTTTGTCACTGTCGGTCACTGGCATCTCACATTCAGAACACGAAACAGCGAATATATGAAGAGTACAGATTGGAGAGACAAATTGATACAGAATATCTTATAGGATCGACATTACTGATGTAGACTCCGAACATTCCCTCATCGGCAAGCACATACCGCAAGGAGACATGCAAAAGGAAGTAAAAGAAAGGAACAATTGTGTGCTCAGTCTTGGTCTCATGATAAAAGTAACACTCCAAAAAAAAGGGGTTTTCAGTGGTACGAATCTGGCCAATACGCACCTAAAGCGGACAGAAATCAATAAACTGTATGTAACGGCTTGACTTGAGCATTTCGTCAAACATGTTACGAGCAACTTCTGGGGGGTGTTCACACATCGAAAACAAACCGGAAATCCACATCTAGCCCAAAACAGAGGTGCGAACACGTTAATAACCAGCAGTTTAACATCAGGCTCTGTCTCTATTTTGTTCAAACAAGGGTTAGATTTTGAAACTTTGGCTCGTATGTTCACCAAACCGAGATAAGATTTTACCTTGCTGGAATGGAACTTTGATCATGAACAAATGGGTTTGAGACGGCTACGAGTTTCGTCAATACGAATTAGTCTAATGGGTTGTGGCTTCTAGGGCCTAATTGGTGAAAAAGACGGGCTGGAGCTGACGGGCTTGAATGGTAGAAATTGATTTTGTGAGCTATGTAGTTAATTGGGCCAAGAACCCGAAAACCCCTTTTAACACTATCATCTTTCTAATTGTTTTTCCATTTGCTAATTTATTTATTTATCTTTCTTTTAGCTATTTTATATTTTCATAGGAGTAAACGGTTGGCAAAATCAGGTGTTGAGGCATTCGTATAATAGATTTATGATTGATTGAACAATTTCCCTCTAACTTTACAGAAGTAAGTTTGATTTCTAACTCCAAGGTGTTGTCCGTTCAAACTTTGGCTCAAGTTTTTTTTTTTTTTTTTTAATTCTTGAGAAATAAAAGGAGCTTTCTCGTCGATCAAAGGTTACATTCGGTTCAAGGCAAGTAATTTGTGGAAAGTCTTTTGAAACATTGCCGTGATTAACAAATTTAAAGAGCATACCTCTAATTTTCAAAGAACTGATTTTTTTCATCAGTTTTTTTTTATTTTCAATCTAGTTGTTTTATTGGGTTCAAGAACTTTGTATAGTCACAATTGGAAAGGATCATCATCTTGGACTTATCAACCACACCATCAGTTTTGTTTTCCAGGAAATGTGCTTCAACATTGAAGAGCAACTCAAATCTTTGTCAAGCCCATCGTTCTAGTTTACCCAACCAATGAGGTGGCTGGTCAAGCTGGTCAAGACAGACTTATATAATCTAGAGCCCCTTTGGTCACAAGTTCGAATTCCCCTGCTATCACCCGATTTCCGAGAATCCTAGCTCGTCCCTAGCATTGGTACAACTTGTGCCAGGAGATTACCAGCTTCATCCAAACATTCGATCTGATAACCCTGTTGTAACACACATGGAATTGCCGGCGTTGATGGCCCCTTTCCGATCTCTTCGCCAGGGGCTCCATAGAACAACCTCTTTCCAGTCCTGTTGGGTGTAATTTGGGCCCAATAGCAAGGTTCTCCAGTCGACTGACCTGAACCTAGAAGGTCAGGCATTCTTCTGTCTTGGGCCGAGGTGTTAATTCATTATTGTTATACAATGACCATTCAGGACACCGTAAGAGAAAATGAATTTGTCTATGACTCAAACGTCACGACTTGTCTCGATTGACATGACTCGACAGGTTTGTCATCCATGTTTTATGAAAAACAATCCTTACCCACATTGAAATATTTTTTTGTAACGGCAACGAACATGACAAAAAAAAAACATAATGCATCGAAATAATTTTATATCAACAAAAGACATGACAAGAAAGCTGGAATTATCGATCAATAGCTCACGCCCAATCACTTTTCAGTTAGTTCAAAGCATTAACCACTAAGATTAATAGCAGCCGATGTTATTGTCTAGTGACATGATTATTTTATGAAGAATCAATAATTTAAAAAAATATTTTCTTGAAGACAATCTCTGAAAATTGTCAAAGAGTAATCTTTTTCCTTGTCAACGTCAATCTTTACTTGAATATCTCTTCCGTTCAAAGTATTTTATAATAATTCGTTTTTATAAGTGATATAAATAATTATTTTTAATAAAATATTTATCTCATTATTTCTTTTTGCGAAACAGGGAGCCTAGGAAAACTTGCGCCCTAGTCCTCCCACTCCAACCACTTCCAATAACTCAAATCTTGCAAAATCTGACAGGGATTAATGCACCTGTTAATCCAATTACCCGATCTTGACTAGGAAAAGAATCTGTAGATTTTCATAATCGCATTAAGAAGCGCTTCAAGCGGAAAGACCAGATGATTTTGCCACGGGACATCAAAGAAATACGACCAAGGATTAGAAGTTGAAGAATTGACATTTTCCTTTTCCCTCCTTCGGAAAACCAAGACAGCTTTTTCAGCTTAATTAATGGTTTTCCTTTTCACACCAAACAGCACTTATCTTGACAGCTGCAAGGACACGAATAATACACTTGCTTTTTGGTAAAACTACATGAAAATGGAAAATGTTGAGACTCAGAACCGGGTGGTTTACCACCAAGGAAGACCAACTTCCTATCAATTTGGTCGACCTTCGTCTTGAAGACCAAATTTACTCATCCTCTCAACAGACACGGTATCCTGCATCCTTGAGCAGTAGTTACATGTCCCCTGATCGAAAATCCTTAGCATTTTTGTTTCCAAAAACTTCAAACTTCACTGCATGACATCTTCTAACAGTAGTTTCCAACACTTCGGATCCAGTTCAGCCTAACATTACCGTAGAAAAAGAACATGCGATGTTTAGATTAGTTTCTAGAACAACCGATTCAAGCTAACAAAGGGAGTGAACAGAGCAATACCTACCTGAAGCACCTTATTCCTCCAGTGAAACAAACAGCCCCTTGCTTCCAAATGTTCGAAAAGAGGTTGCGGTAGCACCAGTTTAAAGGAGGCTTGGAGTTTCACTTTGGTTAAGCCTCCACATGCTAGTAATGCAGCTGCCAGTCCACTGGGGCTCAAGCCCTTCAAATGCAAGATGGTCATGCTCTGAAGGCAGCTAATGCTGGCAAGGGACAGTAGCCCCACATCTGTGACAGATGTGTAAGACAAATTAATCTGCATGAGAAATGAGAATGTTAGACTAATGATCAGTTGGTCATCTGAGAAGCAAAAGAAGATGAAAATGGAGCATACTTGTCTGAGGTTCTGAGAGAAATGAGCCAGTGGAATCATGCCAGCATCGTCGATGTTGCAGCACTTCTTTATGTCAAGCTTGCTCAGTTGCCTGCAGTGAACGGCAATTGCCGCTAGACCTAACGATGTGATGAGTGGACACCCTCGGATTTCTAAGGTCTTCAGCCTCTTACATTTCGATAGTGACATCAAGGAGGTGTCTGTGATGTCATTGCAATATGATACGTTCACCGTCTCAAGGCTAGGGCAGCCACGGGCAACTTCTTGAATCCCCAATCCTGTTATTCCAGCCGACCTGAACAAAAGTAGATATATTTGGTCAATCATATTAACCCGCATCCTTGTATGAATTGAGAAAGCGAAGTCAACCATGTCCCCTTGACAGTGAAGTGATTTATATTTTTTTCATTCAAATGATTCCAAATTTTTCTTACTAGAGTTATGCATAAACTCTAATGTACATATTGCCTTCCTATTTGCCTCACACAATGAGATACTTTCATGTTCATATGAAGCCGATACATCGCGCATGTTCTCTGCCCAAACCAACACAAAAAAATGTAAAGAAACATATTACAGGAGATGTTGCTAACCTGTATAAGTCAAGCTCTATAAGTTTGGAACATGATTTGCCAATATGAGAAAGCCCTTCATCAGTTATGTTCAGGCAAATTCCAAGTTTCAAAATAGAAAGCTTCGAACACCTGGCAATGGACTTTAGACCTGCAAAAAGAGAAGGCAAATGAGTACAATAACTCAAGTTGTTCAAATCTAGAGCACAATTTACAATGTGTAAGAGGTAAGCTAACCTTCATCATCAACTTCATTATCTGTAAGGTCAAGCTCCTCAAGAGCGTGGCATCGCTGTCCAATCAGGACAAATGCCTCCTTAGGAACATGGCTGCAAGACTCCATCCTTAGCAACGTAAGTGCAGGGCAGGTACTTGTAATGTGAGCAATTGAAACATCAGTTATCTTGCGACAGCACGTAATATCAAGCCTTTTGAGCTGTTTATGTTTGGTTACAAGAAAGGAGAGCCCATCATCTGTCACTCCAGAGCATTTACTTAGGCTCAGCCCCGTCAGTGACAAACAGCAGTTCCCAATGGCCTTCAGTCCAGAAGTTGTCACCATGCAACCATCTAACTTTACCGATTCTAACATGGAAAGCCTTTTCAAACTAGCAGCAAGAGCAAAAGTCACCTGAAGCACCAGAGGGAGCATTGAAGTGTAAGCAAAGAACAATCCCCCCAAAATCCAGAAGAAGGAAAGTATAGACAAGAAGAAACTTACTGGTGAGCCATGGGCTAAGGTAAGGTGCTGTAGGCACCCCGCACCATTAGTAATTGAAGACAATCCAACATGAGTGATATTCTGACAACTTGACATGTCAAGTACCTAAAGAAGGGCAACCACCACGTTAGGCCAAACTCACAGAATTAAAAACACAAAGATTAGCTCGTCATTAAGACTGTTCTGATGTAAAGGCAATGCCCCTCTAACAAGTACAGGATTCTCACAGAATGTTGTGAAACTTAAAGACTTCCAAACTCCTGCATTCCTTGAAAACTATTGTGCTCTCTGTTTTATGAAAGACTGAGAGACTAAACTGATTCCAGCTATGTAGACTAGTCGACCATAATCTATACATTCCAATTCGCATATGTGGAGTGCAATTTCAAATTAGAAGAGGAGGATTCATAGGGAAAGAACAAATAGGTATCTTCATTATAGTCACCTACCAGATCTCACCGACTTTATCATCATACTTAGACTCAAAAAATTTTCAAGGAACATCAATATCGATTACTGTGAGACAGCCCTGTCGATCTCTCTCTCTCTCTCTCCTTTTTCCCTTTCCCTTTGCTAGGTAGATAGCCCAATATTGATGTTCATACTCGAATGGAAGATGACAATTAGCAGGGCACTGGCGACATTCCCAGTTACAAGAAACATAATATTATACATCCATCTTCAATCAGAAGCTTACCTTCAGTGACTTGCAGCCATCTTTGAGGATCACAGGGCACTCATCGTCAATGCTGAAGCACCCTTCGAGGACCAATTCTTCCAGATATTGTAATTTCATAATTGAGGGGAGGCACTTATTCGAGATCTGCACAGCACAATACGGATCAAAAAAATGGGTTTACTTAATTGAAGTTAAAACATGAATTCAGGTACATAAACAGGGATTTTTTCAGGAAGAGAAATTAACAAGACAAATTCAATCCCATGTAGTTACCATACACAACCCATCCACCCATTTCCCATTCAATAAAACATCCATATAACCTCATCAAGATATCAAAGAAGAAGCTCTTCTTTGAAAAGTGTGGAAAAATCAAGCAATCCCCCACAATCGATCTTATAACTGGAAATGAACAAAACATACGAAAGAACCGTCACAAAACTGCAGAGAGTATGGGAATGGAAGATAGTTACCGGAAGGTAAGACAAATCCAAGCTCCGAATCTCCTTGCATTTAACGGCGACCAAACCGACCCCTAAGTCGCCGACCCCCAAGCACCACTTGAGGCTCAGCAGCCTCAGCTTCCGGCAGCCCACCGCGATGCAGCCGACCCCGATGTCCGTCACCGATTTGCACCGCGCGAGCCGCAGCTTCTCCAGGTTCTTGAACTCGGCGATGGCGGCGGCCGCGGAGTCCCGCATCTCCGTGGCGTTCGACAGATCCAGCTCGACGAGGCCCCGGCACAGGGAGGCGAGGCCCATCAGCCCGGCGGCGGTGAAGAAGCGGGACTTGGAGAGGTCGAGGGAGCGGAGGGCGTCCCCGCGGGCGGCGGCGACGACGGCGAGGGAGGCGTCGGTGACGCGGGGGCAGAGGGAGAGGTCGAGGGCGGCGGCGGCGGGGTAGCGGGCGAGGGCGGTGGGGAGGTGCTCGGCGCGGAGGGGGCGGAGGGACTTGCGGTGGCGGGACTCGAGGGCGAGGAAGGAGCGGCAGACGAGGGAGAAGGCCTTGCGGTCGAGCGGGTCCTCGTCGAGGCGGTCGAGGATCATGAACACGATCTCCTCGGACAGGAGGTCGAAGAGGGCGGGGCCCGCCGGCGCGGCCGGGGCCGGGGCCGCCGGCTTCTGCCTCTTCATCGGCCTCGAGAAGAGGGACGGAGAAATGGTGATGGTGGTCATGAACGGAGAAGATGAAGAGGAGAGATGCGGCGGTGGTGATGATCAGTTTGACAGTGCAGAGCAGAGATGTTGTTGAGGGGAGGTTTGGGCAGTTGTTGTTGTTTGTTGTGCAGGGGGAGGGGGATGAGAAGGGGAGAAGAAGAAGGAGTTTTTTTTTTTTTTTTTTTTTTGGGGGGGGAAATTACGTTGTTGGGCTTGGGGTTCCTCTTTTGGAAGTTGGTCCGGGCCAGGCTTTTGTTCCCTCGCGCATTGACGATTCTGCCCCTCCCCCGCGTTTGCTTTTTTTCTTCTCCCCTCGCCTGCCTGCTGTCCCCGCTCTCGCAATTATTAAACTAATCCGCGATTATGGATCGGACCTCCACCAAACAAAAGCAAAGGCTGCTATGAGGAGACAGCAGGCGGCCTGTCCTAGGCTAAGGTTGTGTTTCATTCTTATTGGTCCACCTGAGGTGGCGCGCCAAGGTACCGTATTTTGTAAAGCTGGTCTTGTGAATCCCCGTAATGGTTGAGTAAAAAAAAAAAAAAAAAACACGTTTACGATCATTGAGAAACTAGATTGAAATAAATGAAAATCGAAATTAAAGGGATGGAATTCATAGTGCAAATTCAGGAATCATTGGTTTCATCGTTCTAGAAAATTATATGGAAGTACAAATTTATGGACTTTGAATTTTGGATCTTACAAAAGAATTGAGAATGAGAAAATTTTTTTAATAGTTCTAGAACTATCAACATAAAAAAAAAAAAATCATTATTCTAACAATTATCTGTAATGGTGCTGCTTGCTTTAGGCTCTCTCGATAAGTTTAAATCCCAGAGGCATCGTTAGGGTTCTTAAGCGTGACGTTAGGATGATGGGTTCTCTATTAGCATCATTTTAGGATTTGCTCATCGGCTGTCGGTTGTACGGAGTTCTTTGAGTCATAAAAAAAAAAAATCATTGTTTTAAAAATTTATAAGAAAAAAAGCATCCTTTAAAGTCAAATCATTGAATCAAACACAAAGTTATGGCTTCGAAGTTTGGGTCTTGTAAAGAAATTGAAAATGAAGAAACAATTTCAATATATAGCCAACTTGAAACATCGCGTGCGATATCCGTACAAGAGTTGTAATTTAGACGGCTGATAGTCTTCGTCTTCAAAACAATATAGTCATGATCTAATCCATCACCAGGGAAATTACTTTACAAATACTAGCCACCGAGAGCTTCGAAAAAAATATAAATAGGCGAAGATGTCAATCCTCGATAAAAATTCGGAAGCCGGCAGTTTTCATTAGTCAGAAAAGAAAGAGGAAATTAATTAACGAGGTCAACCACCCCCAAGTGGGGCATTTTCGAATTTATAAAAAAGCGGGGGGTGGGGGGAGATTATGGTAATTTCAGGGGGGCAATGATAGGCGCCGTACGGGGGAAGGACGAAGAAGGACGGGTGGCAAATAAGGGCGGTCGAGGAGGGCAGTTTCGTCCTCGGGGGAAGAGAGGTCGACGGGAAAAAGCCCACGTCCCTCTCTCTCTCTCTCTCTCTCTAGAATAGAGAGAGAGAATACGCTACTCGGGGAAGGAGGTATTCGAGGAAGGACAGATTGAAAAGGTGAAGGTGGTACGAACATTTACTCCCCCCCGGGCACCTTTGTCAAATCCTCCCCATCATTTCTCCTTTAATTTCTTTTTTTCTTTCATTATTTTAATAGCCATCCAAAATATTTGGGCCCCTCTTGTTTTTTTAATTCCCCCTTTTGTTTTTATTCTTTTAATTATTTTTATTTCGCGTACGCTCCAATTCTCTGTGAGAGGTTACTCAAGGGGGGGTTTTCTCGATATTTATCTTAATTGGCCTTCACCTGCTAATTCGAGAACTCATTTGGGGAATTTCTGATCTCATTTCTGATTTTTCGCTCGTGTAACTGCTTGCTTATTTTAGAATTAGGGTTTTGTTGTGGATAACTCTAATAATTAATTGTTGGCTTAGCAGCCCCTTCTGTCTAGTTTTGCGGATTTAGTGCTTCGCTAATTGAATATTCCCCTCCTCGAGCTCTAAGCCTTTTCTTATTTTCTCTACTTCCATCTCGCTGACTGAGTTACAAGATATGACTAATTTAATTCCATTGATTTATAAAAAAGAAGGTAATTTGATCTACTAAAATAGATTTATACTACAATTTCACTTTTCAAAAATAGTATGATCCATTTTATGCTTACAGCGAAATATAATAAAAATTAAATATTTCAAACAGGACACGAGAGTATCACTCAAATGAGTCATGAAAACTCGACTCTCGACATGGCCCACCTTGGCCGGACGGCCCTACCCGACACGACACGATGCTTACTGGAGAGCAACATCTCTTTCCTACTCGTTTTCGACGGAATCCCAATCGGGATCGGGCAAAACCGATGAAATACATATCAGTCGGTAGGAGGGCAAGGAAATGCATTGCAAAAGTTAATAAAATAGAAAAAGAGAGAGATATTCGGGGGCAGATGTGGCCGTACTTATAACGTGGCCTTGGCATAGTACAAGCCTTACTCAGATAAGAACGGCCAGAAAAGATGGAGGGCGAGATGTTGTGGACGAAAGCGACGGAGGGGGAGCGAAGAGTCAAAAAAGAGAAGAGGGAAGAAGTTCCGTTCCGTATTTGGTCAGGGGAAGGTCGGGACTCGTGCGGGTCCCAGTTAGCAACTTGCCACCTGCTCAGGTCCCTTCCGCCTTTCTCCCGTTGGATTCCCATCCATCTGCTCCTTCGCGGACCGGCCTGCAAAAATTCAATGCGCGGGGCCCTTTTCTGCAAATACCGAAAGTATGGTTGGGGGGCCCCCCCAACCCCCGGGGATGAACCACCTCATTTGACAGCGCGAAGCTTCTGGAGCCGTCAAGGACCACGGACTTATCTTTACTTGGTGGAATCGTGACTTGGGAAGAGAGGAAGGAAAAAAAGGGGGATTAGGTTAGCGGGTGGGCGGAAATGCCATCTACTTTTTTTTCCTTTCATCTTTGCTTTTTAGTTAATTATGAATTCCATCTTAGTAATCGAGGGAATTAACTTGTGTTCAACATTTTAGAATCATTTTTTCAGATCACGGGTCGGCCATATAAATTTGAAGGGTATTTATGTGAATCGCCGGTCATGTTTTGCGGCCTCCATCGAAACGGAATCTCAAATGATGATGATTTGACCTACGTGCTACCACTATGCAAGGAGAGGTTTAAAGTTAGAGGAAAAAGATACATCTCAGGTAAATAATTTCGATGACATTGTCTTTTGGCGATCCGACTTTAGTGGATAATCGAGTGGTGGTCCCGAGTTGTCGAGGTAGGTTTGTCTCATGGATCGGTTTGATTAGTGCCGATTTCAAGGAGAAGAGTCCGCTCTTGATTTCACACAACGGAGTTAACTACAGATATTTTGACTTTTCCTTTTAGCCTTAATTTCTCATTCTCACAGAGTTAATGCAGTTATATATTGTTCTAGACTCAGGTTTTAGCAAATTTAATATTTATAATTACAATTATTAATTTCAAAATTTCCCCTCGAAACTTTCTCGTCTGTGAAGTCACATTTTCCTAATTATTACCAAGAGTTCTTTTCCTCCAATCTCTAGATGCATATGATGTGCAAAATTCACTTTTATTACAACAAATAATGAAGGGATTTTCGTACTGTATTTTTACTTACGGCTGGCCGGATATAGCAACCCCCAGTGGGTTTTTCTTTTCCACGTCGCACTCAAGACCTAAAACCCTCCAAGCAGCATCTTTGAATTTTGGGAGCGTGCGTTTGAATTGTTGCTGCACTTAGTGGTACCTCAGCCTGTCCTTCTGCTTTTATCCCCTCGTCTCTTTCTTCTCTTCCCTAGACGCGTGGCGCTCACGGACAAGGATGAGAACAAGGACAGGTTCAAATCACGTTCGATTTCTCGGCCCCTCGGATTTGGTTCCGCTCCTTTCTTGCATCTGGGGAAGGCTTCGACTCTTCCCAGGTTTCCACCTGCCCGCAGTTGTCCCCTTCCCGGGTTCCTCTCTTTCCCTTCTCCGATGCAGCCTGCTCCTGTTGTTGATTAATACACACATATATAAACGTCTTTTGCTCCATCACAAGATTTCACAGGAGAGAGTAGTCTCGACAATTCGCGTGGCTCCAAGTAACATTCTCGAATAAAGGCATGGGCGGTGACTAGATACTTTCTTGTTCCTGCATGTTCCAGGAATTGATTAAATACGACGTTGCGTCTAGCAGGCATTATCTATAACTCGCCGAAAGGGATTCGCTTTTGTCCTCCTCTCTGTCTCGGATTCTTTTTATTCGGATGTTATATAAATAGGCCATACGAAGTCAGAATTTGAGGTCAGAGTTACAGTCCCAATTGAATAGTACATTCCGTACGTCTAGTTCTTTTTGGAGGGCTATAAACTCATAGAGTTAAATTGGAGTACCGAATTGACGAAATTCAAGGACGGGTGAAATAAAAATCAATGCTACTTTGGGCTTATATCTCACAGTCCTTTCACGCTGAGTGGCAAATTTATTATGTAAAATAGATTTATGAGGACAAGGAGATTAAAAAGGGGAAGGGTCTACCCAAAAGAGGGAGATGATGCTGATACCGGCCTCTCACTAATCAACTAGTTTTACTGTTCAACGAGCAATGCTGATATAACTAATGTCAATTTGAAGCATGGGCTATTAATTTATGAGCAACTGAACATCATGCATGACATATAGCTGATATCATACACTTCAGATTGATGAGTTATGAATAGGGATATTATCCATATTCACTTTAAGTTTTGTTTACGGGTGAGCGATGTCCATGAGTTTAATCCATCGATAGAAGCTTCAACTAAAGATGGAGGAAAATATTTGTTGAACGAGAAACTTTTTGTTGCGTTTTTACTTTTGGCATTCAAACTGTGAACACATCAAATGGTCAACACGATCGACTGAGTGATTAAGTACTAAGTTCGGATCCAACAAACACGTCATTCAAATCATGGCATGTCTCATTCAAACTACAACTTTGAGGGGCTATTGCCCACAATGATGTGGATGGAGCCGTCTCTAAGACATATAGACAAAAGTTGGAGTTCAAAGAGTCGAAGGAAAGGTTTTGATTCCTGTCATCATTGATATTTGAAATAATCATGTGATGCGATGAAATTAACTTGATTAGATTTTAATATGTGAAAACAAACACGTCATCTTTTAGAGATTTTCATGTATTGCATTGGTATCATATATGTCACGCACCCATTGAAGCGAATCATAATGAAAGAACTTTATTAAGATACATTTTGGAAATAATGAAATGTATTGTGATTGGTTCTCTATTAGTCATTGGATGAGCAACTTCTGTACTTGATTTCCTATTGCACATGTGGAGCGGATAAGATACAAAGGAATACTATGAGAAGTGAATTCCTATATATCAGAGTCAATGCTATATCTTTTGTGGATATGTCCCCACTCCACCTACATCAATTAAATTCCACATGAAGTGGTCAAAATTTCACGTGCTACTCGACTCCAGTTTACATGCGAGAAGGGATGCTAAAATATTATTTCACATCACTTAATAACAGATCCTAAATGTTTTTTATATTCACGTAGTCACCCTCTATTTTTTGAATTGGACATTTTAACATGATTCGTCACATAAGATATTTTTTATATAGAAACCCAAACAAAGTGAATGATTTGATTTCATTCAGCCATGTCACTACCTGTTCCTTCAGCTAGGCTTTCTTGTTCCTGGTCTAGTAGTAATAGTAATAATAACAACAACAACAATAACAAAAATAACAACAACTGCTACAACAAAAAGAAGGTCTCTTGTAGAGGTGGCAAATGGGTGGGTCGGGTCGGGTCAAAAATGGGTTGACCCATATTCGACCCATTTAACCCGTTTTGACCCATATTCTTATAGTGTAAATTTAATGACCCATACCCGACCCGACCCGTATCGACCCATACCCGACCCGTATTGCTAAAATCTATTTATTGTGAAAACATTTTTATGTAATACAAATTTTTAATGAAAATTTTTATAATTCTTTTTAAAATATTTTTCAAAAAGAAATTTTTTTTTTTTTTCAATATATTTTAAAATATTTTATTTTATTTTTTAAAATACAATTTTTAATTATTTTTATTTTTTATTAATTATTTTTCTTTTTTCTTTTCTCTTTTTTTTTTTCCTCCTTTCGGCCGGTCGCGATCACGACGACGACGGCGATCGACACCACGAGCGAGATCGAGCTCGCCGGCGTCGCGCGGGCTCGATCTCGCCGATTCGGCAAGGCCGAGCCTCCGCCTAACGCCGGCGAGCTCGAGCCTCGCCAAATCCGGCGAGTCTTGAGCATCGCCGATCATCGGTGAGGCCGAGACTCGCCGGATTTGGCGAGATCGAGCCTCACTCGGCGTCGGGTGAGGCTCGATCTCGCCAAATCGGTGCGGCCGAGGCCCCGCCCCACACCGACGAGCTCGAGTCTCGCCAAATTCGGTGAGGCACTAGCGAGGCCTATCGTCGGCCACCGGTGAGGAATGAAGAAAAATAAAGAAAAAGAAAAAGAAAAGAAAAAGAAAAAAAAATTGAAATGTGAAAAATAATTATAATTTCGATTTCTTATTAAAAAACATTTTTATAAATTAAAAAAAGTCATGGGTTTAAACTTTAAAATGGGTTTCTTTATAACTCATTTAGACTATTTCTTTTTGTGTTTTACATTTATTGACCCATTTTTGACCCATATTTAACTTTCATTTGACCCATTTCCGACCCATATTTAATCTTCACTTGACCCATTTCTGATCCATATTCAACTTTCACTTGACCCATATATGACCCATTTTACTAAAAATGGGTCATAATATCGGTTTTTGACCCATATTGCCACCTCTAGTTTCTTGTTGGTCGGTCTGTATACCAGGCTGCTTAGTTACGTATACCGGTCTGTATACCACCTCATGATTTCTGCTCTTTGTACGTTTTAGTGTATTCCTGTACGTTGCTTTTGCACGTAGCTTCGATTATCAATACAATCTCTTATTTGCGTAGCAAATAAATATACAATACAGCTACAAATCCGGTAGATGTTATTGGACTGTTTTTTTTTTTTTTTTTTTAATAAGCACCTACTATAATTTGATTCCTCGGTCATTTTTAGCACTTATGTTTGACTAAGAGTACCCCAGATGACATGGACATAGCTGCTAAAGATTTTCTAGAGCGTTTCGATAAGTAGAATTCTAACAACCAGGGCTCGGGATAAGAATTCGCGTAGCGCGCTCTAAAACAGCCAAAACTTTAAAGTATCCCAATTCTTGAAACTATTGTCTTCAATCACTGGTATCTGCTATGTTTCTCAACCAGGAAATTGTGTTTTCTTCTTTGCTAATTGATTCAAGGGACGCAACGGCAGACAACCCAACAAGCTAACTCCATACGATTTATCGATTCGGTTTATGAAATCTTGAAGTCTAGTCAAGTCTCGACGTATACTCCACGCCTTTCCTCTCAATTCTTGTCTTGAGAAATGATTTTGCTTTTTCTATATTCTATGGGGACATATCTTCCTACGTACGCTCATTACCACGTAGACGTGATTCAAGAGGGATTAATTAGGGTTTCTCATGGTCCATGCTGCTAAAAACTTAGTCACTTGTCCTATGTATGTTGTTTTTTTTTTTTTTTTTTTTTTTTTTTTTTTTTTTTTGGGTAATAAGAAAAGTAAGTTTGCAAGATCTAAATCTGAAAATGCTACGCGTATGTCTATAATAATGAATCTGAAATCCAAGCGAAATAAGAATGGAGAGATGACTGACACAATCCTGGTTTTTAGGGCTGTCATTCGGTTTTGTCTCTTTGCTTTTTCATTGCCGGTCGGTTTAGACAATCACGAAACCATGAAGATTCAGATTATGCTGCTTTCGAAGAGCCTCGTACTTTCTTTACCTGGGGGAGGTTATGACCTTTTAGTGACCTCAATTCCTTAATCCCTTCACGCATGTAGGTCCGAGAATATAGCTACAAAAGGGCTGTCCGAAAAGTAAGTTTCGTGACTGAAGATGCACGCGTCAAGATCTGTCCAAATGTTTGTTATGTGTGACGCGATCCTGTCTGGCAAACAACAACATTAGTGTACTAAAAGTTTTCGCTTTTTATTTATATTTTATGTTGATTCTGATTATTAAAATATGATATCACATTAGACTGTACGGTGTCAGAATTTGAGATCAGAGAGATCGTCTTAAATATATAAAGAATAAAAAGTTGTCTCGATGAGTTAAAATGAAATGTTTTCCAACCAAAAATAAGGGATGTTATTATTCTTACTATACAAACTTAGAAACCCTAGGGTGAACAACAGGTGCTTAACGCTATATACATTCTTCGACTTCAGTTCTCGATAGTAAAAGCATCGATGCAGCAATTTTGCTCTATCGATGAAGGTTAGTGTAAAACAAAGAAGAGCATACGTCCAGCCAAATTCGAGAATTACAATGCACTCTGTCGCCAATGGGAGACTCGCCTGGTTACTTGAAGGTTTATCCAAGGGAAGTTCTACCTGGAGTTTTATTTGTCTCTGAGTAATTAATGCCTTTCGATGAAATAATTATTAAGAAAATATGGTTGTTTGGAATATATGTTTTTGGAGAATATCCACTGATAAAGAAAAGGACATTAGGAGTAAGGCAGGAGAATATTTCAGTTTCAGGAAGGGCTTTTTTTTTTTTTTTTTTTTTTTTTTTTTTTTTTTTTTTTTAACTTCTAACCAAAGTTTGAGTATATTTATTGACGATAATGATGCATAGAAGCAAAATCAATGTGTTGAACACTCGTCCAAAAGATTTTCTCTTCATGTTACTAATTGATACCAACTAAATTTGGAATCCTCTTTGGATGGATTTGATTCCAAAATAAAATCCGTTTCATTTATTTTATTTTCATTTATAAACAATACAATAATTAAATTTGCATTTAGATAATTTAAACGCTCTTTGATTAAAAATAGTGTTTGATTGTGCCTAATGATAATTGTTTCCTTAACATCATTTTCGTTAGACAATGTTTGTCATGTCTTGTTATACCATGTTTTATATTATTGCTTCAAGATACTTTTCACTTGTAAACTCAATACTCATGGTATGCTATCTTCACTTGGCATGACAACAATAACAATAATAATCTATACCAATATAGTCACTCAAAGAAGCATATTAATATATGAATGTTCAAAAGGGCAATGAATACACAAAGAATATTCGTTTATGTATGTATATTTGAAGGATAAAATAAAATGGAGAAAATAGAAAGAATTAGTGAAATCATGATACAAACACATCACCTTCTTTTCAATATGAAAAGCAAAAAATTTCTACTTTGAAAATAATACAATATGTTAGTTTTCATTTTTAAAATAAATGCTTTCATCCACAATATCAAAATGGCATTTTCATGTGCGGAATTGTTTCTCCTTTTCTTTTTTGGCTCTTTAAAAAACAAAGAATATGTAAACATAATTGAACGACTTCTTAGTAATAGGTAAATTATTTTCCTTTTTCTTTTCCTGGTTAGTGAAGTTTACAAAAATGAGTCAATGGAATAAACATAAGTCTTGCATAAAAATGTGAAATTATAGATTCTTCTTGGTAATTAAACATTACTTGTTGACTCTATGAGGAATAATATTCTCCCAGTGACGTTTTATTTTTTGCGCCAAATAAGCGGTGGGGTTAACTGAGTTTTCACCCTTTTAGTTATTCCCATAATATGTTAACTTCCCTTTTCCAATTTTAACATGAAGGGACAAGATTCGATCAAAGAGGAAGCGTTCTTTCAAGTCCGGTGTCAATTTTTTCCTTTTCTCCCACTAACCAGAATAATGTGAATTGTATTTGTCATTTTCATGACCTACCAGGACTTGGAGAATCTTGGATTTCTGCGAGGACTTGCAGTACCCAAGGCTGTCCTTCAGCTTTATTTCTCTTTTGATTTTCTTTCGTTTTTATTCCTTTTTATCGTATATTCGATATCTTGAAGCATCGAGATTTTTTTTCGCTCCATTAGCTGGGGAGGGTTAACTCTTGTTAGGGTTCCATCTGGTCACTTTTCACAGTTATTCCCTTCCCCCGTTTCTTCCTTTCCAAGTAGGATACACAGTTCCATCGCTTAGTAAATTATGGATATTTGCTTTGCCAAAAGAATCTCCATACCCGAAAGGTTATTCGTACATGGTTTCCATTGGTGCAAGTCCTTCTCGGTAGATTTTCATGAATAAATTAAATATAACGTTAGCGTATCGTATAAACAGTGACATCAATCTATCAAGATAATCTTTTGTAATATATTTTATTGTATAATTTGAATGTCAAATAGATTGTAAAGAGTTATTAAGGCTAGAGAGATTATATTAATGGGCACAAATTTATTTAGAACCACAGTTCGATGTACTTACCAATTACAGGAAGAAGTGTATTTCTTAGCTACTGGTAAAATACATGATATATTTCACACCATTGTCTAATAGTTTTTTATAGGATGATTGGAACGGTTTGGTACTTTTGGATCAATTTAAATGTGTGAAAATTCATTGCTAAAACCCAAGACGTGTAGAGCTGGAAAATTAGGATATTAACCAAGGTGTGAGGATTAAACTTGAGACATGTCTCTTATATCATGTCGAAATTAAATGTGTAATGATTTGTTCTACTCAAATTTGCATGGTGAGGAAATGTTAGAAATGTCGTCTTCCTTGGCTTCTATATTTGTATGGTTCATAATAACTTTCTATTCATGTACTCTTTTAGCACTTAACAGTTTAAGTTTTAAAACAAATGATTATGTGGTCTCTTTTAAGTTTTAACGTGACATCGGAGCCAAACTTTTAAAGTTCAATTTCTTGACACTCTCTTTTTAACTAAATTTGTGAATTTTTTTTCTTTTTTACAACTCAAGTCTCACTTTCCACCCTTTCTTATCCCAACACGCCTGGGTAGAAAAAGTCAAGAGTCAAGTCACATTGTCCCCCAGATGACTCATCACCGGTCATAAGCGGTACGGTTACGACTACCCCACTTTCTTGTTCTCTCCCTACGAATTTTCTAAATTGACTTGGTCCAGGTCGTACCCTTTTTTCTTGGTTCAAGGAGAAAGTCAGGCAGTACCCTCCTCTAATCTCCTTTTTTTTTTTTTTTTTTTTTTTTTTTTTTTTTTTTTTTTTTTAATGTTTTATTTTAAATAATGGATTCTATAAAGATGGATTCAGCTACTCTCATTGCCCGCCATAAATTAGATCGATCAATTTGTGATTTTTTTATTTAAAATTTGTCAAGGGAAAGTGTGTCACGTAATCCCCCCTGGCAGCCAATTCATTTTGGAAGAAAACCATACCAGAGAAAAGGAATTCTATCCCAACTAGGTAAAACGATTAAGACAAATGACCTAATCCGGGCTATGTCAACATTACTACAGGCAGCAAAAAAACGTGTCCCACTGGACCGCCACAAAATAATCCATTTGTTTTCAAACTTTTATATGGTACACCAACGATGCAGAAAAAAATCATTATATGATAAAGAAGTAAATTCAAGCAGCTTCTAGAATGGTCAAATAATTATAGCTCTATTTAGCCACCCGCTAAATAGTTCATTCAACTTAACCTATCTCAATAAATTAAAAACAAAGAAAGATATCAGTTCGGGTTCAAGTACTAGGATGGTTGATAGAGAATGGTTCTTTACCCTATTCCTGAATTTTTTTTTTTTTTTTTCCTTTTGATGATTGATTTACTGAGGCAGGCTGTGACCAATGGAGGTGAACTAACAAAGACGCACAAACCCCGCAAAGACAAAAAGAGGAGCCAACTGAAACATACGACGATGGTAATTGACTGGTAAGCATTAAGCAAGCCCAATCTGATTTTTAAGTTCGTCTAGTGTAGGCTTAGGCGGTAATAATTGTATAAAAAACCATAAATTTACTATATGGTAACCAATTTTTTTATCTTTTGGAGAAAACGGAAGCCAATTAAAAAAATCAACAATTGAAAGGTGGTTTTTTCTTCTTCTTTTTCTTTTGGTATTGCTTAAGAACATAGTAAAAATAAAAAACATTTAATCATTGATTTTATGGATAATAAAATATTTTTCATTATCTCGTTATCTTAACTGATTGAAACAACGAGCAATGGAGACATGATTTCGATAACTGATTTTTCAAAAAATAAATTGAATTTTAACAGAATTTTCATTTACAATTTTCGAATTTTCCCACCTTATGTTAATTTTCCTTTTCTAACTTTATTATTGACGGACGATAGTCTTTCTGTATTAGGTGTTCCTAGGGTTTTTCGAATCCTTCTTTTTTCACATCGACCGACAGCCCGAATAATGTGAGTCATATATCTGTCATTTTCACGACCTTACTGGGGCTATTGGAGCATCTTGGATATGTCGACTTTGTTTCCCGCTTTTGCACTTGCAGTACCCAAGGCTGTCCTTCATCTTTACTTTTCTTCTCTTTTGAGCGTGGCCTAGACAAACAGAAAAAGCAATTCAGATCTAATTATGCACGTCCGCTTTCTTGGACCATCCGATTTTTTATTCGCCTATCTGGGGAAGGTTTCGACTATTCACAGTTATTCCCTTCCCCCGTTGCTTCCTTTCCTAATTGGGTACACAGTTCCTTTCCTTGATAAAATATAAACATTTGCTTCTACGAAAGATTTTCACCCGGAAAAGATACTCATGCATGACTTCATTAACACTCTCCAAAAGGGAGATGTCATTGTTCAAGTTCCTTTTCAAGAATTTTTTGTGAATTAATTAAGTATCATGCTGACGGGTCGTACGGAGAGTGTTATCAATATGTTAAAATAATGATTCGTCATTTTTTTCATTATATAAGTTTAATTGTTCTAGCAAATTATGCATAGTCGGAATACGAGGCCAAATAGAGTACCTTAATAAAACAAAACTTATTTAGATCTATGATATGATACATGTGTCAATCAAGAGGAATAGTTATCAATTATGTTAGAAAATGTATTTCTTAATTGTTGTAGATTGCATGATATAATTTGCGTCATTTTCTAATAGTTTTTTTAGAGATTACCTGCAATATAATTTGTAACTTAACACTCTACTCACCCTCACGTGAAGGCTGGGGGGCAATGAAAGATGCTTTTGAGCCAAATGTGTGTGGTGTGGATGAAAAGATTCTTAGAAACATTAAGAAAAAACTCAAAATGAACGGAGAGAAATTGTGAGGAATCAAACTCAAGATCCCTGACGTTCAAATATTTTGAGGTTGAGACTTGTAGGAAATTGTGATGCTTTCAAGCCAAATGCGTGTGGCGTGGATGAAAAGATTCGTAGAAACATTAAGGAAAAACTCACAATAGGTTATGTTGGTTTTCATTTTTAACATAAATGCGTTGATCCGCAACCATTAAAACAAATTTTAATGTTCAAAACCTTTTTTTTTAAATAAACAAAGAATCTATTTATGTAGACAAAGCCGATCTGCAGAATTTTCTTTTTTCTGTGGTGTCTAATATTTCTTTTTTTTTTTTCCCACTAACCAGAATAATTGTGAATGAAACCTTTTTCTTGACCTAAAACTACTGGGACTAGGAGCATCTTGGATTTCTATGAGGACTTGAAGTACTCAAGCTTGTCCTTTAGCTTTCATTTTTATTCCTTTTTATCGTATATTCGATTCCTTGAACCATCAGATTCTGTTTCGCTCCATTATCTGGGGAGGGTTATAACTCTTGTTAGTGTTCCATCTGTTGGCTTTTCACAGTTATTCCCTTCCCCTGTTTCTTCGTTTCCAAATAGGATACGCGGTTTCAATCCTTGAAAAACAAGGGATATTTGCTTCGTCAAAAGATTTTCATACCAAAAAGTTACCTGAACGCGATTTCTTTTTACATCCTCGAAAAGGGAGATGTCATTGTGCATCTCCCTTTTGAGAGATTTTACCATGAATTAATTTTATATAACAGTACTATCATATTATACAGACAGTGATATCAATATGTCTAGATGGTATTCTATTACATATTTTTATAAAACAAGATTCTCAGTATTGTACGGACAAAGGATATCAATATATCCATGTGGTATTCTATTATATATTTTGAATTTTATGTAGATTGTATGGAGTTAGAATATGAGATCAGAGAGATGACGTTAATTAACACATGTTTTGAACTTCAATTCGATGTATGTGCCAACTTTGCGGAACAATTATTGATTTTGGAAGAAAGGTATTTTGCAATATATTTCGCATGAAATTCGTTCTATACCTTGACATTTTCGCTCATATGAAGGTTGGTAGGAAAGTAAAAGATTGATGGTTTTGGATCAAATTACATGTGCATGGATGATGTTAAAACCCAAAACACAAAGCAAAAAAAATTGAGACCTAGATAGAAAGAGTGTATTGCTCTATTCGAATTTGCATGGAGAGGCAGTGTCAAAGCATTGTCTTCCATCACTTCTATATTTGTATCATTCACAATAATTTCCACTTCATGTATTCTTCCTCTTAGCACTCAACGAGATAGATTTTGAGAACGGATGATTATGTAAGTCGATGCGAACGTGGTATTAAAGCCAAGCATCTCGAGTTCAGTTCCTCAGGATCTCTTTTAACTAGTTAAAGATTTTTTTTTTCTTTTTTTTTTTACTGCTCAAGTTTCACTTTTCACACATTTTTGTCCGAGCATGGTTTATTAAATAAAGTCAAGAGTCATAATTTTGTACCCCCAGATGACTGAATCACCGGTTACGAGCGGTACGGATACAACTCCACCCAATTTCTTGGTCAAAGTTAACGGTCAAAGGGGGCCAGACAGTATATGCTCTCCTCTCCCGATATAATCTTTTTCTCTTTTAAATAATGGATTGGATGAAAACGGATTCAGCTAGGGGCTTCTTGTCCTCCATAAATTAGATCGATCCATTTCTAATAATTTTTTATAATTTGTCAAAGGAAAATGCGTTACGTAATTTCACCTTGTACCCAATACGTTTTGTAAGAATAAAGTTGGATCGAAAAATCATTTGAGGCAGCTAGTGAGTGATGGAGGTGACCTAACCAAGTCACATAAACCCTACAAATGAGTAAAATAAAGACGAAAAACAATGAGGAAAAAAATAAAACGAAGACAAAAAGAAGAGCCAACTGAAACAAACGACGATAGTAACTAATAATCATCCACCCAGCAAATTCTGATTTTTAAGTTCATCTGGTGTAGGTTTTGGTTGTGTGGCAGAACATTTGTTTGTCTAAAGTTGCTTTCTCGTGGAGTACTTTCAAACAAAAATTTATCATTTCTAAACGTTGAGGTCCACCCACGAGGTGGTGTTGAGTGAAAGAAATCACATGTTGGGGATGTGATGTAAGATTGAGAAGTTAATATATCATAATATGCACATAACTTATTAATTTGAGTTTTGAGGGAAAGCAAATCCAATTGATATATTGATGAGTTCGAATTTAAGCTCTCTCTTAGTGATCTCTGAAAGTGAAAGTTTCAAATTTTTACTATGTTGACTTAGAGATTTAAAGATGTGGATATAAGTCCATACATATATTTTATCTTTTCTTCCATTTATAGAGAATTGTGTTCATGAGTAATTCCAAGCAATTTGGTCGAAAAAGAACAATCACTAGCAAAGCAAATAGAGACATGTAGGAGATGGATATAAATTCCATGTCTAATTTAGAAAGGCGGTCACTTGGTTGAGCATCAAATATAATTTGATTTGCCCAAATTTAGAGCTTTTTAGTAATCTTTATGATCACCTAGATGGATCTTTGAATACTTCACCCCTTCTCTTTGATCTGCTCGTGTTTGACCCAGTTGAAAATGAAATTTCATTAGCTTTATAGTACTCATGATACACTATCTTCACTTGACATAAGCACGATAATACTAACAGAAAATTTTAAATAAAAACCTGAAATAGAGCAGTTTTCTTAAAAGATAACATGAACTTTTTCTCAAATAAGGGCAAAAAATGGCCTAATTAGTCTCAAAACAAGGTCTGCGTTTCCTGGTCAACCAAATCTTCATCAACCGGCTTGTTCCAGCAGCTAAAGTAGAGGCAATTCTATCCGAAATTTTCTGATTTTACTCTAGTTAAAGAAGCCCCAAATTGAAGATAGGTTCGTGCAGACCAATTGAAGAATTCCCTCTTCATCCCCATCCCTCTCATTCGGACCAACCAATGGAACTTTGCATCACCACCCAACGGTGAGACCCGCCGCCGCCACAGCCAAAGCCAACCGGAAGACCTCCCTCTTCTGTAAATTCCTCCTTATGTCTTATTCACAAGATTTCTAGTGAATTCCAACTTATTGGTGACTGCTACTTTGTGAGAGTGGAGGTAAGTTTGGTTTAATCCAAACCACTATAAGATTTATATGCATCATCTTCTATCTCTTTACATATTTTAGTATTTATACGAAAGAAGCATCTTACCTATAATATTATCAAACTATTCTTGCATCTATCAAACTTAACTTGAGTTATTCGATGAAAAACTATGAAGTTTTGTAAATCAACCTATTCACATTCTTTAGGTTGCATTGTTAGCCTTAACATGTTTGGTATCTAACATGTTCCTTCACAGCCTCTTGAGTTGCATTATGCCGCTGGCCAAGACCACGCGGCTTGCTCGGCAGTGCAGGGCCCTCCTCTCCCGCCGAACTTTAGTGTTGGCTCATCTCACCTTAACGACAATCGCAGCGACAAATTAGAAAGAATTGATTAGGCCTCAAGCCGGGCGCGAGGGTTCTACCGAAGAGCTGCACCATTAGGACGGGAAGATTGAGGAGGAGATGAGTGAATAGGAGGGGAGGAGTGTCAAGAAGAGAGAAGTTACACAATTATCGATGGTACGAGACATTGGGTTTTGAATTTTGGGTGAAATCATAAGATATTGGACTAAACTGCCCATGCCCTGGTCGCCCAGACAAGCCAGCTGAGCTAGCTGATGAAAATTTAGTCAGCTAGTGAACTTAGGCCCTTAATTATGACCAAATTCGTCATTTCAAACCACTAATCGAGATAACATCGACTTTCGATACTCTTTTTATAAAATAGCCCCACTTCAAATTTTATTTGAATTTCTTACTAACAATAATAATCTCTTCCATTACAATTTCTTTGAATTAATTATTGTCCTCAATATGGACTATAATTTGGAAAAATTATTAACCACTCGAACAAGGATATTAATATTTGAATATAAAAAAAGTTCATAAAATAGACAATACGTTATTCATTGTGTATGCATACTTAAAGGCAAAAGATAAAAAAGAGAAGATTGAAGGAAGTAGTACAAACACGGTATGAATAGAATTACTTCTTTTTATCATGAAAAACAAAAATGTTACGCTTTCAAAATAGTAATTTATGTGGGTTTTTGTTTTTAAAGTAAATGCTTTATCCACAACCATCTGAACAGTATTTTATACAGATTGTTTTTTTTGCTTTAAAAAACAAGAATCTGTTTATGCAAATATAACCAAACGGTCTTTTGGTAAATGAAAAATAATATCCTTATTTTCAATCCTCGTTTTTATCTATTTGATATAAAATATTTCTTGTTGATTTGTTTTTTAAGCGATTCAAAAGAAGAAAAATATTGGAGAAAATTTTCCCGATTATGTTTTTTTTTGTTTGCTAAAAAAATGGGGAAATTTTCACCTTTTGTTATTTTTCCCATAATAAGTGAACTTTCCTTTTCTTATTTTGATATAAATTGATGAGATAAAGGCTCTTTCTATTTCTTGATAAAAGAATGATTTGAAAAAATATTTTTCTAAAAATGATTGATAGTATCGTTTGAATAATTAATCGATAAAAAATATTTTTATTATCGACGATAATTTATGTCTAAAATTATGAAAATATTTTTTATTTATTTATTTTTGCAAGCGATCAATTATAGGAAAACATCTCACAAATCATTTATTTTTTACAAAATAAATGCACTCTTGATTTAGATGAGGCATCATTTTTGGAGTGGTCTCAAATATTTCCTTTTTTTCCCCCACCAACCAGAATAAATGCGATCTATATTCGTCTCTTTCATGACCTTAAACAACTGGGACTAGGGCATCTCTGATTCCTGTGAGGACTTGCGGTACCCAAGGTTGTCCTCCAGTCCTTTTTTGTTATTTAATCTTGTTTTATTTTTTTTATTTTTTATTCCTTTGGATTATATAGTTGATTTCTTGGACCATCAGATTTTGTTTTGCTCCATTATCCGGGGAGGGCCACTCCGTTGGGTTTCCATCTGCTCACTCTTCAAAGTTATTCCCTTCCCCTGTTTCTTCCTTTCCACGTACGATCCTCAGTTTCATTCCTTTATAAAATACAAATATTCGCTCCACCAGAAGATTTTCATACCGAAAAGTTACCTCGTACGTGGTTTCATCACGTGCGCATCCCTCTCGAGAAATCTCCCATGAATTTATTAAGTATAGCGTTGTCGTGTTGTACGGTCAGTGACATAAACGTATTGATATCTTTTATTATACATTTTAGTATACAATTCGGATATCTATAAGTGATGACAAGTTAAAATCTGAGGTAAGAGAAATGAAGTTAATAGACACATTTATTTAGAATTATAGTTTGATAAGTATGCCAACTACAAGGACCAATTGTTGATTGTGTAAGAAATGTATTTCTTTAACTATTCTTAGAGTACATGATGTGTTCCGTCACCGTCCTCTAATAGTTTTTTACAGAATGACATGATCTTCGTTATGTAACCTCGACACTTTCCCTCAAATGAAGTTTGGTAGGATTGTGAACTGTTGGTGATGCTTTCTGATCAAATTAGATGTGTATGGGAGAAAGAATCATTGTTGAAAACCCTAGAAACATTCACTTTCATGTCATGTTGAAGCTCAGTGCGCAATTTGTCCGTTCTATTCGAATTTGCGGGGTGAGGCAGCGTCAAAGTATCGTTTTCCACCGCTTCTATATTTTTGTATGGTTCACAATAACTTTCTATTCATGCATTTAGCACCCAACTGTTTATGTTTTAAAACAAATGATTTTGTAATTTTTATATTAGAGCCAAGCGCCTCAAAATTCAATTTTGCGCACTCTCGTTTAACTCATTTATGAATTCACACCTTTTTTTTCCCCTCCTAACATGGTTTATTAAATTAAGTCAATAGTCAAATAAGTGGTACGGATACAAAAAACCCGCTTCATTTCTAAATTGATTTGGTCCAGGTCGTACCCTTTTCTTGGGACAAAGAGGAAGTTAGTTGGTATCTGCATTTCTATTAATTATTTTAATAACTTTTATATAATGGATTTCATGGAAAACGGATTCATCTAGTCTTATTGCCATCCAAAAATTAGATCAACGTTATATTCTTTTAAAATTTGTCATAGGAGAGTGTATTACGTAATTTCACTGAGTAGTCAATTCATTATGGTGGCAATTCAAATTAGCGAGAAGGAAATTTCCTCCCACTAGAGAAAATAATTAATAAATGACCTGTCATCGGGAAAAAAAATTTCATGACCCATTGATATGACCAGGTCTACATTATCACACGCAGCAAAATAGAATAAAATAAATTGTCACGTTAACCTGCCTCAATCTCTTCATTTGCTTTTGGACTTTTATACGGTACATTGTCTTTGATGTGCTTGTTTTCGACGTAATCGCGAATGGAAATTTTGTGAAGCTCAAAAAGATTCAGATTGAACTGCTTTTGGAACACCATAAGGCCACCTAAGGTAGGTTCGGAATTGTAGTGATTCCATTTGCGATCCACAAATGACAATCCGCGTGACTTGATCATGTCGGACAAATAGTAGCATTAGTGTATCAACATTCGTGTATTATATGTTGTGTCAGTTTGGTTATATAAAGTAGATAGCATGTTTGATCGTGAACCGTGCTAAATTAGAATTTACTGTTAAAGAGATCATTTTAAGTCTATATCCATATATATATATATATATATATATATATATATAATGTAATAATACAGTTTAATCCACTCCAATTGCGAGATTGACAGAAAAAACAAGAAATTAAAAAAAATAAATACATCAGGATTTATGTGGGACAGTTTGAAACTGAGATCTACGACCATGGGAGTGTAGCGGAGATAAATCCACTATGAATAACGATATTACAAACTTGAAAATGTCTTTCAATACTAAATCTTGATTACATTTAATCAATTTCTATTTGGTGTTTCACACAATCTCTCACTAAGGGTTTCCTTCACAAAACTCAAGGAGGTTCCCTAGAAACACTGAGAGGAGATATTAGAGTAAAATACGTGAAACAAGTTCGAAATGTGCTTTAATCCAAGTTTTCATGCATTGATGGCATTTGAACGAGTCTAACCGGGCACCACTTCATGCCAGTGTGCTTGGGCAAATCTAGGTACTTGGCTGAGCACCAGGCCAATGCCAAGTTCACTAGCCTAGGAGCCTAGGGCCTTGTGCTCGGGTTCTTGGCCAACCGTGGCTCACTTCGAACGTCTCGTTTAAAACTCATCGACTCTATCGATGACCATGAGCTCTAATACTAACTCAAATTGTGGCAAAAAATTGGGGAGAGTTTGCAGCCAAGTCACCATCTTCATTCATTGCCTTATATTGGCACTCGATATCGTCTCTCGCACAACACCCTTCATGTTTCATTCAATTGCCACAAACATCTATCATATTCAAGTAGTGCTCAAACTTGTCCAGGGCAATGATCCTAGTCTACATATCCGCAGGATTCTCGTCTGCAAAACTCTTCTTCATGGTCACATCCTCTCCTGACTTGTAATGTTGACACAAAAGTGTTGATCGTCACGGAGCCTAGTTCTCCCGTGATGCTTCCATCTTGCATTGGATGTCGCATCAACCCAATGTGCCACCCAAACATCACTAAATTACTAATACTGATTAAATTGAAATTCTTCTCCGAATTAAATTCACTTGTTTCACCAAAACTAGGAAAAAAAAAAGTTATTAGGAACAACAAATTTTAATTATAATTTTTTACTAATTATAAAATATTTTTGGTTACTTTATTTTTTTAATAGCTCAAAATAACGAGCAATGGAGAAAATATTCTTTGACGACTGATTTTTCAACTAATAAACAGAATTTTACCAGAATAATCATTTTTTCACGCCTTATGTTGATTTTCCTTTTCCAACTTTGTTATTGGACTCGAGTTGATCAAGATTGGGTATTCCAAGTATTTTGTCAAATATTTCTTTTTCCACGTCAACCCACAACCAGAGTAGTGGGAATTACATATACGTCATTTTCACGACCTAAAAGAAAAAACTACTTGGAGCATCTTCGATTTCTGAGGTTGCACTTGCTGTACCAAGGTTGTCCTTCAGCTTTACTTTTGTTCTCTCTTTATTCCGCGTGGATTAGACAACAAGAAAGAAAAGTCAGATTTGATCATAGTATATTCGCTTTCTAGGACCATCGGAGTTTGTTTTGTTTTCATTCATCCGGGGAAGGCGTCAACTATTCGCAGTTATTCCCTTCCCGTGTTGCTTCGTTTCCAAGTTCGGCGCCCAGTTTCTTTCCATAATAAAATATAAATCCTTCATTCCAATAATCAATTTCACACCGAAAAGACACTTCCACATGATTTCATTAGCGTTATCGAAAAGGGAGATGTCACTGTGCATATCCCTTTTGAAGATATTTCGCGAATTAATTAAACATCACGTTATCGGATTGTACGGTTAGTGATATTAATATATCGAAATGAATGTTCGTCATATGTTTATTATATAATTTGAATGTCAAAATAGATGGTACGGAGTCAAAATATGAGATCAGAAAGACGACTTTAGCGAACAAAAATTTATATTGGTCTCCAATATGATATATGTGCCAACTAAGAGTAACAATTGTTGATTATGGAAGAAATGTATTTCTTAGCTATTATTAGGATACGTAATGTGATTTGAACTATACACTGATAGTTGTTAATGGTTATTTTACATTTAAAAAGACTACACTTCCCCTCACATGAAGATTGCAAGGGCAATAAGAGCTGGATGCTTTCAAGCCCAATGTGTCTGGTGTGGACACAAATATTTGTAAAAAGCCAAAATGCTTTAAAAAAAAAAAAACCTCAAAAATCTATAGAAGGAAATTATGAGGAGTCAAACTCGAGATCTTTGAAATCCATATAACATTGAAATTGAGTGTGCAACTATTATTTGATGAATTATTCAAGTCCTCGTACCCTCGATCCAACAATGAAAGTGTAATTTATTCTCACATTGATAGTGAATATAATAGAAATGCTTATTCTATTCGAATTTGCATGTGAGAGTAATGTTAAAGTATCCCAGGTCGCTTATAACATTTCATGTTGTAAAACGACCGAATATTTACATAGTCATCTATCACTTAACGATTTTTAAGTTTTAGAGCAATTGATTATGTGCATGTGTCAATTATAACGTTATTCTTCAATTGATTCAAGTTTAGGGATAATATTATATATTTTCAAATAATTAATGGACTAAATTGAATATGTACAAAAAAATTTGAGATCATATTAAATAAATTAAAGGTTTGGGGATAATGTTACACATTGAGCTAAAGTTCAGAGACCGCATTGAACAAATTAAAAGTTTAAGAATCACATTACATATTAGAAGAAAATTTATAAATCATTTGTGTCATTTTCAATAATACTTTACACTTCTGGTATTTTACAGCTTAAATGTACAGTGAAATTATTTACGAATAATTAATATGAAAATCTTTGGTAACCACAGATTTTGAATCGTTCTAATGAAATGCAGATGCTTATGAAATGTTGATCAATCAACAAATACAGATAACATAAAACATTCAAGTTTTATTTAGGACTTGGGTTGTCATTTCGAGTTTTGAATTCATCAGGCACTTTGTGGTATCTTATACTGGTCAATGTTTAATAGACAAAGACAAAAATAGACAAAAAAAAAAAGAAAAAAGAAAATAAAAACAGGGATAAAGAAAAGAACGTCGATGCCCAACCACCAGGTATTATTCAAACAAACAAATATGAAAATGAAAGTCAAGAGTTAAACAACTTTGTACCCCAGATGGCCTAATCACCGGTCCTAAGCTGTACGGATACGACTAACCCAACTTTCTTGTTCTCTTCCCTACGAAACAATAAATAAATTCGGCCAGGTTGTATCTTTTTTTTATGTTCAAATAGACATTTATCCGCTCCTCTCCTTCCATTTTTAATTTTCTGGAAAATTTGCATACACAGTCTACTTGCCACTTTTTTTTTTTACACAAACTGTGTAAAGAGGAAAAACGAATACGGACTTGTGTATTATATAAAAATTTGCTTTTTCCCTTTAAATAATAGATTCCATGAAAATGGATGCAGCTAACTAGTTTCCGTAAAGATCGTGGCGTGAATTCGCCACGTGGTCTAAATTTGACCAATAAATTTATGGATTTTTCATCCCAATTATATCTTATTAAGTTTAAATTTCGAAAAGAAAAGACAAAAAGAGTATTTCCAATGATTTTTTCCCCACTTAGCCACTGGCTAAATCCATTTCTTTAGGGAAGTGATATGCTGAGGTAGCTAGGGTGTGATGGAGGTAACCAAGTGGCATAAACCTCCACAAACCAGTAAAATCAAGACAAACCCATGAGACAAAAATAAAGTAAACTAATTAAAGACAAGGAAAGAAAAAAAACAATGGTGACTATACACTTTGAGCAAGTAATATCTGATTTTGAGTTCATCTGGTGGAGGTTTTGTTTGGCTGTGGCAGAAGCTTTACCCCTCAAAAATTGCTTTCTGGCAGAATTGTCTTTCAGAACACATTCGGGGAGTGATTTGGTGTGGGAGGAAGTGCATAAGGATGCGATAGAAGGCACCATATATACATGTATTTTCTCTTTTCTTGATTTTCTTCAACATTTAGTCCTCCCTAGACATTCAACTCAGTGTTAGGAGGTGATGGTGGAGATGTGAGGTTCATGGCTTAACCCTCAATCTCATTGAAAAAAATGATAGATGTGTTGAAAATATGTGATTCCTCGTAATTTCTTTTTAAACATTCTTCATTATTTTTTTTTATGGGTTTTGAGTTGTCACAAATATTTTCATCCCCAACGCATATGTTTGGCTTTTAGTGCCCCCCAGCCTTCATGGGAGGGAGAATAAAGTCTTAAGGTACAAAATTCACTGCACGCTAGTCTCTAAGAAATTGTTAGAGAATGATGCAAATTATATCATGTATCCTAATAATAGCTAAGAAATACACTTGTTCCAAAATTAAATTTGCTTTGTTGGCACATATATCGAATTGGAGACTTAAATAAACTTTTGTTCATAAAGTACATCTTTCTAAACTCATATTCTAACTTTGTGTGATCTAATGCAATACTCAAATTGTATAATAAAATTATAACTTTCTAATCATTCTAAAATATTGATATCAATATCGGTACAACCGGACATGTGATAGCTAATTAATTTACAAAACATCATTTGAAACAAATATACGCGACGCCACTTCTCTTTTTTGAAATCATGTGCACGTACCTTTAAGGGCGAAAATCATTTAGGGAAGAAAATATTTAACTATTTTTTAGGAAAGAAACTGTGTGCCAGATTAGGAAAGGAAGCAACACGGGGAGGGAATAACTGTGAATAGTTGAAACCTTCCCCGGACAAATGAAAGAATACCCAATCTGATGGTCCAAGAAAGCGAATATATAAATATGTAGAATATTAAATATGAATCTTTTTATCCTTTTGACTAAGCGACGCGCAATAAAAAGGAGAAAAAGTAAAGCCGAAGGACATCCCGGGTACTGCAAGAGCAAAATCTAGAAAGTAATTCGAAATAGCCCTTATCCGAAATCCAAGATGCTCCTAGTATTTTTATTGACTCTTTTTTCTTATAAATTGAGACAATGAGCAATAGAGAAAATATTTTTTGATATCTAATTTTTCTGGTTTCTACAGACATGTCAATTTTTTTTTTCTTTTTGCTTTCTTATGTTAATTTTCCTTCTCTGACTTTGTAAAAAAAAAAAAAAAAAAAACTGTCATTGACGGATTAAAGTTGATCAATTATTGGGCATTCCGAGTGTTTTGTCGAACATTTCCTTTTTCACATCAACCGCCAATCAGAAATGTGAATTTGTACGCCTGTCATTTTCCGGACCTAAAATAAAAATACGAGGAGCATCTTGGATTTCTGAGAGGGGCTATTTAGAACTACTTTCCAGATTTTGCACTTGCAGTACCCAAGGATGTCCTTCGGCTTTACTTTTCCTCCTCCTTATTGCGCGTCGCTTAGTCTAAAAGACAAAAAGATTCATATATAATATTATATAAATTTTTATTCGCTTTGTTGGACCATCAGATAGTATTTAGTTTCATTTGTCTGGGGAAGGTTTCAACTATTCGCAGTTATTCCCTCCCCGGGTTGCTTCGTTTCCTAATCTGGTACACAGTTTCTTTCCTACATGAGTTAAATATTTTCTTCTCCAAATGACCTTCACTCCGAAAAGATACTTGCACATGATTTCAATACCATTCTCGAAAAGAGAGATGTCGTCGCACATGTTCCTTTCAAGAAATCTTTTTCAAATTTATTAACTATCATGCTATCTAATTGTATGGATATTGATATCAATATATTATGATGATCATAACATTACATTTTTGTCATACAATTTGAGTATTGTAGTAGATCAAATAGAGTTGGAATATAAGCTTAGAGAGACGACTTTAATGACCAAAAGTTATTTAGATCTCCAATACGGTAAACATGCCAACAAAGAGGGATAGTTGTCATTTTGGGAACAAATATATTTCTTAGCTATTATTAGGTTACATGATATAATCTGCGTTGTTCTCTAACGGTTTCTTAGAGAGTAGTGGGTACAATATATTTGTAAATCGAGACTCTATTCCCCTTCACACGAAGGTTGGGAAGGCAATGAGAGCTTGATGCTTTCGAGCCAAATGTGTGGTGCGGATGAAAAAAATTGTGGCAAACCAGGATCCATAAAGAAAAAATAATGAAGAATGTCTAGAAAGAAATTATGAGGTATCACAAACTTCAACCCTTTTAGATGCAAATAATTATGGGCGACATGTTATTATATGTGCAATATATTAGTCGATCGACACGCCCGATCCATTTAGATCTCATGGACGACCGTATCAACTATCCAATATCGCCTTATTAAAGAGGAAGAGGAGGTGGTCAAAACTTTATCGCATCTTATTCTGCTCAATTTTCAATAGTCATGAACACAAATCTCAAAACCATGTCAAGGGTTGAATAACTTTGCACCCCCGGGGCCACAATCACCGGTCCTAAGCTGTACGGTCACGACTAACCCACTTTCTTGTTCTCTTCCCTACGAAATAAATTATTCAACCAGGCTGTACCTTAATAGAAGCATCTAACTTTAGGGCGCATTTCTTGCATCGATTCGGTACACATTTTATTCAATATTTTCGACACTCAATAGTTAATAGGGGGAAAAACACGTGCAAATTGCCGGCACTAATAACGTAAGGAAAAATAAATTCATGTAGAAATATGTTTATCAATATATGTGCATGTATTGATTTTGATTATAACTTTATCTATCAAGAAAAGGGAATCTTTCCCAACTAGAGAAGAAATTGGGTGACCAATTGATACGACTACGTCAACATTACTGCAGGCAGCAAACGAGCTCCTCACATTGAACTGCCACAATCTAAACGATGCTAATGGTACTATTATGAGCTGTGCACTAGCTTGATCTCGTGCGACAAACACGTAAGCTCGAATTATTAAAAGTGGTCAAATGATTATTTCTCTTCTTGGATGGCCGCCCTCGGATTCCTTTATTATTATTATTATTATTATTATTATTATTATTATTTTATTATTATTATTATTATTTTGTTGAGTGGTATACTGGGGCGGCTAGCGGGTGATGGAGGTATTCGAGTATCATAAACCTCCGCAAACCAGTAAAATAAGGAGGTACCCATAGGAAAAAAAATAAAATAAAATAATTGAAGGAAAGAAGAAGAAGAAGAGTTGCTAAATTTTGAAGTAAATATTAAGCAAGCCATATCCGATTGGTGAGTTCATCTGGTGGAGGCTTTGTTTGGCCGTGGCAGAAGCTTTTTTTTCCTCTAAAATTGCCATCGGAACTTGAAGTGGTCATATAGTGTGGGAGAATCCAAAGTCGGGTACTGATGCGTCCCAAGCCACCTTGAACCCTTTTTTTTTTTTTTTTTTTTTTTTCATTTCTATGGGATTTATTTTCGTGAATAGTTAATACCAGTGTGGTTTGTAAAATAACAATCACTACCAAAAAGATATAGAGAACTTAGGAGATAAAGATACACATTCCAAGATGGATTACAGAATCAGTGGCCTCATTGGATCGTCGTCCATAGTTTGATCGATGTAAACATTGACGCATTAAGTACTCAAAAATTCAAGAGGTAGTCTGTAAATGGATGAACCTTTGTGCTTGAACTCTTCCACTGGATGTGCTTGTGATTCTCCATAACTACTGAGGAACATATTATAAGTCTCAAAGATCCAGATTGTTCTGCATAACCACTGAGGAACATAGTATAAGCCTCAAAGATCCGGATTGTGCTGCTGTTTTGGACCATCATTAGGCATGATACTTCTTCCACCTGGGGTAGGTTCTAACTTTTTAGCGGTCCCATCTGCTGATTCTCCCCTTGAGTCTTCTTTTCACGCTAATGACAGTCCATCTTGTAATTTAATATAGGCATCGCTTGATGAAAACAATTCTCACAGTATCTAGGA
The DNA here is from genome assembly GCA_014182555.1 of Eucalyptus erythrocorys. Classification (NCBI taxonomy): domain Eukaryota; kingdom Viridiplantae; phylum Streptophyta; class Magnoliopsida; order Myrtales; family Myrtaceae; genus Eucalyptus; species Eucalyptus erythrocorys. The sequence continues at coordinate 37,945,776 of CM024607.1, read as the reverse complement.
AACAATAATTCGTTGTGGCTTAGGACTTACCTTTGAGATGACGTTAACCGAATTCTGATTTTATCAAGCGTGATGTTAACATGTTTGGTAAACAGCCATAACAGTTCATGTATAGTGTATCTTTTTATTGCTTCTCGTCCGGTTATTTAATTAGTTAATGTGACAGACAGTACGGAGTTAAAATTTGATAGCAGAGAGACCGGTTTAATATTATATATATATATATATATATATATATATATATATATATAATATATATATAGATCTAACCTTGCAATATGTCTCTCTACCATTCATTTTACAATGCATTCTTTTATGACATTCCTCTATTTGATATCAATGTTTGAGACATTATTTGTATCACACTAGACATTCGAAATACTGTTAGGAGGTGATGGTGGAGACGTGGTCCAGAGCCCTCAATCTTACTGAAGAAACGATGCTACATATCTCACAAGCATTGTGCATATCTCAGCAAAGGCATATCAAGATCATCGTAATAGGGCACGGCATGGCTTCTTTCTTCTGACAATAACGAAGATGACACCCCAGACTCGACCTGAATTTGCCCGCTCATGGGGTAACTTTTAGACCAAGATGAAGAGACTATATATGCGAATATGCTTGCACCAGTATGAAGTTTGCCAGGTAGTTAGGTACTGGGTCCATCGATATTGTAGGCAGTTGGGTGTGAGGGAGTGAAGAGGCTGCAGCCTAGCAAAGTCTTTTAAACGAATAGAATACACACATATGTACATTGGCCATATAAACACTTGAAATATAAAATAAGAAACGGGAGTTCTAATCAAAACAATCGCAGACAAGGAACCCAAGGATGTCTTGATCTAGGGGAGATCCGTCTGTTGCAGAAGGTTTCATTCCCTTCTAGTTGTTCTCTCGTGGAGCAATCTCCAACGATAAGAAATTGTTTTCTTCGCATGTTTGTTGGAACAGCAAAGATACTGACCCCTGTTTGAAGGGATCTCTTGTGGCTTTGGAAAAACTTGTGGTCGTGTCTTATAGAAGATAATGACAACTTCCTATGCTGTTTTTGTTGAGGACATGAAGGAATGCATTTTTTATGCAGAGTGTAGATGTAATATAGCATTTCATTAGTGAAGACGGCCCATTCTTAGCTAGGAACGAACCACCAAAGAAGATGGACCGACGGAGGCGATGATGATGTCGTGAAGAGGACAAGCGAAATCAGATCGTGGGCATCAAACGGCCGAGTACAAGGTGTAAGAAAAATGAAGGAAGACAGGTCGTCCGCGACGGGCGAGCCGTCAGCAACAAAAGCACGCCTAAACGTGGCCGGCCAAATGTTTCTAGAAGTGGACTTTTGGATGGGTTTGGTCCAAGAACTGGAAGGCCACAAGACAAGCCCGCCCAAGAAAGGGTTGGGCTAACTACCTTATCCTTCTAAGGTAGAAGCTAGCATTGGTGACTTGGTTTTCGTTTTTGACCAATAGATGAAAAGGTTTACCCACACGTTGTATATGAGCATAGGTCATAGGAAATAACTTGCGGAGAAAGCATTGTCCCAATCCTTTTTTTTTAAATGTTTCAAATTTTAATGAAGTTCTAAATGTTTATGGATAGGTGCAATGATGCTCTAAACCTTTCAATCGTACAATCAATTGTTGTAATTACGGTAGAGTGCAATCAAATCCTAATCCTACAACGAAAAATGCCATAAGGTTGCTATGAATGCTATTTTCAAGTGAGTATTAGTCATGCCGTTTATCAAAAGAATTTGGTTGCACCTTTTAAAAAAGTTAAAGACTCAATCATATCAACTGAAATTTTTTTAATGCATTTAGCCTCCGTGTATAAGATTTACAACTTCCACTGTGTTATGACCTGCCTTTTTGTCGTATCATCAATCCGACTCGATCCAAGCACTAGGCCGTGAATAAATCAGCAAAAACACAGTCTAAGTAAGGGTGGGCTGTGGGATGAAAGTTTACTGTCATTTACGAAATTCCACCAAATTTCAAGAAGATTCAAGAAGCGAAGATGTCCTCACTTTCTGGGATGCAGGAGGGCACGGGTCATTCACAGAAACTGGAACGCTATTCATCTCGACGACAACAATTGGCTTTACAACAACATTATCCAGACTCTATACACTTCCCTTGGAAAGGCATGTGACGTTATCGTTTATAATGGAAGTTAAGAGAATCTTATGGCTGCGAACATGATAGACAAATTGCATCTCAAGCTGGAGGACCATGCGCTTTCTTACAGACAATCTTGGCTTGAAGAAAGGAAATTGGGTAAAAGCAAATAACCGATCCTTGATTTCTATTTCTGCTGGCAAAAATAATAAAGATCACGTTTCATCGTTATTTTCTCATAAGGCAACTTATGATCGCTTCAAAGCACCTATCCGCTTGAAGCTCAAGTTAGGCCCTCGCAAGATGAAGCAAGTTCTCAGGGCTATTCAAAGCGTTAGACATATTTAGTATATTTCCGTTGATTTTTCATATATCTTGTGATGGTGCATATATTTAACAAATTCTTCATATCTCCTATTAATTGTGCCTATCTTTGATTGATATGTTCTGTTGATAGTCATTTTTATAAAACCTATAAATAGACTTATGCACTCTTTATTAGAACAAACTGAAATATACATATATTCACATTTCTCTTTTTTGAATTATTTTTTAACTTGGTATTAGAGCTTATTATGAGGTTCACCCAGTGCACACCCGGAGCACACCTATTATCTCGTGCCTTTTTCTTTTTCAATAGTTGCTAATATCCATCTCTTAACACCAATCCTCAACATTATCCATCTCGTCCGATAGCATGTCAACTTGTTCTGTTGTGGTGTAATATGCACGCGGCCACGACAACCTCCGACCACGATGACAACCTCCCGTGCGACAGCGGCCTCCTAATGAACATAGCATCATGATAACACACAACAGCCATGTAAGCAACCGCGTTGTCAGACGGTTTGCTCCCAAGCACACGGAGCTATTTTCAGCAATCCACCTAGGCATTTTTTGGATATTTTAACCAACTCAAGTTCATTTCTTCTGCGTCACGTTGAATTTGAGTTGATGTTGATATTTCCTAATAAGATTTAGAATATTTTACTTAATTTTCCACATCTCTCGTGATGGTGCACATATTTAAGAGATTTTTCATATCTCCCTTGATTGTGCATATCCTTAATTGATATCTGATATAGATAGTCATCTAATAGAACTTTGATACTATTTATTAGAACACATTAGTATATGCAAATATTTCACATTTTTCTCATCCGCATTGTTTCTTATCTTGGTATCAGCGCCAAGTTTTGCCCCTTTTGCGAGTGGACATTTTCGTTAGTCAAATTTCTATATGTTGCTCCTAATTCGGCTTGCACATGAGAGAGTGTTGAAATATCTCACATTAGCTTGACAATGACAATTATATGCTTTGCTAGCAAGATATGAATTAATGTGGAAGAAAGAAATGTGAAACTTTAGTATATGTTGATGTGTTTTAATAAATAGCACATAAGTCTATTTATAGCTAATATATCAATTAAGCATATGTAAATTATAGGTAATATGCACAATCGAAGGGAGATATGAAGATTCTTTGAGATATATGCATTATCACAAGAGAAGGAAAATCAAGAGAAATATCTTAAATATCTTTAACATTTTTTTGTGTGTAAAATTTACAGGCTTTATGAGAAGAATATCTAAGGAATCATGATATTATAACTGAATTCAAAGTATCTCTAACCCAATGGGTGGGAAGTAATCTTCCAAGTTTCATTCTTCAAGAGCAACAGAGGATGCTAGTAAAGCTTATACTCGTCATAGTGTAAAAGATTGAAGCGAAGCGGGAATTTGAAATGTGCTGCAGCCTTCGCTGGAGGAGGAATGTTATGCTCGATGAAATCTCACTTGGTTTTTCTCTAACGAAAGAAGTTCGACATTGTATAAATTTTCTGTCTGGTAAATCTATCTCAAGCAAGGCAGCCTATCGAATGAGTCTTAAGGACCGAGTCTCTTGTCGGTGTGTCAAAAAATCACACTGGAAGTTACAGAGTTTATGAAAGCAGACTTAGAAGATGTAGTTGCCCAACGATTGAGGAGTCTTGACAACGTTCAGTGCTTGATTATTTGTTGTCTTTGTCCTTGTGTTTATGGTAAGCATGAGGTCGGTTTTAGGGCAAGTCCTTTTAAACCGGGGGAGAATGATGGAGGATCTTGTCCGACGAAGCAAAACTCGCTTGAAGGTTCAAGTGTTATCTTTGCCGTTTGAACTATGGGGTTCACTTTGTTCCAATACTTGTTAGGGTGGTTTTTGTTCTCTTATATAATAAATTTATACGTGATTGGAAAGATATATACATTTGATGTCACATTATTCTAGTTTCATGCCATAAGTCTTTTTAAATAAACTTATGCCCGAATTACTAACAACGGTTTAGTTGCAATGGTGACTATTGTGATATAAGTTCATTACTAGAATGTCCATTATTGAGTCTTTGCTTATAATAATAGCTAATACAGCAAAAGCCCCGTTTCGGCCAAAGTTGTAGTTACCACATAAACCTCGAGAAAATTACCAAAAAAGACTTAAATTTATTTCATTTGTACTAATTCAGTCATAAACATTTTAATTTGACAAAAATATTAAATCTTTCAATAATTTGCTAATTAAGTCTTCTCGGTCAATTGTAACTAGAATTACTATCATAGATGCCGGTCATCCTATATGGCAATGCTGATGCTAATGTGAAAATTTTTGCAATTCTTTTAAAAAATTGAATTTATTTATTTATTTTTCTTTTTTTTTTTGGGCTTGTTTTTTTCTTATACTTTGGCACTAGCAACCATGTTGGTTCATCACATCCGAGATACAAGACTGTACAATCCTCCTCGACTCCCTGGCATTGCATGTTCAGTGAACTTGGACTTAGTAAAGTTAAAATTTGTTATAAGTCGCAAATTCTTGAAAAAGTGGGTTCCACAACCATTTACAATTATTTGTGATTTGGTATTTTTTGGTCTAGAATAGATTGTTATTTTCATAATAAATTAAAAATTGTCACGCAATCATTTTTTCTTATGGTGCTATGGACCATGTCGGGAGACCAACAGCAACCTATCGAGAAACAGTAGACGTGACAGTTCCTAAGATACCTAGAAACACTTCCTCCCATGCATTCATCATCCGATAAGCTCCCTTCAACTGGCCTTGCCTGCTTCCTTATTTAAACCTCCCACTCCCCTAGAAGTTTTATCACCCAAACCAGGAAGAAACAAAGATCATCGTTCTCTCCAATATTCGCGCAGATCCAAAACCTATACAGTGTGATCCCCAAGATGAGGGCAAGGCATGTAGTGAAGCGTTTGCAGAGGGAAGTTCTTTATCTTCTCAGGGTCATCGCCATTAGAAGAACCAACCACACTGCGAAGGAACCTGCTGGGGAAGAACGAGGGCGTGTGAAGGACGGTTGCTTCTCTGTGGTTGCAATAGACGGCAACGGCAAGCCCAAGAAGTTCTCGGTTGCGCTTGAGTATTTGGCGCATCCTCCATTTGTGAAGTTGCTCGATGCAGCTGAAGTCGAGTTTGGTTTCAGTCAAAAGGGTGTGCTGGTCATTCCTTGCGAAGCCAGGGTTCTACAAAATATCTTGTCGTCATCAGCCGTCGTTTTGGAAAAAAAGAAATGCTGGATGGGAAGTTTATAAGGCGAATTCGTGAGAGTTCTTATTCGTCTTCTTGTTATTTTCTATGATTGATTTTGAAATGGACGAATTGGAACAGAAATAGTTAAAATTATGTACGTGGGCAGATATAGATCATATATTTGTGTGTAGTATAGTCCCGTTTGTCCTTCCGGTCATGTACTTCTCCTCATCTCCCTATCCACCCATTATTGCTGTTGAAAAGGGGAAAAACCAGTGGAAAATTAAACACCCTCTCACGACGGTGGGGAGAGATAATTCGGAACCTATACCATGCATCGTATAAGTACACCCTGATAACAAAGTGAACTCACAAGAAGTTGACTGAGTAATTAAGATGATAGTTTAAATCCGATATATATTATGTTCAAATTGCCTTTCTACTCAGATTAATCTTAATGCTTTTCAATCTGCCACTCTATAGATACAGCCTTAAAGCACGTGGACAGGAATTTGTGTGCCTCTATATTGACTAGTCGAGATTAAAAGATGCCAAAAGAGAACCTCTCCTTATTTGGCCATACATAATAAGAAAATATATGTTGAAGTACGAACTGAATTATCTAATAATTTTAGCAAATGTCATGTTAAAAATATGCCGATGATGCAAATTAAATTGTATATCTAACTGGTGGAATAAAACATGGCTATTCGATTTTTTTAATTACCATTAAAATAATTTAGGATTTACTTAACTTTAGGAAGAAAAATTTACATTTAACATTTATTCCTTGAATGGGTGGCGCAAACCTAGCCGCCATAATATTGTTCTTCTCTCAATTAGACGCCTTCGATGATCGATGGCCTTGAGGTTGGTATCTTCCTTCACCTTTGATGGCCAAGAGGTTGCACAGGAATTTATCATTGAAACCCTAACTGCACACCATGCCCTAACACCATGCAAGCCGCCACTGCTGCAGCTGCTTCTGCCGGCTGCGTAAGCCTCCACTATTTTCCAATAGCCAAGGCCACCCACCCCTCTCTCTCTCTCTCTCTCTCTCAACTAAATTTCACAGAACGTCAAACCGACAACGAAGAGGATCCAAGGCGACGGGGTGGAAAGTAGAAGCGCAGACGCGTGGCGGTGGTGGAGATCAGTGGCGATGGGGAGATGGTGGCAATTGCAGAGATGAGGTGGCTGTCGAGATCAAGGGAAATGGCAATCACCTGTAGCAGCGACAGCCTTTGGTCAGCGAGCAGTGCTCGCGTCCTCAAAGGGGGCAACGACAAGCAACAACGGACGGGGAAGGTGGTTCGGCATAGTGCCTGGGGATGAAGAGAGAGAGAGAGAGAGAGAGAGCGAGGGCGAATAACAAAAAAATAAATAAATAAAGACTCTAAAAAAATCCAATTTAGTTGATCGGAGTGACGAGTTCACACAGCCATTTCACACGATGATAAATTTTAAGGCATAGTTTCTGTTTGAGCTAATACCACTAAAATCTTAAATTGATATAGTCGTACAATAATTACCCCAAATTAATTTTTGTAATATAAAAAAATTTCAATACAGTCCACTCGTGGCACATTTATTGCACATTAATTTTCGTATCATAAAAAATCCCAAATTTGTACACTAATACCATATTAAAATATTTATGTTTTTGTAATAATATTAGTTTTGGTAAATGTAACATGTGTGTAACAGTTTTTCTTCTTCCTCCTCTTTCAACTCTATATGCCAATAAACATTTAACAAATTATGAAGATAAAATACATATACTAAATTAAGCTTCGATAATTCAAAATGACGGGTCTCGAGAGATGTTCCACGTGGATTTTCACTATCCCAGCATATAGAAAAGATGCGAATAATGCGATCATGCCGAAATTTATTCTTATTCTAAAGATTTATTTGTTTCGCCAAAAATAAATAATTTAGAAAATATAATTTTAAAAGAATAATCGCTTAAACTAATTAATCAAGGAAAAATGTTTTTATTATTGATAAAAAATTATGTTTAAATATTTTTGTAGATGATGATAATATGTTTGTCCATTCCTTTTTGTAAATCATATAAATGATTGTTTTTTTCAATCTAAATAATTCAATTCGCAAGGAAAAAAAAATGAAACCTAAGATAGAGCTGAATGGAATAACTTACACTTTGGGGCTGTTTGTTTGTGTTCTTTCTTTCTGTTTAAAAATACAAGTTCTTTTTTTTTTGTTACGGGAACAAAAAAGAAATAGAAACGCATTTGTTTTGTTCTAAATCTATTTTTTTGTTTTCGGGAACAAATTTGGAATAGAAACAAGTGTTTCTTGTTTTTGGAACACTTCCAAGAAACAAATTTTCTCTCTCCTATTTTTTTCTTCTCTTTCTTTTCTTCTTCTTTTTTCTTTGGTCGATCGCCGACCTTGGCTAGGGTTGGCGATCGGCTATCAAGGGCCGACGACCTCGTCGGAGTGTCACCGGCCCCCGGTGAGACTGACTCCACTATGGCTGGGCGAGGCCGCCGGCCATGGCCTAGGCCAGTGACCGGCCAAAAGGAAGAAAAAGAAAAAAAGGAAAAAGAAAAAGAAAAAAAAAAAAAAAAGAAAAAAATTAAAAAATTAAGAGAAACAAAAAAATTAAACAAGTTTACCAAATATGTTTATGTTCTTTTTCTATTTCAGGAACAAATTTACTAAATGCATTCTTCTGTTCAAAAATTGTTTCTCGGAACAAAAATGGTTTTTTCTATTTTTGTTTCATGGAGCAATTTTTAAACGGAAACATTACCAAACACTCCATCCATGGTGGTGGCGTTGCTGATTGGGTGTAGGTTCCTCTTAGGAAAGGTTCTGCGTTCGAGTCACGGTATCGTCTACCTTGCGAGAAAGGAGCCCACGACTTACTCGGGCAGCGAAGGTGGTGATGACTCTACTGCTCCCTAGGGTTTACTTTAATTGCGAAGCGGTGTATGGGGTTCTCTGGATCACAAAAAAAAAAAAAAAAAAATTTACCAAAGGCACCATTTGTCTTCCGGCCAAAACCACGGCCTTGACCATGCCTGGATTCGAGCAATTATTTTGTCGGCAACATGTAGAGCTCAATTTGAGCTTGAGATTGATCGGACTCGTCTCAAATGGTCGGTGCAATGATTTGATCAAAATGAATCGTATCCAATGAGCCAACCTTGAGAGGGATATGCCTGAACGCGGTTACAGTGACTTGTCAGAGTTCAAGGACCCTCTTCAAATTCATGCCAATCTTTGCAAGGCGACAAACAGATACTCCCTTTTTTTTTGTCTTTTTGTCTTTTTTTCTTTTTGAGCAATGATGGGAAACATCACTGGTGATTGGTGACTAGTAACCTTATCTTATCTCTTGCTAAAATTAGTAGCCGCTGCTCCATTTAGGTTCGAACTTTAACCGGCGATTAGAGTGTACTATTAAGTCTGTGGTTAATTACCTCTATCTAACGCATTTTAGAGATGCCGCATGTAACTGCAATGGTTTAATCGGAGATTCTAAACCAAACCCTTCTCGGTAATCAGACTCTAGACATCCATTGTATGTCGGCTCATCGAGTTTAGTGTGCAATATGTGACTTGCCAGAGTAATATCTTATTATACTCGATCTATTTAGAATGTTAAGTATTTGTGACAAGTTCTTAAAAACTTGAGAGTGCATAAGTAATTGCAGATATACAATTGACTTTAAATCTCATTAAGTACTATCTAATTTAGAGAGAGAATCAAAGCTCCCACATTTGGATTTTCCGTAGAAATTCTCAGGCAAAACAGAGCATTAGGTAGTTGAAGTATGATGTTTCGTGCTATGTGCTTAATTCCATCCACTAGTGAGTCAGTGGCGTGGGATGGTTCCTCAACATCACGAACACAAAATTGAATGTTAATCGATTCAACTCTTGATTCCAATCATCTTATTCTCTCTCTCTCTTTTGTCAAAAGAAATTTTCATTCAATATCAAGATTCAGGGGACAACATAATGAGCCCTGATGTTGAAGAAGCTATAGCAAATGACAAGATATGGAGACAACATAAGTATATTGAAGAAGTTTAAATCCGACATCTGTGGGAGCGAGCCTTATAGATAATACGAAGCGCCAAACTTGTTAACTAAAACACGTCAAACGAGCATAGATTCGACACCGAAACTACTGTGAACATGTTTGATACTAAAGGCAGAGTACTAATCCATTAAAACATCAAAAGTTAGAATTAGATTGGAGGCAAAATCTCCTAAATATAAAATCCGGAGAGCAAAACTTCCAAATCTAAAATTAAATCAGGAAAGTAAGGAAAGGAATAAAAAGAAAAGCAACTAGGAGGGGAAAAAAAGATTTGGGTCAGATTTTTTTCCTTCAGAAGTGGAAGAGACAAAGAAAGGTTCAGAGAGGAGAGAAAGGAAGAGAAGGGTTTGAGAGATTACAATCATAATACAAGGCTCGTGAATGTTTGTTTTCGAATGCTTCTGAAGCAATCGGTTTCATGGTACGGTTTCCTTGGAAACGAGGGCCGCATTATACCATGATTCATGATATGGTATTTCTCTTCCAACACAGGTAATCATGACTAATTATGAGACACATTTGGTTTTGAAGATATGACTTGAAAAAATGATTTTATCGTCGAGGATATGTATCACTATCACTAGACCCGTTAAACGGGTGGGTCGGGTCGGGTTTGGGTCGGGTCATAAATGGTCCGACCCAAATCGACCCATTTAATCCGTTTATGACCCGTTTATTGCAATACAAAAATTTTGACCCATACCCGATCCGATCCATACCCGACCCATTTAACTAAACTTAATTTATTATTATATATAAATATATATTTAAAAAATGATATTGCTAAAATAATTTTATACAACACAAATTTAATGGACAATTTTTATAATTTTTAAAATAATTATTTTAAAAAATCAAAATTTAATTATTTCTTATTTTTCAAAAATTAATTAATTAATATTATTTTTTAAATATAAAATTCTTTTTTTCTTTTTATTTTTCTTCTTCTTCTTCTTTGGCCAATCGCCGGCCACGACAACGGCTGGCGGCCGGACTCATTTAAACTTGTTTATAAAATAGATGTGGCATAATGTGTGTGAAGTCCACATTTGATGATACACACAACACCCAACACGTTTGGATCCACAGCACCTAATCCTTGACAGAAGCCCCAAAAAAGAAGTTACATGTCAAAAGTGCATTATTGAAGTTCTCAACAACAGAGGGAATGTCAGTCCTCGGCTTGAAGTTGCCAAAGAAAGTGCCCTTAAGGGTCCTCTCATTCAAGAGATTCACGGGATGGGTCTTGAATGCATCATCTTTGTTAGGAACACCGACAAGAACAGCAACCCCCTATCCCTGCAGATCAATTCCCAACCCTTTATAACGATGAGAGAAACAGATCGACCGAGAATTTCATTGATCTAGCAACTTTGTCTGCAAGTACTTACATCATGAACACATTCGAATGCAGAGATCACGGCATTGACATTTCCAGTGCATTCAACACTTCGATCAACACCACCATTGGTCATTTCATCAATCACCTGAGTCAAAGTTAACACATTTCAGTTCAAAAGGATAAGGTATTAAATCAATTGGATCACGTGAAGGGTATAGCTAAGTAAGGATGCTATCAAACCTCTTGAACAGGTTTGCTGTGGTCCTTGGGATTCACAAACTCGGTAACTCCAAATTTCTTGGCTGCTCACGGAAAAGAGAGGGCCTTCGAGTGCATCACATACGCAAAAGAAAACATGCTCTCTTTCTTAAAAGCCAAAGCAAGATGCCAATTTTAGCTGACTGTAAAGGCGATGCTCAGAGACTTATGAGACGTATCAAAGATGCAACGAGGTTTGAATCAATTACCTTCATCGAATCTGTTTGGGTTCAGATCAACTCCAATAATCCTAGAAGCTCCCGACATTCTAGCCCCTTCAGCTGCCGATAAATCGAATATCCAACATTTTTAAATCTTCATTTCCAATTGCACTTAAAAAAGTTCATCCCATTTTTGTATGAAAGACAGGAGAATAAATGAAAACTTACAGTAAGGCCGACAGCTCCAAGTCCAAAAATGGCTACCGATTGCCCCTGCTTTGGCTTCGCGACATTCAGGGTGGCACCAAGACCTTCCAATAAGGGAAACAGGACATCAGTCAATGCTCATAAAAGCCAATGACAAATCTAGTAGCAAAAATCACATAAAGTTTGCAAAACATATGACCGACCTGTGGAGATACCGCAGCTGAGCACACAGACTTTGTCAAGCAGGGCTGTAGGGTTGATCTTGGCAACACAGCCAACATGAACCACGGTGTACTCATATAGTGATGAAGCGAATAATTAACACGTAGCTCCTGTATGAAGCGAAGTTGATAAAAACATCAGCATTGGTATGGCCAAAAATAACAGATTCCAAAGGAATCAAACAATCACAGCATTACTCATATAGTGATGCAAATAGACTCTCAAGCAACAAAAGAACCATCTCTGCAGCGTTCATGGTAGAGAGAACGAGTACTTCAAACTATACAGCCAAACAACCTACTCTCTCCACTCATTGACATTGATTTCACAACAAATTATACTTTCCAGAGCGAAACCCCGCTCCTCTAGAATTTATATAGTCTTCAAAGTGAGCACTCCCTGATCAAATTCACCAGCCAATTTTCGCTCCACACCGTTCACTCGAATCAAGCCAGACTTCCCACTAGCCAAAAAAAATCAACTATACGCGACCACATTCATCAGAGCCTCTCCAAAACATACACCTATCCATGCAAGCGAATGAGCACTAGCGCAACAATCTCACTCCTCCCCCGCCAAATCCACCCAGATCGCGTCCCACCCCCACCGCTCGCATCGGCAATTGCACCCGCCCAAGCACGTAGCATCAGCTCCACCAATCACAATTCGACACGAAGAAGGACGGACACCCGAGAGGGCGCCGAATAATAACAATACCTTGGAGGTGCCGCGGCAGTGAACCCAGGAGATCCTTGACCCCGGTGCCCAATCCACCGACGACTCCTTTCAAGAACTTCACCCTCACGAATCGGGATCTGTGGGAAGAAGATGGTGGTGGGTAACGTGTCAAAGATCGAATCTGTAAAGATCACAAGAACAAACATATGATTACTTACCCGGCTCAGCCAAGCGTGACGCACAGCGACGGAGATCTAAAAAAGACCGCAGATTCACCCAATCAAAGCGCAATTGCTTTCCGCGAACGGCGAAGACGGCGGCGACGGCGGCGGCTGCGGCGGCTGACGGCGCAAGGAGAAGGAGTGCTCGGAAAAAGATGGAGGAATTCGCCGGCGAGCTCTCGGCCTCTCGACGCAAGGAGAAGGAGTGCTCGTACGATGGATGGAGGGTAAGCGAGAAAACGAAGACGTGAGAGAGGTAGAGTAAATGGGTTCACTTTAGTGGGTTGATAAGTGGGTCATAAATGGGTCTGCTCTCAGACCCATTTAAGACCCATTTATTTCAACTTTTTAATTTTTAAAACCCATTATGGGTGCAAACTTGACCCATTAACGACCCATTTAGCTATAAATGGGTCTATAGATGGGTCAATGACCCATTTTGACACCCATAACTATCACCCAGGTTTTTTGGTTTATTTTACTTGAATACAAAGTATAGATTACTGATAAGAACAAAAACCAGAAAATAATTGCTTGTTTCATAATGCTTTAAAACATGTTATCTGTCTTTGATGGGCTTGTAGGGAAAAGGCCTATGAATTGTTCCACAGGTAAATGACCCACGTCCAACTATTCCGAGTATTCTTTTTATAAGTTGTGGCTTGCATAAAACGAACTGAATCATTACAAATGGTATTAGAGTAAGTTCTCTATGATAAAGGCTAGTAAATACACCTAAAGGGGGGATGAATAGGTGTTTATGAAATTCTTTTTAAACCTTTAACCAAAATCCTTTGGCTTGAAATAAAAATCAGAGATAAATAAATCACGCAGCGATAAAATAAAAAGAGTAAGGTAAGAGAATTTTGACACCGAAGTTTATAGTGGTTCGGCTTATTGTAAGCCTACGTCCACTCTCCACGCTGGCAGCCAATTGGTTGTGATTACTATGTAGCAAATGAGAACTTTACAGCTTATGATCTAGACTTCTTTTGTTGAAAGTCTATTCTACAGCTCATCGTAATTTCACACTGTAAGTATCTCTCCTTAGTACACAATTTGAGCTCAAGAGATTTTGAGAACAAGGAGTTTCAGAGGTTCGAACTTCGAATTTTTTCTATCGGCTCACACTTTTCGAACAACTACGATACACCTTAAATACCCCTTCGTGCCTCTATAGCCTTAGCACTTTTCAAGAGTTCATCCAATCTACCCGTTGGAATGAATCAATTAAGGTGATCTTCACTTTATCGACTATAAGCGGAAGATAGCTCGTCAATCCTGCTCGTCCATACAATCAGGATCTTGAGTTTCCAAAAGTGGATCTTTCTAAAACTTGCTTGATCTTCAACGGATCAAATCCAAAAAATCTTTCGAGCTTAAAATCATAGCCAAAAATCTTTCACGGATAAATTAAGGAAGATAATATTCAATTCTTGATTTCCTTAACCGTTAGAATAAATTGCTGACAGCTTGGCAAAATTACAAAACTGAGTCTGACTGACTTCAGACTTTGATAGGGTCTGGAGATCATCGACCGTAACCCGGGTCCAGTAACCTTCGACGGAAAACGCTTGGGTCTTAAACTCTTCAGACTTAAGTGACTGAGTTTTGGATTCTTTAGACTTAACTGACGAGGATGTTTTGTTAACTTCAAAACACATAAGGGATTTTTCTTCAACACTCTATTAGTAAGGCTGCATTTGGTTATCACTTTGCCAAATGCCTTGCAAATTTTCTTGGAGAACCTTGGAGATATAAATTAAATTTCCAAAGTTCTTTGGCCTAAAGCAGGTCTATAAAAGCTTTTGACTTTAGCATTTTATGAAATACTAATATATATATATATTAATTTTGCCCTCATTAAACTTATGAAGTTTTGAAAATGCCCTCATCATTTTCCATCTTGCGCAATATCGCCGATGATGCTAGATCTGATTGTCAATGAGCAAGATATAGTGTCGGCAACCCATCGCCGAGGTTTCACAACCTCAAGTGAGGTAACCTTGAGGTTACCCTACCACGTTCCTATTCAAGAATTAATATATGATCCTCAACATTTTTTTTTTAATTGATTTTCATATTGATTCATGTTTCGATAAGGGCATTGTTGATATCGTACCAAAAAACATCACTATGGTTTCGTGTGTGATCCGTGTCTATCTATTGGCACTTGCTTGTCCTTTACTGGGACTTTGAGGAGACTGTAGTGGTTTTGGCGAAGAGAGGGAGACTAGATAGTTTTCATCGTCTTGCCACCGATGGGGACGCGGACCATTTGTATGTACCGTTCGTGATGTGCGATTAAATATGAGGCTATATTGCTTTCGATCGGTCAATGATTCCGTGCAAACGTGTGGGTCAAGGAACGGCGTACACTTTTCCTTCTTCCTATAGTTATATCATCTCTAGCTTGCCAGGGTTTGTTTGTGACATGCGGTGTACGTTCGATTAGTTTCCTGATATCGGATATACTTCTTCATTTTCTCTTTTGTAGAATGATTTCAATGAAGAGATGTCTCAACTCCTGCTTGGATATTCTATGCACATGAAGTTTGTTTTTAACCAAGTGGAATACCTTTAGTTAAATCTTCTAGTTTTCTATATGCACCCCAAAGAAAATTCTGTCTCACTAAATAATTCATACTTCCACATGAAAAAATTAGAAACTTTCAGTTTTTTGAAAAGCCATAAATTGATCTCAGTAGTTTTTGCACTCATGGTCATGGATATGATGATGCAAGCAAAGTCCCACGTTGAGCAACTAAGAAGATAAAGTGGGCTTATAATGGGTTGTGTTCCCTGTCGTGACATTCCCGCATAAGGGAAGACGAGTTTAGAGATAATGTCAAAGATGGACCAACAATCCTCAATTGGCGCAGGTTTTCCCAAATCTTTTTCTCGTGTAACGTTTGGGATTTTCATTTTAGTTTTAATTAATTATAAACGAATTCTGTTTGAAAGAGTCGCTACCAACTTGTTTGGTTGGCTCTGAACCAAAAGATACGGGAGGGATCTTATTTTCTATGTAACCAAAGATCTAGGTACGAAGAGTTGATTACACTAATCATTCAACTAATGCACTTTTAGTACCCAAATTTGATTATTTGACAACCAAGTGTCACATGCAATCTTTTTTCCAATTAAATTTTTCACGAAGTGCCCATGCGATGCTAGTATGTTTATTATGATTCCAAGATGTAACCTTACCATAAGCAATATAAAAGAATCACACCAAACTCGGCAAGAACATTACTAAAAGAATGAGTAAAAGATCAAGTGCAATAAAGTAAACTAATATGAGTCAGTCAAAAATATAATATGGCCTTGTTTTTAATCCCCAGACAGCAAGCCCACGAGATAAATTCAACATGAGTCTAATTCCTTGTCTAGATTAATCTATCTAAACCTAAACTAAATCAAAGGTAACCACTAAAATTCCTAAACTATATGTCTACTAACTAACCGAAACTAACTGAAACTAAACTAAATTTAGTGCTAAAACTTAGCGATGTAATCAAGGTTTCTCTGTTTCTAACCATTTTTCTTTTTTTTTTGAAAATTTTAAATTTTTTATCTTTATTATTTCTGGAAAGTGAAGACTTGGGCCGGGCCATTGGGCCCAGTCCGAACATGAATTGTAACTCGGGTTCCTAGGTTTGGGCCACTGCAGATTCAGGTTATGCACATGGTTGGGGCTTTATATCAAGCCCCCTTTTTAAAACACAGTAAGCCATAAACTAGCACACCATGCTAATGTCACGGTTGAGAGTTCCTTAGTCGTGGAATGACCCGTGTAGAGCCTGGTAAGTGGAATTCATCAAGCCAGCCCTTGTTCCATAGTTGTTCCAGAGAACAAACGGCGAATAACTTTCTTATACAAAATTGCACCATGTCCAGTTTAACTTGGGCATCTAGTCTATTGAGCGAGTTAGCAGTTCTCTTTTAGGCTCCATAGTTGGTTTTGGCCTGCCATAGCTTTATAGGGAAAGTGACATCAGGTTTCGACCAATTTATGCACGGGAGGCCAACCCCTTCTTCAGCATTCCTAAGTAATATAATCTTTCTATCCTAAAACCCCTAGCATCAATTGTCCTGACCTTACTCTCACGGTTTAGTTGTGTTCATCCCCTTTGCATCCTTATTTTTCACTTGATAACCCAAAGCACCACTCACAAGTGTCGCGAATACAGAGGATTCATGGACTGTGACACTAAGCCCAACCTATTAATGACTAAATGTCTCCTTCAAAACAAATCAGGCCCCCTCAGCCAAATTATACCCAATCCATCAAGATTCACTCAAGCCCAGATTCCCTAAAAAAACAACTAGCCCGAATTATTAAGATAAACCCATCTTCTTATCTTTTCCCTTCTCCTTTTGCTATTTGTTCTTGGTTTCTCATTTTCATTTCACTTTTCTGGGCACCTATATTTTCCTTCTCCAGTGCTCGTCATCTCGAAAATCTACTAAACTTACTCATTCATGTATTCTAATCAAATGCAACTCACTGACCATATCCTAGAATACCGCGCAAATGCACCAGCCATTATTCAAATGATATCCTAACGGATCGTCTAAAGATGAGGAGTACACTACTATCAATGGTGAACAAGGCATTGGAAGTAGAGGTATTCACAGGCTGGAGGTATCTGGGTAGAAGGTGAACAAGACTATAATAGAGAGTTCGTTAATGTTTGGAAAGTACCATGAATAGGTAAATAGTGAAGTAGAGTCATGATTGTTGATATGCTCGAGAAGACCATAAGATAAAAGCTAGAGTGAAGTTGAATATTAGCATGAAGTCTGATATAACCAAAGAACCTGATATAACTAGGAAGCCGGTCACAACCATAGCCAGATATCAGTACTAAGTGGATATCGGCAAGGTACTTGAAAGCTAGATATAGGCCGAATACTTATTTATCAACAAAAATTGTACTATGAATACATTTGAATGATTGAAAAAAATGAATCTTTTTTGTATTGAGATTTTCATGTTACATTTTGGAAATTAAACTAATAGGTGATGTATCTGCCCCCGCCCCCACCCGACGTGCTCGTTGTAGATCCGTTCATGTGGGTAACTTATTGAACTATGTTCTTCAGTTAACATACGAAAATATCACGAAAACTGTTTTTTTTCCTTTATTCTTGAGTTTATTGAGACAACCTCCCATCTTTGTGTTGACTTTAAGAGCTAAAGCGGCCTGAAACGAAGTAGATTACAGTGAAAAATGTCGCCCAAGCCAATTGGCAAATCTTAATGTCCATTTTGAGGCGTGGTTTTTCTTTTTCTCCCAAGTTTTTCTGCTTTGTGCTAGAAACGATTAAATTATACTTGTGGTTGCGCTCCCACAAGCTCCCCAAGCCCAAAAAGAAAAGTTCCCAACAATGTGATCGTGTCAAAGTTTGTTCATCTACTTGGATTGGACTTGAGTGCATGAGCACGCTTCATCTTCCAGCTAAAATCACGGCCATGGACCATGAGCTTGATTCGAGCTCGAGATTGATTGGACTAAAGATCAAATGATCGGTGCAATAATGGATCGCATGGATCTAATTTAAGCCAATCTTGAGATGGGTATGCCTGGACTTGTTATACTTAGTGGAATTATCGTCTCTGGCGCTAGTAATGGTAATTGCCACGATGTTCGTGTTCGGACTTCAACGGACGATTAGAGTGTACTTTCGCCATCTATGATTGTAAATGCCTTTGACGCATACCAGGGACGGTGTAACACTGAAGTCGTCTCTAAATCCTTCCTTCGCATTAGTTGAAGTCGCTGCTAAAGCTCCTAGTAATCACCGTAAAGGTAAAATTTCTGGTAATGAGAAAAAAATGACTTCACTAAAAGGCAAATGTTGAGTCATGTTGCAATGGCGTTTTGCAATTGTTTGTTAGGACAAAATATTTTCTTTGAGTATTCTACTGGCATGAATTAGTATTAATTTATTTATTACAGTCGCTCTCTTGACATCACCAGCATCACGGCGAACAAGTAGCTTGTTACAGGTAAGCAACCGATTAGGGTTACCATATTCAATAGTTTAGTACCAAAGGAAATATTTGGTTCGTTACACCAACTTTGCATAATGCTCGACCATAGTCAGAAAGGAGCTCATTGACGTGAACCTTAAAAAAGCCATGGAGCGAGGAAGACCGGTTCATAAACCAGAGGATGTAAAGAGATATTTCTGAAAGTAAAAGGAGGAAAATGGCATTGAGACCGAATGCGAGGAAGGTATTTGATTTTCTTTCTCCCTTGAGATTCTCCCTTCCTCAAGGGAGAAAATAAATTAGAAGGGCAACAGCGCAAACAGAGATGTTACTTGTCTCTTTGCTCACGAAGCCATTTTTACCTGATGGCCTCTCCTGAAAGCATTTGGAAAAATGGGGAGGCGAACACGAGCGAGCCCGGCACTATCCCAAAGTGGAAAAGCAAGCAGGGACTGAACCTCTGTCTAGATGGTAGAGAACCATCTTAGCGACCACAATGAGCTATTCAAGGACAAAATTTATGGCCAAGCTATGGCCTGTAGCACATTATAAAGAGATTCAATTAGAATGTATCCGGGAGCCTTTCTCTGGGAAACATACTAGACATGAGGAAATCTGCGATGTAACTATCCACGTTAATTGTTGTTTGCATTTTGTGCTAATATGCAGCAAAATAGTTCTACTGGGGACTACGGGCCAAACCGTTTGCCCAGTTTCGCAAGTGACTTGCTCACAGAGCATATAATCAAGCACATTGTCATCACTAGTTAGAATTAAGAAAATAGAAGACAAACTCCCCTGCAAGAGGGTGTATCCTCCAACCCAAAAAGAAAAGGTGGAAACTTTGTGTCGACAGCCAATTAATGAAGTAGACCAGACCAAAGTTGATGTCAGAGCCCGTGAACCTGATACACATCAATTGCTAAAATGCATGTGATTCTTACGATAAGATGCGCCCCGGGAGAAAAGGGGGCGGCGGCGCGGGGGTGGGGATAGAAAAGAAAACTGTAGCGTGCATCAAACAGTCCTCCAGAAAATCATCCCATTAAACTTTCTAAAAACATGGAAAGACACTGCAACTTAGGAAAAGATAATCCAGCATCCATAAAGATTCAAGAGCGTTGAACGGATTGAAGGGAATGTTTTTGAGATGAGCAGATTGCTGAATTAGGTCCATTTAGGCCTTACAAAAGCAGAGAATGGCTACCCCATCAGGTATGTAAAATCCAGATCTATCCTAAGACATTGCTCCTCACTGCTATCATCACCAAACAAGGACAAGAAAACACATCACCAAGTTTCTCGGATTGATAGTCCCCGTCATGTCAGAGTTCTAGCACAATAAGACTTACATGGTGCTTCAAAAGCATCACCTTAACCATCTTAACCATCAAACTGACACTTACTTGACATCTCACGCATTACATTGCAATTCAAGCCACTGATAATAATGAAAATTAAAAGGGTAATCTAGAGAATCAGTGATTATAAAATCAGACTTAAAATTAGCAGGAGGGCACTTGTGTTGGTATAAGAGTTAAATCGATTTCCTTTTGCGGGCCGAACCAGCAGAAAAAAACCGCCATTCTCTTGCACAGCATGACTGAGGTAAGGTAACCATTTATTCCCACAATGTTGAGAAAACTACGAAAATGATGCTTACAACGCTTGATGTGAAAAAATTGCCATAATCAAGCAGCGTAAGAAATATTCTCCTTTCCCGCACAAATCCTCAATTAGATGCAGAAGGGTAATAGTACTACTACAGGACCAAAAGTAGGTATAGAGTGCTACATGTATGTAAGATATTGGCGGCAACTCACTGTCTCTACACAAATCGATCAAACGGTTGGTCTGCGCTCGAATCCAGTTCCCGGATCATCAGCCGAAGGGAAAACCTCCAGGCCAGTGACCACCGCGTCAGGCGGCCCCCGTCTACACCGCTGCTGCATCTCTTCTACCAGCTCGGGCTTGCCAGAGAAGAGGGCTTCGACGGAGCCGTCCCTACGGTTCCTAACCCAACCTTTCAAACCCAGTTGGGTCGCATTCTCGACGGTCCAGTTCCTATAGAAAACGCCCTGCACTCTGCCCTTTATCACAGTCCTCACCTGCAGACCCCAAAACTCAATTAAACCCTCGCTCCCAATCCCACAACAGACTATCAGACTCGCTAAGTGAAAGGTGAATTCTCTTCAACATGCAAAACCACAACGACCCCCGTATCGAAACCATCAATAATTTGAAAGTGGGCGTAGCAAATAGCGAGACCCCAAGCCGAACGATCATAGCCAATCAATCTACCAAAAAAAAAAAAAAAAAACCCATCTCGAAAAGCTTCCAAAGGTAGGAACTTGGAGCCGATAAATCACTTCCAAAGTACCAATTCACAGCAGCAACATCAATTCAAACACACAAGCGGACAGAGAGTGAAGGAAGCGCGCACCGTCTTGGAGGGGGAGGAATCGGAGGTGGGCTGCGGCGGAGGGGGGGTCATCGAATGACGAGGACGAAGTTGGAGCAGACGAGGAAGAGGAGGAGGAGGATGAAGAACTTGAAGGCGAAGCGGAAGAGGAGGAAGAGGACGAGGAGGCCCACGGCCAGGGAGATCGGGGAATCTGTGAGGAGGAGCAGGGCCATGTCTATAGGCTCTCCATGTAGAATCCGGGTGATGGTGGTGGAGGTCAAGCCCACGACAGCGGCCGAGGAAGAATCGGGTGCCGCGTCGGTGGAACAGGGGCCTGAGGCTGGCGCTGGCGATGGCGATGGGTTCGATGGAAGCCGCTGAAGCCATGCGATTCGGACAGGTGGTTGACTTAAATAAGGCGTGATTGATGGGATATCGGGCGACCCAGGAAGATTTGGAAATTTCTTGATTTCCTTTATTTATTAAGCTCTACGCGTTGTGGTCTTCTTCTAGTGGTTTGCAGTTCACACTGCCTGGGGTGGGAAAAAGCGGTGGAGTGAAGACGACGCGAAAGAGGCCAGTGAGTTTCTTCCTGTGCACAACTGGACAAAAAGTAATATTCTTCTTTTTCGGAAAAAGAGTTTCTTTTTTCCCATTATCCCCATCCGTCCGTGAGCCCCAAAAAAAGAGAAAAAAAAGGCGAAGTAATATTCCCTTCCCTTCTTTTTGTCTAGAGATTATTAGATGCAGATTTTAGATTCTTTTATATATTTATTTTTGGTTGATTTGAGGGTACATAAAGTTACGGTACATGTGAACCGCTCTCCCTTATTATATCTTCCTTTGGATAGCTTTTCAAACTTGGGATAATTGATGCACGAGTCGATAATGGCTCGCATGATAATCATTCTATTTCTGTTTCATAACTATTTTTTTATTCCAAATTTATTTTCTAGAAAAGAAATGTGTTTGGTAATACAATTTCTTTTTTTCTATTTTTTGAATAAATTTTTGTCCCAAAAATAGGTTTAGAATAAAAATGAGAAGTAAAATTTTTTGAACATAAATGAAAAATAAAAATTCTTCTAATCACCCGTTTTTTCTACTAGTTGTCCACCCACTTGCCACTCGCTATCCGTTGGCATTCGCTTCCCGCCGTTCGTTACCAACAGTCATTAGTTGCCATCAGCCGTCGCAGATTGTTGTCGGTACCTAGGATAAAGAAATTTTGTATTATTATCAAATGAAACTCTATTACGGAAACAAAAATTTTACATTGTTATTAAACACGTATTTTTGCCAAGAAATTTATTCAAAAAAATGTATTTTCCTTTTGGGAATCAATTTCCGGCCATAATGTTTATCATTTGTGTCCTAAGAGTCTAGTTTAAAACTAGAACTAGGACTTTTAGGGCTTGCATGGTAATATTTCTACTATTTAATTTTTTTATTCATTTGTTTTTTGGAATAAAAAAAGAATAAAAATATGTTTGGTAATATCAACTAATTTTTCCATTCCCTGAAATAAAATAAACAATAGTGGAGAATAGATTTAAAATAGAAACAAGAAATAGAAAAAAATAACTTATTATTTGTGAGAATAATTTCTAGAAATAAGTCATTTTCTTTTTTTTTTTTTTTTTCTTTTCTTCTTCCTTCTTGGCTGTCTATCGCCCCTCGCCACTCGTTGCTGCTTGTAATCACCAGCCACCGTCCACCGCCCCTCGCCACTTGTTGCTGCTTGCCACTGCTAGCTGCCAATCGCCAGAGGATGAGCAAGAAGAATAAGAAGAGAGAAAAAAAGAAAAATCTAAAGAATTATTAAAAAATTAAAATAAATTTTACGTTGCATTATACCAAATGCATTCATATTCTTTTTCTATTTTGAGAATATAAATTTTGTGTAGTTACCAAATGCCTTCTTCTACTAAGAAATTATTCGAGGGATTAGAAATAGAAAAACACTATTTATGAAAGGAAATTATTCATCAAAATAGAAAATATTACAAAACGGGTTTTTAGTTTCAAAATTGGAATCAGTCGACTTTAAAATTGCCAGTTGTAGGGCATAACCATGGATCGAAACAATTTTTGTTTTGTCCAAAATTCTAGATTGTGCTTTTTTAAGAGAGCCAAAAATTGTCTCGCAAATAAAAATTGGTGTTTTTTTTTAATAAATTTTTTGTGGAGAATTTGACCCTAAGCTGAGGTATCTTAGTGGATACCCGCACGTCTAAGTCTTCACCCGTGAGAGTGACTGGCCTTTCAATGCTACATTCATTTTCGGCTTGTCCCATCCTCAAGTCCCACTTCTCCACACTTTTCTACGTGTTTTTTCTTATTTTCATATAATTCCAAAAAACTATACATTTCTACGTGTAGTCATGGAATATGACTTTCTAAACATTTAATTTTTTTTATAAGTTACATATTGGAGTTTATTCCATTACTTTAGAAAATTTTGGATCAAAAAATTAAGAAAAATAACAACATGCTTAATGCATATCCATCCTTCTCGCTAATAGAATCAAGAAGTATACATTATTGATATGTTCTATCGGATTTCAAAATAATAAAAAAATGATATAACTATGAATTTTTTTTACTTATCTACCTTTTTATGTGTTTTCAAAAATAATATGCACAACTATGAATCTATACTTAAAAAAATTGGTTGAAAAATCATTACAGATCTTGCATCGTCATCCTGCGCCTAGCCGTGTCGAAAGCACGGGTAGATTGGTCATTCACTTTACATAATCATCCATACAAAAACTCCTACATTTACATTATTTCAGGAGCAATACAAATGAAGAAATTCTGCTTATGCATACCACACTTTATCTACTTATTAAGCAGATCTAGTACACCGGGAGATTTTCAGAACGCAAAATCGGTGGCGGTCTCTCGAGCACATCATCTGAATATGGAATTCCTCCCAATTCCGCCGCCCGGCTCCATCCCTTTGCGATCACGAGTTGTGAAGATCAAGGACGTGTTCCGGCCATCAATCAGGCCTGCATCAATCAACGACTTCCCTTTTCTTCCCAAACCTCGAAGATGACTTCCGCGAGTCTGAAAGGGAAATCGAAAGAGCTAGGAGTTCTCATGGTTTCACCCGCTACTTTCGGCCTTTCAGGGGTGATAGACAAGAAGATCCGTAATAACATAGACGAGGTCCGAACACAGGGCGAAGAGGAAGACGAGGAAGACGAAGATGGCGGCGATTTTGAAGAAGACGAGGAACAGGACGAGGGAGATGAGCGTTTGGAAGAAGAAGAGGGCCGGAGAATCTGAGAACACCATCGCCTCGCTGGGTCTGTCTTCGCAAGACTCTCTAGTCATTGCAATAAATAGGCAGATGGAATAGGATCCTTCCTAGCGCTTCGACCGCCATTGGGACCCAATTGGTGGATTCTACACTGACTCTGATCGTGGCCCAAGTTTACAGATTCTTCGTGATTGTTCCATGTGGTTGTGGTTCTAGGAAAGAAAAAGAGGTAGGAGTTTCCAGCGCAAAAGGTGAAATGACGTTCGGTTTCGTCGCTATCTCTGGATAAGGGCGCGGTCGCCCTCCCAATTTTTCCAACTCAACTCGTTTCCGTGCCGCGTGGACAGTTTTGTAGGTAGAACATCATTTTTCTCGACTCAATTCATTAGACGCCAGATTCGACAAAATAACTTATGTCCGAAGAGAAAAATATTCTCGCTTTTCAAGTATATGAAAAAAAAAATCATCGAATTTTACTAAAATTCGATAAAATGACACTAAAAATATCACAATTTTCGTATGATCCTCATTTTAATATTAAGATGTTTCGTCAGATCACTTCAGTGCCACTTCTATTCATTAAATACCTCGAGCGATAAAATCCAATAAAAAATATCACGTGGCTTTTAAATTTATATATTAGATATTACGTGATATTTTTCAATAAATGTTAAATATTACGTGTCCTTTCTACAAAAAGAAGTCTACACATGCTTTGAGAATAAAAACCCTACCGCCCACAATAAAGTCATTCTCTCTCTACATCGTTCTCTCGCCGGCCAAATCGAAAGCGTTGCAAACAAAACATCGATGAACTCAGATTCGAGACCAAATCCATACATAATTGGACAGAGTGTTTAGCATTACCTTTGCGATGAGGAGCTCCGATCGTAATACGTCGTCAAACTAACAAAAGAAGGTCCGAGCACTGAGATACGCACCAGCGAAGAAGCTTCATCAACTCATGGAGACATGCTTCAACTTACTTCGGCAAAAAATGGAGGAGGACCAATGCCTCAGCGCAGCAGTGGATGAGAAAGCCGCGATCACTGGATCGGGTGGCGTTGGTGTTGTAATTATGGTTAATAGATCAACAAAAGTGAGTAAAATGCGTCTTTCAGTTCATGTATTTCATTAATTTGTGTATCTCTTGAATTTATATATTTCTTGGATTAATGTATCTCTTCAGTATATGACTTTTTAAACTCTATACATAGATTTGAAATATTTTGAAATATTCTTCATTCAAAGAATAACAACAATAGCTCTCATCTCTTTACTCCAGTTTGAAAGTGTTAGTATGAACACCTAGAGGGGGGTGAATAGGTGTTTAAAATAAACCTTGGCAAATATATGCGGAATAAAATAAACTTCGAGCAAAATAAATGAGTTAAGGAAGAGGATAAGAACACAAGGTTTATAGTGGTTCGGCTTAATCCAAGCCTACGTCCACTCTCCCACGCTAACAGCCTTTTGCTGGATTCCACTATGCAATCAATAAGAGATTACAACTTTGAGTGTAAACACTTAGTAGTAGATCACACTATCTCACTAAGTCACTCTTTTATTATTTCTCTCACGATCACAAACGTTTAAGCTCACAAGAGACAAATGTATGATCGAAGTTGGCTTAGACTTTGGAATTATAAATTCTACACTCCGTCTCTTACTTGCTCATCGGTTCTTGATCTCCTTAAATACTCCTCCACTTCCAAACTAGTCGTTGGACAGTATCTTGAGGATCATCTTCCAATCTACCTATTGGACAAATCTATATCTAGAAGATTTGGTAGCCGTTGAGTGATAGAAGTAGAATCCCAAATTGATTTTGATCGCCCATACAGACAGAATCTTGGTTTCCATAAGTAGAGCTTCTTCATATAGAAAGTTCTTGTCTTCATGATCCAATTGTCAATCAATAAGATTGAGTCAATCAAATTAATCTTGATGTACAATCCAAATCAGATCACTAGCTGTTATACATTCTGTAATAAACCAAGGCTTTGAAGAATTGAAGATAAACTTGAATCTGTCTTCGTCTTCATTCTTCATCGCGTCTAGTCTGGAATTTGTCAGCATGGGCAGACTTTGAATCTAAAGTCTAGCGGTCTTTAGACTTTGATGGTAGAGTTTGGAAGTCTTCAGACTAAACTTTACAATTTAAACAGATTTAGCTTTAAGGTCTAGATGCAGTCTGAATAAGTTCAGCTTCAGTATAGAGTTTATCTTCTGGTTTTTTCAAGCATAGACTTTGATAATATCCTTTACATGTTCTATCATCGGTATAGTCTGTTACTCAATAATTAAACACGTTAGTAGCATTTGATTTATTTTGTCATCTTCAAAACATTATAAGAGATTTCCCTAACACAGTTATCTTTAAGTGTATTAGTTTCAATAAACGTTCAACAAAGTTATGTTTGCATAATGCTAATTGAAAAGAGTTTAAGGTGTTGTATCTGAAAAGGCATAGTTCGCGAAAGTGTTTAGCACTGTTGGTGAGAACTAACTTTTGGAAGAAGATTCCATTAGCCATACCTCATCTTCTGTTTAATTTTGTTGCATTTTATGGCAATTTTGCCTTTTTTTATTTGGTCTGCATGTGTGTACTCTTCACTTGTTGAGAAGATTTATTCGATATGTTTACCTATCGATTGGGTCATTATTAAAGTTGTTATCTCTTTCTCAATGTTATTACCTCTGTTTATGTTTTTTTTTAGTTATAACAAACAATGTTATGTATTTTTTCTCGAATACATTAATTAATTCTAACGGTTGGAAGGATGGAGAAGGGAAAACTCAAAAGAAGCTTCTCAAACTCTTTTTTTTTTTTTTTTTTTTTTTTTATTGCAAAGAATACTTGGACTCCCCCTCGACTATCTCTCTCGTTTGTGAACAAATGTTTCCCCTTTCTTTACCGGCGCTGACCATTAGAATACATGTATGAGTTGTGTTATAGAAGTCTCACATAGGAGAATTGGTGTGGTGTTAAGCAATTAACAAATGTTAGTTGACCCATAACTCATTGTCTCAATCTTTTGAGTGAAAATGGATCCAACCTAATATGTTGATGAGCTCGGACTTAGGCCCTGTTTAGTTCAGCATTTGGAATGCTCATTTGGGCTCTAAAGGGCTTTGGCCACATGCTGTGGTGTTTGGTTCATTTTTTTTGAGGACTTTGGGGAGATGTAATTACATCTCCAAGGGGATTGAAAGGCCTTTACGATAATGGAGGGGGAGAGGTTCATTGGGAAGTTGCGTTTTCGGAATGCAACTTCCATTGTTCATCACTGTTCATCGCCATTGGAGAGAAGCCAATCGGAAGCCGACGACTACTGGTCAAGAGGTCGCACGCGCCGACGACCACCGGCCAAGGGTCGCCAGACCCCGGTGATCGCCGGCCAAGGGTCGTCGGACTTCAGGCGATGCCTGGGTTGCGCGACCCAGGCGGCTAGATCTGGCCATGTCACCGGGGTCGCGCGACCCCAAGCGACGGTCGCCTGGGTCGCGTGACCCCAGGTGGCCATATCTGGCCATCTGGCCGTCGGATCGGGCGGTCCGGTGGCCGGATCTTCAAAAAAGAAAATAGAATTTTTTTTAATCTAATAAAAATCATTTAAAAATGAAAATTTTACCAAACGGTATTTTGGCCAAAGTTGTATCTCAATGCAAATTTTACCAAATGATATTTGCATTTCGGAAAACCCCATTTACCCAAAAGTATTTGCATTTTGACAAATGTATTTCCCAAAAGCCGAACCAAACAAGCCCTTAGGCTCCATTTGGGAACCACTTTGGAAAGCCCTTTGAGGCTTCAAAGCCTATTTGCCCAAATATTGAGTGTTTGGGAGCACCCAATGAAACTTGCCTTGAAGGAATGCTGGCATTTTAAAGGCGGAAAGCCCAAGGTATGTCACGCCTCGAACCTCGGGCATGCCAACATCCATCATGGTCAAACAAATGCGACAATCCCAGGTTAAGTCGCCGACTCATTCAGTTCTTTAATGCACATGCAGAAGCATATTGTAAAACCCCTGACAATAAAATATGGGATAGAAAAGCAGGAAGCAATTTCAATTCAAATACAAACCAACATACTTTCAAATCAATGGAGTTACAAACGAAGGCCTACAGCCAAAAGTCTATGAAAGACCGGCTCTTAAAAAGAAACTGTCCTACTACCTACAAGTCGGACACGAACTCCAATCTAACAGACTTCACCTATGCAACTCCACCAGGCCAACCAAAACGAACTAGCTGCTCCGTCCACATAGGACCTAAAAATGTAAGCCTACAACTGGGGTGAGACATTGTCTCAGCAAGTTCAACCCCCTAAACCCCTATTAGAAAGAGAATACACCCAAAGGTGGCCTGGCTACAACATCAAGAGGACTTACCTCGTCTTAGTCCTTACCTACAGGTTAGTACAATTTATATAATCAATCACGTGCAATTATAAGAACCAACAATTGTAGTATAATCATTTCATCCAAACAATTCAATTACTCGGATTGTCTCAGCGATCAATCGACTTAGTTGATTACATGTCATTGAGATCATCAAATGGCCATTCTGATTAATTAATGTCGACTCTCAATCACGATCCTACAAGCAAGTCTAAACTTTAGTGATAATCACGGCCCCACTCGGCAAATCAGAATTTGTGGCATCATGGCCCCACTCGGCACAATCTTCAAAAGGTGGTAGATCCCAGCCCGATGGGCACGACCTCAAACAGGTGGTAAATCACGGCCCAATTGGGCACGGCCTTTAATAGGTGGTAAATTCCGGCCTGATGGGCACGATCTCAAACAGGTGGTCAATCACGGCCTAATTGGGCATGACCTTTAATAGGTGGTAAATCCCAGCCCGATGGGCACGACCTCAAATAGGTGGTCAATCACGGCCCCATTGGGCACGACCTTTAATAGGTGGTAAATCACGGCCCGATGGGCGCAACCAAATCTAATTTGGTGGTAACTCTCGGCCCAATTGGCACAATAATACCTCGACGACTTTCTAAGTCCACTCATAATTACTGCACGGTTGTTTTTCCATGAAATTCCGACACTTGGGATTTTATGAAAAAAAATCCCTATTTATTGCAATCACACTCAATTTGCCATAACCAATCATCAAATTTAAATTCTAAATACACAAAGAACGACCGGCACGAAATTCGAACAATTCGGGTCAAAAATAAATTTTCTGTTTTTTATAATATTTAATTAATTTTGGAATATAATATAATATTATAATCCCCATAATTTCGAAGCAATTAAATAACTCAAAATTAAAAACCCATTAAGTCCCATCAAGGCTTATCATTAATTAATCCCTTTTAGCCTTAATTAATCACACTTTAAATTAAACAAATCCCTTAATCTAACACATAATTAAATATGCTAATCTATCCACCTAAGCTCACTTAATTTAAACTAAACACACTTAGGGCATCATTAACACTCTAATCAAGGTTTAGTGAGTTAAACTCACCCAAATGACGAGCCGAGCGAACCAAAACAACGAGGACGACGGGGGGATCGACTTTCTCCAAACCAGGACAAGCATCCGGGGTTGGGAAGTCGGCCAAAACAGGCCAAGAAGGGGTTGAGAAACCCATTTTTGCAGCTGCTAGTTGTAGCTGGATGGAGGCTGCTCGGCGGCGGTTCGTACGCAGGGGACGGCGGAAAAGCGGCGGCTGCAGCTTGGCGGTGGCTTGTGCGGTGAGGCGGTGGCTCTGGCGACCCTGGCGTCGGCTGTAGCGAGGGACGGAGATGCTGGGAGCTTGGGCCGTGCGAGAAAGGGAGACGGCACGCGACGGTTGGCGCGCACACGGGCACGACGGGGCGCGGGACGACATGCGGCGGCGACGGCGGTGCGGCGGAGGGGCGGCGGATGGCGTGCGCGGGGCTGGCGTCGACGGGCTAGGGGCCTGGCTTGCTTCCGTCGGCCCTCCTCTCTCCCCTTCCTCTTTCAATTTTCCTTTTTTTTTTTTTTTTCAAAAATCCAAAAACCAAAAATCCAAGGAGGAAGATGAAGTGGTGGGGCCCTCCACTTTTTGGGGATTAAATCCACCCCTCCACTTGTCAAGATCTTAGTAACTCTTGCCCCACACCATGACATCATTTGTGATGTCACAATTTACTACCTCAATCCTTCACAACCTCTTCCAATAGGTTCAATTTCTTTTTCCGCTGAGGCATGAAATCTTGTACACTAATTCCTTCAATTCCATTCAATTCTCTTCCAATTGACTCCATAAAATTAATCCAATGTCACCACACTTCAATTCACATCTTTACTTGTCCATAGAATCAACTTAAGTCCCAAAAGTACGACCAAAAGCGGGCCTACTAATTTCTCGAGCCGAATTAGCCATTCTCTGATTATTTTGTGGAAAAACTCGGCTTGCATGAAAAATCTTCTGAAGATGAGTCAATGATCCTAAAATGATTTGTGACAAACCATGACTTCCAATTTCTGAATTCGATCTCAATTTTCACGGTTAATTTCGATTTGGTGCGATTCCAGCGCGTCCTAACCTATCGGGTAGCTTTTAGGGAAATTTTCTTGCATCCAACCTGAGGGTGATCAGTCCCGAAGTCTGACGCGTTAAAATCCTTTAATTGCTTCGCCCAATAGACTAGTTCCCTCATGAGTGGCCAACTCAGAGAGTCAAACTTTATGCACAGATGAAATGCTCGACTCAATTGACTAGAAATAGAATTAGAAAAAATCGGGATGTCACAAGGTAGCCTTGGGCTTTCAGCATTTCGGGAGTGGCCGGCACTATTCATCTTCTTCCTTGTCAGAGAGGCTGGCGAGGTGCTGTGATGGGTCGGCAACGGGCAAGAGAGGCCAGCGTGGTTGCGGCACCCTAGCGACAGTCGCCGACTAGCTGTGTGCCTGGGTCATGGAGGTGGCAGAGGTTGCACGCCTAGGTCGTGGAGGTGGCAAAGGTCACCTGGGTTGTGGCGTGCGACCTCCGCCACCTCGCCGCGATTCGGATTTGGGTTCTAGGTCGCACTGTTGCAACCTCCAGTGACCAAGACGTTGCTGCGACACAAATTTGGTTCGCGGAGGTCGCCTAGGTCGCGGCGCGCGACCTCCTCCACCTCGCCGCGACCGCCTGGGTCACGGTGGTCACAGAGGTCACCTGGGTCATGGCGAGCTGTCGCTGCGACCTTCGGCGACCCATGACCTTGACACAACCCAGATCTGGGTTGCGGAGGTCGCTTGGGTCACGGCACGCAACCTCTTCCACCTCGTGGTGACCTCCGGTGACCCATGACCTCGTCGTGGAGGTGGTCGGAGGTCGCCTGGGTCATGGCGCGCAACCTCCTCCACTTCGCCGGACCACCTCGCTCCTTCTTTGGGCGACCACCTATTCTCGGTCGGCCAACTTTTTTTTTTTAGAATAACAAATAGCTTTGCAAATAATTTTCCCAAATACCATTTTACTTAA
This sequence comes from Eucalyptus erythrocorys, assembly GCA_014182555.1. Classification (NCBI taxonomy): domain Eukaryota; kingdom Viridiplantae; phylum Streptophyta; class Magnoliopsida; order Myrtales; family Myrtaceae; genus Eucalyptus; species Eucalyptus erythrocorys. Next base: position 37,913,813 of record CM024607.1, on the reverse strand, counting down.
AGATACTTACAATGGACTTTTACAATAAAATTTACCAAATACAATTTGCATTTTGGAAAACATCTTTAACTCAAAGGGCTTTGCATTTTTCCAAAGACTTTTCCCAAAAGTTTTCCTAAACGCACCCTTAGACTCCCTTGGATATTGCACTAGGGTGAAGGTGTTGGATTTCTATTGCACACTCCCAACAAATGGTATTAAAGCTAAAAAAATAAATAAATCTCATGATCGATGAGAGACCATGGATAGTTGCTCTAGTAATGAGAGCCTAGTGAGAAGAGACGATGGATAGTTGGTTTGGTGATGCAAGTCTTAGCAGTTAATAAATCTCACGATCGACAAGAGACCATGGATAGTTGCTCCAATAATGCCATGGATAGACAAAGACCATGGACGGTTGTTCTAGTAATGTGAGTCTAGCGAGAAGAGATTGCGGACAATTGGCCTAGTGACGCAAGTCCTAGCAGTTAATAAATCTCATGATCGACAAGAGACCATGGACAATTGCTCTGGTAATGCCATGGACAAACAAGCGACCGTGTATAGCTACTTTGGAAATGTGAGTTTAGTGAGAGGACAGTTGGTCCAGTGACACAAGTCTGAGCAGTTAATGTTGGTTGGTTGTTGTGTATAGCCGCGAGTGCGTTGGAGAATTGGTTTGGTGATGCAAGTCTTAGCGATGTTGGTTGGTTGTTGTGCATAGTTGCAGGTGCATTACAATGGCTTGGAGATTCAAGTCGAAATATCTTGATGCAGAAGGATACCTAAATTGAGGGGCAAACTTGACATTGGAGCTCATATGTGAGAGGGAGATCGTTAGGGTATATATATATATGAGTTAAGATTTAGAAGTGAGGAGGAGATTCGTGTTAAAAAAAGTCTCACATTGAAGAATCGGTATGGTGTTGAGCAGTTGATATATCTTAGTTAACCTATAATTCACTGGCTTAAATTTTTAAATGAATGTGAGTCCAACTAAATATGTTGACGGGCTCGAACTTAGATTTCCTCTTAGAAATCTCCCCAAATGAAGGTATTAGACTTTTGCGTTGCATATGAAAATAGACACTACATGTTTGTAAAAATGCTTAAGTGAGACTGTGTGTATACTCTGGGAGCTTCTTTCCTAAAATACAATGTACAGACGTTCGTCTCATGCTGACATAGCGATACACACATTCATTCGTTTATCTTTTATTCATTTTATGTTAAATGATGGCCGAGAGTAGCACGTGTATTGTTTGCTCTCTCTGTTCCATGCTCATGGTATACTCCTACGGCGGTTGGTGATGGTCACTGGGGAGATACTGGCTTGGAGTCAAGCTTTCATTTTATGTTTTTTCTACTTTTTTGCGAGTGAGATTGAGAACAAGGATCCATATCGATTCGTTGAAGGAAATCTTAACAAGAATCTGAGAACTTTAAGAAAAAACTATTCGAAGTCAAATACAAGAATGAAAGGAGATGAGAGTTTTCCGTTTGCTGAATTGCAAGATTTTAGAAGGGCAAAGAAGAAGACTGTAGGAACCTATACGACGGAAACGAATTTTTAAATATATAACGAAGTGTTAAACAAAAAATGAGAAACGCATTCTAAAATCTTGCCTAGGAAAAACCTTGTATCGCTGATTGTAAAAAGTACATCACATGATGAAATATACCTTGTTTGTTTACGGATTAAGGGTGCATTTGTTTCGTGGAATACATTTTCGGGAAAACATTTTCCTGATTTTCCGGCGTTTGGGTCACTCGGAAAATGAGTCAATGGAAAACGTTTTCCTAGTCAACGGAAAACGTTTTCATAATCAACGAAAAACGTTTTCCTAAGAAAGCTTAAATTCGGGAAAATGATTTCCCCTTTGAAAGGACCGGAAAATGTTTTCCGAATCTACCAAAGCCTAGATTTGATGCTTGATTTACAAACAATTATTCTTATAAAGATATATTTTTAAATTTTTATAATTCTTTTAAAAATATTTTTAAAAAATAGAATTTTTAATTTTTTAATATAATATTTATTTATTTTTTAAAAATATAATTTTTAATTTTTAATCATTATTTTTTCTTTTTCTCTTTTCTCTTTTCTCTTTTCTTTTTTCTTCTTCTTCAGCCGGCCGTTGGCCACGACGACAAATTAATTTGGAAGTAAGAGGCACACTATTGTCAATTGTTAGGTCAAATGTTATTCAATCATTTTTCAAATGTGATCCAAACGCCTAAAAATATTTTCAATCATATATCACCAAACAAAGGAAAACTAACCGTTTTCCTGAAAAATGATTTCCCGGAAAACATTTTCCAAAAATATTACGTTTTCCGTGAAACAAACACACCCTAAATGTTCACTTTTGCAGACTCGAGAGTACTCGGCAGATCGTTCTTAAGAGATAGAGTGTTGAGAAGATACGTTATTTTAGAGAGAAAAATGTCGTATTCCACTCTCTCTTTTTCTCAATGATATCAGACAATATCTTATGATATATGTATCATAATTGTAAACTACTAAGAGCAATTATTATCTGCAACCGTTTTATCCTCAAGTAATTGGTCAATGGGCCATGGGCCAGCTTAGCCCAACATGGACAGCCCAATAATAAAATTATTCACATGACCCATTAAAGAGATTGTCCATACCTTAAAGACCTGTTCAGGGACAACAGAACAATATCAAAGAGATCAAAGGAGAGGGGTTCACAGAATTAGGGTTTGAAGAAGCTTGATTTGTCTGAACTATGTTTTATAATTTGGGGCAAACACGTTAAGCGACATCATCTTGAGCCATTAATGCTAACTCAGACTGCGGGCAAGCCATGTCAAATTTGGCACTAAAATAAATGCTATGGAAAAGTTATAACAATTTTAGTATCCTTTTTCCTTAGATTTAAGCTGGGGAAAAAACCTGGAGATGCTACAGACAGAGTAGCTACCAAAAGTGAAGGCACAAACTCAACGTGTAACGTATAATGTCATGTTGAAGTTGCGAAACTTACTGACGACTTGCATTCACGACGAACGACATCATTTGGCATGAATGACCCTAATTCTTGCTCAGATAATGTGTCATAAATACACATCATCATGCCCTGTCATGAAAAAGTTAGTGGCATTGTTGTGTCATGAGAAAATTCAATGCTTTTTTGTTTTTAGCCGTTCGATCGAAGGATGGGGCTATATTTGTTTGGTTTAGGGAAGACCTTCAATACAATGAGGAGACGATAACAAACTGGTCGTTTTAAGGATCATATATGAGACTTGGCTGGAAGCAAAATCCGGCAAAACGTGTTTTTGGAGTCTGGTTAGGAAAATTCTTGGGTTTCATGGTAACTCGGAGAGCGATAGAAGCCGATCCTGAAATGGTGCAGGCAATACTGGATACGACAGCCCCCACAGTGTGTGAAGGAAGTGGAAGAACTGACGGACCAATCATCGCGTTAAATCCCTTTACCTCAAAATCCACGGAAAAAAATTGTCCCCTTTTCTTCAGATTGTTGAGAGGTGATAGTAGATCTCAATGGGGAAAGAAGCAGAGTAAGGGATCTGATAGATTGAATTCCTATTTCAAAGAAGTACCGACATTGGCTAAGCTTGACACCACCAGCCTCTTCAAGTATAATAGGCGCCAGCTGAGGAAGCCGCTCGTGCTGTGTTCGTCCAAGACCAGGATGACAAAAAGCGCCCTCTCTATTATACAAGCAAAACGCCTAGAGGGGGCTGAAGTGAGGTACTCGAGTGTTAAAAAGCTGGTATTCGTATTGACAGTAGCATCCAATCGGTTCCGACAGGTGTTAACGGATCAATCCGTACGTGCCTTATTGTAGAAGCCTTATTATGTATCAACGGAGGCTTGTTTGTTGAAGATACTGTTGCCGATGCCGATTGATCTTAATTGATTTTTGATTATAGGGAATATTTCATGTACATCTTTAGAATATTGTGTATATTTTTATTCCTTTATTGTTCAAGCACCTTGTATTACAAATACTCTGTAATTACAGATCAAGCAAATAGAGAAAAGGAATACATATTTTTCTCCCAAATCTTACTTTTCGACATGGTATCGAGCCTCCCACCTTGGCCTAGCTTTTGCGACAATTTTTTTCTTTAGGGAGGAACTATGTCGAATACAGAGGATTCAGCTTCCCGTGTTTCTAATGGAATTCCGCAGCTCCTCAACAACCAGAGAGGAGACGCCATCCCCACAGAACAGCAAGTGAATCAATCAGAAGGGCAAACAGGTCTTGTGCAGCCCAACACAGGATTTAATCCTGTAAATTCCTTTACAGGACCATACATCCAATGGATTCCTGTACAAATTCAGCTGAATCAAGGAGGTTCGACTCAGAATTTACCTCAAATTGAGCCCGTTTGACTGGGACACTGATGGGCTCGGGTAGGAACTTCGATGGACTCTATTTCTGGATGACATTTCCAAAGGATTTTTTTTTTCAATAAGCGCATCTTATGTAATGCCAGTCATAATAAAAATGTCCTTTTATCCCATCAACGTCTAGGCCATAGCGCCTCTTTTCCTCATCCTAAGTGTCCCATATGCCCATTGGCTAAATAGTCCAGAAATTCTTTTCCACAGAGCACATCACGTGCTGCTAAAGCTTTCTCTTTACTGCACATGGATATTTGGGGCCCATATCACACCCCTCATTGTGATGGGTCGCGATTCTTCCTTACTATCGTAGATGATCATACTCGAGCAACTTGGGTTTTTCTTATGCAATCCAAAGCCCAAGTCTTTTCACTTCTCAAAAATTTCATCGTTCTAATCAAAAACCAGTTCAACAAATCCATACAGCGGATTCGTACTGATAATGCACGAGAATTCTTTAATCATGAATGTTCTTCACTGCTTATTTCCAATGGCATTCTTCATGAAAGCTCAAGTGTCTATACTCCTCAACAAAATGGGATTGTAGAAAGAAAGCACCGTCATTTGTTAGAAGTTGCTCGAGCTTTGAAGTATCAAGCTTCAATTCCTGAAATTTTTTGGGGAGACTGCGTGGTGACAGCGGCGTACTTGATCAATAGAATGCCATCTCGAGTTTTGAATGGAAAGACTCCTTTTGAGTCATTGTTTGGAAAACGTCCCGACATTCGTCACCTTCGTGTTTTTGGATGCTTATGCTATGTTTCTACCACGGGCCCTTGGGACAAATTGGATCCTCGTGCCATCCCTTGCATATTCATGGGATATCCTACCCTTCAAAAAGGATACTTGGTTCTTGATTCATCTACTGGAAGATTCTTCGTTAGCGAGATGTCATTTTTCATGAAGATACTTTTCCATTCAAGGATAAGCTGCCATCACAACAGCTTGAAGATTCTTTTATGTCTTCTCGTCCCTTTTTGCATGAAGACGATCCTTCACAAGGATCACTAGTGATGCTTCCACAAATAGTACTCCTATAACATCTTCGGATGTTAATGCACACGTAGCCTTGGATGGGGACAATGCAATATCCAACCTCCCTTCATCAAGTATATCCGAAGAACCTGAATCTTCGCAAGCCAATATTCTGGCAGATGATATCTCTGCACATTCACAAGTTGATGTTCCAGCTGAACCAATCAATCTTCGGCGATCAAGACGTACAATTCGACCACCGACATGGACAGCGGATTACGTTTGTTCGTCGTCAACAGGGTGTGGTACACAATATCCCATTTCCTCCTATGTCAGCTTTGCTAATTTATCTCTTGAACATAGATGCTATGTTAGTAGAATCTCTGCACAGCAGGAACCTACTTCTTATGATGAGGCTGCCATAGATCCTCGGTGGCGACAAGCTATGAAAGATGAGTTCCAAGCTCTCATCGAGAATGAGACTTGGGATATAGTTCACCTACCTCCCCATCGTCGACCCATAGGATGCAAATGGGTATACAAGATCAAATACAAGGCAGACGGATCCATCGAATGTTATAAGGCCAGGTTAGTTGCAAAGGGATTTACACAGAAGGAAGGATTCGATTATACGGAAACTTTCTCCCCAGTTGCCAAAGAAGTCACCGTACGGTCTTTTCTATCCATTGCTGCCACTCGTGACTGGCCTCTTCATCAAATGGACGTTCACAATGCCTTTCTACATGGAGATCTTGAAGAAGAAATCTATATGGATATTCCACCGGGATTTCGCAGACAGGGGGAGGGAAGTGTGTGTCGTTTTCGAAAATCCCTATATGGGCTCAAACAGGCCTCACGCCAGTGGTATGCCAAGTTTACCAGTGCACTCACAGTTGCGAAATTCCAGCAGTCTAAGCATGACTATGCTTTATTCACATGGAAGCAAGGTATGTCGTCAATCTATCTCCTTATATATGTTGACGATATACTCATTATGGGAAATGATGCGCCTGCCATTGAGAGATTCAAGGAATATCTGCATTCTACATTTCATATTAAGGATTTGGGGTCATCCAAATATTTTCTTGGGATAGAAATTGCAAGGTCAAAAAGGGGCATCTGTCTTAGCCAAAGGAAATTTGTCTTAGAGATCGTGTCGGAAGCAGGTTTATCAGGATCTAGGCCAGCTGTTATACCAATCGATCAGAATATCAAGTTAACGATAGCTGAATATGACAAGGGGTTGTCACCTATAAACAAGGATCCCTTACTTAAAGATCCATCTACTTATCAAAGACTTGTTGGAAAACTTATTTATTTGACCATGACCAGACCAGACATTTCCTATGTAGTCCAGATTCTTAGCCAGTTCATGCATGCTTCGAAACAGTCTCATATGAATGCGGCACTGAAAGTTATAAAATACTTGAAAGGGTGTCCTGGATTGGGAATATTGCTATCTCGAGACAACAATATGGAGATGACGGCGTATTGTGACACTGACTACGCTACTTGCCCCATGAGTAGAAGATCAGTCACAGGATTCTGTATAAAATTAGGGGATTCTCTAATTTCATGGAAGACAAAGAAACAGTCGACCGTATCTTTATCATCCGCTGAGGCAGAATACCGAGCAATGGCAAAGACTAGTTGTGAAATAGTTTGGATAAGAGGCCTTCTTCAAGATCTTGGCGTACGAGATAAAGGAGCCTACTATCATATTTTGTGATAATGATGCCGCACTTAAACTCGCAATGAACCCAGTATTCCATGAAAGGACAAAGCATATAGAAGTTGACTGCCACTTCATTCGAGACAAAATTCAGAGTGGGGTAATTAGAACAAGAGGGATAAGAACAATAGAGCAACCAGCATATATCTTTACTAAGGCCTTATGTCAGAGGCAACATTCGTATCTATTAAACAAGCTAGGCGTTTTCGATGTTTATAGACCGCCAAGCTTGAGGGGGAGTGTTGAAGATACTGTTGCCGATGCCGATTGATCTTAATTGATTTTTGATTATAGGGAATATTTCATGTACATCTTTAGAATATTGTGTATATTTTTATTCCTTTATTGTTCAAGCACCTTGTATTACAAATACTCGTAATTACAGATCAAGCAAATAGAGAAAAGGAATACATATTTTTCTCCCAAATCTTACTTTTCGACATTGTTAAGCGGGCAATTGAACGCAGTCGCTTGACTTTCCCTTTCCCCCTAGAATTGCAGGTGAAGGGCCGGGCACTCGCTGACTTCATTGTTGAGTTCCTAAGACCATCCATCGTGCGACGCCCAGCTGACTGGAATGATATATGTAGATGGCTCAAGTAGTGGTTCAGAGAGTGGGGTTAGAGTGGTTCTGATAACTGCCGACAGCAATGCCCCTGGTGGAGCATGCGTTGTGCTTAGCATCTAATGCCACTAACAATATTGCAGAATACGAAGCAATGATAGTTGGGTTGTCGATAGCTGGGGAATGTCGGACTAAACATTTGGCCTTACACGGTGACTCCACAGTGCAGTCGCAAGCTCTCGCAAGCCTCGCGAGATGATCTCAAGAAAATGAGATAGATTGCTAAACAAGTGTGCATCGCTCTTTTGCAAGGTGGTGCTTGCACTGAGCATGGGATCTACCATTCTCCCATCGATCATAACTTGATTTCTTCATTGATTATTCATTTGAAATTCAGTCGTGACCAACATATTCTAGGACAATCAGGAGATTAGTAAGATTTAACAGCCTGCCTTACTCCTGTGAACTAGGAATTTTTAAGTCCAGAACTTGATTACACTAATTTTACCTAATGCCCATCTTTGGACACTTTTCCCTTTTAATAAAATGTATTTCATGCGATCTTTTCATTATATTTTTTTCTTAAGCATGTAACCAAATCAATAATAAAACAAGCAATGTGTTTGGTTCAGCTATACTAAGTTCTGGAAGTCCTTCGGAAAAAATTTAAGATATTCAACAAATTTTTTTGGGCCAATTTGAGGAAATGCTAACATTGAAAAAAACTAAAAGTCATAAGTAAATAGTGACCTGTCTTGATTTTTGAGCATTTTTGGAAGGCAAGTTCCAAAGTATAATGAACTTTCTTTTTCCTAAATTGCCTCCATATATAATTTCATATTCATGTATTGCCCTCGCCATTGTCCATCTTCTCCTCGCTGATCAGGAGTTCACAAAGATAAAGGAACTAGATGAATGTCGGCAAAGTCCAGATCTGTTGCTTGTCTCATGTGATGCCAGAGTTTAGATCTGGCTTGCCGGGGACACATGACCTTGGTGTCGCCTCACTCCTCGCTTGGGATGTTGCAACATCGGCAGCCCTTGTCTAGGGTTGTGGTGATTGTCGTGTCTCTTTAGCAATGGCCGCCGAGGTTTGATGACCTCCCTCGGCACAGATTTGGCCTTTGTGTAGCTTCGACTTCATCTTCGGCACAATTCCTAGTGGAGGCCCTTCGGCTGCGTTGATGGTGTTGCTGAAACAAAACGTGTGTTCTAAAAATATATATTTTTTGGGGGGAACTCATGGAAACCTCTTGAGCTTTTTCCAACTTGTCAACTTTCCATCTTGGGTTTTCACAAATGCAACTTTGCTTCTTTAATCAGAACCCAAGATTGAAACGACCAAATTGCCCTTCTTTGAAAAGACCCCATGAAACCCTAAAATTTCCCAAATCTCAATTAAAATTTTAATCCTAATCCCTCACAATTAAACCCCAATCTCCAATACCTAACTTCGCCGCCTTTAAGCTTCGTCAATGGCCCCGACGTTGTTGCCGCCGACCCCCACCCCCTCAACTCTCCCTGTTGGTAGTCAAACGACCACCACATCCTTGTTGTGGTCATCAGTGACCTTAGATCGATCTGAGGTTGTCATGGTCATCATCGACCCTAGCCTTAGAATTGAATAGGGTAGCGACAGTGGGTAAGTTACTGCATGTCATGGGGAACACAAGCCAATGATAATTCTGTAGAATATTATTTACATAAACAACTAATCAATCAAGAAGAAACAGATCCATATATGATTGTAAAACACCAATATCAATAAACACAACGGAATTAAAGCGTATCTGTTTGAGCCATTGTATCACTCGAATAAAAGTAGATCACTATGATAATCATGGATCTATTGTAATGCCAGATCTTCCTCTCTATGACCTATTCCAGTATAGCAGCTTTCAATGGGATAAAACAACTGATAGATATAACCTATCATTTTATAAGTTAGAGAGGCGACCTAGCAAACTCTAATCAATAGCATGTCAACTGGGTCCTTCCCATTACAGGCTCCAGTTAAACACAATTGCCTACATTTTACTGCTCAACTAGGCTCGTTATCTATAGATACCAATACCCAATTTAATCAGATCACTGTAGGGTTCAACAAATATTGGAATATCCATTAACCCGATTATTTAAAATAGGAAATCAATTAATAATGTAAGCCCATATTATAGGAAATTTTCGACATTCTCCTACTTGGGCTACATTAATTAACTTATTTTATTTTGAAAAAGATTTTATGTTGAAAACGACACTATCGGCTTAATAACTAAAAATTTTGTTTTATGTGGCCACAACTTTAAAAAATAATATTCCAATAATGGCATCTTAAAACCAATTCAATCCTATATAACCTCAGTATAGGATTATGGAGATCAATGTGTTAAGAAAATACCACAACACATGATCTTCCATAATCACATATAATAAGTATTATATGTTCATGGATCATGGGCCTAGTAGTGTAGTAAGAAATAGTACCAACATGTGATCAAAATATACACTATTTCTTATCGGTCCTCAATGCAATTTCTCAACGACATGAAATTGCATTAACGCAATTTCTAAACAACATGAAATTGCACGACTATGTCACAATCCAACATGAGATTTCATAATCAGTGACATCCAGTCATCTTTAAACTAAAATTTGTTTAAAGATATTGTCTTATATTTCCATTTCTCAATCAATAGGAGAAATGATAACAATAGAATCGATAATAACAATCATTGGAAAGAAATGCTTTAATAGATATCATAAAAGCATTATTAGTTTGCATATAACTATAATATCCAGAAATACAGATTATATAACTCCCACTAACAAAAGAAATTAAAAGAATTTAAGATACCCATATTCTTTACATGTTCTTTAAACAAAATAGGTCGTAAGTCTTTTGTTAGAGGATTAGCCAACATGGACTCGGTTCTAATATTCTCAATCACAATGTCTCCCTTTTTGACCAAGTAATATTTGATCAAGTTAGTATTTTAATCGAGGCATTATTATTATTTATAGTAAAAGTAACTGTTTGTTACACATAATGCAATAAGATCAATTATGGGCAATAAACAATTCAACAAAAATAATTAGTATATTATAAACTCCCCTTTGGGCAGAGTGTATAATGCACCATTATTTTTCACAACATGAAGTTTATAACAATAAGGAGAATACATATAATTGTCAAGGATCCATCTCCTTTGAGTAGACAAATCATTTAAATTATACATATCCGTGATATCAATATATAGATACGATAAAGGAGAATTACATATAATTTTCAAGGATCAATCCCCTTTGGGTAGACAAATTATTTAAATTATACATCTCCATTATCTCAACATAGAGGGGAGTTACACATAACTCTAAAAAATTTATCCCCTTTAGGCAGATAAACTTTTTGAGTCACACATTCCCATCATTTTTTTTTGAGTCACACATTCCCATCATTCATCTCTAATATATCAATATAGAGGGGAATTACATATAAAATTTATCGCCTTTGGGCAGATAAATATTTTTGAGTCATACATCCCCATCTTTTAATTTTGGAATTTATCTTCATGCAATTTTCAAATTAATATACACAATAACCCCCTTTGGGTAGGTGATTGTATCTACTAATTTTTATCAATAAGGAACTTCAACAATTTACAAACTTTAACAATTTGTAAATAATGTTCCAATTAATCAATGCCCAAAATTCATCAAACAATATGTAACACTTTACAACATGTGTTTCCCAAGATCATATTGCATTTATTAAACAACAATTTTTGCCAAAATTTTTTTTAGTTATTATTATTTTTATTTTAATATCTCGGACTCATGGCAAATCAAGAATAGATATGAATGGTTACTAGAATTAAATGGAGTCAAAAAATTCATAGATATTAGTAATCATGAGGACAACCTTTATCTCTCACTTTCTCACTATCAACCCTTGGTTGGCATGTTTAAATTTGGCATCTTTTAAATTTGAGAAATTCCGTAGTCAAGCAATAACTCAATCTCCACCTATTTGACACAATCATATCATTTGAATTTAGAAGTATCATTGCGCTTTCTAGCCAAACCTTCATGCATGTTAGCATGAAACCCACAAGAGATCAAGCGAAATCTTTGTAAAGAGAACTTCCAAACCTCGATCCTATTAAGCCGAGTCCACTCCGATGACTCATGATAAAACCACACAAGAAGACATGAAGGGTCAAAACAAACTAGACAATAATGGGAACAATTAAGTTTCAAGGTAGGCGGGACCAGCTGCCCTTCCACCTCAATTTACTAGAGGCACATCCGACAATTCCCAAAAAATAACAACAGAGAAGAAACCTTTGTTTATCATAAACCAAAAACTTAATTACTTAAGACAGTTGTTTATTCAACTGAGAACACACATGATAAAATATTCAGTCATTCTTATCTGGCTGAAGGAAGACACCTTATTCCTTTTCCGAAACTCCAAATTATACAGAACATGTCAATCCACAACAACAAAAAAGAAAAACTAAAAAAAAAAAAAATTGAACAATGCATGTGCAAGCTTGATGACAAAAGGCTTTAATAAACAAGGAACAAAAACAAACAACAATTTCTTCAATGCATGTAAATTTCTTGCAAGGCCAGGGCAGGACACCATAAATGAATTGCTTGGTCTAGAAACAGCTGATCACCCTCCACAACCAAAACAAGCAATCCAAAATCCACACAGTACGGATTTTATTTATTGTCGTGACTTGAGAAAAAAACAAAGTATAGCATAAAAAAAAAAAAAGATGTTCATCAAGTAATCTCAACATCACGACATTAGAGGTCGAAGAAGACACCCAAAGTTGCAGTATGGCCCATTTAAGCACTCGTACAAAAGGCAATATCTACTCAAGCTATGGCATTTATGGCAACGAAAACCGAAATGTTTGACCGAATAACATCATCAAGTGGGTAAAACCCTATTCAATCGTCGATGATACCAAGGCGAAAATCTCCCCAACAACATAGACAAGAAAGCATCTCAAACCCATGATAGAACGACGAAACCCCAGAAAATCCTGAAATCGGATAGGCAGCAATTACTTTCCTAGCGATGAAAAAGATATCGAATTCGCAGCTATCCCCATAACTCTCTATGACCAAGTTAGCAAAAACGGTTGAAACCCTAATCGCTCGTCCAAAAGAAGAACAAACAATCAGCCACAATAATCTTCAAACCAACTGTTGCTACCGTCGAATTGAAGAGAAAAATGACGGTAACAATAGAATGTAACTTAAAATTCTAGAACCTTTTTTTATGTATAAACCCTAGAATTTCAAATTTAAAATTCTTTCTCAATTCTCAACGAAATCATGCAAATTATATATGGTTGGAAAGATCTCGACATGTAGAACAAAAGCCCTATGGTTTCGGGATCAATCAAGCAAAAAATCCATACAAAAGAATAATGCCCATATTCAGCTCAAAGAGGAGGATTTCAAATTTGTCCATAAAAAAATAAAAATTTGGGTTCTACAATCATATATGATTAGCTCTGACATCACATGTAGAATATTATTTACATAAATAACTAATTAATCAAGAAGAAACGGATTCATATATGATTGTAAAACACAAATATCAATAAACATAGCGGAATTAAAGCGTACCTATTTGAGCCATTATATCACCTGAATAAAAATAGATCACTTTGATGATCAGGGATCTATTGAAATGCTAGATTTTTCTCTCTATGACCTATTTCAGTATAGCAACTCTCAATGGGATAAAGCAACTGATAGATATAACCTATCCTTTTATAGGTTAGAGAGGGGACCTAGCAAACCCTAATCAATAGTGTGTCAACTGAGCTATTCCCATTAGGAGCTTTAGTTAAACACAATTGCCTACACTTTGTTACTCAACTAGGATCGTTATCAACATATGCCAATATCCAATTTAATCAGATCATTGTAGGGTTCAACAAATATTGGAATATCCATTGACCCGATTATTTAAAATAGGAAATCAATTAATTAATGTAAGCCCATATTATAGGAAATTTCCGACAAATTCACCATATGTCAGGAAGATATGAACTAATAGCAAATTGTCGCGTGTCAGAAAGAAACATGCCAACATCAAATTCATCAATAATTGTTATGAAATAAGCTAAAACTGATGGTAGGTAAATTGCCACATGTCATGGGGGTACACACTGGTTCACACATCAAGAAAATGCGAATCAATATCAGGTTACTGTGTGTCAGAAAGAGACAAGCTAACATCAAATTCATTAATAATTGTTACGAAATAAGCCATATCCATCCCTAAAGAGCCTCCTCGAAGACATCCCAGTCGAATAGAGATAATCTAAGACTTTGCCATAATTTTAAGTCATTCTCTTATAGAGCAATGTTATGCGAAGCGAACCTGCAATATGTACTTAAGAAAGAACCCTTGTCAGTAAATTCTCACAATAAATGAATTTGTCGTATATGAGAAAATGAGCAGATTACAAATATACGAAATATATAGGCGTAATTTATCACGTCGTTGCGTTCAGGAACGAATCTTTTGTCGTCCATTAAAGTCCTGGACGTGGATGGCAACAACAAATCGGTGGGAGTCATGAATGACGAGGTTTCCAGACTCAAGAGGATGAGGACATGGACGTGGCAGTGTAAATTCAAAGGCCAGAAGTTGAAGCAGCCATTCATTCGTCAGATGGCGTGGAGTGAGTCGAAAGATGGATGACACCTTTTATCCTAGAGTCAAACTCGTGTTTTCCCAAGATCCCAAAGTCCAAACCGTTTTCTAACACATCGAGTAAATTGGGTCAAGCGTCGGGCCATGCATGCCCCACCAAGAAACATTTAGGTTGAGGCCTAGGAAGGTTGGATCATGTTCTTATAGGATGGCTTGCATGCATGACAGGACATTAATAAAAAAAAAAAAAGAACAAACATAAAAGCTTAGTTTCTCCTTTTAGTGTGTTAATATACAACTCAATATAGAGTCCATTTGTTTGAATGAGGAATGTTTTGGAGGCATCCATTAAAAAAACAACTTTTAATTGGAAACAAATGCATTTGAATCCGTTACTTGAATACTGACCTTAACTTGTAATAAGGGATGGATCTAGAGACTAAGTTTATAGGGGTGACTATGCAACGGGAATTTCCATGATTTTTCAAGAGATCAATCTCCAGTCATGCCCCACGAAAAAATAGCCAGGTTGAGGCCTAGGAAGGTTGGATTTAGATTCGCATCCTCAGAGGATGGTCTACATGCATGATAGACCATTGTCAATAAAATAAGCATAAAAAACCTTCATTTCTCCTTTCAATGTGTATTGAATATGCGACACGATTTAGAGTATTTTGCTTTAAAGAAGAAGGCTTTCGCGGAAAGCTTCCTAACTTTTTACTGTTTGGATGATATTGATTTATAGACAATGTTTTTCATAGACAAAAAAACAACAGGTTAAGATTGCGGGAAAACGACTTCTTCATCTAATATAAAAAAATCACTTTTCCTAGGTTGCTAGATAAATAAAAATTAGCATTTTCATTGGAAATAATTTCATGAAAAAAAATATTCCATTATCATATTTTCAATAAAACAAATGCACTCATCAACATCCCATTTTAAACATCATAAATTTTAGAGATCAAATCGACTTGACCTTTGTTATCTACTCAATATATAGTAATTCAAACATAAAATTTTGACCAAAACAATGATCTAGCTTTTTCCTAATTTTTTCATATTAGAAATAACTTCTTCTTTTTTCTTTTTTTCTTTTTCTGTAGAAAACATTACCTTATGAGTTTCGCAACTTTATAACATTTCATCTTGAAACACAACTTTGTGACTTCAGACTGAAGTCCATGATTGAAAAGATCAAACTGCCCATCTCCAAAAAAGGACCCTCAAGAAACCCTCACAAAATCCTCAGTCAATAACTTATCCCAACCCCCTCACAGTGAAACCCCAATCACCACCACCTACTTTTGTTCTCCTCGTCGGCCACCAGCCAACCGCCTTCAAGCGTCGCTCCCTCCCTCCCTCCCTCCCTCCCTCCCTCCCTCCCTCTCTCTCTCTCTCTCTCTCTCTCTCTCTCACAGTACTCGGACGACTGCCTTATCCTGGTCGTGGTCATCAATGACCTTAGATCTATCTGAGGTTGCCGTGGTCCTCATTGACCCAAGCCTTAGAATTGAGTAGGGCAGTGGTACGAGCGACAAGCGGTCCAGCGCTGGCGGCAAGGGTGAGCAAGGGTTTAGACAATATGTCAAGGGATTCTAGGCGTTTGGGCATGCAGAAGATGTCGAAGCATTTTCCAGGAAGAAAAGGACAATTTGGTTAATATTTCTAGATTCTTGTTTATCGTGAGATGCAGTCTGGTCCCTAATCAGAAAAGTGAGGGTGCGAAGACAATTGTTGTTTTAAAATATAGGTCGCAAGAGGAGGTTAAACTCAAAATTCTCCCTTTGTTTGTTATTTGAGGGAGCAAAAACAACTTTTAATCTAAAACAAATATATTTGAATACGTCATTTGAAGACCGATCTTAACTTCTAACAAGGATCGGACCCAGAAAACTGACTTTTGGGGGATGATATGTGACGGGAATTCTAATGGTTCTTTAAGAGATCAATCTCCAGCCGTTTCGCGTTATATCTAAGTTCATTTTTATTTTTTTTCACAGTGTCTATATAAAATGTCATGCCACACAAGTAACTATTCGTATAATATTTCTAAGTGTTGGTTGCGCACTACCATTTATATGGGAATCGAAATAAACTTTGAACTTGGATAGTCGTGTTACAGAAGGGGGGTTGGCTCCTTGAACCTCACATGCAATTAGATCATCAGCTTAAAACAGTATCTTATACGAGTAATTCTATAATTCAATTGGGATTTGTATTATCATGTCAAATATAACTTTTCATTCTTAAACATTGTTGATCTCATAACATGTGTCAATGATTAGTTATGGAAAAAAGATTTTTTGTGTATGATGAGAGTCAACGTGTTTTTGAAAATCTCCTTGCTCTTGGGGAGCCTAAAAATAATGAGAATAAAATAACTATAACTGTATCAATTATAATAAGAACAATAATTCTTAACATTTTCCACGATCTTCTTCTTTATCTTCTCGATGCACCCGGCACAGTGCAAGCCGTTCTTCAGCACCACCATGCTCTGTGAAAACAGCACCACCGTTCTCTGTGAAAACACCAAAAACAGTAAATGACCTCTTCGGGCATCTCGTCTTCGAACTTATTCTTCTTGCCCTCTTCGACTTTCTTGCTCTCCAGTTTGCTCTCGCCGCCGGCGCCCTCTTTCTTGGGCTGCGCCAGCGGTGAGGGAGGGACGAGCACGACCTTCTTCTGGGTCTTCTCCTCCATGCGCTGGAGTAGCTTGGTGGGGTCCATCTTCTCGGTAGCCATTATCTTGTTGGCCCCCACATCGACCTTCACATCTTCAACACCTGTGCCAAAACAGGGACAATCCCGCTCAAATCACTCGGAGAGGTTTCTGGTTCCCGGGGGAACCATCCGCGAAAGTGGCGACATCGGTCTAGAGTGCAGCTCACGTCGCCAGATTCCGAGTAACGACCAATTGGCTGATGGGTGGTAGGTCTTGTTACCATCGAGATAAGATGTTGATTGTTTTTAATTGCACTCCAACAACCAAGTGCGTTCGCTGAAGTTTAGGTTCGAAAGCTCTGATGAAATTATTAAAAGAGAGGAAATTCATAGGTAGAAACATTGATATTTTTCATTTGGGTGGTGTTAATACAGAGTTATAACAACTTATTTAATCATACTAAATGAAAAAGAAAATCATTTCAAAACATATAAAAGGAAAATATTTAGTGGTACAAGTGGTGAACTTTTTGTTTTTATAAATAGAATGAAAAATGTTAGATATTTAAATATAATTTACAAAATTAACAAGACCCATTTCACATTAACTACAGCGAATAAAATCAAGAAACTGCCGGAGGAAACCAACAAACGGAGGGGAAAAGTGCCAAAAAGTCCTAAATCTTTTGCCATTGTGCCGATTTAGTTCTAAACATTTTTTTGGTGCCGATTTAGTCCTAAACCTTTTTATATTGTGCCAATTCAGTCATTTTTGACTAATTTTGGTCGGATTTTGCTGACTGGACGTCGGCCAACTAACGTGACCTGATCGATGCCGACATGGACAATTTTTAATAATATTATAATATTTTTTATTTTTTATTTTCTTTTTACTTTTTTACTTTTTGTCTTTTTCTTCCAGTAGATCGCTGAGGTCTGGCGATCGGCCAAAGGCGGCGGTTGGTGAGGGCGTCCCTCGCCAGCCTCACTGGCCACCTAGCGGGCGAGTGTTGAGCCTCGCACCGTGCGGCGAGGGCCGGCAAGGCTCAACTTCACAAGATTCGGCCATCCGGCGAGGGCGAGCCTCATGAGCCATGGGCGAGTTGAGGCTCGCCCTCATTGGATTAGGCGAGGTCGAGCCTCGCAAGCCATGGGCGAGGCTCGCCTTGCCAGATTCAGCGAGGGTGAGCCTCACCCATGGCTGGCGAGGGCCGGCAAGGCTCGACCTCGCTAAATCCGACCATGGGCGAGGCAGGTTGAGCCTTGCGGGCCATGGTGAGGCTCGCCTCGCCGCCCAGCGCGAGGCTCGACCCTTGCCCGTGAGGTGGCCGACTATTAAAATATCAAAATATCATTAAAAATTATTCACGTTAGCACCGATTAGGCCACGTCGGCCGGGGCGTCCGGTCAGCAAAATCCGGCCAAAATTGGCGGAAGAAGACTGAATTGACACAATGTAAAAAGATTTAGGAGTAAATCGGCATCAAAAAAGCTTTAGGACTTTTTGGCACTTTTCTCGACAAACAAAAGATCCAAAAAAATTCCCTCACGCAGGACGATTTTGTATACAAATTCTCAACAAAACAACAGCAAATGATTTTCTTTTTGCCGGGAAGATGATAGATTACGAGAGATTACCGTTGACATGCATGACAAATTTCTTGACTTCCTCGTCGCATCCCTCGTAATGCAAGTCCGCGTTCAGCACGACGGTGGCGGGGCCGCCGACCTCTGCGGCCTTCTTATTGTCTCCGCCATCCTTTTTCTGCAAAAACAATCACCGTGAAATCACGGGGGTTAGAACTCGAGAAGGGAACTTCATCAAGACAATGAAATTAGAAAATCCTAGGCCGCGTCTCTCTCTCTCTCTCTCTCTCTCTCTCCCCTCCTTCCTCTTCCCATTTCATCTTTTGCCAATAAATTGACAAAGGACAATCGAAAGCGGGAACCAAGAGAGAGAATCGGACCTAGAACAGGGCTGCGACAACAAACA
Organism: Eucalyptus erythrocorys; assembly: GCA_014182555.1. Lineage (NCBI taxonomy): Eukaryota > Viridiplantae > Streptophyta > Magnoliopsida > Myrtales > Myrtaceae > Eucalyptus > Eucalyptus erythrocorys. Next base: position 37,894,811 of record CM024607.1, on the reverse strand, counting down.
TGGGAAGACCAAAGAGAACCCACCTCGCCCATTGGGACTCGGCTTGCTAGGAAGAGGAATTGTGCAGACTGGCTTACGACAAGAGATACTAAACTAGAGAGAGAGAGGGAGGGAGAGAGAGAGAGAGAGAGAGAGAGAGAGAGAGAGATGAGGTCAGAAGAGAAGGAGGAGGGATGGGAATTGGTAAAGTGTTCACTTTAAGATGAAATTACAGTAAATGACCTCTTTGGGCATCTCGTCTTCGAACTTATTCTTCTTGCCCTCTTCGGCTTTCGTGCTCTCCGGTTTGTTCTCGCCGGCGGTGCCCTCTTTCTTGGGCTGTGTTGGCGGTGAGGGAGGGATGAGCACGACCTTCTTCTGGGTCTTCTCCTCCACGCGCTGGGGTAGCTTGGTGGGGTCCATCTTCCCGGTAGCCATTATCTTGTTGGCCCCCTCATCGACCTTCACGTCTTCAACACCTGCACCAAAACCGGGATAATCCCGTTCAAATCACTCGGAGAGGTTTCCAGCTCCCGGGGGAACCATCCGCGAAAGTGGCGACGTCGGTCTAGAGTGTAGCTCACGACGCCGATTCGAGTAACGACCAATCGGCTGATGGGTCGTAGGTCTTGTTACTATTGGGATAAGATGTCGATTGTTTTTAATTGCACTCCAACAACCAAGTGCATTCGCTGAAGTTTAGGTTCAAAAGCTCTGATGAAATTATTAAAAGGGAGGAAATTCATAGGCAGAAACATTGATCTTTTTCATCTGGGTGGTGTTAATAGAGAGTTATAACAACTTATTCAATCATACTAAATGAAAAAGAAAATCATTTCAAAACATATAAAAGGAAAAGATTTAGTGGTACAAGTGGTGAACTTTTTGTTTTGATAAATAGAATGAAAAATGTTAGATATTTAAATATAATTTACAAAATTAACAAGACCCATTTCACATTAATTGCAGCGAATAAAATCAAGAAACCGCCGGAGGAAACCGACAAACGGAAGGAAAAGTGCCAAAAAAAGTCCTAAATCTTTTGCCATTGTGCCGATTTAGTCCTAAACCTTTTTTGATGCCGATTTCGTCCTAAACCTTTATACGTTGTGCCAATTCAGTCATTTCGACCAATTTTGGTCAGATTTTGCTGACTTGGATGTCGGCTAACTAACGTGACCTGATCGGCGCTCACGTGGACAATTTTTAATAATATTTTAATATTTTTATTATTTTATTTTATTTTATTTTTTTTTCTTTTTCCTCCAGCCGGTCGCCGAGGTTTGGCGATCGGCCAAAGGCGGCGATGGCTAGTGAGGGTGTCCCTTCCCGGCCTCGCCGACCACCTAGCGGGCGAGCGTTGAGCCTCGCGGTGGGCGACGAGGCTCGCCCTCGCCCATGGCCGGCGAGGGTCGGCAAGGCTCGACCTCACAAGATTCGGCCATGGGCGAGATGAGGCTCACCCTCGCCGATCCGGCGAGGTCAAGCCTCATGAGCCATGGGCGAGTTGAGGCTCGGCCTCATAGGATCTAGCGAGGTCAAGCCTCGCAAGCCATGGGCGAGGCTCGCCTTGCTAGATTCGGCAAGGGTGAGCCTCGCCCATGGCTGGCGAGGGCCGGCAAGGCTCGACCTCGCTAAATCCGACCATGGGCGAGGCAGGTCGAGCCTTGTGGGCCATGGGTGAGGCTCGCCTCACCGCCCAGTGCGAGGCTCGACCCTTGCCCGTGAGGTGGCCGACTATTAAAATATCAAAATATCATTAAAAATTATCCACGTCGCACCGATCAGGCCATGTCAGCCGGCTGGCGTCCAGTCAGCAAAATCCGGCCAAAATTGGTGGAAGAAGACTGAATTGACACAACGTAAAAATGTTTAGGACTAAATTGGCACCAAAAAAAGGTTTAGGACTTTTTTGGCACTTTTCTCGACAAACAAAAGATCCAAAAAAATTCCCTCACGCAGGATGATTTCGTATACAAATTCTCAACAAAACAACGGCAAATGATTTTCTTTTTGCCAGGGAAGATGATAGATTACGAGAGATTACCGTTGACATGCATGACAAATTTCTTGACTTCCTCGTCGCATCCCTCGTAATGCAAGTCCGCGTTCAGCACGACGGCGGCGGGGCCGCCGGCCTCTGCAGCCTTCTTATTCTCTCCGCTATCCTTTTTCTGCAAAAACAATCACCGTGAAATCATGGGGGTCAGAACTCGAGAAGGGAACTTCATCAAGACAATGAAATTAGAAAATCCTAGGCCGCGTCTCTCTCTCTCTCTCTCCCCTCCTTCCTCTTCCCATTTCATCTTTTGCTAATAAATTGACAGAGGACAATCGAAAGCGGAACCAAGAGAGAGAATCGGACCTAGAACGAGGCTGCGACAACAAACATGGGAAGACCAAAGAGAACCCACCTCGCCCATTGGGACTCGGCTTGCTAGGAAGAGGAATTGTGCAGACGCTTACGACAAGAGATACTAAACTAGAGAGAGAGAGAGAGAGGGAGGGAGTGAGGGAGGGGGAGGGAGAGAGAGAGAGAGAGAGAGAGAGAGAGAGAGAGAGAGAGAGAGAGATGAGGTCGGAAGAGAGGAGGAGGGATGGGAATTGGTAAGGTGTTCACTTTAAGATGAAATTACAGTAAATGACCTCTTTGGGCATCTCGTCTTCAAACTTATTCTTCTTGCCCTCTTTGGCTTTCTTGCTCTCCCGGTTTGTTCTCGCCGGCGGTGCCCTCTTTCTTGGGCTGCGCCGGCGGTGAGGGAGGGACGAGCACGACCTTCTTCTGGTCTTCTCCTCCACGCGCTGGGTAGCTTGGTGGGGTCCATCTTCCCGTAGCCATTATCTTGTTGGCCCCCACATCGACCTTCACGTCTTCAACACCTGCGCCAAAACGGGATAATCCCGTTCAAATCACTCGGAGAGGTTTCCAGTTCCCGGGGAAACCATCCCTGAAAGTGGCGACGTCGGTCTATAGTGTAGCTCACGATGCTAGATTCCGAGTAACGACCAATCGGCTGATGGGTCGTAGGTCTTGTTACTATCGGGATAAGATGTCGATTGTTTTTAATTGCACTCCAACAACCAAGTGCGTCCGCTGAAGTTTAGGTTCAAAAGCTCGATGAAATTATTAAAAGAGAGGAAATTCATAGGCGAGAAACATTGATCTTTTTCATCTAGGGTGGTGTTAATACGAGTTATAACAACTTATTCAATCACACTAAATGAAAAAGAAAATCATTTCAAAACATATAAAAGGAAAAGATTTAGTGGTACAAGTGGTGAACTTTTTGTTTTGATAAATAGAATGAAAAATGTTAGATATTTAAATATAATTTACAAAATTAACAAGACCCATTTCACATTAATTGCAGCGAATAAAATCAAGAAACCGCCGGAGGAAACCGACAAACGGAGGGAAAAGTGCCAAAAAAGTCCTAAATCTTTTGCCATTGTGCCGATTTAGTCCTAAACCTTTTTTGGTGCCGATTTCGTCCTAAACCTTTATACGTTGTGCCAATTCAGTCATTTCCGACCAATTTTGGTCGGATTTTGCTGACTGGATGCCGGCTAACTAACGTGACCTGATCGGCGCTCACGTGGACAATTTTTAATAATATTTTAATATTTTTAATATTTTATTTTGTTTTATTTTATTTTTGTCTTTGTCCTCCAGCCGGTCGCCGAGGTTTGGCGATCGGCCAAAGGCGATGGCTAGTGAGGGCGTCCTTCCCCGGCCTCGCCGACCACCTAGCGGGCGAGCGTCGAGCCTCGCGTTGGGCGTCGAGCCTCGCCCTTGCCCATGGCCGATGAGGGTCGGCAAGGCTTGACCTCACAAGATTCGGCCATGGGCGAGGCGGGCTCGCCCTCGCCCGATTTGGCGAGGTCAAGCCTCATGAGCCATGGGCGAGTTGAGGCTCGCCCTCATAGGATCCGGCGAGGTCAAGCCTCGCAAGCCATGGGCGGCGGCGAGGCTCGCCTTGCTAGATTCGGCGAGGGTGAGCCTCGCCCATGGCCAGCGAGGGTCGGCAAGGCTCGACCTCGCTAAATCCGACCATGGGCGAGGTAGGTCAAGCCTTGCGGGCCATGGGTGAGGCTCGCCTCGCCGTCCAGCGAGGCTCGACCCTTGCCCACTAGGTGGCCGACTATTAAAATATTAAAATATTATTAAAATTGTCCACGTCGCAACAATCGGGTCATGTCGGCCCGACCGGCGTCCGGTTAGCAAAATCAGGCCAAAATTGAGCGGAAGAAGACTGAATTGACACAACGTAAAAAGGTTTAGGACTAAATCGGCACAAAAAAAATCGGGTTTAAGACTTTTTGGCACTTTTCTCAACAAACAAAAGATCCAAAAAATTCCCTCATGCAGGACGATTTCGTATACAAATTCTCAACAAAACAACGGCAAATGATTTTCTTTTTGCCGGGAAGATGATAGATTACGAGAGATTACCGTTGACATGGATGACAGATTTCTTGACTTCCTTGTCGCATCCCTCGTAATGCAAGTCCGCGTTCAACATGACGGTGGCGGGGCCGCCGGCCTCCGCCGCCTTCTTATTCTCTCCGCCATCCTTTTTCTGCAAAAACAATCACGGTGAAATCACGGGGGTCGAACTTGAGAAGGGAACTTCATCGAGACAACGAAATTCAAAAATCCCGGGCCACGTCTCCCTCCCTCCCTCTCTCTCTCTCTCTCTCTCTCTCTCTCTCTCTCTCTCTCTCTCTAGTTTAGTATCTCTTGTCGTAAGCCGTCTACACGATTCCTCTTCCTCTTCCCGTTTCATCTTTTGCCAATAATTAATAGAGGACAATCGAAAGCGGGAACCAAGAGAGAGAATCGGACCTAGAACAGGGCTGCGACAACAAATGAGGGAAGACCAAAGAGAACCCACCTCGCCCATCGGGACTCGGCACTCGCTAGGAAGAGGAATCGTGTAGACGGCTTACGACAAGAGATACTAAACTAGAGAGAGAGAGAGAGAGAGAGAGAGAGAGAGAGAGAGAGAGAGAGAGAGAGAGAGAGAGAGATGAGGTCAGAAGAGGAGGAGGAGGGATGGGAATTGGTAAGGTGTTCGCTTTAAGATGAAATTACAGTAAATGACCTCTTTGGGCTTCTCGTCTTTGACCTTCTTCTTCTTGCCCTCTTTGGCTTTCTTGCTCTCCGGTTTCATCTCACCGCCGCCACCATTGCTGCGCCGCTGCCCCTCCTTCTTGGGCTGCGCCGGCGGTGAGGGAGAGACGAGCTTGACCTTCTTCTCGGGTCTTCTCCTCCACGCGCTGGCGTAGCTTGGTGGGGTCCATCTTCTTGTTAGCCATTATCTTGTTGGCCCCCACTTCGACCTTCACGTCTTCAACACCTGCGCCAAAACATGGGACAATTCCGCTCAAATCACTCGGAGAGGTTTCTGGTTCCCAGGGGAACCATCCGCGAAAGTGGCGACGTCGTTCTAGAATGCAACTCACGTCGCCAGTTTTCAAGTAACGACCAATCGGTTGATGGGTGGTAGGTCTTGTTACTATTGGGATAAGATGTCGATTGTTTTTAATCACACTCCAACAACCAAGTGCGTCCGCTGAAGTTTAGGTTCGAAAGCTCGATGAAATTATTAAAAGAAGGGAAATTCATTGGTAGAAACATTGATCTTTTCATCTAGGTGGTGTTAATAGCGAGTTATAACAACTTATTCAATCATACTAAATGAAAAGGAAAATCATTTCAAAATATATAAAAGGAAAAGATTTAGTGGTACAAAGTGGTGAACTTTTTGTTTTGATAAATAGAATGAAAAATATTAGATATTTAAATATAATTTACAAAATAATAAGTCCCATTTCACATTAATTGCAGCGAATAAAATCAAGAAACCGCTGGTGAAACCGACAAACGGAGGGAAAAGTGCCAAAAAAAGTCCTAAATCTTTTGTCAATGTGCCGATTTAGTTCTAAACCTTTTTTTTGGTGCTGATTCGTCTTAAACCTTTTACGTTGTGCCAATTCAGTCATTTCCGGCCAATTTTGACCGGATTTTGCTAATTGGACACCCGTCGGTTGACGTGGATAATTTTTAATTATATATTTATTTATTTTTTATTCTTTTTATTTTTTATTTTTGTCGTTTTCCTCCGGCCCGAGTCACCGAGGTCTGGCGATCGGCTAGAGGCGACGGCCAGCAAGGGTAGCCCTCGCTGACCTCACCGGCCACCTCGCGGGCGAGGCTCCCTCGCCCATGGTTGGCGAGGGGGCGAGCCTTTCGACCTCACCGGATTCGGCCATGGGTGAGGCGAGGCTCGCCCTCTCCGATCCCAAGGTCGAGCCTCGCGAGCTATGGGCGGAGGCTCGCCTCGCCGTCCGACGAGGGTGAGCTTAGCCCATGATCGGTGAGGGCCGGCGAGGCTCGACCTTGTCGAGACTTGGCCATGGCCGAGGCAAGTCGAGCCTCGCGGGCCATAGGTGAGGCTCGCCTCACCAAATCTAGCGAGGGTGAGCCTCGTCCGAGCCTCACCGGATCCGGCAAGGGCGAGCCTCGTCGCCCGCCCGAGGCTTGACCTTGCCCATGAGGTGGCCAGCTATTAAAATATTAAAATGTTATTAAAAATTGTCCTTGTCGTTAGACGATCAGGAGCCACGTCGGCCGGCCGGTGTCCGATCGGCAAAATCCGGCCAAAATTAGCTAGAGAGGACTGAATTGGCACAACGTAAAAAGGTTTAGGACTAAATTGGCACCAAAAAGATTTAGGATTAAATCGACATAAAGGCAAAAGGTTTAGAACTTTTTTTGACACTTTTCCCGACAAATGGAAGATCCGAAAAATTCCCTCACGCAGTCGATTTCGTATACAAATTCTCAACAAAACAATGGTAAATGATTTTCTTTTTGCCAAGGAAGATGATAGATTACAAGAGATTACCGTCGACGCGCTTGACAAATTTCTTGACTTTCTTGTTGCATCCCTCGCAATGCAAGTCCGCCTTCAGCTCGACGGTGAGGGGGCCGCCGGCCTCCGTGGCCTTCTTATTCTCTCCACCATCCTTTTTCTGCAAAAACAATCACCATGAAATCACGGGGTCAGAACTCAAGAAGGTAACTTCATCCGACAATGAAATTCAAAAATTCCAAGCCGCGTCTCCCTCCCTCCCTCCCTCCCTCCCTCCCTCCCTCCCTCCTCTCTCTCTCTCTCTCTCTCTCTCTCTCTCTCTCTCTCTCTCTCTCCCTTCCTTCCTTTTCCCGTTTCATCTTTTGCCAATATATTGACAGAGGACAATCGAAAGCGGGAACCAAGAGAGAGAATGGGACACAGAACAGGGCCGTGACAACAAACGGGGGAAGACCGCAGAGAACCCACCTCACCCATCAGGACTCGGCCTGCTAGGAAGAGGAATCGTGTAGACTGGCTTACGACAGGAGATACTGAACTAGAGAGAGATGAGAGAGAGAGAGAGAGAGAGAGAGAGAGAGAGAGAGAGAGAGAGATGACGTTTGAAGAGGAGGAGGAGGGATGGGAATTGGTAAGGTGTTCACTTTAAGATGAAATTATAGTAAATGACCTCTTTGGGCTTCACGTTTTCGACCTTCTTCTTCTTGCCCTCTTTGGCTTTCTTGCTCTCCGGTTTCTTCTCGCCGCCACCATTGCTGCTGCCATCCTTCTTGGGTTGCGTCGGCGGTGAGGGAGAGACGAGCTCGACCTTCTTAAGGGTCTTCTCCTCCACGCGCTGGTGTAGCTTGGTGGGGTCCATCTTCCGGTAGCCATTATCTTGTTGGCCCCCACATCGACCTTCACGTCTTCAACACCGACGCCAAAATAGGGACAATCTCGCTCAAATCACTCGGAGAGGTTTTCGGTTCAGGGGGAACCATCCGCGAAAGTGGCGACGTCGTTCTAGAGTGCAGCTCACGTCGCCGGTTCGAGTAACGACCAATCGGCTGATGGGTGGTAGGTCTTGTTACTATCGGGATAAGATGTCGATTGTTTTTAATTGCACTCCAATAACCAAGTGCGTCCGCTGAAGTTTAGGTTTGAAAGCTCTGATGAAATTATTAAAAGAGAGTAAATTCATTTGTAGAAACATTGATCTTTTTCATCTGGGTGGTGTTAATAGAGAGTTATAACAACTTATTTAATCATACTAAATGAAAAAGAAAATGATTTCAAAATATATAAAAGGAAAGGATTTAGTGGTAAAGTGGTGAACTTTTTGTTTTGATAAATAGAATGAAAAATATTAGATATTTAAATATAATTTACAAAATTAACAAGACCCATTTCACATTAATTGCAACGAATAAAATCAAGAAACTCCCGAGGAAACTGACAAATGAAGGGAAAAGTGCCAAAAAAATCCTAAATCTTTTGCCTTTGTGCCGATTTAGTCCTAAATCTTTTTTTTGCTGATTTAGTCCTAAACCTTTTTATGTTGTGCCAATTTAGTTATTTCCGACCAATTTTGGCTGGATTTTGCTAATTGGATGCCGGCTGGGCTGATGTGGCCTGATCCGCGCCGACATGGATAATTTTTAATAATATTTTAAAAAGCCGGCCACCTCACGGGCAATGGTCGAGCCTCGTCTTGGGTGGCGAGCCTCGCCCTTGCCGGATTTGGCGAGGCTTAGGCGAGCCTCCCCCATGGCCCAAAGGCTCGACCTGCCTCACCCATGGCCGGATCTCGGCGAGGTCGAGCCTCGCCCATGGCCGGCGAGGGCTGGTGAGGCCCGACCTCGCCGATCTAGCCATGGGTGAGGCAGGTCGAGCCTCGTGGGCCATGGGGGAGGCTTGCCTAAGCCTCGCCAGATCTGGCAAGGGCGAGCCTCGCCACCCAGTGCGAGGTCCGAGGCCCGACCCTTGCCTGCAAGGTGGTTGGCTATGAAAATATTAAAATATTATTAAAAATTGTCCACGTTAGCGTCGATTAGGCCACGTCAGCCGACCGGCATTCAGTCAGCAAAATCCGGCCAAAATTGGCCGGAGAGGATTGAATTGGCACAACATAAAAGGTTTAGGATTGAATCGGTAGCAAAAAAGGTTTAGGACTAAATTGGCATAAAAGCAAAAGGTTTAGGACTTTTTGACACTTTTCCCGAGAAACGGAAGATCCGAAAAATTCCCTCACGCAGGACAATTTCGTATACAAATTCTCAATAAAAGAATGGTAAATGATTTTCTTTTTGCCAAGGAAGATGATAGATTACGAGAGATTACCGTTGACATGCTTGATAAATTTCTTGACTTCCTTGTCGCATCCTCGCAATGCAACTCCGCGTCCAAAGACGACGGTGGCGGGGCCGCTGGCCTCCGCGGCCTTCTTATTTTCGCCACCATCCTTTTTCTGCAAAAACAATCATCGTGAAATCACGGGGTCGAACTCGAGAAGGGAACTTCGTCAAGACAATGAAATTCAAAAATCCCAAGCCGCATCTCCCTCCCTCCCTCTCTCTCTCTCTCTCTCTCTCTCTCTCTCTCTCTCTTCCTTCCCGTTTCATCTTTTGCCAATAAATTGACAGAGGACAATCAAAGCGGGCACCAAGAGAGAGAATTGGACCCAGAGCAGGGCTGCGACAACAAACGGGAAGACCAAAGAGAACCCACCTCGTCCATCGGGACTCGGCCTGCTGGGAAGAGGAATCGTGCAGACTGGCTTACGACAAGAGATACTGAACTAGAGAGAGATGAGAGAGAGAGAGAGAGAGAGAGAGAGAGAGAG